>CM066033.1:636328988-636928988 GCA_033557465.1 Ichthyophis bannanicus
GCAAAACCGAAAACATCTCCCTTGCTGAGGGCTGTGACATCAAGGACCTTGAAAAGGAAGGCATATATAAGTATCCCGGAATAGAGGAAGGAATGACACTCGAGCAGAAATTATTGAGGGAGAAGATCAGTAAAGAATATTACTGGAGATTAAAACTGTTATTGAAAAGTGCTTTAACATCACAAAATAAGATACAAGCCAGCAATCAGCTGACGATTCCTGTACTCTCCTATAGTTTTGGGATTGTGGATTGGTCTCTTAAAGAGCTTGAAAAACTGGATGTGCGAACAAGAAAACTCCTCCATGCTCATGAAGTAATATACAAGAATCAGTGCATGCCAAGATTGCACATCCCTAGAGCTGAAGGAGGGCTAGGACTTATAGAGATTGACTACACCTACAGAGCTACTATCGTAGGCCTCCAAGCCTATCTGACAGCATCATCGGATCCAAATACACAAAAAGTGTTGAATTTTGAAAGTAAACGTCCAGAATCTGTCTCCATCATCAAACTTGGACAAGCATTACAATGATTAGAAGGAATGAGCAAGAATCGATAGGTATGCATGAGAAAGGAAGTAATATAATTTGCAAAACAAGAGGAAAAAACTATTCAAAGAATTAGATAAGCAGGCGAGGAAAAACAAGTGGCAAATGCACAAATACAGTGGAAAAAGTGTGTTACTCCAATAACCTTTTGTCGATCAAGAACGGGGACAAGAATGGTTGAGGAGAGGTAGACTAAAACTGAAGGATGAAAGATTGATAGTTGCAGTCTAGGACAGTGGATTACGGACGAGACGGTTTATGGCGAGTATTGAAAAAACTGGCACAACAGACATATGCTGATTCTGAAAGAAAGAGCTGGAAACAGTGACTCACCTAATAGCAAGCTGTGAGGTTTTGATGGCAGAAAGTTTCTATACAGAAAGGCACAACAAAGTAGCACGCCTCCACTGGAAACTCTGTAAACACTATAACATCACTGTCCCTGAAAAGCACTGGGATGGTCTTCTACTCTCCATATTTTCTCATTCCAAAGAAAACAGGAGGATTCAGGCCCATCTTGGATCTTAGCGACCTAAACAAATTCAAGGTCCAAGAAAAATTCCCTAGGAACTCTAATACCATACCTCCAGAGACACAATTGGCTATGTTCTCTAAACCTAAAACACACATACATGCATTTACTAATCCATCCCTCACACAAACAGTGTCTGTGCTTCATGTTTCAGGGAAACCATTATCGGTACCGGGTTCTCCTCTTCAATCTAGCCTCTGTTCCAAGGGTCTTCACAAAATGCATGGCAGTATTCGCTGCCTACCTATGCACCTTGGGGGGTATTTGTCTTTCCTGACTTAGATTGACTGGTCAAGGGAGAATCCCCTCAAAAGGTAAGATTCTCTCTTCATTGCACCATCATGGTGTTCCAACACCTAGGTTTTGTCATACTCTTCCAAAGTCTCACCTCACTCCATTCAAATGACTGGAGTTCATCAGAGCGTTCTTAGATACTCCCACAGGATCGCTGTGCCCACTTTATCGAGCTGGCAAAGGGGGTGCAAAAGCAAAGCCGAGTAACAGCTTGAAAGACCCTACAACTCTTAGGACACATAGCTTCCATAGTCAATGTCATCCCCTATGCTCACTTACACATGCTACAAGCACAATGGACTCTGTCTTCTCAATGGATGCAAGCAAAGGGGTGTCTCAGAGACAAGATCCACATCACTCCTCAACTGATCAAGTCCCTTCAGTGGTGATGTTTCCCACGAAACCTACTCGTCGAGTCTCCTTTTCAAATGCCTCCACCTCAATGTACCCAGCCGACGAATGCTTCCAAGCTGGGTTAGGGAGCACATCTGAATGACCTATCCATACAGGTACTGTGGATACAACAAGAATCTGCCCTGCAGATTAACCTGCTAGAATTTCGGGCACTGACAAATGCTCTTCGGGCTTTTCAACCCCAACATTTGGGGAAACCTATTCTAGTCAGGACGGACAGCCAAGTTATCATGTTCTCCATGAACAGGGGAACGGGGTCCCATCCTTTCTGCGAGGAAGCGATTTGCCTATGATCCTTTACCATCTCTCACCGTATTCACCTCGAAGCGGTATACCTCCCAGGCAGACTTAATGTCCTAGCAGACAGGCTAAGCCATATCCTTCATCAACACCAATAGACCTTGCATCTGGAGACAGCTGCTTGGATCTTCCAGATGTGAGAAACCCCACTCATAGATTTTTTTGAAACTCCGCAAAACACACGGCTTCCACTCTTCTGCTCTAGTGTTCCGTCACTGCACTGACAGGCCCTGGAGCCTTCCTTCTACATTGGGGACAGGAACTGCTCTGCGCATTCCTACCCATCCCCTTGGTACCCAAAACGCTTTTCAAGCTACAGGCCGACAAGGGCTCAATGATTCTCATAGTCTCCTTTTGGCCTTGTCAGCCCTGGTTTCCTCTGCTTCTTCGCCTTGTGAAGACTCAGTCTCTCAGCCTGGGATGTATGCCCAAACCTCCTCTCTCAGGACCACGGGACCCCCCTCCATCCCAAATTTCACTCCCTACCCTGACAGCATGGCTGCTGAAAGGCTAGTGCTTGCTGACCTCGACCTGCCACAGGTGGTCACAGATGTCCTCCTTGCATCGCGTAAAGATTCCACCAGGCAATCTTATGCCTTCAAACGTGTAGGTTTACCCTCTGGTGCTCCCCAAAGGACATTGACCCCTTTTCTTGCCCAGTAGAATTCCTTCTATAGTATCTCCTCCACTTTCCTTAACAGGTCTTAAAATGAACTCAGTGAGAGTTAACCTTAGTGCCATTGCGGCCTCTCACAGACCAGTGTATAGACAGCCTACATCCTCATGCCCCTTAGTAGAACACTTCATGCGGAGTCTCCTGCTATCCAAGCCACCCATTAAGCTGCCTCTGAATGTGGTTATGGTGCAACATCTAAAGCCACCTTTCAAACCTTTAGCCTCCACGTCACTGACATTTCTGTCTTGGAAGGTCATTTTCCTTATTGCCGTCACTTCAGTTCACCGCATCAGAGAACTGTAAGCTCTAGTGCCCTTATACTCGGTTCCGCTATGACAAGGTGGTTTTCCATACCCATCCGAAGGTGGTTTCCTCTTTCCATCGAAACCAGTCGGTAATCCTCCTGATTTTCTTCCCTAGACCACATGTGTCTCAGGCTAAAGCAGCGCTGCACACCTTAGACTGCAAGTGAGCGCTGGCCTACTACTTGGATAGAACTTAAGATCATAGAAAATCCTCTCCGTTACTCATTTCCTTTGATGCTAGTCACCTCAGTCTACTGGTAACAAAACGTACTCTATCTAGATGGATAGCAGATTGCATTTCATTTGCTTATGCACAAGTAAGATTCTCTTTGGAGGGTCATGTTACTGCTTTTAATATTCAGGCTATGGCAACCTCTGTAGCCAGTCTCCATACAAAATATCTTTTGAGGATATCTGCCAGGCAGCTACCTGGTGGTTCATGCATACTTTTGCTGCACACTACTGTCTAATAGAGACTCCTGTTAGGCAGCTGTCTTTGACCAAGCTGCATCCCAGCGCGTCTTTGGGACTTAAACTCAACTCTTACCCCCCATCCTAGACTTCTACAAGATACCAAACTCACTGGGGGAGTATCGCCTCCTAGAATTGAGTCCAATGACCCACAACTCTTCCAGACTCTTCAGCTACAAGTTTTTTTACCTCGGGGATCGCACTGCTCTCCCCTCCATACCATTCTGGTACCTGGGAGCTAGTGAGTCCCATACGTGAAGACTGCATTCCTGCTTGTTCCTGGAAATAGCATAGTTACTCACCTGTAACAGTTGATCTCCAGGAACAACAGGAATCCATCTTCACAACCCGCCCTCCTCCTCTAGGAGTTGTGTTCTTTATTTTTTTATTCTTCTCAGCTGAGGAGAGAAGTTGGGAAGGCACACATGGGCAGTGGAGTGCTCCCAAAGGCTCTCCTATTGGACAATGGAGAGCATTCCCGTGCGGGTTCCATCTGTGACGTTCACCCATATGTGAAGGCTAATTCTTGCTGTTCCTGGAGATCACCTGTTACAGATAAGTAACTATGCTTTCCTCTTCCCTTTGGAAGCAAGTACAGATGTGTTATACTGATGTGACTTTCTCGCTTCCCTCAGCCACAGGAAGGATACCTAATGGTGCAGCAGTTCCAATACTTAGGATGGGCTTCACATAGGGAAGTGCCCAGCTCCAAACGATCTTTCCTGAAGTTAATTCTGCAGGTTGAAAAATGGCAAGAGGAATGTGATGAAGGGGAAGGTCGTACTGTTGTTCACTGCCTGTGAGTTATTTCACGTTAATAATCTTACTGTAAGAATATTCAGAAAACGTGTGGACTAGTTGCTTTATGTTTTTCTGTAACCTAGCATTTGTTAGCACTAGATGGTATCAAACTAAAACCTTTCTTCCAGAAGGACAAAACACCACTGCAATCTGCTTTACCACATACATTTGCCATGGCTTTTATGATTATATAAGGGGCTTTTGTGGAAGATGGCTTTGTGTAGAGTCAAATTGTACTCCACATTCAGCTAGACCAAATAAGATAAATTATTTTTACAGTTTTTCTTACTTAAAATTCACTAGTAGTTCTGTTTAGTTAGGACTGTTCAGGGTGTACAAATATTTACGTTTCCAGCATCAAGATTATGTCCAGCTGTTTTGGTTCACTTGAACATCTTTATCTTTATTAAGATAACCAATAATGACATATAATCCCAGAACTGTTGTGTGATCAGTCATTGTTATAGTTTGCTTTCCTGCAACTATGCAAAAAATTACTGTATGGTACATTCTGTCTACAGAGAACCTTTTCATGGGTTTCTAATTTGTTTAGGCTGCTTGTAACATATGGTATTGGATGACCCAAACATCCTCCATATCTTCAACAATGTTTGGGATGCAAATTGCATAAATATATTGGTATCAGTATTTGTTTATATTGCTCAGTTGCCATCATATAATTCCTTTTAAGTAGTTCTTGAAAATAAACTTTCAAGAAGCTTAAGAATTATGCATATATTAAGTTTCTGTTCAGCTCTGTTGCATTGCCTAATATATATAGGTATGCTCTCAAAGTTAAAAAGTGTTTTCTGTTATAGCTATCTCATTCCATTATTTTTACATATCTAGGGGGTTGTATAAACTTTTAGAAGTAGGCAGTGGCATTCCCTGGCCCTCTCACCACCCAGGGCGGGTGCCCCCCACGCAACCACGATTCTCACACACATACCCCCGTTGGGCCCACAGATGCATGCACAGATTTATACCACCTTCAAAGCAGGTGTGAATTTGTATGCTAATAGGAATATTTCAGTGCCCCATTTTTAGGGATGCATTTATGTAGAGGAAGAGGAGAGATGTTAGGGATGGGGAAAGGAGAAAGGGAGGGAGGATCGGGGATGGGGAAGGGTGCAACCCTGGGGATAGGGGTACAGAAGGAAAGATAATTGTGATGAGGGATGAAGGGAGGGAAGTTGGAATCTTTGCTCCCCTTCTAGATCCCCACTTTAAAACATTATCCCCTTGTCTCCTCTCTCTCTCTCTCTCTCTCCTTTCCTTTTTCTGTCCTGACTGCAGGTGCCCATACATACACAGCATACACTGTCCCCTACAAACCAATGTTATCATAGCATTCTGTGGAGTTAGTGCGCAAGTAGGTGGCGCATGTAGTATGTATTTGAGAGAAAATGGGGCCACCAATGCCCTTTCGGCCTCCAGAGGGGTGTAGTCTTCAGAAGCATACGTACAGCCAATCCTTCAAATGCCGGCATACACATGCCAAGTTATACTTCATGATATCTGGTAGGCCCAATCCCCCATGTGCCCATGGCTTTTTCAGCGCCTCTATGCATATCCGGGCTCTTCTGCCTTTCCACAAGAACAAGGTCAGTACATGGTCATATTTTTTCCACTCCTTATGTCGCAAACGTATCGGCAGGACTTGCAGCAGATGATACCGCCAGCTAGGAAATATCGTCATTTTGTATAGAGCGATCTGTCTGCTTAATGATAATGTCAAATCTTTCCATTGCCCAAGTCTCATTTCCAAGTCCTTAAGTAGTGTCATGATGATACTCTTATACAGTTGGTCTGGATCTGCTGAAATCCATATACCCAAATATTTGAATTGGCCCCCCCACCCATTTCAGCGGGAACTGCCCTGGCCATTTTTATTGTACCTCAGGTAAAATTGATAGGGCCTCTGACTTGTCCAAATTTTATTTCAGTCCTGCAAACTTTCCATAAAAGTGAAATTCTTTATCTTTATTCCAACAGTATTTCCAGCCTGCTCATCGGATCCCTCAAACAGACTAACATATTGTCAGCAAAGGCAGACACGCAAAATTCTTCCTTACTCAACTGTATATGCCCATTAGAGAGGGATTTTTATTTTTTATTTAGCAAAGTTTTATATACTGCCCCTTCCTGAGGTCAGGGGCGGTTTACATAGAACATCATAACAAGTTTTACAATGAACAGTGCGTGCGGATTCGTTCCAAGAGGGTTTCCAGTTATAGTACAAACAAGAGTGGTGAGAGAGGGCATCCCTGCCTGGTGCTTCTCAGAGGGAAGGTCAGTGTGGCATGCTCATTCACCAGTAGCGCACCACAAGGTTTAGTATACAGAAGACGGACCATGTTGACAAATTCCCCATCTATTCCAAACTTCCCCAGTACCATGTACATATACTCTCATTGAACTCTGTCAAAGGCTTTTTCGGCATCAAAACTGATAAAGATGGCCGGTTGCTGCCTCCTGATGACTTCATATTGAGCCGCTAGCATCTTCCTTACATTGGTTGCTTTTGCTCCGCCATGGACAAATCCCACCTGCGAGTCTCCTATTAGTTTGGGAAGTAAAGGAACCAAACGCTCTGCCATTATCTTGGCTAAGATTTTGCTATCAACATTAAGCAACGATATAGGTCTGTACGAGCCCGGTAATAAGGGGTCTTTCCCCGGTTTGGGAATTACCTTTATAAGAGCTTGATTAGGTTCATATGGGAAATCTCTTCTTTTAGCTAGATCCGCAAAGTATTCCACCAATGGTACTGCCACCTTATCTGACATTATTTGGAAGAGCTCTGCCCGGTAACCATCTGGGCCTGGGGCACGTCCTTTCCACAATTTCTGAAAGCATTGCTGAACCTCTTGAGCTGTTATTGGATTGTTTAGTGTCGCCACTTCTTCTGCTCCCAAGGACGGCAAGTGTGAGGCTCTTAAAATTCTATTGCTGCTTCTCTATCACAGGGGGTCAGCTTTATATAGTTCTGTATAGTATTCTCTTAAGATATCTTCCAGGTCTTGTTGGGCAGTTTGAATGTGCCCTTTTGTGTTTTTGAGGGCTCTAATTGCTCTTGATCCACCATCCAATTTTACCAGGGTCGCCATGAGTTTCCCTGTTTTATTTCCATAGCAATGTAGGCGATAGCGATAGTAAAACATTGACTGACATGCCCTCTGGCATAACTCAGCATTCAGTTCTGCCCGAATGGCTAACATGGTGGTTTTGTGTTCCTCCGTTGTTTGGGCCCCATATTTCCACCAGGCCTTCTGCAGGTCTTTTTCCAATTGGACTAGATGAAGAGTCTGTGTCCTCTTTTTGGCCTTACTATAGGCTTTGATATGGCCTCACAGCATTGCCTTAGCCGTTTCCCATTGGGGTCCTATTACCGTTCCTACCCATCCCATACTCCCCCTCCCCACAATATTGGACATCCTAATTTCATCTTTCCCTTATGAAATATTTGTTTCTTCCACCTATAACTGTAACAGACTGCTAAGGTCCTGTGCTTCTCGTCTATTATTATTCCCTTGGGAACTTATCTCCTCCTCTCCTAGGCCTCACTCTTATATCCCTAATCTACCCCCGCCTTCTCAGTCTCCTCCTACCCATCCCCACCCCGTCACTTCCACCCTCCTCCCCCGGCTGCTATCTTGTGGGGCCTCTCTTTTCCTCTCCACAGTCGGGTCTCAGAGTGAGGACACAATACATTGGGGAAGGGGAAAGGGCATGAGACCCAGCATATTTGCCCAACTCTGTATCCTTTTTTTTTTTTTTAATTTAAATTTTTGCATTTTACAAAACAAAGAAGCATATACAACTTCATGGAAATATGAGAACAGGAAGGAAATAATATCAATATTGAAACCTTCAATATTATGTAACAAAAGAAACAATAGAAAATATAAATCCTGGCCCAACTATAGCCCACCATTAAGGGAGCATTCCTAGAAATGTTCTAACACACAAAAGACTAAGGAAATAAATGAGAACAAAACGGTCAAGACCAAACTAAGACGGCAGTGGATCTGGGGACTCATCTGGAGGACGACGTGTACTCAGAAAGGCCACTAACTGTGATGGTTCGAAGAAAATATAAGAAACATTATTTAATCTAATCAAGCATTTGCAAGGATACTTCAAAAAAACAAATAAACCCCCTAACAACAATACCCCGGGGCGAAGAAACAAAAAGTCTTTCCTATGTTTTTGAGTTTCCTTGGCTAAGTCAGGAAACACACGGACAACTAAACCATGAAACTGCACACTACGTTTCTTAAAAAACATGCGAAGAAACCAGTCCCTATCAGAGGCTAAAACAAAAGTGGCAATCAACGTGGCAGGGGAAACTACTTCACTCAATGAAGATTCTAGTATATCCGAAATGTTCAATACATCTGCTTGAGCCCCACCATCAGTTACCCCCCCACCAAGCACTTTTTTCCCCGAAGGAAGATAATACACTTTAAACATAGGAGGGTGAGACTCAATAGGCACCTCCAAAACCTCCAACAAATACTTTTTAAATATTTCCTTAGAGGAAATAATTGAAGACTTGGGAAAATTTATACAACGTAAGTTACAATATCTAGAAGTATTTTCCAACAATTCAATACGTGTTTTTAAAGTCAACATATCTTTCTGATAGAGTGAAACAGTATCTTCAGATAAGGAAACTTTCTGCTGCAGTTCCATTACAGAAGATTGTAATGCTGTAACTTCCAAAGTATGTTGCTGAAGCACACTCGTGTGTATCTGAACTTGAGATGTTAAAGCAGCCACCTGGGGAGCAAAAAGCTCACCCAGTTTAACTATGGCCGACCATATTGATTCCAAGGTAAAGACATCTGGCCTCTCAAAAGTAAATGTCGATCCCGAGGCAGTCACAGTAGGGACTTCTGAGGCTTGACGATCCATCACAAATTCCCCAGGTACAGAAGAAGCACCGGTCAACCTGCTTACTGGCCCCCTCAATACCGGTTCCACTGCAACGGGAGGGAGTTTAGCAGGCTCACGATCTTCACTCTGCCCCAACACAGCCGATCCTCCAAGAGCAGAGCTCAGCACCTCTCGGGAGCGTAGCTCGTCCTCAAGCCGTGCCGGGCTCCTTCCCAGCAGGGGATCCTTGGGCGGCCGCCACTGCTCCAGCGGAGAGATCTCTGGACCCGAGCCTCCTGAAGAGCTACCCCGCCACGCAGGAGGAACAATGGGTCTCTGCTCCGTCACACCGCCTGACCACCCCAGCGGTGTCACAAAAGGATCAAGTGGACCAACCACCTGAGAAGGGGAAACAACGGAGGAGGCAGCCGGGCTGGCAGAGGATTTCCCAGCCCCTTTAGCCTTCCTCTTACCCATCCTGGTAAGCAAAAAAAAAAGACGCTGCCGCGGAGCGTTATCATCCGTCGGCCATCTTGGAAAGCCTCCCGCCCAACTCGGTATCCTAATGCCTGCTATCCCCTTCCTTCCAGGCTCATGCCCTGGTATGGTGAGCAAGAAGCAGAAGTTGTTAGATAACAAAAAGGATGGCATAGAGTTTACATACCAAAGTGAAGGAGAGCCAAACAAGGGGGAAATTTTTAAAAAAATTTAAAAAAAAATCTTGATACACACAAACTGTGCCATCCTGTATGCTAACTGCTTTGAGTTAACAATTCTCCCAGAAGGCAACAGTCAACGTTGGTGTATACAATGGAAGGTACTTTGCTATGTATGGTGTTTTACCAAATTCATGATCACTTATATAGTTATGATGAACATAAGGTATGCCATACTGGGTCAGACCAAGGTCCATCAACCCAGTATCCTGTTTCCTACAGTGGCCAATCTAGGTCATACGTACCTAGCAGTTTCCCTGAAAGACACAGGTTCCACAATGCTTGTATTGGGTAAAGCATTGATATCATGGGTCCCTTTTTAATAATGGTTTATGGACCTTTTCTCCAGGAACTATGTTAGAGAGGGCATTGAGTCAGAAAGGATTAAAGTTTTGCAGGAAACAAAATCTGCTGTAGAATCTATATGGATTGAAATTCCATGTAAAAGGGGGAAGGCAATGGCAGTGGGGGTGTACTATCGAGCGCCTGGCCAGAATGTCCAAAAGGATAATGAAATGCTCAAAGAAATCAAGGAAGCTAACAAAAGTTACAGCACAGTAATAATAATGGGTGATTTCAACTACCCCGGTATCAACTGGGTCAGTGTCACGGCAGGACATGCTAGGGAGATAAAGTTCCTAGATGAAATAAATGACTGCTTCTTGGAGCAGCTGGTTCATGAACCGACCAGAGGGGAAGCCATATTAGACCTAATCCTTAGTGGAACACCAGATCTAGCGCAAGAGATAAGGTTGTTGGGGCCACTTGGCAATAGTGATCATAGCATGATCGCCTTTGATTTAATTAGTGGAGGAGGGATAGTAAGGAAATCCACAGTACTACCTTTTAACTTTTGAAAGGGAGACTATGATAAAATGAGGAAAACAGTTAAGAAAAAACTAAAAGGAGCAGTTGCAAAGGTTAAAGACGTACATCAGGCTTGGCTGTTGTTGAAAAATACTATCTTGGAAGCCCAGACCAGCTGTATTCCACGCTTTAAGAAAAGTGGAAGTAAGTTCAAAAAACTGCCAGCATGGTTTAAAGGTGAGGTCAGAGATGCTGTTGTTGCCAAAAAAGCATCTTTCAGGAAATGGAAAAAAGAGCCAAACGACGAAACCTGGAAACAGCACAAGCACTGGCAAGTCAAATGCAAGGCATTGATAAGGCAGGCAAAGGGAGAATTTGAGAAGAAGCTTGCTGCGGAAGCAAAAATGCGAAGTAAAGACCTTTTCAAGTACATTCGTAGCAAAAAACCTGTGAGAGAGTCAGTTGGTCCATTAGATGATAAAGGGGTTAAAGGAGCACTAAGAGGCGACAAGGCGATAGCGGAGAGACTGAATGAATTCTTTGCTTCAGTCTTTATTGAGGAAGATGTAGGGATGTTACCCATTGCTAAAGTGGTATTTAAAGGTGCGGAAGAATTGAAGGAAATATCGATACATCAGGAAGATGTAAAGCAAAGAATTCATTCAGTCTCTCTACTATAGCCTTGTCCCCTCTTACTGCCCCTTTTACCCCCTATCATCTAATTTTCCAATTGACTCTCTAACAGGTTTTTTGCTACGAATGTACTTGGAAAAGTCTTTATTACGCTTTTTTGCTTCCGTAGCACGTTTCTTCTCAAATTCTTGCTTTGCCTGCCTTATCAATGCCTTGCATTTAACTTGCTAGTGCTTGCGCTGTTTCCAGTTTTCATCATTTGGCTCTTTTTTCCATTTCCTGAAAGATGCTTTTTTGGCAACAGCAGCCTCTCTGACCTCACCTTTAAACTATGCTGGCAGTTTTTTGGACTTACTTCCACTTTTCTTAAAGCGTGGAATACAGCTGGTCTGGGCTTCCAAGATAGTATTTTTAAACAGCACCCAAGCTTGATGTAAGTCTTAACTATTTTCCTCATTTTATCATAGTCTCCCTTTCGAAAGTTAAAAGGTAGTACTGTGGATTTCCTTACCATCCCTCCTCTACTAATTAAATCAAACGCGATCATGCTATGATCACTATTGCCAAGTGGCCCCAACACCCTTATCTCTTGCACCAGATCTGGTGTTCCACTAAGGACTAAGTCCAAAATGGCTTCCCCTCTGGTCAATTCATGAACCAGTTGCTCCAAGAAGTAGTCATTTATTTCATCTACTAGCTTTATCTCCCTAGCATGTCCTGCTGTGACACTGACCCAGTCGATACCGGTGTAATTGAAATCACCCATTATTATTACTGTGCTGTAACTTTTGTTAGCTTCCTTGATTTCTTTGAGCATTTCATCATCCATTTGTTCATTCTGGCCAGGCGGTCGATAGTATACCCCCACTGCCATCGCCTTCCCCTTCTTACATGGAATTTCAATCCATAGAGATTCTACAGCAAATTTTGTTTCCTGCAAAACTTTAATCCTTTCTGACTCAATGCCCTCTCTAACATAGAGTGCAACCCCTCCACCAATTTGATCAGTTCTATCATTACGATATATGTTGTACCCAGGTATCACAGTGTCCCACTGGTTGTCGTCCTTCCATCATATCTCTGATATTCCAATCATATCTAAGCTCTCATTTAGTGTTATATATTCTAACTCTCCCATCTTATTTTTTAGACTTCTAGCATTTGCATACAAGCATTTTAGAGACTGTAATTTATTCATATTAATCTGGCTATTGGTAGGCATGGGTAATTTGGTATCTTTAAGCGCCGTTTGCACCATACACAAGGGCATTTGGTCTACTTTACTCTTTTTTTGGAACCTCTCTGCTTTTGGTAGTATCCTTCAAGGATACCTTCTTCCGAACCATGCGCTCTTGCATGACTGTCGGCTTTCCCCTATTATCTAGTTTAAAAGCTGCTCTATCTCATTTTTAAAGGTTAATGCCAGCAGCCTGGTTCCATCCCGGTTAAGGTGAAGCCCATCCCTTTGGAAGAGCCCCTTCTTTCCCCAGAGGGTTCCCCAGTTCCTAACAAATCCAAAACTCTCATCCTTGCACCATCGTCTCATCCACGCATTGAGACTCCAGAACTCTGCCTCCCTTTTGGGTCCTGCGCGTGGAACGGGAAGCATTTTGGAGAATGCTTCCCTGGAAGTTCTGGATTTCAACTTCCTACCTAAAAGCCTAAATTTAGCCTCCAGAACATCCCTACCACATTTTCCTATGTCATTGGTACTGACATGTACCAAGACAGCAGACTGCTCCCCAGCACTATCTAAGACCTTATCTAGGTGGCGCGTGAGGTCCGCTACCTTCGCACTAGGCATGTTACCATGTGAGCCTCATGTCCACCAGCCACCCAGCTATCTACATGCCTAATGATCGAATCACCAACTATAACGGCTGTCCTAACCCTTCCCTCATGGGCACAGGGCCCTAGAGAAACTTCCTCGGTGCGAGAGGGTTTTACATCACCTGGAGGACAGGTCCTAGTTACAGGATCACTTCCTGCCACACCAGGGTGATGCTTTCCTGTCACGTGACCTCTCTTCTCCATGGCAACAGGGATGCTGCCAGACTGGAGGTGGGACTTCAGGACTATATCCCTGTAGGTCTCGTCTATGTACCTCTCTGTCTTTCTTATGTCTTCCAAGTCTGCTACTCTAGCCTCTAGAGAATGGACTTGTTCCCTGAGAGCAAAGAGCTCCTTGCACCTAGTGCACACCTCTCGCCAACTGGGGGAAAATCATACATGTGACACTCAATGCAAAAGACCTGGAAACATCAAGTTTACCTCCCCAGCATGTCATTCTTCACCCCTCAATTTTGTCTCCCCTTCCTTAACGGAAGGCATCGCCAAATGGTCTCACCAATAATATTAAACACTTATGAACTTCACAACGCTGGGCCTCCAATTGAGCTCAGCTTGATGGTACAAAGTTTTCAGTCTTTATACACTTACGGTGCAGTCCTACATTCTTAGGCCTCTTCCCCAATAGCCTGTTGGTATCTGCTGCCATCTTGGAGAAGGGCTTCACTCATTTGTCTGTTTTCCTGGTTGTGATTTAAATGTTTGCTGTATCCAGGCTTCCAGTTAAATCACCCCATTCCAATAGTCTTCTATTAAAGTCCCCTTTACCGGCAATACTCTGAAGCAGACTCATGTTAGTCAAGTAAACAGTTCTAGACCTAGTTGTATAATTACTCTCTCCCCCATATTCTTGGTGTTAGGGTCTCACATTATTATAGGTATTTATTATTTCCATTTCTCACCTCTTTACTAGTTTAATTGCCACCCTTGTTTTTAACTTGCGCATTATAAAAGCTCTGTGCCTCTTCTGGATATACAAAGGTATGCTGGTGCCCGTTTAGAGATAGTCGAAGTTTCGCCAGATAGAGGAGCACAAACCTGATGCCTTCGCTAACAAGGGAGTTACAGACAGTTGAAAATGCTCTCCTTTTTTTGGGTTACTGCTGCCGAAAAGTCCTGAAAGAAGAGTACTCGGGCTCCTTCATAGTCAATATGACTTTGATTCCTAGCTGCCTGCAGTACTGTTTCCTTTTGCTGGAAACTGAGAAACCGCACCAGAACCGCTCTTGGTCGGGTAGGTCTCTCTCTACGCTGCCCAACTTGGTGCATTCTTTCCAGCTGCAGGTTTCCCACCATGCCAGTAAGTTGCAGACTCAGTGGCATCCAGTTTTCTAGAAAGCCGCGAAGATCCTTGTCAGCAATCAACTCAGGCAGACCCACCAACCGTAGGTTTTTTCCTACGTCCTCTATTTTCCAGCTCGTCTATTTTATTATCATTTCTAAGTGCCTTTTCTTCTAGTTGCTGGATTCTCCACTCCAACTTTCAACTCCATTCTCCACCGCTGAAATCCTATTTTCTGCGTGCTGTAAGCATCCGGTAAATTCAGTTACTGATCCAATTAGTCTATCCAATTGAGCTATTATGCCGGTGAAATGGTCATTTAGGGCCCTTACCACTGCCGCAGATACTTCCTCTACTAAAGCTGATAGAGCCATTTCTGGGCTCGGTGGAGTACTAGACGCCATTTAGAGGTCACCCCGTGAAGTTTTTCTTTTTGCGTTGCCTTTGCCGCCATCTACGAGTGTACTCAGTCGAGGTCCCCCACGATGTTTAGTATTGGTTAGCTTCAGTTTTGACTTAGTCAAGAGAGTTGCATGGTCCGTTTTGTAGGGTTTAGCAGTAGGGAGCCCCGGAGCCGAGACACATGCATCTCCCTCGCCTCATCGCCAACCGCTTGCTGCTCATTTTAAATTAGTAGTAAACCTTGGTGGCAGAGGAGAAGGAGGTGGCCTGACATGCTACGGCTGCTCTCTTTCTCTTCCTCCTTCCACAAAATCTTCAGTGCAAGAAGTGTTAAATGGGAAGGGAGAGAGAGATGGATCACACCACCTAGAACATCTCTGCACAAGCTCAACCTGACTCTTTGGAGCCGCCTTATGATGCTACAGGGACCAGCAGATTCCACAGAAGGGTCAGATTTTCAGCCCTCCAAATTGCAGGAGATCAAGTGCACCGCTTAAAATGAAGAAAAGAGTGAAGATGTAGAGAGTCAGAGAGCATAAATTTAAATCCCAGCAAAATCTCCATTAATCATACTACAGTCCTAATTTCTTTTAGCATTGAAATTTTGCAGGTCACCTTGGGAAACGCATCCAAAATCTTAACTGACCGCCAATATTTTTGCTGTAATCCCTCTCGCCATTCCTAATTTCCATAACTCAGGATTACTTCAGGGTTGCAGCTCCCCAGCATTTCACTGGCCTGCAGCCTCTGAGAGGATGTTATGATACCAGATACTCCTGCTGCTCTTCTGTCAACTGCATACAATTGCTTCATGTATTACCATCTTGGCCACCTGGGTCATCAGACAGTGCAGAGGCAGCTTCGAATTGGAGTCTTTGCTCATGTGAAATGTAGTATAAATGTGCACAGTCTGTAGTGAATTAACTCATAGTGGAAAAATTACTTCCCCTTAATATGTTGTAGACATCCAGGAGAATGTTTCCATTGCTAATTTATTCGCTACAGACTATGCACATCTTATTGCATTACACACGATAAAACTATAACAAGATCTATGGGACTGTGATTATGATTAGTTTAATGTGATTTTTCGCTTTGTATAATAGTTGATGTCCTTTTCATATGAATTATTCTTAGCTGTTTAATAACTTGCTCACCACTGATTTCTCTTGTCTTTTTTGTGAGGTGTCTGCCTGATATTCATTTATAAACTTGCAAACTATTTTCAGCCAATGGTCTTGCAAATTATCAGAGGTATGCTACATATATTAGAAAATAGTTACACAAAGTTTAATTAAAAATTAAGTGTGAGCAGTGAAGAAATTGACTGAGAAAAAAAAATAATTTACAGTCGGACTGATATTCAAGCAAGTTATATGGTAATCGGCCACCAGTGAATGTACACCTCGCCTGTCCATGTACATTAAAAAAATATACTGATAATGATGGGCAATTTAAATCAGTAAATGGCCTGGAACTATCCATATAAAAAGAGGCAGAGCGAGAGTGGGTGAAAAAAGTATACAGATAGTAGTGATTAGCTGAGACCTACTGAATAGTAGTGCAAAACTAAACTGATAGTGCCAGAATAGTATGTGAGAAGGGGGTCAGTTTCAGCCAGCATGGTGATCAAGTTAAGTTAAACACCAGCATTTAACTTAACCAGTGTATTCAGCACTACTGTCCATATAAATGGCAGGGCTGAATATTCGCAAAGTGCAGTCACTGCACCAGCGCTATCTGATTAGGCTGCTGGTGAATGCATAACTTGCTTTGAATATCGACCTCACTGTTTATAATATACATTTTTTTCAATGAATTTCTTCACTGCCCGTACTTAATTTTTCAAGCTTGGAAACATGATGGCAGAAAAAGACCATATGGCCTATCCAGTCTGCCTTTTCATACCAACGACTATACAGCAGTCTCCTTTTTTTCCATTAGAGATCTTGGTCCAATGAATTCTGCTACCCCCACTGGGAGACTATTCCATGCATCTACCACTCTTTTCATAAAGAAATATTTCCACCTATTACTCCTGAGTCTATCCCCTTTCACCTTCACCTTATGCTCCCTTGTCGCAGAGCTTTCTTTCATTTGAAAGAGGCTCTTGTGCTGTGCATTTATGCCATGATATATTTAAACGTCTCTATCATATCTTCTCTCTCCTGCCTTTCTTTCAAAGTATACATATTGAGATAGAAACATAGAAATATGACAGAAAAAGACCACATGGCCTATCTAGTCTGTCCTTCCATATCAACAACTACAACAGTCCCCTTTTTACCTTTAGAGATCCTCTGTGTTTGTCCCATGCTTTTTTGAATTCAGTTACTGTCCTCCTCTCTACCACTTCCACTGGGAGACTATTCCACAGATCCACTACTCTTTCCGTAAAGAAATATTTCCGCATATCACTCCTGAATCTATCTCCCTTCACCCTCATCCCATGTCCCCTCGTAGCAGACCTTGCTTTCAATTGAAAGAGGCTCTCTACCTGAACATTTATGCCACAGAGGTATTTAAACATCTCAATCATATCACCTCTATCCCGCCTTTCCTCTAAGGTGTACATATTAAGATCCTTCAGTCTGTCCTCATATGCTTTATAATGAAGACCACTAATCATTTTAGTAGCCACCCTCTTCACCGACTCCATCCTGTTCACATCCTTTTGAAGGTGCGTTCTCCAGAATTGCACACTATGCTCCAAATGAGGTCGCACCAAGGACTTATACAGAGGCATTATCACCTCCTTTTTTCTGCTAGCCATTCCTCTCCATATGCACCCAAGCATCCTTCTAGCTTTCACCGTCACCTTTTCTACCTGTTTAGCTACTTTAAGGTCATCAGACACAACCACGCCTAGGTCCTGCTCTTCTTTAGTGGATAAAAGTACTTCACCCCCTATACTATATTGCTCCCTTGGATTGCTGCAGCCCAAATGCATGACCTTACATTTTTTAACATTAAATCCCAGCTGCCAAATTCTAGACCATTCTTCAAGCTTAGCTAGATACCTCCTCATGTTATCTACACCTTCCTGGGTGTCTACTCTATTGCAGATTTTGGTATCATCCGCAAAGAGGCAAACCTTACCCGACAGCCCTTCCCATATGCCCTGTCCCCATATGCTTTATGATGAAATGACTGACCATTTTGGCAGTCACCCTCTGCACAGACTCCATGCTATTTATATCTTTTTGAAGGTGTGGTCTCACGAATTGTGCACAATACTCCAAATGAGGACTCACCAAAGACTTACACAGAGGCACTATCACTATCTCCTTCCTGCTGACCATTCCTCTCCCTATGCTGTCGCCTTTTCTACCTGTTTAGACATCTTAGGATCAACAGAAACAAACGTGCTTAGGTCGTGCTCTTCTTTTATGGACAGAAGTACTTCACCCCTATACTGTTTCGCTCCCTTTGATTTTTGCAGCCCAAATGCGTGACCCTGTGTTTTTTAGCATTAAATCTCAGTTGCCAAATTCTTGACCATTCTTCAAGCTTTGCTAGATCCCTCCTCATGTTATCTACACTTTCCTAGGTCTACTGTATTGCAGATTTTGGTATCTTCTGCAAAGAAGCAAATCTTAGCCGGCAGCCCTTCTGCAATATCACTAACAAAAATATTGAAAAGAATCTGATCAAGGACCGATTCCTGCAGCATTCCACTGCTAATATCCTTCTCCTCAGAGTGAGTTCCATTTACCTATATCCTTTATCGTCTCTTGATTCAACCAATTTCTAATCCAGTCAGTCACTTTAGGGTCCTTTCCTAGAGTGATTAATTTATTTATAAACACAACATACAAAACAAACCTAAATTACAAATTTTAAAGGAAAGACCTCAAATTTAGTAGAGTGATTAATACTTCTAGCAAGAAAGTTTGAAGAACTGGGCCACAAAGCCAGAGTTGCTCAACAAGTCATCATTGGTCCATCTAGACTCCAAAAAAGAGCCAAAATGCCCCAAACAGGGCATAATCAAATTTTCCTTTTTTTTTTTTAATTTACCAATTTTAAAAAAAATTTAAATAATTGAAAACTATATCACTAAAAAATTTGCTTGCATATCAGCTGACAGGCAAAAACAAAAACAGAAGCACAACTGTTCAAAAACCTATCCAACACAATATTTTCTGCGTCTCGGATATCAATGATCTTCAGGTGATCACAAAAATGCTCTCCAAACTTTAATAATGGTCCATGTCCACTCATACTTCAGTACAGCTCCAGGTAGACAGACAAACTCTTATATGAGCATTCATCCGCTCGGTCTTTAAAAAGAGCAGTCAAAGGATCAGGTGCAGTAGTCATCCAATTGGATGATTTGAGGCCAGAGTCTGAGAGGGGGAGGGAGGTAAGTTAGTACTGCCTCTACCGAACAGGAAAAAGGGTCAAGTGTCCCAACCCATGATAGAGGTCAATAATATAATGAATGGAGTGTAACGGTTAAACGTAGATCGGTTGTTTATGCCTTCAAAAAGAACAACATAAGAAATGCCATACTGGGCCAGACCAAGGTCCATCAAGCCCAATATCCTGTTTTCAGCAGTGGTCAATCCAGTTCACAAGTACCTAACAAGTTTCCAAAAAGGTACATAGTTTCCACAGTGCTTGTCTTGGGTAAGCAGTAGATTTCCCAGGTCCTCTTTAATAACGGTTTATGGACCTTTCCTCCAGGAATTTGTCCAAATCTTTTTTTAAATCCAGCTACACCAACAGCTTTTACTACATCCTCCAGTAATGAATTCCAAAGTTTGATTACGTGTTGAGTGAAAAAATATTTCTCTGGGACCAAGCATGGGTGACGTTGCCGATGGAGCCTGCGCGGGAACCCTTCCCAGTTTCCAAAGGAAGCTTTTGGAAGATGCACCATGCATCCGTGCCTGTCTTCCCACCCGAAGGAACCATCTTTTTCCATGGAGCCCTTCAGATGTCGTCTGTGTCTCGGAATTTTATTGAGTTTATTTTCACTAGTTTTTCAGTTTAGATGTTTTTTCGCATCTTCCTGCCGATGTTGGGAACTTCGGTGCCTCGGTGCCACGTTTTTCTCAGGGTTTTTCCTCTCGTGCCCCTTGGTTGATGAGGATATTGGAGTCTCTTGACTTGGCGGAAGCCATCTTCCCTACTATGTCAGAACCATCCAGTGACTTCTAGAAGTGCACCTAGTATGGCCGGACCATTTTCATCATGGGACTGCCACAGCTGGTGCCTTCAATGCCTCGAACCTGACCATGAGCCCTCAGCTGCACACTCTGCTTGCAGATGATGCGCAAGGGGATCAAGAACCGAGAACGGGAGCGGGAATCGCTTTTCAGTTCAGAAGCATCGACCTCGGCATGAACGCACTCGAAGGCCCCCACTGAAGCTTTTAGCTCTGCACGGCGGCCAAGCCCAATTGGAGCCGAGGGATCATGGGGCACTGGACCAATGGCTCTCCTTTGACAAAGAGCACCTCCAGAAGGACCAGACTTCGGCCTCATTGGCTTCAAAAAGCGATTCCAAGCCCAGGTCGAAGGGCCAGGGGCATTGGCATTGGAGCCCTTGGCGCAATTCTGAGTGCAAGAGCCAGGTGTGGCCCTCCAAGCTGCCCTGGTGGGAGGAGATGTCTCTAGAGGTCCCAGAGGGCTGGTATGGGACTCCTAAGGCTGTGACCATCAGAGTCCCTGCAGAGGGATCCGGCATCGACATCGAAAGCTGCAGCGCTGACTCCAGCAGCAGTGGAGACCTCTCTTCGCGTGGAGCGGATGCAGGCACTTGAGCGTAGTCTTGCTGTGTTCATGGCCCAGCAAGCTGCTGGTGACCTCGGGTTCCTTGGCACAGGTGATGGCCCCATCTACAGCGGGTGTCTCACCTGCAGAGATGCAGCCCATTCTGGAGGTTCACACTCTCTCAGGTGGTTCTTTTGAGTGCTTGAGGTCCTTCTCGGTGCAGCGGGTATCCCCTAAGTGCATCGGATTTGGACAGATGGGCGCCAAGGACTCCTACGACTCAACACAAGCGCTATCAGCATGGTCCCCATTCCCGTTGGTACTTTGAGTTCCTCTCGGACTCGAATTGGAAGACTGAGCAGGAATCTCCGGAGACCATTCATCACCGGAATGTCCCCTCTGATCCCTCACCCCCGCATGAATGGAGACGGTCCCCTCTGACGACCTATCCTTCCTCAATTTCTTGCAGGGCATGGGGAAGGCTTTGCCCTTCATTTGAGGCAGAGGAGGAGCCATAGGGGGTGGAGTTGGAAATCCTCCCTTACCCTACAAGAGGCCATTATGGTTCCGATCCAGCCGATACTGGAACGGCTTCTTTTCAGGATCTGGGAAACAGCGCTCATGGTGCTCACTGTCAGCCAATGCCTCAATTCCATGTATCAAGTGCGCAAGAGCCCTGGATTTGAGAAGGCACAACTCCCTCACAATTCTATGGTGGTGGAATCAGCCATGTGCCGGATTAAAGTTTCAAGATGCACTCCTCGGTGACCCCCGGATAGGGAGGCATGCACCATGGATGGGTTTGGTAGAAAGTGCTACCAAGGCTTGATGCAGGTGGCTTTGATCCAGGTATACCAGTTATACATGGACATGTACTTGCATGACCTAGCAGGGAATCTTGCTGGATTCTCCACTGGTCTCTCAGGTGAACACCTTGACTGCTTCCACAGCCTGGTGGGGAGAACAAAGGAGTGCTCCAAGTACATCACCCAGGTGGCCTATGACTGATTCAAGTCTGTGGCCATGGTGGCTATCTGTGCCCGCCATCTGGCATGGCTACAGTCCTCGGACTTTGGCCAACTTGTCCTGAACCCATTGTTCTATGTCCCATGTGGGGGAGAGAACCTCTTAGGCAAACCCATGGCAGACAAGCTGCAGAGTTGGAAACTGAGCAGCTCACAATGACCAGGAGAAAGGCCTGAGGGAAAAAGCCCTTCTGCCCTAAAAGGAAAAAGGCCTACAGTACTTACCTCCAGTATTTCTCATACCCACTGCCTCAATAGGGACAACAGCCTAAGGGTCAAAATCAAAGGCAGCCACGCAAGCCTAAAGCCCCCAAACCTCAACCAGTGCCACAGCCAGGCGGGGGCTTTTGACTCTTGGCTATGGACCATGACCCTTCTTTCCATGCCAATCTCTTTTCCGCCACAGGTGGGGGGCTGGCTGATATACTTTGCACACAGGTGACCCAGCATAACAACCAATGCCGGGTATTGCAGGTGGTCCACGATGGCTACCTGCTGTGCTTCGATCGGATTTCCCCCACCTTCTTTCCAGAAGAGTGCCCTCTTGAGCATCACCATCGCATGCTACTCCAACTAGAGGTCCAGATCCTCCTGGAAGCATGGGCAGTGGAATTCGTTCACCACCCCAAACAGGACAGGGTTTCTACTCCCACTGCTTCCTGGTTCCCAAGAAAACAGGAGGGTTCTCACTCATCTTGGATCTCCACAGTCTCAATTGCTTCCTGGTGAAGGAGAAGTTCAAGATATGGTATCCCTTGGAACGTTGTTGCCCTACCTTCAAAGGGAGGATTGACTGTGCTGCTTGGATCTCAAGGACGCATACACGCATGTCCTCATCACTATCAGTATCTGCGCTGTATGCTCGGTGGATGGCACTATGAGTACAGGGCTCTACCCTTCGGTCTTGCCTCCGCCCCAAGGGTCTTCATGAAATGTCTTGCAGTCATTGCTGCTTTTCTCCGGATCTGGGGAGTCTTTGTCTTCCCCTGTCTGGATGACTGGTTGGTGAAAGGCAGGAAGCCGGATGAGCTCCAGCAGTCCACACAGTGTACCATTCACGTACTGGAACAGCTGAACTAAAGTCCCACCTGCAACCCTCTCAGCACCTAGAGTTCATTAGAGATCTCCTCGACACCACTCTAGCTCAAGCTTTCCTTCCAGCGGAAAGGGCCCAATGCCTAATCACCTTGGCAAGGGACATCCGGCGTTGCCTGGTTGTCATGGCTCGGCAGATGCTGCGCCTCCTGGGCTACATGGCTTTCATAGTCCATGTTACCCCCTCAACCCAACTTCAGAAGTATCAGACACAGTGGACTCTCTGCACACAGTAGCATCAAGCGATGGGATATCTTTCGGACAGAGTCACAATTACCCCACTGCTTCAAGAGACCCTTTCTTGGTGGCAGCAGCCTGCTCATCTGCTTGTGGGGCTTCCCTTTCAGGCCCCACTGCACCAGTGGGTCCTAATGACGGATGCCTCCAAACTCAGCTGGGGAGCACATCTGGATAGCCTGTCCACACAGAATCTCTTGATGGCCGGGGAAAGCCGCCATCCGATCAACTTCCTGAAGCTTCGTGCCATTGCCAATGCCCTCTGCTTTGGGATGTCCATCCCCGCTATTCGGCCCCGTCTGTGTTCCTGGCTGACCTCCCCATACAAACAAGGTGTTTGTATGGGGAGGCTAGACGGGGGCGGGAAGGGGGCAGTGCAGAGACAGAGTTAGGGCAGGCGGTGGGCGGTCCTTGGAGGTGGAATAAGTCCCCCTAGACATCAGGGGACGGGAGTTCCGGCCAGGGGAGAAAGGTGAGGTGGGTGCAGGCCAGATCGGGGTCAGGCTGCAGGGAAAGGAGACGGTCATCGACGGCCTGGGATTGCGGCTCCTGAATGGAGCCGCGGTGCCATGGCAACTGGACGCCATGGCGTCGCGGCTCCATTCAAGTGTCTTGACTGAGTTAGCCGGGCAGGGGCCTGTACATGCGGGCCGATGGGAATCGGATCCCAGCCTGCATGTACAGGCCTAGTCACGATTCTGATCCCACGAGAGCTAGACATGCCCCACGGGATCAGAATCGCATCTACCCCTTTGCTTCCGATTCTGATTGGGCGCACAGGGGCCTGAACGTCCTGAATGGGAATGACCCCCTAAGTAAATACATGGGAGAGCTAGTTCATGAAGACCAATGCACATTTATCCCTGCACGACAAACTGCAGACAATGTTTTAAAGGGTGCTAAACCTGGTGGGGGAAGCCCTGTAACCATGTCATACCTCCCTATTACTTTTCATAAATTCCGAAAAGCTTTTGATGGGGTTTATATTGGCATTTTATGTTTAAAATTTTAGACAAATTATAAGTGGGCCCACATTTTTGTGCCTGGACTAGGTATAGGTGCCCTCTGTCTCCTCTTCTATTCATCCAAATGATTGAACCACTAGTTGCCCAAAATGGGTATTGTGTCAAAGTTAAACTGGGAGTGGGGATGTGGGAGTACCTTATTTTTTCAAGGTATTTCCATGCAGTTCGACAGTGCATTTTTTTCTAGCAAAAAAGTTGATGGTATTCATATGCAGGTCTATTTCATTAAAACACAAAAACAAAAATTATTGGGACCCACTCAAAAAGTTTTTTATCTACAGTATACAGTATATGCATAGCTTTTATTCATATCAAAAATATATACCCATATTTAAAAAAATCTTTATAATTTCAATTCTTCCAAAATTTCAAAAGTGCACTTCTTTAAACGTTTAATTGTACATTTGAACTTGCTGGCTTGCACATTGGAAGGTACTCCTTTGCCAACGTGATTTCCACTGCAGCACTTAAACTTGCTTGCTTGCACACCCTGAACTCAACCATTACACTTGACTGGTTTGCACATTAAAGGCTGCCCCTTTGCCGACTTGATTATGCTCTTAAACACTGAAACTTGCTTGCTTGCACATGCTGAACCCAGTTATACAACTAGCTTGGCAGTTCACAGAACCTGACCCCGGCCGCTGGTTTTGCCATTTTCCCCACAACTTTGTCAAAGGGCTGATATGCCGCCAACTTTGAACTAAAACAAAAGAAAATACTTTCACATTACTACCCCTCCTTTGTTATAACTCTAAAAACACTCATATCTCCAAACAATTATAAAAAAATGACTTAGCTATCACATCGTTGCTTTGTAATCGCCCGGTTCAGACCCTGAACTCAACCTCCCCCGTCCTATTTTTAAAGCTTCTATTACCTGTCAGAAAAGACCCATATGATCACAGAATCTCATCCAATCACAAAATCCATTCCTTTTCTATTTGTTCCTCTCAAAACCTAATATGCACCCAAAAAAACTCTTGTTCTCATTACAACATCCAAACTTACATTCATTCACAAAAAATTCCATTCATATTTAATCAACTAATCCTTCAAAACAGTTCACACTTCTCAAAAGCACCTTGTTCCAACAATATGCTTTACCACGAAAATGCTCTCTGTTATAACCAATTTGTTCAAATGTTTTTCAAATATTCTTTCAAATACCGTAGCGCACAGAACATATAGAATGCCTCCGGACAACTCCTTACCATGATAACCCTTACATACATCCGTATATGCATACACTTCCATACTTAAATTTATATATATATATATATATATATATATATATATATATGCACATACATAACATATATATATATATATACACATCTCCAAGGCACTATCCACTAATAAAACCATGGTCATTCCACCATTGTATTCAAACCTCCAGGAATAGTTGTACCCCATTGGTAAATCAATTTCTGCTCCCATTGTACTAATTTCAATGCCAGATCCTCATCACCCTCCACTCTTACTTGATCCAGCACATAACACTTAAAATCCTCCAATGAATACCCCTGGGCTGGCCAATGCTGTACCAACGGAGCCGACAAAACCCCCCACTGTAAAGCGGACAGATCTTTGATCATTCTTGTTTTGAATTGCCTAGTGTTTTGACCAATATATAACTTATCAAACGGGCAATACACCACATATATAACTCCTGTAGACTCACAGGACCTGTGTGAGAACAATTTATAGTAACAACGTATAGAATTATGTTAGAACTCCTGTAATTCCATAGTATGGGGACAAATCACACAACATCCACAGCTGCGATGACCCCCTGCACATTAGATTCTAGCATAGGATGACCCCGCATATGAACCTATAATAGTTCCTTTAGATTTTGGGATCTACTAATGGAGAGGCATATTTCCTGTTTAAATACCGGATGAATTTGCAATAAATGCCAGTGTTTGTGAATTATGTTGTTAATACTAAATACCTCTGAAGAATAAGGTAAGAGACACACTTGGTCCCAATAAACATCCTCCTGCTTACCAGACAGATAATTCCTGATTTATGTATCGTGCCCTAATGTACACTCTCTTTATAACCCATTTCAGATATTGCTTACTATTAAATCTCTGGGACAATATTCTCGCTTGTTTATAATCCAAATCAGATGAACAAATCAATCGTACTCTTTAAAAAAAATAAATAAATAAAAATTACCCCACTGGAATATTGTCACGCAAGTAAGGTGAATGAAAACTATCATAGTTGTTAAGCTATTCCGATCTGTCGGTTTCTGATATAACGATGTCTGAAGTAAACCACCTCCCATGTTCCTAAAAACCATATCCAAAAAATGGACTTGTGCTTCATAATACTCAGGGGTAAACTTCAAATACTCATGGGACCTATTGAACCACTCCAAAAAACACCTGTAATTGATATTTTTTTTACCTCGCCAAATAAAGAAAATATCATCTATAAACCGCAACCATAACACTACATCCGGCCAGAATTCAGAGGTGAAAACCCAACAGCTTCTCAAAAGCCTGCATGAATAAACATGCCACGGATGGGGCCACAGTGCCCCCATCACAACTCCATGGATCTGATGATAGAAACTCTTATTAAATACAAAATAATTCTGGCCTAAAACCACTAGAAGCAGCTGTTTAAAAATCTGCGGAACTCAGTGGTGATGGTGGAAACCTGTTGTAAATACATCACCATATCAAGCACTAATAATTACGAAATACAAGTGTATAACAACACTACATCCATAGTCACTAATATCCAATCTGATTTCATAATCACACCTTGTAATTTAATGAGCAAATCTCCCGAATTCCTAATATAGTATCTTGATTATTTAAACCCCTTGGTTAGACAATGATCCAAACATTTTGAAAAGAGTTCCAAAATGGAACCCCTTGCAGATACAGTGGTCTCCCTGGGTTTTCTTTGGATCTTTATGTATCTTAGGAACTGTATAAAAACACAGTAATTTAGGGTGTGCAGTCCACAAAAAGTGGAACAATCGATCTGTTATCAATCTTTTATCTAAAGTGGACTCCAACAACATAAATACCTCCGCTTGAATATCTGCAGTTGGTTCACCCAATAATTTGCGAAAATAGTGATCATTCATCAATTGACCCAACACTAATTTATTATAATCAGTGGTATTCATCACAATGCTTCCCCATTTATCAGCCAATCAAATCACAATATGTGACTCTTTAGAAAGGGAGCCTATGGCTCACCCGAGTTCCCCCCATTATATTGTGTTTCATACTACATGGTAAGGTACCTGGCGTTGTACTTCCAACAGTACCATTTTCATGAACACTAATAAATTTGGGTCAGTGGGCCTCGGGGGCACCCATCGTGAGCCTGGAGCAAATTTCTTCCACTCATTCATTCATTTCTTTTTTTTTTTTTTTTTTGGTACCCAGGGGGTGTAAGTTTCTTTGGGTCTAATGTATTAATACAAGAGAACCATGGGTCAGTTTTTGCAGGGAATGAAAAAAGATGCTGGTATTCCATACCACTGTATACCCCCTCAAAAAAAGCCCTGCAGCTCAGCTCCAGGCCCTGATTGAATGAGATCGGGACCTACCTAAGAAATGGGGTACCTATTAAACGGTGTGCGATCCCAGGGGGATCTTTAACTTTGTGGACAAGGATAACTAGAACCCATAAGAAGAGGGCTGAGATATGAAACCCCTTGGTGGTACATACCTTGCAGAAGTGGGGGTGAAGCAGAAGGACATTACTGGAGGAAAAGCAGATATAGGGGCTAGCACCAATTATACAACATCTAAACTTTGTACTGGGAGTAAGAGGGCAGGCTTTAGTAAAAGGGAGAATAAGTGTATTTAAGCAGTTGTGTCAAGTGTATGTATAATCGGTCAAAGATGATTTCCTTTCAGACCTTTCAAGACTTTTATGGGATTGACCCACATGATTCACTCGCATACTGACATCATTTTGACAAAGGGAGTGAAAGAAGACTTGGAGCAGGACTTCACTCTTTTTGAGGCTCCTTGCTCGGGAACATTAGAAAGCAAGGGGTGGATCTCCAAGCTGTGTATAGCCTTGGGGAGGACTCAGAACAGCCTCCACTGAGGCCGAGACTCCAGTGGGAGAGGGATTTGTGGGCTGTTGCCATATGAGATCTGAAAGAATATCCACCAGAACATAGCAATACTCTATCTCGGCTGCTCTGGTGGAAAGTGGGCATAAATGTCTGTACAGGTGGCATCTGATTCCGAAACGGTTATGTAAAATCTACAACAGTACTTCGGATCGGTGCTAGTGAAACTGTGGGAAATGGGGGACCTACTACCACGTCTGATGATGCCCCCCAGGTACTGAAGGAAATGTATAGAATTTATGGAGGATCTATTGGGATGCTCTTTACCAAAGAGATCCTAAGCTTTTTCTGTTCTGTTATAGACCACCTGAGATTTCCAAGAGAAAATGGGAATTGTTCAAATACTGTTTGATAGCAGCACAAAGCGGGAATGTGTGTATGTGGAAGTGGGAGAATGTGCCAGAGGGATAGGGATATGACTCCAGTTGAGAAATTACTATGTGTTTGGTAAACTCACAGACCTATGGAAAGAGCAAATAGCAGACTACAAGGAGATTTCAAAAAGAGATCTGGAATGGGAGCAAGCACACAAAGAAAGATGGGGGCGCTTCAGGTTGATATGGTGGTAGGTTGATGGATAAGAGTTTGTATTAGGGAAGAAATGGAAATTTACTTATGTTAGAGTTCAATAAAATACTAAATTAAGAAGTATGAAGGAGAATGTTCGTGTGGAATATTTGACACCCCGGTAGTGTTCTTATGTTCTTATGTTCTTATGGTGGATTACAACTATTACTAGTACTAATCATTCCAGTAGGGCTATGTGAAGCACTGATAAAAAGCTATGCAAAAGGCATTTCTTTCAATAATGGATCTTATCTGTCAGTTGTTTTTGAGACATAAAATCAATTGTACTTTTAAGGTGAGAGAAAAAAATGGTTAAATAAATGAAATTCATGAAGGACATAGCACTTTTAACACTTTGTTTTGCTCCTTTCTAGAAATGGTGGAGGACGCAGTGGAATGTTCTGTGCCATCAGCATCATCTGTGAAATGATAAAAAGGCAAAATGTGGTGGATGTATTCCACGCAGTAAAAACACTGCGCAACAGCAAGCCAAACATGGTGGAAAGCCCTGTAAGTTCCCGCAATCATCTGCTACTGCAGCCATGCATGTGACACTCTACAGAGACCACAGAATCAATGGAGACATTTTAATTTTGGATCCGCTAAGGCATTTATTTTGATACCCTGTATTCGACAGCACTGTATTTGTGGTGATTTTCATCGCTGGGTAATGCTTGGCAGGCATATTAAGACACGCATGCATTAAGAGAAATGATGTTCAAAGCCATCTAGTCTCCTAACATCTGTGATAGTCAGCTTGCTTGTCATGCTTGAAAATATGCTGCTGCGTGGATAGATTCATTAGGTAGTTACATTTAATTTAATTTTACAGCATTTATACTCCGTTCTTTCTCTCCAAGTATACAGTGGAGTACAAAAAAGATAAAACAACAAAAACAAAATCAAAGAAAATATGAACAAAACAGTCAAAAATAATACAGTAAAAGTACATATGCCTTCACCCATCCCATCATGCTGCAATTTAATGCATCTACAGCCAAGTTTTTAAACAGTGTCTGAAAAAGAGAGAATTAGTTTCCAAGTTTAGTTCAACCGGCAATCTTTTCTACAACACTGGAGCAGCCCCAGTATAAGAGTGACGCAACAAGGGAGTTACAAGCTTATAATCACTTGGACTCTGAATCATCAAATTGCCACGCTTTTGAGTACGCAGTGGCTGTGAAGGTACATATTTGATAAATTTATTGCCAGATAATCGTGGGCCCATATTATTTGAAGACCCGAAGGCTAAACACAACAACTTAAACTGGATACAACTATTTAGCAGTAACCAGTGAAGTGCTCACAATAGAGGGTAACTCAATCCCTTAATCTGTAATGAGCTGCACATTGGTCACAAAATTTTGAAACCTTTGAAGTCTAAGTAGGTTCTACTTTTGCAAACCTACATACAGTGTATTGCAATAGTCTAGATAGCTTAGGACTAGTGCTTGCATGATGTTTCCTAAAGCACTGTGGTTCTTGGTATGGCCACAATTGTCACACTCTGCGTACATGAAACCAGGCCTGCTTAACCATCACCTTTCGGACTCGGTGCGTCCCTTTGGACTCAACGCAGTCCGAGCCCCGGAGGACACTCGGTTCTTGGAGTTCGTCCGGGATATGGCCAAGGCTTTGGCGATTCCCGCGGACCCCGAGGAGGAGCCTCGAGCCGAAGAGCTCGAGGCCCTCCAGTATGACTCTCCTCCGAAGGAGGCCTTTACTGTGCCGGTTCCTCCGATGCTGGAATGGCTCCTCTTCCGGATGTGGGAGGCACAGGCCTCGGCGCCGGTTTTGAGCAAGCGGGTCGATTCCACCTATCGACTCCGTAAGAGCCCTGGATTCCAGAAGGCACAGCTGCCGCACCATTCCATGGTGGTGGAATCGGCCATGTATCGTCTGAAGAGCCAGAAGATGCACTCTGCGGTGCCTCCCGGCAGGGAGGCCCGGATCCTGGATGCGCTTGGCAGAAAGTGCTTCCAGGGCTCGATGCTTGCTTGCCGTGTCCAGTCCTACCAGCTGTACATGGGCATGTACTTGCGAGACCTGGCGAAGGAACTTGCCAGGTTCTCTGCTGGCCTCTCCGGGGAAACTTTGCAGAGGTTCAAGACCTTGTCCTCGGGAATCCAGGAATGTTCAAAGTTCATGTCCCGAGTGGCCTATGATGGCTTCGAGGCTTCGGCCTGTGTAGCGGCAGCCGGCATCGGGGCCCAACGCCAGGCATGGCTGCAGTCATCAGACCTCGAGCCCTGGGTGCAGGACAAGTTGGTCGATGTCCCTTGCCGAGGTGAAAACCTTTTTGGCAAGCCCATGGCCGAGAAGGCTGTTGAGCTCGAAACCAAGCACCTGACTAGGACAAGGCTGTCCAGAAAAACCTCTGCCCCTTCTCATAAGAAGAAGGGCTCGGGTAAGAAGTCCTTTAACCCAAGGAAGGCAGCTGCCTACAAACCTTTCCCTCAGTACCAGGCCTCCCCAGCAGGGTCAGCAGGCCAAGGGGCAGGGACATGGGCCCCGTAGGCAGAAGACCCCCAAGCCTCCGGCTCCTGCTCCCACTCAGCAGGTAGGGGGGTTTTGACTCCCACAGCATAGCCTTTTCACCTCTGCTGCCCCATCCCTGCACAGGAGGTCGACTAGCCCTATTTGCCCACAGGTGGCCACCCATTACAGGAGATGCTTGGGTATTGAGCATAATCCACAAGGGCTATTTGCTCCATTTCCAGCAGTTGCCTCCTCCCTACTTCCCAGGAGAGCCTCCAAGACCTCCTCTGCACACAGATCTCCTCCTTCAAGAACTTCAAGGTCTGCTTCTAGACAAGGCGGTGGAGCCTGTACCTCCCCGCCTGCAAGGTCACGGTTTCTACTTCAGGTACTTCCTCGTACCAAAGAGAACTGGTGGCCTCAGGCCTGTTCTCGACCTCAGGAATCTCAACAGGTTCTTGGAGAAAGAAAAGTTCAAGATGCTTACTCTTGGAACACTTCTGCCCTACCTCCAGCAGGGAGATTGGCTATGCTCCTTAGATCTAAAGGATGCGTACACTCACATCCTCATTCATCCAAACCACAGAAAGTACCTCAGGTTCATTGTGGGAGGAAACCATTACCAGTACAGAGTACTGCCCTTTGGCCTAACCTCCGCCCCAAGGGTCTTTACAAAGTGCCTGTCGGTGGTGGCGGCCTACTTGAGGAATCAAGGTGTTTTTGTCTTCCCCTACCTGGATGACTGGCTCATCAGGGGTCAGACTTCCTAGGAGGCCAGGCAAACCACCCTCCGAACTGTCTCCCTCCTGCAACACCTAGGCTTTGTCATAAACTTCGCAAAGTCCACTTTGCTCCCCTTCTAGAACCTGGAGTTCATAGGGGTGCGGCTGGACTCCCTTGCCAGAAGACGGCACAAAGGCTCATAGACTTGGCAAACCAGTTTCTGAGCATGCCACGGGTTTCCGCCAGACTCTGTCTGAAGCTCCTAGGCCACATGGCATCCACAGTGCATGTGACCCCCTATGTCCACCTCCACATGAGACCTGCACAGTGGTGCCTCAGAACTCAGTGAAAGCAAGCCACAGGAAGCCTCACAGACAAAGTACGGGTGTCCAAACCATTCCTGAACTCCCTACAGTGGTGGCTACACCCCCCCCCCCCCCCAACTTGCTACAGGGGGTTCCTTTTCAGGTGCCTGTTTCCACAGTGGTGTTAACGACCGATGCCTCCTTGCAGGGCTGGGGTGCACATTGTTTGGAAAGGTGCACCCAGGGCCTGTGGTCTCCATGGGAGGCCATGCAACAGATCAACCTACTGGAACTCTGGGCTATTCGCTTAGCCCTCAAAACCTTCTCTCACACCTTGGCTCAACAGTCTGTTCTGGTTCAGATGGACAATCAAGTGGCCATGTTCTATGTGAACAAACAGGGAGGCACTGGGTCCAGGCTCCTGTGTCAGGAGGCACAGGCCCTTTGCTCTTTTGCGCTCAGGCACAACATGTTTCTCAAAGCTGTTTATCTCCCTGGCCAGGAGAACTTCCTGGCAGACAGGCTGAGCAGGGTTCTGCAGCCCCATGAGTGGCAACTGCACCCATTAGTGGTTCAAAATATTTTCCTGAAATGGGGACTTCCATCCATAGATCTCTTTGCCAGTCCCCTGAACCGGCAGCTACCCAGGTTCTGTTCCAGGCAACCGCATCCCCTGAGGTTAGCAGCGGATGCCTTCCTGATTTCTTGGTCCCAGGGCCTCCTGTATGCGTTTCCTCCCACGCCTCTGGTGGCCCGAACATTGTTCAAGATTCTAAGGGACAAGGCTTCGGTGCTTCTGGTAGCCCCCATGTGGCCGAGGCAGCCCTGGTTCCCACTTCTGCTTCAACTGGCAGTGGAAACCCCACTACCTCTGGGGTTGTAATCCAATCTTCTCTCTCAGAATCAGGGTTCTCTTCTGCACCCCAATCTCAAGTGTCTCAATTTGATGGCCTGGAGGCTGCAAGGCTAGTGTTGGTTCCCTGGGGCCTGCCTCAGGAAGTGGAAGAGGTGGTCTTGGCCTCTAGAAAGCAATCCACCAGGAAAACCTATGCCCTGAAGTGGAGAAGGTTCTCCCTGTGGTGTCAGCAACGCAAGGAAGATCCTTTCTCCTGCACTGTGCCAGTATGCTTCAGTACCTGCTGCAATTGTCCAATAAGGGCCTTAAGTCCAATTCTGTTCGGGTCCACCTCTCTGCTCTGGCAGTTCACCACTCACTGGTGGAGGGACACTCTTTGTCGGTTCACCCCTTGGTGTCCAGGTTTCTCAGAGGCTTGCTCTTGCTCAAGCCTCCTCTCCGTCCACCGGCCCCTGAGTGGGAGCTGAATGTGGTCTTGCAGCAACTGACTCTCCCACCTTTTGAGCCAATGGCTACATGTCCTCTCCGCTTCCTTTCTTGGAAGACTCTATTCTTAGTGGCGCTTACCTCGGCCAGGCGAGTGAGTGAGCTTCAAGCCCTGGTCTGTGACAGGCCATACACTCGCTTCTATAGGAACAGGGTAGTCCTTAGGACTCATCCTAAGTTCCTCCCCAAGAAGCAGTAGGCCCCATGCCAACCGGGCTGAGACAGTCCTGCATACCCTGGACTGTAGAAGGGCCTTATCCTTCTACATTGAACGTACGCAGGGGCATAGGAGGGCTACTCAGCTCTTCATCTCTTTTGCCCCTAATAACTTGGGGTTACCTGTCTCCAAGCGTACCTTGTCCATCTGGGTGGCTGACTGTATCACCTGGGCTTACAGGGCAGCTGACCTTCCCTTGCAGGGTCGGGTCACGGCCCACCGTGTCAGGGCAGTGGCTGCCTCAGTAGCTCATCTCCGCTCTGTATCATTGGCAGACATCTGTAGGGCTGCAACTTGGTCCTCAAGCCAGACTTTTGCAGCCCATTACTGCCTGGAGAGGGAGTCCCGTAGGGACAGTGCTTTCGGTCAGGCAGTGCTCCGGAATCTCTTCGAGGTTTAGGCAACTCCTACCCTCCAGCCCTCTGGTTGGGCTACCGGTGGGGGTATGTTTCAGTGAAATCCTTTCTCTGATGCTGCGGCTAGAGGGAGCTCATTTTTCAGCTCTGGGTCCCCGGTAGCCTGAAGCTGGGGAGTCCCATATGTGAGGACTGACTTCCTGCTTGGTCCTGGAGAAAGTGTAGTTACTCACCTGTAACAGGTGTTCTCCAGGAGCAGCAGGAATCGGTCCTCACAACCCTCCCTCCTCCCCTGGGAGTTGCAGTTGTACATAGTGTCCTACCCCCGCCTAGGACCGGTGGCTCAAGGGCAAGGGCGACCTCTATTTTGTCTTCAAGTAATGTCCTTGGCTAATGTGCCAGCAAGGGATGCTGGGACTTGTAGTCTGGGTTACTATCCAACAAAAGTGTTGTGGCACGAGGTTCAGTCAAACAGATAAATTTATTTGGGTTTTTCCCTTTCACATAGAGTTCACAGCTCAAAACATGGCATGGATTATTTTCTCCCAAAATAATAGGAAAAACAGGAGCAATTAAAGTTGAGAAATAAAGCATAGGTAAACTGTTTCATTCACAGCAAACGCTTAGGCAGAGTTAATTGTTTAGCACAATGTCCTTCTTTCAGAGAGGCAGAAAACAACTTTGCATTCCTTTCATGCAAAGGTTGTTTAACGTAAGTCCAGGTGATTGGTCTCACAAAAAGAACAATCCATTTCACAAACGTCATTCATATCAGGAGTTTCTTCTACATCAATTATCTCCTCACTATCTCCATGATCATTCTGCTTTAGGGAACTTTTAAAACCAGAATTAGACTGAAGGTTACTAAGAACTTCCTGCAGCTGTTCTATAAAATGTTCCCTCTGGTTTGCAGTCACTTTGTCTAAAGCAGGAAACTGATTCCTTCGTAAGCTTTTAACTACAGACTTTAAATCTGTCTCATAACACTTACTTGGAATGTTTCTGGTTCGGACTGGAGTTGTTTTCACAGCAGTGCTATCTCGGCTCTGGTTAGCACTGGTCTTTAACTGCTGTATAATATCTTCAGCATATCTCTTGCTAGGGATTATAGCAGACGTACCTTTCTCACATGCAATGCCCTCTCTGCAATCAGAGCTCTCTCCCCATGTGAAGGTAAACTTCTCTACCTTTTCCTTGGGTTGCTTTAGCAGAGGTTTTGGGTTTGCTTCCAGTGTTCCTGGGGTACAGGAAACAGACCTTCCAGAATCCTTCTTAGCTTGTTCTGGGTTCCACAGCTTTCCTTGTTCAGCTGGCTTCCCTCGTGGCTTCAGCTTTCCTCGTTGCTCTTGCTGTTTCACTTGCTGCCTTCCCTGCTGCTTCCTTCTCTGCTGTTCTCCTGCACTGAACTCTGAGGCAGGTTTAAAAAGGCTTTCCTCAGCAGCCACACCCTTCTGGCTGCTCATGTGAAACTCGTTACGGCTCCACTCAGCTCCTACATCACTACTATGACCGGGCTCAGTTCTAGCTAGAAGCTTGAGGTTTCCATGGGAACCTTGTTTGCCTTTACTCTTAAAGGTATATTGCTCATTTCCTTCCCATTGCATTCGCTCTACAGAGCTGTCATTATCATATATTCCCCCCCTTAAGATATTACAGGCTGGGTTGATGACATCATCGCAGCATGTAATCCTAGATAATGCGTCCGCATTCTGATGTAGCTTGCCAGCTCTGTGTTCGATGGTAAAGTCAAATGCTTGCAGCGCCATATACCACCTCGTCAATCTCGCATTATGGTCTTTCATCTGTCCAAGCCATTTTAGAGGGGCGTGATCAGTCATGAGAAGAAATTTCCTACCTGCCAGGTAAAACTTCAAAGACTCTACAGCCCATTTTATGGCGAGGCATTCTCGCTCTATCGTGGAATAATTTTTCTCCGCAGGAGACAGTTTTCTACTTAGAAATAGCACTGGGTGCTCTATACCATCATGCTTTTGAGATAGCACAGCCCCTAGTCCGGTGTCGGAGGCATCAGTCTGTAAGATGAACGGTAGGTCGAACTCAACCCCTCGCAGAACCGGGGCAGCACATAGTTTGGCCTTCAAGCATTCCAAAGCGGTGATTGCCTCTGGAGTCCATCGCAGCTGATTGGGCTGGTTCTTCTTCAACATGTCTGATAAAGGGGCACTTTTCTCCGCGAAACGTGAAAGAAACCGCCTATAGTACCCAACTAATCCCACGAAACTTCGAAGTTGTTTCTTGTTGGTGGGTTGAGGGAAGGTCTTCACGCCTTCGACTTTGTCTATCAAGGGTTTTACAGTACCGTGCCCAACCAAATGACCCAAGTACTTCACTTCTTGGCTTGCGAACATACACTTGGCTGGGTTTAGTGTTAGGCCAGCGTCTCGCATGGCCTGTAATACCGCTCTTAACCTTGATAGGTGCTGTTCCCAGTTAGTACTGTGGATGATGACGTCATCCATATACGCCACTGCATATGCTTGATGAGGTTGGAGTACCAAATCGATCAGCCTTTGGCACGTAGCCGCCGCTCCGTGTAGACCAAAGGGCATTCGCTTGAATTGATACAGGCCTATTGGGGTGCTAAAGGCTGTTTTCGGGCGGGATTCCCTGGTTAATGGCACCTGCCAATAGCCCTTGGTCATGTCTAGTGTTGTCAGATACGTGGCCCTTCCCAGGCGATCGAGGAGCTCCTCTATGCGGGGCATAGGGTATGCATCGAATTTTGATAGGGCATTGACCCTTCTAAAATCAATAGAAAATCGGAGCGTTCCATCTGGCTTGGGGACTAAGACGATGGGACTGCTCCACGGGCTTTTGGATTCCTCAATTATGCCTAGGTCCAACATCTCCCTTACTTGATTTACGACTTCTTGCCTCCATGCTTCTGGCAACCTGTACGGGCGCTGTCGTACTACTTCTCCTGGGGGAGTTACAATCTCGTGTGCGACGAGCTGAGTATGTCCAGGAAGAGGTGTTAGGACGTCCAGGAAACTCTCTATCAGCTGTTCCAGCTGCCTCTTCTGAGTCCATGACAGCCCTTCTCCCATCCTTGGCTCAGGGGTCTTCTTGCAATCACTTAGTTGGGGGCCTAAGTCATCCTCTGCTTTTTCTTCGACTGTTGCCGCCAATCCTTGGAGGTCAGCCCGCCCTGTTGAACCAAACCCTTGGGCTCCTCTAGTTGTACTAGAGACCATGTGCACTTCCTCCAGAGGTGGAAACCCAACCCTCTCGCATATGATCTGTGCTATGCGGTCGCCTATGCTTACTCTGAAATCTTCAGATCCAAAATTAAAGAGCAGTACCTTAACGGCACCTCTATAATCGGTGTCCACGATGCCGGCTCCCACGTCGATAGTGTATTTCACAGCTAAGCCGGAACGAGGGGCGATGCGTCCATAACATCCAGTCGGTAGTTCCAACTGAAGGGCTGTATTCACCAAAGCCTTGCCGTGTTTAGGGACAGTCATATCCTCAGCGCTGTATAAATCAAACCCGGCTGCTTGTGGAGAAGCTCTTTTGGGTGGGTGCGCGTCTGGACTCATCCTACAGTATTTTAGGACAAACACAGGTTTCTTGGCCTCCTCTTCTTTGGGCAACTGTCGTGGGGACTTTTGCGCCTTCCCAAATAAGGGATTAGGAACTGCCATCATTTTACGCGTGTTCTTATCGAGTGATTCAAGCGGGGTGTTTGCAGCTATCATACCTTCCTTTTTCTGCAAACTCTGTTGAATACCCTTTTGAAACTGAGGCCAGTCTCTGCCCAATACTAATTCTTGTGGCAAGCATGGAACTATGGCCACTGGAATCTCTCTTTCTATGCCTAATCCTCTTATTAGGACTTTGTAAATAGGGTATGAGGATGCTGCGCCATGCACACATCTGATTTTTACAGTGCCACTGGGTAGACAAGGTATGGTTTTACTTTGGGCTTCTATCTTTTGCCAAAGCCTTTTTGATACCATACTCTGGTTGGATCCAGAATCTAGTAAGGCATTCGCATTCACTCCCTGGACTGTTACTGCTAAGAGGAAACCCTCCCTAACCTGTCCTGGGTTAGTGGTTACTAGCGCTATTTTTACCCTACAGTTACGCTGTAAATGATCATCACTGCCACATTTAAAGCATGTTTTCCTTACATATTTTCTATTACATCCAGGTAAACATAGTGTGTCAACAACATTCATTGCTTTCTCCTTCCTTTCTGAAAATGCATTGGTTGCCTTCCTATTTATTTATTTATTTAACACTTATTTATATACCGCATCTTCCAGCGATCAGTTGCGGTGTACAATCAACAACAGTCAACAATGCAGAGCTTGTTTTACATAGAACAATAATAACTTTTTACATAGAACATCTTAACTTGTACAACAAAGGGCTAGAAGCTATGCTTTTCTCCTGTGCGTTTCCTTCTGCTTCAAGGAATCGCTCAGTGAGCATGGTCGATTCCTGGGAGCTTTTGCAACCTTGCAAAATCAGGAAAGTGCGGACATTTTCAGGGACAGCATTCATGTATTGTTCCAATATTATATTGTCCAACACTGCTTCAAGGCTCTTACCGTCCGGTTCCAGCCATTTGTTTACCAGTCCCTTCAGACGATGGTATAACGCTCTGGGTGTTTCACCGGGTATTAATTTAGTATCCCTAAACAAATGGTGGTACACCAAGGGAGTTAGACCTATCCTATCTTTGATAGCTCTTTTAACCTCATCATAATCATTAGCTAAAGCTGGTGGTACGGTCTGGTAAGCGGTCAATGCCTCACCGGAGAGAGACATCACTAACCTGATTGCCCATTGGTCTTTAGGCCAATTGATCAAGTGAGCTACTCGCTCAAATGTTTCGAGGAAATAATCCAGATTGTCTCTATCAGTTAACTGTCCAAAGTTCCATGCTTCCCTGGACCAGGGTCCTAAAGCATGAGCTTGGTTTAACCGTGATGAACCTGGTGAAGGAGAAACAGGATCTGGCTCCTTCTTTGTACTCTGGATCCAAGCTTCCATCATTTGAATGAGCGGCCTTTGCTGAGCTTCCATCCGGGCTGCAGCTCGCTCTTGAGCTTCTATCGCTAGCTCACATTGTCACTCAAACTGTGATGCCATCCAGGTAAGTACTTCTTTCGTCTCCATAGCCATTCTGAAACGATAAATCAGACAAACGCAACCACCCAAGTGGGGTACCACAGTATAGAAGGTATTATTAACTTTTCCCACCAGCTACACTGATACCCACAGCACAAGTATCCTCAGGTAACCCTGTTAGACACCAATTACCTGATATTAGTGGTGCGTCAGGCTTGTGAGCAACGTTGGTCTCCACAGTAGCAGACACGCCTTCTCTGTCCGGAAGTAGCTCTGCTAAACATCTTCCTGTAGCTTGATTTCAATATTTTTGCACCTTTAAATCCTTTGCGCATGCGTGCTTGTGCCTTGATCCGTAGCAACTACGCCAATCTATCTTACCCCCGCCTAGGGCCGGTGGCTCAAGGGCAAGGGCGACTTCTATTTTGTCTTCAAGTAATGTCCTTGGCTAATGTGCCAGCAAGGGATGCTGGGACTTGTAGTCTGGGTTACTATCCAACAAAAGTGTTGTGGCACGAGGTTCAGTCAAACAGATAAATTTATTTGGGTTTTTCCCTTTCACATAGAGTTCACAGCTCAAAACATGGTATGGATTATTTTCTCCCAAAATAATAGGAAAAACAGGAGCAATTAAAGTTGAGAAATAAAGCATAGGTAAACTGTTTCATTCACAGCAAACGCTTAGGCAGAGTTAATTGTTTAGCACAATGTCCTTCTTTCATAGAGGCAGAAAACAACTTTGCATTCCTTTCATGCAAAGGTTGTTTAACGTAAGTCCAGGTGATTGGTCTCACAAAAAGAACAATCCATTTCACAAACGTCATTCATATCAGGAGTTTCTTCTACATCAATTATCATCTCCTCACTATCTCCATGATCATTCTGCTTTAGGGAACTTTTAAAACCAGAATTAGACTGAAGGTTACTAAGAACTTCCTGCAGCTGTTCTATAAAATGTTCTTAGAAAGCTGGGGGAAATGCTCCGCACGGGGGCTCCATCGACATCGATGTCACCCATATGTGAGGACTGATTCCTACTGCTCCTGGAGAACACCTGTTACAGGTGAGTAACTACTCTTTCCTGTTGGCACCCGGAGACTCTCATGACTTCGAGCCTCAGACTTACAACCCAGATTGAAAATGTAAATAAATAAATAAAGAGACTTACAACCCGTGTTCAGGAGAAGCTTGCTGATGTGGCATGCTATGGAGAGAATCTCTGTGGAGATAAGGTGTAGGAAGCTGCAACCATGATCAAAAAGCATAGTGACACCCTCAAAACTATCTCCAGGTCCACTTCTGACCTGGCCTCTACATCATCTCAGAGGTTTCACAGCAGAGGGCAGTGGAGATCCTATTACTGTCACATGTATAGATATCCTCCCTTCCACTCCACCCAAAGAAAACAGCTGCTTGCTTCTATCCTCGGCAGCTGAAGACTCAAAAGCCCCAGTTGTCATCCCATTCAAAACCAAGAATTGGGTTTTGATTGGCTCCTGGAGAACATAATCGATACCACTGTACTCCTCCTGGACAACCCTCCTGTTGGAGGGAGGCTCACATTCTTTGCAGATCGTTGGTGCCTTATAACCTCCAACTCTTGGGTTCTCAAAATAGGCCAGAAGAAGTACAGATTTTGCCTATTTGAAATTCCTCCAGATTGTTCACTGGTACTGAGTATATTCTGGTACTGAGAGTGCATTCAGTGGCCTCTCAGTACCATAATATACTTATTCACTAATTCTCTGCAATCAAGCCCATTCCACCAGGGCACGAAGAACTGGGATTTTACTTGAGGTATTTCCTAGTATCCAAAAAGACAGGAGGATACTGCCCCATCTTAGACCTGAGGGTTCTGAATATGTATCTGATTTGAGAAATGTTCAAAATGGATTGCCTCCATATCCTGCTTCTTTTTTTTTTAAAAGGGGATTAGCTGTGGACCGAAAGATGCCTACACCCCAGTATACAGATGCATCCCAAATATTTATTTATTTAGCTGGGTTTATATACTACTTTTCTCCAGGTCTAAGCGGTGTACACTGAATGGAAGATATAGTTGTTACATTAAATTGGAGTTTGCTTATAAACATGGGAGAAATCAAACAGGGGTTACGTCAGTGGTGTACATCAAACAGGGGTTGTCTTATGTACATGGGTCAGATAGGATCAAACTTATAATACGTGTAACAGTTTAACTTATAAGGGGACTAACTTATTTACAAAGAGTGTCAGCTTGAGTGTTCAGGTACGGATGTGTGTATTGGTTTCTGGTTGCATGGAAGGGGGGAATTGTGTGGGCGGGCCAAAGTGATCTATGAATAGGTGTGTTTTTAGGCGTTTATGGAAGGTGAGGAGGTCACAGGTGTTTCTGATTTGGTTGGGGAGGGTGTTCCATAGGGAGGGAGCATATAGTTTGAAGGATCATGTGCAAGCTTGTTTGTTGCTCTTTGTTTTGGCATGTGGCATAACCATTGCGTTGCTTGTGGCCTGTCTTGTAGCTCTGCTGGGGTAGAATGTTTGGAGTAATTTGTGAAGGTGTGATGTGGGGTGGGAGTGAATGACTTTGTGAGTGAGTAGTAGAGCTTTATATTTGATATGGCTATTCAGGGGAAGCTAGTGCAGCTGTTTTAGGATGGGTGTGATGTGGTCATATTTCAAGGCTCCTTGAATAATGCGGGCTGTTGTGTGGAGGGCAGCACATGGGGGGGGGAGTAGGGTGGATTGTGGAGAGGAAGTTTCTGTAATTCATCATAGGGAAATGCCACTTCCAGTACGGAGTACTGCCTTTTGGCCTTGCATCAGCTCTTCATGTATTCATAAAGTAAGTATCTCATGGTAGTTGCAGCGTTTCTATGCAAACTGAGTTGAGTTGCACATATGCCCCTACTTGGACAATGGGCTAGCTGTAAACACCACTCAAGAAGGAGTTCAAGAATCCATACACATCACCATTTAGGTGCTGGAGCTGCTAGGGTTTGTTATCAATTACCCCAAATTGAACTTGAAACCATCACACCAATAGGAATCATTGGGGCTCTGCTAGACACAACTTGGATGAAAGCCTTCCTTTTCACAAGACACACTCACCAACGTGGTGACCATCATGAAGGAAATACAACAGATTCAGCAGACATTAATGAGAAACATGTTGAGAAAGTTGAGCCACATGGCCTCGACACTTCATGTTACTCCCTTGACATGTCTCAACATGAGACAATCTCTGTAGACCCTGAGCATGCAATGGACACAGGCCACTAACAGGCTCAGAGACAACATTTCTGTCACTTCTCCTCTCTGGGACTCCCTGTCCTGGTGGGCAGATCATCTGAATCTGGCCAAAGGTCTACCATTTCAAATGTCTGCCTATCAAAAATTGCTCATGGTAGATGCACCAAGCTAGGTTGGGGAGTTTATGTAGATGGGTTTCACATTCATGGTATTTGGTCCACCAAGGAAAGACTTCATCAGATCCACTTCCTGAAACTAAGAGCAGTCTCAAACACTCTTAACTTATAAAAATTGGTTGAACAACCAAATTGTCATATTCCAAATGGACTATCAAGTAACAATGTACTACATCAACAAGCAGGAGAACCGGGTTCATATTTCCTGTGTTGGGAAGCAATCAGGATGTAGAAATTTGCCATCTTACAGTGGATGACTCACAGATGCATATCTGCCTGATGGACAGATTGAGCATCATCTTTCAACCTCACAAATGGACCCTGAACTGGGAAGTAGTTCAAACCATCTTTTGAAAGTGAAGTGGGCATCCTCTTAATAGATTTATTAGCCGCCACTCAAAATATGCAAGTGCCTCAGTTCTGTTCCAGGGTGGAGATACATGGCAAACTGGCCTCAGATGCCTTTCTCTCCCATTTGGGATGGAAGGTCTTCTGTACGCATATTCCTCCTATACCTCTGATAGCAAAGACTCTCCTGAAACTCTGAGACGACAAAGGCTCGATGATTCACATAGCTCCTTACTGGCCCAGACAACCATGGTTCCATCTTCTTTTTGAGCTTCCTGTCAAGGAGCCAGTTCATTTGAGCATTTCACCAATCCTAATTGTGCAGGATCAGGGGACAATGTTGTACCCCAATGGCAAATTTCTGGCCTTCACAGCTTGGATGTTAAGGTATTAACTCTGTCTTCTCTGATCATGCTGGTTGGTGTAGCCAACATCTGGTTGGCTTCCAAGGAAAGATTCCACTAGGAGGTTTTATGGTTTCAAGTGGAAGAGGTGTGTTGTCTGTTATGAGGGAAAGGCCTTAGATCCTTGCTCATTTCCTAAACAAACAACTGCTTGAATACCCTCTATATCTGTCGGAGTCTGGCCCAAAGATCAACTCCATAAGGATCCACCTCTATGTAGTTGGCACTTACCATCATCATGTTATCAGATAAACCCATCTCTTTAAAACCTTAAGTTGTTTCACACAGGGCTTGCTTCTTTCTTAACCTCCTATAGGACTCTTTAACCTGGAAAAGAGACGGCTGAGGGGAGATATGATAGAAGTCTATAAATTAATGAACGGAGTGGAACGGGTAAACGTAGATTGATTGTTTACGTTATCAGAATATAAAAAGACTAGGGGACATGCAATGAAGCTACAGGGAAACTATTAAAGACTAATAAAAGAAAATATTTTTTCACTCAACGTGTAAACAAACTCTGGAATTTGTTACCGGAGGATGTGGTAAAGGCTGTTAGTGTTGCTGGGTTTAAAAAAGGTTTGGACAAGTTCCTGGAGGAAAGGTCCATAAACCATTATTAAGAAGGGACCCAGGATATCAATGCTTGACCCAGTACAAGCATTGTGGAACCTGTGTCTTTTGGGGAAACTTCTAGGTACGTATGACCTAGATTGGCCACTGTTGGAAACAGGATACTGGGCTTGGACCTTGGTCTGACCCAGTATGGCATATCTTATGTACTTATGTTCCTCTTAACATTTCTGCAGTGTCTTGGGACCTCAGCATGGTTTTGACTGAACTGATATAAACTCCCTTCGAGCCTGTGGACCATCTGTGTTCTGAAGATCCTGACCTGGGAGCTTTTCTTTTTGGTAGCAGTGACTTCCAGCATGCAGAGTTAGCAAGCTCCAGGCTCTAGTAGCAAATCTGCCCTTTATCAAATTTTTCAGTAATAGGGTGGTGGTGCATACTTATCTTAAATTCCTTCCTGAAGTGATGTCACACTTCCGCCTTAATCAGCCAGTAGTCCTCCTAACATTTTTCCCAAGATCTCATGCTCACAAAGGAGAAGTACATAGTACATGCTGGACTGAAAGAGACACTTAGCTTTCTTCTTGGAGTGGACTAAAGCCCATAGCTAGTCCAACCAGCATTTTGTTTCTTTAGTTTTCAGTAGGCTGGGTGCTGACATCAACAAGCATACTCTTTTGATTTGACTGGTGGATTGCATTTCTTTTGCTTATACACAGAAAGATCTGACACTTGAAGGTCATGTCATGGCTCATGAAGTCCAAGCCACAGGCTGCATTGGTAGCCCACTTGTACTCAGTCTCCATGAAAAAGATTAGCAGAGCTAGCACGTGGACATCTCATTACTCTTTGGAAACAGACATGACAGCAGAAAGATTAGAATCCAACTCCACATCCCTCCTAGGCTCTGTTCTTTTCTATTCTGTGTGGCCTTGCTAGAGATAATGTAACCTTCATAAAGGCTTGTTGTAAAAAAGAAAACTATGTTCTGTTGTGTCTGCTAGTTGCAACGCTTGTTTGCCCTTTTCATATTTAGCACATCTGGTAGCTAGGAAATCCCATATATGATTATTTTTTTGCTTGTCCATGGAGAAAACAGTTACTTACCTCACAACACTCCCACCTCCCTTGGAGTTATATTCGGGCATTAGCTAGTTTTCAGAGGTTTAATACCTCCATGGCATAAATGCACATGAGGAGAGTCTCTTTCAACTGAAAGAAAACTCTGCAATGAGGGGGCATAGGATGAAGGTGAAAGGAAATAGACTCGGGAGTAATTTGCAGAAATATTTCTTTACGGAAAGAGTGGCAGATGTGTGGAATAGCCTCCCAGTAGAGGTGGTGGTGTTGTTAAGTGCCGTCGAGTCGGAGTCGACTCATGGCGACCCTCTGGATAGCTATCCTAAATTGTGTTCGGTCTTCAGTCAGGCGGCTCATTGTTGACAGACTGGTACCTGTAGCTGCTGTTATTGTATCGATCCATCTCATTGCTGGCCTTCCTCTTTTGCGTTGACCTTCTATCTTGCCAAGCATAATGTCTTTCTATAATGATCTCTCTCTTCGCATGATGTGTCCAAAGTATGAAAGTCGAAGTCTTGTCATCTGAGCTTCTAAAGAAAGCTTAGGTTTGATCTCCTCTAGTACCGACTGGTTTATTCTTCGGGCAGTCCATGGTATACACAGTATTCGCCGCCAGCACCATAATTCAAAGGCATCAATTTTCTTCCTATCTGTCTTTTTCACTGTCCAGCTTTCACATCCATATGATGTTATTGAAAATACCATGGCCTGAACAAGTTGAATCTTTGTATGGAGAGAGACATCTCTGCTCTTGAGAATCTTATCTAGGTCTTTCATAGCCATTCTGCCAAGAGCAATGCGTCGTCTGATTTCTTGACTGCTTGTTGCTTCTTTATTGATAGTTGATCCAAGTAGGTTAAAGTTGTTCACAATTTCAATTTCTTCTCCTTCAATGATGAACCTGTTGATTATGCCAGTTGTCATGATCTTTGTCTTCTTTACATTAAGGTGCAGGCCCATTTTGAGACTATGTTCTTTGATTGTGAGAAGCAAATGCTTCAGATCATCTTCACTTTCAGCCAGTAATGTGGTATCATCAGCATAGGGAAGGTTGTTGATGAGTCTTCCACCAATCTTCACACCTCTGTTGTCTTCATACAATCCTGCTTCTCTGATGATTTGTTCTGCATATAAATTAAACAGGTAGGGGGAAAGTATGCAGCCTTGTCTTACACCTTTGCTTATTTTAAACCATTCTGTTTCTCCTTGTTCTGTTCGAACTGTTGCTTCTTGATCAATGTACAGATTGCGCAAGAGAAAGATCAGGTGTTCTGGTATACCCATGCTTCTTAATGTGGCCCAGAGTTTCTCATGGTTTACACAGTCAAAAGCCTTGCTATAATCGATAAAGCACAAATAGATATCATTTTGGTATTCTTTAGTCTTTTCAAGGATCCATCTCACATCTGCAATGATGTCTCTCGTTCCTCGCCCTTTCCTGAACCCTGCTTGCACTTCAGGTAGTTCTTGTTCCAGGTATGGTTGTAGTCTCTTTTGAATAATCTTCAGTAGAATCTTGCTGGCATGTGGGATCAGAGCGATTGTGCGATAATTTCCACAGTCAGTAGAATCACCTTTCTTTAGTATTGGTATAAACACAGATCTTTTCCAGTCAGTTGGCCATGATGTTGTCTTCCATATTTCTTGGCAGAGCCTTGTGAGTATGGTAACAGCTGCATCAGATTGCTGCCATACTTCTATGGGAATGCTATCAATGCCTGGTGCTTTGTTCTTTGATAAGGCTTTCAATGCTGCTTCAACTTCTTCTTTCATCACCAATGGTTCCCGATCATAAGGTACAGGTTGAAACGGCTGTTGGTCCACTTGATCTTTATCATATAAAAACTCTGTATATTCCTTCCACCTTTTCTTGATCTTCTCAGCATCATTCAACATAGAACCTTGAGCATCTTGTAACATTCCAATTCGAGGCTGGAACTTTTTCTTTAACTCTCGTAGCTTTAGGAAAGCCGATCTTGTTCTTCCTCTAATAGTTTCTGCTTCTATTTCCTTGCAAGTGTCATTGTAGTACTTTTCCTTGTCCTGTCTTGCTGCACGTTGGAAATCTCTGTTGAGTTCTGCGACTGTCTTTCTTTCTCCTCTGGCTTTAGCTTCTCTGCGTTTCTGGGCAATTTTCAGAGTTTCTTCCGTCATCCATTTTGGCCGTTTTTGCTTTTTCACCTTTTGTAGAGACTTCTCGCTTTCTTCCAACACAACCTTCTTGATGTCATTCCATAACTCTTCCGGAGCTCTGTCATTTGTATCTAAAGCAGCAAATCGATTTTGCAGGCAGTCTTTAAATTCCAGTGGTATATTCTCAAGGTCATATTTTGCTGCATTCATGAGTGGTTTGCTCTTTTTCAATTTAGCTTGAGTTTGCATACTAGTAGTTGATGATCTGTACCACAGTCAGCTCCAGGTTCTGTCTTTGTTGATGTTACAGAGCTTTTCCATCGTTGACTTCCACAGATGTAGTCAATTTGATTTTTATACAATCCATTGGGTGAAGTCCATGTGTACAGTCGCCGCTTGTGTTGCTGGAAGAAGGTGTTTGAGATGAATAGATCATTGGTCTTGCAGAATTCTATCAGTCTTTCTCCAGCTTCATTTCTGTTGCCAAGTCGATATTTTCCAACTACTTTGCCTTCTTCTTTGTTGCCAACCTTTGCATTCCAGTCACCCATGACTATCAGGATATCCTCTTTGCATGTTCTGTCAATTTCAGCTTGTACTTGTTCATAGAACTCTTCAATTTCATTCTTTTCTGCAGCTGTTGTTGGGGCATATACTTGAATTATAGTTGTGTTGATAGGCAATCCTCGTAGACGAATAGAGATTAAGCGTTCACTGACTGCATTGTATTTCATTACAGTTCTTAAAAGTTTCTTCTTTATTATAAATGCAACACCATTTCTTCTTTGTCTTTCATTTCCAGCATAGTAGACCATGTGATCATCTGATGCAAAGTGCCCCATGCCAGTCCATTTCAGTTCGCTGATACCCAAACAGATCAAGTTGTACACGTTCCATTTCATTCTTGACCACCTCCAACTTCCCTTGGTTCATGCTTCGTACGTTCCATGTTCCAATGTGTAAGACATCTTTACAGCTTCTGACTCTCATTTCATGCGCAGCTACATCAGCAGTCAGACTTCCCGAGGGCTTTGATCCAACCACATCATAAATGCTGGCTTTACTCTGAAAAGTCTGGTACCAGTAGAGGTACCAGAGACAAAAACTGTATCTGAATCCAAGAAAGCATGGGACAAACACAGAACCTCTAAAGGAAAAGCACTGTAGAGCTTAGTGGTTCATATGGAATGGCAGACTGGTATCGGCTATATGGTCTTGATCCACCATTATGTTTCTGTTTCTATTAGACTGAAGGGATGAGGTATGGCAGTGGCAAGCAGGAATTTATTTTTTATTTGATTTGTTTATTACATTTTCTAGACTGCTCTTTCAAAACTTCTGCCCAGGGCTGTATAGAATCATGACACAAAAATACATACAATACCACCTCCCCCCCCCAAGCAGATCATTCACAACCCACTCTCCAGTCTGAAGCCACTGCAACCATCAATCCCTCAGCCTCCCCACCCCCTTCTCCTTAAAGCTTTCAAAAACAAAAACATTTTAAGGCCTTCCTAAATAACAGAAGGTTGTCCTTAATACACAACTCACAAAATTGGTGCCTGGACAGAAAAGGCCCTGTTCTGATGGACCATACGTTGCACCGCCTTATAAGACAGCACCACCAAGAGCTTCCTCGCCTGTGTGCGTGCATGGTAGAACTGCTCCAGAAGCTTCTAGAAGAAGCTGAGAGTAGTTCCCTTCTAGGGCTTTGTCAGTGATCTTCCATTTGTGAGGAGTTATCCTGTTGTCCATGGAGAACACCTGCTATAGGTAAGTAACTTTATTTTCCTCCTAGGATCTGCCTGTGCTTTGGACCATCCATCTTTGCTGTGATCTTCAGAACAAGCCTCCCTGTTTCCATTCCTACACGACATCCTCAAAACATAGGGCGGCATTTTCGAAGGCATTTACATGGGTAGCTGCCCTAGTTACCCGTGTAAATGCATTATCCGGGATTTTCCAAAGGCACCTAAATGGGAAGTCCCAGATAAATCCCTAATGTGCCCAGATGCTATGCGGTTAGCATCGGGGTGTGTTGATGGTGTTCCGTGGTGGAGCAGGGGTAGAGGAAAGAGCTAAACGGGTAGCAGCAATTTTTGATGCTACCCGCTTAGCCCTCTGTGCCTTAAAGATAAGCGAAAATCACTGCTACCTGTTTATCCTCTGCAGCTCCGGACGCGTCTAGCCAAACCCAGATTTTCACTTCCGTCGCCTTGGATGTGAAAATCCAGTTTAAGGGCATTGGGGGGGCAGGCTATGCGCCGACGCGGTGCATAGCCTGCCTAGATGAAAATCAGGCCCATAGTGACTACACCATGCTTTAATATAGGGATGGTTTTAGTAGAGTGGCGTGGTGTACTGTGTTTTACACCACATATATTGTCTTGCATTGAGACTAAACACTTCCACTTTGGTAGACCATAAAACCACCTTCCATACATGTGCAGTGTCCCCTAAATGTTCCTTTGCAAATACTATGCAGCACATCCTATGGCTTTTCTTCAGCAGTGGCTTCCTTTTAGCCACCCTCTTAAGCAGGTCATGTTTGTGGAGTAGTCTTGAAATTGTTGAACAGTCAACATTTTCCCCCGTCTCAGCTGGAGACTTCTCTACTAATATTAAAGTATTCCCATACTTCATGGTGACCATCCTCAGCAGTTTCTTAACCTACAGCTACTGAATTTGGAGGGGTGGCTTGATTAAGGCAATGTATTTGTGGTGCCAAACTGTTTACGCTTTACAGTGATGGATCTAACGGTGTACTAAGGGATATTCAGACACAGTGAAATTTTCTTACATCCTTCCATGAATCTGTACCTTTTGAATAAAATTATCCTGGAATTCTATCGCAGCGTCAGCGATGCCATCATGCAAATTAGGCAGTTGCCTAGAGCACCAAACTTTGGAGGGTGTCAGGAAAGTATTGGCCTCCGATGTCCTATTCCTGCTATTACCACCACTGTCACACCTCTCCAGGACCTTTGCAGAGCTTCTGAATTCCCTGCATGCTGGTGCTGTGCTCTTAAAGTCCAGTCAGTCCCACCCCTACATCATAGACGTCCTGTTTGCATGGGGGTGGAACTGACCAGACTTTCAGAGCAGAGCCACCAGCACACTAGGGTTTGGAGGCTCTGCAAAACAATTCTTTGTTGTTTCATTGTCATTGCCACTGCTGAAAGTCCTGAAGAGATGTAACAGCAGCAGCAGTGGTAAGGGTGGGAATGAGGGTTTGTAAGGGCACCTCATATCCTTGCACCGGCCCTCCTCTTTTAGCAGGTCTGTGTTATGCTTGTTTAGACCTTTCCTTCAAATTCACCTGAATCAACAAACACTTAATTTTTCATCCAGGAATATTTGAATCAGCCCATCTATTATGAGTGAACAACGGTGGGTTCTATTTAATTTATGGACTTTAAGACAATTTTTGGAAACTGCTAATTTGGGTTTGCTATGACACAGGTTGTGAAGACTTTTGTAGTTAATACTTTTTGTTCTCGTATACTTAATTACCTTTTTAAATATTTCTATTATTATTCTTTCATCTTGAAAGAGTACGAGAAGAGTATGATGTGTAAAACTCCTACTTTATGCATTTTGAATTGTATTTTTTGAACAAGAGACTGTGAAAAATGTGCAGAGATGTGGAAACTTTTATAAGGCATTTTGTGTTGGTGGTAGGGAGGGGGGGGACAGCTGCCAGGGCTCTAGACAAGCTGAAGTGCCCTAGGTCCCAAACCACCTTAGGGCAAAACTTAAATAATAATAAATTAAATAAAATGAAGGTATGCAAAATGTCAATGGTAAAACCTGTGCTCATTACATTTAAAAAAAAAACAAACCTTATGGGTTCTTTTACTGAAGTGCGATGAGCGGTTAATATGCATTTTAGTGGGGGCTGTGATAATATTACCGCACTGCCAATGCAGCTGCCGTGTGCTAATTCCCATGGTAACTGCACATCACCAAATGGGTGGATTAGGAGTGGAGTGTGGGCATGGAGAAACATTGCAGTTAGCATGGTGGTACATATTGCACGCTGTCAATCTTACAGCTTGTGCTGGTGCACTTAATGTGATCTCAATGGGTGCCATTAAGTTTACTACGTTAAGTGTAAATGCTGCTTCCACATGTTGGGGTACATTTCTGTGCGGTAACTGTCAGAAACATGCTGGGCACGCCAGCAACAGTGCATGACTGTGCACTTGGCTTGTGTTAATTTTTGCACTGAATGCACAGTAAGTGCACCATCTTGCCATACCTTAGTAAAAGGGCCTCTTAGGTTAGCAGTAAAAACTGGCAGACTGTTAATAAATAACATTTCTATCAGTTAGCAATAGGGATGTGCACAAGTCAAAAATGTTTGGCTCATTTGGTATGTTTACCTTATTTTTAGGATTTTTTGGTTTGTTTGATGCATCCATAACTTTTATCACCCGTTAAATTTTTTTCACCTGCTCAAATCAACTATATGCACATTAATTCATATGTTAGGGCATGTTAAATTAATTTTGCATACACTAAAATTTGTAAGGCATGCTAATGAATACACAGTCCTAGTTGGCAATCTTAGCTTGGAGATTGTGACAAGAATCTCAGGACTTACAGCTATTTGCTCTGGCCATCGCACTACACTGCCAGACCTAATATGAATTCCAAATAGATTGTCCCAGAGAGATTAATTGGAAGTGGTGATATTATCTATGGTTTGGTGGTCAGTAAGTGCACTGTAACTTGAAGTTTTGACCTCTGTGCCCACCCACCCCAAATATGTGATTAGTTATAATTGGTGAGAGTAGTCTGAATACTATACAAATACCAGTGTAAAGATGGGACTGATTCCATGCTGAATCGCAATTTCATAACTGTACAAGCCATTGTTCTTTGCTGTGTAAAATGCAGAACTATTTCATTGAAAAAATGTATTGAAACCTCTTTTATACCAAATGAGCCAAAAACGCCAACCAATTAAATATACCAGAAAACATTCAATGCATATAAATGGATCATCATCCTAACACATTACAATTTCATACTTGTAGCATTAATAATCATGGGCCCAATAAATCAGTGTCCGTTTCATCTTCACAATTCAAACACATCAAATACTTAATTTAAAACTTGATCCACCTGCTTTACAAAAACTGAGTGAATACTAAATCCATACGGAACAATGTTTGAAATGATTTCTGCATTAAGGATCAGTACGAGTTGTTGCAATTTAATGCATGTTATTAGTGCTGCTGCCTTTTAAACAGAACATGGACTCGATAACGTCAGATGTTATCATAGCGTCATAGAAAGATATTCAAATCAACCAATCCAAAATCACTACAGAGTATGCCATTCAGTATTCAATTCAAACCATTAGGATTCATGGTCGGTACTGGGTAAATCTAGAATTGCACTTGAAATGTTAGATAAGATAAATGATCACAACTACTACTTCCCCCTCCCCTCACTGTTCAAAGGGTACAAACTTAGTCAGTTTTATGATTTATAGCGGCGTATTTCTTAAAATGCTTAAAATGAAGCATCAATAGAACTTTAAAAATGTCTAGTAAGCCCTATGTACACCCACAGACAAGAGTAAACCACTACATAAATAGCCTACTCAGTTACCTATAGTGTTTTAACTTAATGTCACTTTATACCCTCTCATGAATACATGAAAAAGTGACTAACCACACTTAATAATATTCAACTCCAGACCAAAGGGGCTAGTACGACGTACATTAAAATGAAGCCTAAGGGAGATATCAAAGGGCGTTTGCATGAGCCAAACTCTGTATGGCCCGTGATAACCACCATAACTTCATCACTTGTCTGCCGGGCCAATCTGTCTTTTGTACTTTTATACTTTTTTTTTTATATATAGTTTTTTTTGCTCAAAAAGTCCTAGTAGTGAACTATCAAATTTCCTCAGAGATATAGCATACTCCACTACGAGATTTAGTAGTGGGTTCAGGACAAATTGGTTGATGTCCCCTGCCACGGAGAGAATCTCTTTGGCAAACCCATGACCGACAAGGCTGCCGAGCTGGTGACCGAGTTCATGACGAGGACCAGGCTCTCTAAAAAGACCGCTGCCCCTCCCCGACGGAAGGGCTCAGGTAAAAAGTCAGTCTGCCCAAGGAAGGGAGCTGCTTACAGAAACTACCCACCTTATTAGGCCTCCCCAGCTCCCCAACAGGGTCAGCAGGCCAAGAGACATGGGCATGGCCCACGTAAGCAGAAGGCTTCAAAACCCCTGGTCTGTGGTCATTTTTCGATCAGCAGTTGACATCTCGTCATTACAGAGGGATTGTCTGTTTTTATTTGACTTCATGTTGGGAGTGGCCCTACATCTCGTTATTTCTAACTGGAAACATACTGCAGAGCTTAGTTGGCATGAATGGTGGAACCACTTATGCTTATGTTGCTAATATGAGCAAATTCCACTGTGTGGTAGATCCCTTACACCCCTACAAAATTATATCTCTAAAACATGATATGTGATATAATAAGTGGTTATTAGACAAATCTTCTCATTTTTTAGGTAGTGGGGTGTTTGCTCTTGATAGCCCTAGTAGGCCTTGCAGGCTTTTAGCTGTTTTTGTTATTTTTATAGCCCCTGATGATCACATGATAATGGGAGGGACAGGGTGGGGTGAGCTGTGATTAACCTTTTCTTTCTTGTTTCTTGTTACAGAGAAGAATTATGTATTTTGATTTGTTGTAATTTGGGGGTTTTTTTCTTTTCTTTCTGTAAGGTGTTGGAAAATATAAATAAAGAAGTAAAAAAAAAAATAAGGCTCCAAAACCCCAGGCACTGACTTCGGCCCAGCCAGGGGGGAGTTTCTTAATCCTTGAGCATAGCCTCTCTACACCAAGGAGATCAGCAGCCCACAGGGGGGTGGCTGGCTCTCTATGCCCAGAGGTGGATTACCATCACTACCGATTCCTGGGCACTAAGGGTGGTCAGGTAGGGTTACCTCCTCCACCTGGCTCAGACACCTCCCCCTTATTTCCTTCTGAAGGAGTTGGCAGGTCTTCTGAAGGACAAAGCGGTGGAACCGGTGCCCCACCACCTCAAGGGCAAGGGGTTCTATTCCAGATACGTCTTGGTGCCAAAGAGGACAGGGGGCCTAAGGCCCATCCTCGACCTGCGCAACCTCAACAAATTCCTGGTGAGGGAGAAGTTCAAGATGCTCTCCCTTGGAACATTGCTGCCATACCTCCAGCAGGGAGACTGGCTATGCTCCTTAGACCTCAAGGATGCTTATACCCACACCCTCATCAATCCCAACCACAGGCAGTACCTGCGGTTCATAGTGGGGGGTAGGCACTTTCAATACAGGGTGCTCCCCTTCGGCCTGGCATCTGCCCCAAGAGTCTTCACAAAATGCCTGGCAGTCGTGGCTGCCTTCCTTCGGCTCCAGGGGTTCTTCGTCTTTCCCTACCTGGATAACTGACTCATAAACGGGGGCACAGCTCAGAGGTGCAGCAGACCACTGCATGAACCATCCAGGTTGTACAACACTTGGGCTTTGTCATAAACTTCCCCAAGTCTCACCTCTTCCCGACACAGTGCCTGGAGTTCATTGGGGCAAAGATCGACACACTCCGTCGAAGGCTTTCTTGCTCAGGGTTTGAGCTTATTTTCTCAGGTCTCTATCTCAGGACATGCAATACCGTCCCTCTGTGCCCGCCCGGTTTCTCCTGTGCCTCCTTGGGCACATGACCTCCATGGTCCACGTCACCCCAGATGCTCACCTCCATATGAGGGTGGCGCAGTGGTGTCTCTTGGGCCAGGCCACAGGCCGCCTCCGAGACAGAGCTTCAGTGACTCATCAGTTGGCGGACTCCCTGGTCTGGTGGCAGTTGCCCCAGCATCTCGAGGCGGGCATGCCCTTTCAGGCCCCAAGCCACTTGAGGGTCCTCACCATGGATGCCTCCCTGCTCGGCTGGGGAGCCCACTGCGGAGATATTCGCACTCAAGGCAACTGGTCGCCGGACGAGAGCACCCAGCAGATCAACTTCCTGGAGCTCCGAGCCATACACCTAGCCCTGAGGGCCTTCTCTCACCACCTGCCTCACCAGCCAGTGCTGATCCAGATGGACAACAAGGTGGCGAAGTTCTACGTGAACAGACAGAGGGGCACGGGCATTGTACCCTTTGTCAGGAGGCACTGATCCTCTGCTCGTATGCAGTCCAACAGGGTATTATCCTGTGGGCAGTGTACCTGCCAGGCCAGGACAACCTGCTGGCCGACAGACTCAGCAGAGTTCTCCAGTTGGACGCCAGGATAGCCAGTTGGCTTTTTGGCCTCTGGGGGGGAACCCAGTTCGCCAGCCAGGACAACTTTTAATTGCCCCACTTCTGCTCCTGGCAGGCCCACACCTCCAGGGTGGCAGCAGATGCGTTCCTAGTTTCATGGTCGGAAGGCCTCATGTACACCTTCCCTCCAACACTGCTGATCACCAAGACCTTGTCCAGGACCCTCCGCAACATGGCCTCGCTCATCCTGCTAGCTCCTCGGTGGCTCAGGTAGCCACAGTTCCTGCTGCTTCTACAGCTGACGGTGGAGGCCCCCATCCCCCTGGGGACCACCTCAAGACTCCTATCTCAGGAGGGGGGCTCTCTCCTGTACCCCAACCTGTGGTCCCTGTTGCTGACAGCATGGCTGCTGAGAGGGTGACTGGCCCCTTTCAACCTTCCAGTTGAGGTGGAGGACATTCTGCTTGCCTCTCGCAAGGCCTCTACTAAGAAGGCTTATGCCCTCAAATGGCGCGGGTTCTCTGCTTGGTGTGCCGAACATGGGGCTGACCCTTTCTCCTGCCCGATGGTTCTGGTGTTACAGTACCTTCTTCACCTCTTTCAGTCCAGGCTCAAGTCTAACCCCATCTGAGTGCACCTGAGTGCCCTGGCGGCACACCACCATCCAGTGGATGGTAAGCCCCTCTCGGTCCAACCATTGATGACCCATTTCCTTCGTGACCTGCTCTTATCGAAGCCCCTGGTTCGCCCTCTGGCAACCGAATGAGACCTCAACGTAGTGTTGGGGCAGCTCACTCGCCCGCCCTTCAAGCCTCTGGCTACCTGCCACCTTCGCTACCTCTCTTGGGACGTGGTTTTCCTGGTTGCGTTCACCTCCGCTCGCAGAGTTAGTGAGCTCTAAGCCCTTGTGGCGGAAGCGCCTTATACCAGTTTCTACAAGAACAGAGTGGTGCTTCGCACGCACCCCAAATTTCTACCGAAGGCAGTGTCGCTCTTCCATCTTAATCAGGAAGTGGTGCGTCCAACCTTCTTTCCAAGACCTCACTCCAGTCGAGCAGAGACGGTCCTTCACACCTTGGACTGTAAGAGGGCTCTGTCCTTCTATATCCAACACACTCAGGGCCACCGCAAAGCTTCTCAACGTTTCGTCTCCTACGACACCAGTAGGTTAGGGGAGACGGTGACTAAGTGTACGCTGTCCAATTGGGTGGCGGATTGTATCACCCTCACTTATGAGCAGGCGAGGCTCCCGCTGGAAGGCCAGTCACGGTGCACCATGTCAAGGCCATGGCTGCCTCGGTGGCAAACTCACGCTCTGTCCCGAAGGTAGACATCTGCTAGGCTGCTACCTGGTCTTCAGTCCATACCTTCGCAGACCATTACTGTCTGGAAAGAGAGTCCCAATGGGACAATGCCTTCGGCCCGGCTGTGCTTCATAACCTTTTTGGGGTTTAGGCAACCCTTCTGTGTTCAGGCTACCGGAGTGCTGGTTTCATCGGACACAGACTCATTTGCTGCTGCTTGCGGCTCTCTGCGTGGGAGCCTCTATTTTTGCTATGGGCTTTCGGTAGCCTTTAGCTGGGGAGTCCCATATGTGAGGACTGACTTCCTGCTTGTTCCCAGAGAAAGCGTAGTTACTTATCTGTAACAGGTGTTCTCCGGGGACAGCAGTAATCAGTTCTCGCAACCCTCCCTCCTCCCCTGGGAGTTGCTCCTTTACTATCTTTTATGTGTGCCGTCTTTTAGCTATGTCATCTGACTGAGCAAGATGGCACCCTTGGGCGGGAAGGGGACCACGCATGCATGGTGACATCTCCCAAAGGCATTCTTTGAAAGCTGCGGGGATGCTTCTGCGAGGGCTCCGTCTATGCCGATGTCATCTATATGCAAGGACTGATTCCTGCCGTCCCCAGAGAACACCTGTTACAGATGAGTATCTACGTTGTCGGCCTCAAGATAAGATGACTGGTTTGTGTGGTTTTGGCACTATATAAATTACAGGAATTTATGGATGTTCCACATACAAAAATGCCTGCTCCTTAAAAGTTAACAATCCTTGATGGGGTAGCAACTGAAATTTCTCCTTAATGCTTAAATACATAAAGTTGGATCCTTGGGTGCCCAGGGTGTGCTCTGCTATATTAGTTGGAGTTTTTTGTAAATTTGATATAAGGAGGGTTTCACTATACTTTTTGTCTCATTGTGTATAACCTTCTGTTAGGAGGCTTTTGTTTTTCTATATAAGCTATTTCATTGGCTATTGCAAAAGAGTATGTATGATCTGCAACTTTTTGGCCTTTGACAGAAACATCTGTTGAATTGAAAAGATGCAAGAGCCAGGAAACCCAGTGTGGTGTAGCATTGTTTCACCGTGGCCTACATTTATCAAACTGATCAGATAGGAATGAAAGAGCACAGTGGAACTGCCATAATACCAAGCCTCACCCACCTCCACCTCCACCACTTCCTCTTACTGCATCGTACTTACAGCTGCCAGACTTGGAGAAGCCAGTAGCTATTTTGTTTTCAGAGGAAGGTGGGGGAAGTGGAGAGTAAATGGCTGTATTACCCCCCATTACCCTTCCCTCCCATTATGAAGTGTTCAGATATAAATGCTCTCTACAAATAGGTTCTGAATTTAGCTATCATTCTGTCATTAGGTAATACTTGAGTTATACCTCCTGACCTTCGCCGCAGGTGTTAACGTTGCAGATTGCTGAGTTTATGGTGCAGCACAGCATTATATCTCAGTGGATTTGTTTTCTCCTCTGCTATAGTTAGTTGCTACTCCTATTGTGCGTGTGTGTGCGTGCATGCCTAGGGTTCTGAAAATGGAAGTGCTAATTGTGTCAGGAAAGGCGGAATTTTTAGGCTTATAAACGCCCATTTCCAAAATTATTTTTCTTCCACTAAAAATCAAAGGTTCTCTAATGCATATTTGTGTACATAATGCATATTATCATATACTATAGGTTACAATGAGGGCTTTACTCATTTTTATAAACACACAGAATGTTCCTCTTTTTTTTGGTAGCAAATACTTTTCTAGACTTCTAAGTGTGTGGGTTTTAATGAGCTAGATAATATATTAGCATTCCTGGTCTCCCTGTAGTTTTATAAGCATCAGTTAGGTTTCCACTGGTGCACCCCTGCTCTAGATTCACAGGTTTAGTTCTTGAGGTCCACAAACAGATGAGGTTTTCAGGCTCTCTCTCTCTCATGAATATGTATGAGATAAATTTGCATACAATGGGCATGGTATGCATACAGCTATTTCTCATGCATATTCATGAGAGAGAGTCTGAAAACCTGGCCTGGTTGTGCCCTCGAGGACTGAACTTGTACACCCCTGATCTAGAGAACATCTGGGGCAGAAATGTCCTGAGCAGCATTATTTAAGATGTGTTCTTCAAGGTGTTATGGGGCCACTTTGGTCACAAATATCACTTCTGTTGGCAGAGTGTAGGAATATTTGCTGGAGTGATCATATGAGAACTAGGAGATGCTTTTAGAAAAGCACTTACATTATTTACAAAATGTTACTATGAAAAAAAACACCACTCTTATGTCTTTAGTGGTTCCCCTTGTTCTTTTTAAGATAAAGGGGCCCATGATAGTGGGATAGATTCTTAGAGGCAATATTCAAATATTTACTCCCCTAACAGTGACTAAAAGTACACAACATGCTTTCACAATATGATAGTTTAGCTGAATGAAAAGGCAGAAGTCCCAGAGCTGTGATTTGGTTGGGAGAACAAAATCATATTTACAAATTTGGTTTTCAAAACAGATTTGAATCCCACAGGAATAGTGGGTTCAAATATCTATGGACATCTGTACATGGAAACACTGAAAATGATTTCTCATTGACAATTAGCTGCAAGATCCATAGGTACTGCAGTATCTGTGTATTTCACAGTTACGTGAGCTTCTGAAATTTGCCCCCAAAAAGCTGCACTAATGCTGAGAACCCAAGAGTCCAATAGTAATCTGTAAACGTAATAAAGTGATGATTTGGATTTTTAGATTTAGATTTGATTACTTATCTTTCCAAATCCGAACTCAAGATTAATTATATTCAGGTACAGCAGATAAGACCCTTCCCCAGAGAGGACTTACAATTAAGTTTGCTCTGTGACAGTGAAAAGTGAAATAACTGAATTTGATCCTTGATTCCCCTTCTCAGCCTGCTGCTCTCCGCGCAGGATTAAAGCATAGGACAACTTAGGCATGTGTCTAGGGCCTACATGTTTGGGGTGGGGGCCCTCTCTAATATGCTAATTCAATGATTTCCAAAGGAGATTTTTGCCCTGGTGAGCCACAGGCAGAAAGCAAGAATGTGGGGGAGAGACCAGAGCCACCGCTGCCTGCAAGGGTCTGTCTTTTCTCCCTATGCCCTGTGCATTATCCTCCAGTCAGCAGGAGGATTTGGCAAGCAGCACTTCTTACCCGCAACTTCTCCTCTTCTATATTTTCACTATAGTCAAAACAAGAAGGGACACCATTGGAGGGATTTTTAAAATGTATTTTTATATTGTCCTGCTAGACCAGTCCAGACAAGTAGGTTGTGTTCCCCTACCAGCAGATTGGTGGAGACAAAGAACCAATGAAAAGCCCAGGTTTCAGTGACATCACTCCCTTGCCTCTATCCACTTCAGCCATTAGAGATCCCTTCAATATTTCTTTGTCTCCAGCAGATGGTAGATGGATTTTCTCCTCTCTGCAGAAATTTCTGAAGATTTGAGAGGAAAAGTTTGATTTAAAATGCTCATGAATGACAGCCTGCGGGTTGATCTCAAATTAGAGCATGATGTGGGAGGCTCCACTAGACTGCAGTCTTTTCGGTAGCCATAGGAGGAGGAGAAATTGGTTCAGCTCCACACTCCTACCCTGGATAAGAGCCTGTTGAGTAGCCAGAAATTAGAAGGATCTGGAAGACTACAACTGCCTCACATAACCTCAACACCCCCTCCCTCCTCCTCTGTCCCATCTCTGCTCTCTCCCAAAGATTGCAGAAGGCTCTCAGAGGGATCTGCCTGCTAGCCACCTTAAACGCAGCCAGAGAAACAGTTCCTGGGGAGTAGAGTTGAGCCTGGCACAAGTTTTCAGCTTGGGGATCTCAGAGGGGAGTACCAAGGCTTGATCTCGTCACTGACCTTATTTGGGGCTCCCGATTCAGTCTTCCTGGGACACAATTCAAGGTGGATCGCTAGCGACCATTGCAGGGGCGGCTCTATAATGTGGCCGAGTGAGGCGGTAGCCTCAGGTGGCATCATTTTGGGGGCGGCAAAAATTGCCCACAAAAAGACCACCTCATTCTGCCTTCAAAATAAAAAAAAAAAAGAAAAATAAATGGCTGCAAATGCTGGTGCTGCTGCCGCAGCGGCAGCATGAAGTTCCCCGCGGCGGCCACCTCCCTGGGAGAGCCCTCACCAAACACCCCCCCCAACCCCGCTAGCTCAGCTTTGCAGAGCTGCGCAAAGGGAGAGTGTTTCCCTTTCACGCAGCTGTGTTAAAGCTGAGCCCACGGCACTAATGGGAAATAGGAAATGCTGTTTCCTATCAGCGCCGCGGGTTCAGCTTGAACAGAGCCACGCGAAAGGGAAACACTCTCCCTTCATGCGGCTCTGCAAAGCTGAGCCAGCTGGGGGGGGGGGGTGAGGGCTCTCCCGGGGATGTGGCCGTTTTGGAGCACTTCAATCTGCTGCGGCAGCAGCAGCGTTTGCAGCCGTCCCCCCCCCCCCCCCTCAGTTCTCTAAAGGTCTGTTGCTGGGCTGGTGGGGGGGTTTAGCACATTGGCTGATGGGGGGGGTAGAACTAGAAATGGGATGATTGGGAAGGGGGCTAGGACTGCTAATGGGCTATGGGGGGCTAGGACTGGAAATGGGTTGATGGGAGGTTTGAACTGGAAATGGGCTGATCGGGAGGGAGGCTAGGACGGCTAATGGGCTATGGGGGGGCTAGGACTGCAAATGGGCTGATGGGGGGTTAGAAATTGGCTGATCGGGAGGGGGACTAGGACTGCTAATGGGCTATGGCGGGGCTAGGACTGCAAATGGGCTGATGGGGGGGTTAGAACTGGAAATGGGCTGATGGGGGGTTAGCATTGGAAATGGGCTGGACGGGAGGGGATTAGATCTGGAAATGGGCTGATGGGGGGTTAGAACTGAATATGGGCTGATCGTGAGGGGGGCTAGGACAGGAAATGGGCTGATTGGTGGGGCTAGGACAGGAAATGGACTTATTGGGGGGGTTAAGACTGGTAATGGGCTGATGGGGGGCTAGCATTAAAAATGAGCTAGGACTGGTAATGGGCTGATTGGGGGGCTAGGACTGGAGTGGGCTGATAAGGGGGATAGGACTGGAAATGGGCTGAGACTGGAAATGGGCTAATGGGGGAGGGGAGGAGGGTGATGCTGGCCCCTGGAAGAAAACTAGGGGCTAGGGCTACAAATGGGCTGAATCGGGGGGATGGTAGAATAGGACTGGAAGGGAGCAGATACTATGAGGGTCTGCCAGGGGAAGGAGGGGTCAGGAAGGGAGCCGACACGGGAAGGGAGGGGGCTGGAAAGGAGCTGACACCTGGGATGTACTGAAGGGGTAATGGAAGGGCGCTGACACTTGGGTATGGGAGTAGTAGGTGGCTGGGTAATGGGGAGGAGGCTGGAAGTGAGCTGACATTCGAATGGCACTGGAAGGGGGATGGACAGAGGGTAGGGTGACTGGAAGGGAGCTGACTGGGAGGGTAGCACTAAGAGTGGACGTGAGCTGATACCTAGGATGGTATTTGGACTAGAAGGGGCTGGACATTGGGGAAGTAGAGGGGCTGGAAGGAAATGGACACCAGTGGCAGTCGTGGGAATGCAAGGCGGTTGACATTGGAAGGTACTGGAAGGGGAGGACTGGAAAGGGGGCTGATACTGAGGAGGGTTACAGAACTGGAAATGAGCTGATGGAAGGAAGTGAAGAAAACAAAAGAAGAGATAAGAAATGGCAGATGGACCATAGACCACAGAAAGAGAGCTAAGAGAAGACAGGAAAGCAGAAGCCTCAGATCAGGACCAGAATGATCAAAGAATAAAATGGTCAGACAACAAAGGTAGAAAAAATAATTGTATTTCATTTTAGTGATTGGACTTTGTGCTATCGTTATATTTTACACTATATTGGGGAACTACATCTCTTGTTTATCTGATGTTGCACAGCATGTGGACTCTGGCTTCTTGGGTTTTCAGTTTAAATTTTGTCTACATATTTTTATTTTTACTTTAGATTGTGGTTACTTCTTCTGTACTTGGTGAGGGTTGATGTTGTGAGTGTGTGACTGAGGTCAGGTATTCTGTTAACATGGAGTTTGTACTTAAATATCTATACTGTACTGTAGTAATTAGACTTGTTCAGCTTTTCAAATAGGTGTATGGATGTTCCAGGGCCCACTGTAGTATTTACAGTGGCGCTTTTTTTTGGATGGGCTCCTTATGTGAGTTTTGGAAGTTTGTGCTGATATGGTATGGTATGGTAGGTTTGCTCTTTGTTGTAGGGTTTTATATTTGTTCACAATATGCCTGGTACTGGAGAATAGTGGTTGTTGTTAGTGAGATGATCAGAATCAGATTTTGTTTTTTAAATATTGAGTTCTGTGGGTGAATGTCCTGGTTCTGCCCTGCGCCTACTGTGGATACAAAATATATGTTGAAAAAGAAAAAGCAAGAACCATAACAACAAAATAAAAATGAGTTATAATTAAGTTTTATAAACTGTGCTGTTGGTTCTCGCTGTCTTTTAGTTCCTTGGTGTGCAAACAGGATCATACCTAGCCCTATGCAAGCGATGCAGCCGCACAGGGCGCAAAGGCTTGGGGGCGCATTTCAGCTGTCTGCTGTTGCCCTGCCGCTGCTGGCAGGACAATAGCCAGCAGCCGAAATGCGCCCCCCCCCAGCCTTTTCGCAGCACTTTAAGCAGGTCTGGTCCCTCCCTCCTCCGATGCTATGTCAGAACAGGGAGGGACAGATCTGCTTAAAGTGCCGGCGCCTTTCAGATCGGGCGCATGCCCCCCTCCTCCTTAAAATACCTCCGTCCAGCGCTGCTTGCTCTTTTCCTGCTGCCGGCGCCGCCTTGAAAAAAAGAGGGCGGCAGCAGCAGGGAAAGAGCAGGCAGCGCTGGACGGAGGTTTTGGGGGAGAGGGGGCATGCGCCCGAGCTGCAAATCGCACAGGGCGCAATTGCAGCTTGTTATTGCCCTGTGTGCAAACATCTTGCATTTCCTTTCATGTAATCTAATCGGCTTTTTGGTTTGGTTCAGTCTCTGATTGGATTTCTGAAAAAGCCCCGCCCCCTCTAAGGTGGGTGGGGGCGCCATCTCATTCTTTGCCTCAGGCAGCAGATTGCCTTGAGCCGCCCCTGGGCCATTGGTGTGGTGTGGGGGTTTCCCACTATTTTCTGCACATTATAGTGTTTTTACTTATTGTGCCCCTGGTGGTTGCACAGTCCTAATGCGCGTTCTGCCCAAGTGGCTCCAATGCACATTCCTTCCCTAGCACCTAAAACACGCGTTGCTCACAAAAGCACAGTTAACACGTACCACAGTAAAAGCGCAGTTAATATGTGCCTGCAGGCCACCACAGCCTTAGCATTTGCTGTTGTGATACTTGCCTTAACTCTGTCTTCTTCCACAAAACGTCATTTGACCTGTGGCAAGTGAGGTGCCTCATCTCTGGATTCTGAACTCTCTTCTAGTATGGCAGTATGAGTCTTCCCTGGAGGGCCTGCTCCCCCTTTTTCAGCCAGGGGATGCAATTAGCCGGGCCTTACCTGTCTCAGGGCAGGAGGTTAGCGGATGGCGCTATGGGTAAGGATATCCAGACGGCTCGAAAATCCAGCAACCATGCTGTGTGAGCTGCTTATCATCCTCTAGGGGGTCTGTGGCAGCCATGCCCCCTGGTATTGGGGGCAGTCATTTCTGAGAGGAGAGCTTCTAGGATCTGGATTATCCTTCCTGGAATTTTTTCTTTTTTTGCAGAAGACGTGGTCCTTCTGGCATGGAAATTTCAGACCCTGTGGCCTCTATGTGCCACTGGGTATAGTCTCATGCGGGGCAGGTGGATAGTGGAAGCCCTGTTTGATTGCCTTTGACTAAGTGCCCCCTGGAAATTGGGGAACATCTGGGAGCTGTCTGAGATTTTGCTATGACTTGGATTCAGATGGCTCCGTTAATGGCTCTGAGGTGGATGTAGAAGCACTCTTGTCTTCAGAAGATTGTGAGGAGGCTGGTATGATCCACCTATTCCGGAAAGAGGAATTGACAACGTTAATTGCCAGAGTCTCATCCGCCTTGAACATGATGGATACATCCGGCACGGAGCAGGAGCCGAAGGTACAACTGCTCCTTCAAGAGAGCGGGTATGTCTACTCTTGTCTTCCCATTTCCAGATGTGATCAAGGATATGATACGGTCAGAGTTGGATTCTCTTGACTCCATGTGTAAAGAATTAAGAGTGTGTGAGAAAATCTCCACTCTCCCAGAGGAGGAATGTGTTGAGTGGTTTGACATTCCCAAGGTGGAAGCACAGGTCACAGCAGTTACCAGACGTGCCACCATTCCTTTGGAAGGCAGAAGAGCCTTAAAGGAGTTTCTGGACCATATGGTGGATTTGCGGCGGCTACTCTGCAGCTGGCAGTATGTACTAGCCTGACGTCTTGAGCCCTGCTCCAGTGGATTCATGCTCTTCCACTGGAGGATACTACCCCTCTTTTGGAGTCTGCTACGGCCTTCCTTCCTGATGCCATGTATGACCCGGTTTGTTTGGCGGTCACAGATGATACCCTAATGACAGCATCACAACATTGGATTTGGCTCTGGCACTGGACAGTGGACACATCTTCCAAACCCAGTTAGCCCAGCTGGTTTTTAAAGGGAAACATCTGTTCGGAGCTGGTTTGGAGAAGGTAATATAGTAACATAGTAAATGACGGCAGATAAAGACCAGTATGGTCCATCTAGTCTGCCCAGCAATATGACAGAAGTAGGTGCACCCCTTCCCATGTCTTTTAGGGAGTAGGTGCACCCCTACCCATGTCTTTGCTTAGTGGTGCACCCACCAGGAGCAGGTGCACCCCTCCCCATGCCTTCACCCCTCCCCATATCTTTGTTTGTTTAGGGGTGAACACACCGCTCCTCCCCCCATCGCTCCATGTAGGACACCTCTATTTGTTGAGAAATTAGATGGTTCAGTTTATTTTGATTTAATCTTGTTGCTGTAAAGTGATCCACAGTGTCTGTCCCAGGCCACTTTGAATTCCATCACTGTGTTTGTCCCCACCACCTCCATCAGGAGGGCATTCCAAGCATCCACCACCCTTTCAGAAAAAAGCTATTTCCTGACATTGCCTTTCAATTTACCACCAATGAAGGACCTGGTGAGACAAAATCTACTGCCTTCCAGAAGATGGGTTCAAGGGGCCTGTGAAGCAACTGGTGCCCCTTCTCATCAACCTCCACCAATCCAATGAGGGCGTGCTGGTCAGTTTATTGGAGGCATCAGGACTCTTGTCATAACCAACCTGAGAAACCATTCTTTCTCTCTGCTTTCAGGCTAAGGGCTCATTCTCAGTCCTTTCATGGAGCACGTGGGTCCAGGAACCCAGTACCCTCCAAAGGAGGACCCTCCTGACTGTGCAATGAAGGTTTTCTTCAGGAATGGGCCCGAGTTACCAAGGATCACTGGGTGCTAGACACCATTCAGTTTGGCTATGCACTGGAATGCAAAGAGCCAATTCCAGATGCCTTCATCATCTCCACTTGTGGGTCTGCGATCAAAGTGCCACCTTGGACAAGTTGCTGCACCTAAACGCGGTGATGTCCTTTCTAGTGGACGAGTGGGGTTAAGGCAGATGCTCCATTAATTTTGTCATGCCCAAAAGGATGGTTTCTTCTGACGCATTCTGGACCTCAAGGGGATCAATGAGCACTCATTTATTTAACAGGTTTTATATACCGCTTTATCATTGAAACTTAAACTTGGTAATGTACATTAAACAGGGACATTGATAACTTGAATTTTTCTGAGGCAATGGAGGGTTAAGTGACTTGCCCAAGGCCACAAGCAGTGCTAGTGGGAATCGAATCCTGGTCTCTGGGTTCCCAAGCCAGTGTTCTCAACCATTAGGCTTGCGTGTCCTACGCTTCCGGATGGAATCCTTGCATTCCATGATTCAAGCAGCATTCTGAGGGAAGTTTGGCTTCTCTGGATCAGTCCGAGACATATTTTCATATCCCAATCTGGGCAGATCAACAAAGTATCTGCGTGTTGCCTTACTTGGCTCTCACTATCAGTTCACCACCCCCTCCTCTTTTTTGGGCTTCCACCGCCCCAAAGATATTCTCCCAGGTCATGGTGGTGGCAGCTGCAGCGCCAAGGGATCTGTGTTCTTAGAAAGCCTTGGCTGGGTGATCAATTGGGGAAGAGCCAGCTGTGGCCTCCCCAGTCCCTGGAGTTATTACTTTTCGGCTCTCGAGTGGGCAGAATTTTCCTGCCAAAGGAGAACGTCAGTTTGTTGGATTGCCTGGCATGTTCTGTGTGTAACTGGCTCCCAGAGTCTGTGATTCTCTGCAGCTTCTCAGATTGATGGCGGTGACCATAGAGATTGTGCCATGGGCGCGTGTTCATATGCGACCACTCTAGTGGTTCTTGTTGACTCTTTGGTCCCAGAGTTCTCTGCAGTTTGAGCATAGGCTCCCGCTCCTGTTGATTGTGAAGCCGGGCAGCCCTGTCACCTGAGGAATGGCATGCCACTGGATGATTTCTCCTGGATCCTCCTGACGATGGATGCCAGTTTCTTGGGCTAGGGAGCCTGTTGCCAGGACCATACGGCCTAGGGCCATTGAAACAACAGGGCATCCACTTCAAGGCGAGGGCCATCAGGTTGGCTGTAATGCGTTTCCAGCCTCTGATAGAGCGCCGGGCAGTTAAAGTATTTTCAGACAATGCCATGGCAGTAGCTCATGTCAATCAGCAATGTGGCACGAGGCATGCCAGGATAGGTCTGGAGATGGCTGTCCTGTTTGCCTGGGCAGAGAAGAACCTCCTAGCCTTGTCGGCTCAGCATATTGCCAGGATGGACAATATGAAAGCAGACTTCCTCAGCCAGCACTTTCTGGATCCTGGAGAGTGGGAGTTGAGCCAGGAAGCATTTCTGTTGATTCTGTGCCGCTGGAGTGGCAAAAATGGATCTGATGGTGGCCAGTCCCAATGCCCAAATTTGGCACTTCTCTTGCCACACAGAGATGGAGTCAGACGGCACTGATGCCCTGCCCCAAGCTGTGAAACGTGGAAGAAAGAACAGCAGAAATGCATTTCCCCCTGTAATGAACTATAAAAAATGCACATTTTCAAAGCTGACATTTTGTTCTCTAAAAACTGAAACTCTTTTGTACCGTTCTTGTCTGATTATCTTATTTTTCCAGTTGGGTTTGTTTTACTCTCTCTTTTCTACTTCCTCTTGTTGGTTTTCTTCTAAATCCTTTTCCAAGATCCTATTTCCATTTTCTGTTTCTTCATACTCCCTGTCGTCTTCATCCTTTCCTTCACTACATCTCCCTCTGACATTGAGCCTTTTATTTCTCTCATTTGCCTTTTACCTAATTATAGCTTCATTCCATTCCTCCTTCTCCTTCCTGCAATCTTCAGTTTTCCTCTTTTCACCGTTCACCTACTTACCAGCTTTCCGTTTTCTAATCTTATTTCCCTAGATCTTCCATTCCACATCTGTCTCATTCCTTTGCCAGCATCCTACCCCCCCCCACCCTGTCTTCCATCCACCTTCTAATCTACCATTTATTTATTTATTTAACATCTCTTTTACACCGCCTTTCAAAATTATCAAGGCAGTACTCATCTCCTCCCTCTTTTACCACTTTCTGCTTCTCATTCCTTTACCAGCCTCTGCTCATTTCTTAACACTTATCTCTCCACCTCCAGGCCCTTTCTTATGTTTTAACCACATCCAGGTGTCCATTTCTACTTTCAAGTTTCTCATTTCTACCCTTTTTCATCTTCTTCAAGGAAGACCTGTCCTCCTATGGCTCTCATCCACTCCATAGCATTCTGCCCTTTTCTACTGTCCCCAACACCTCCCTGAACCCTCTAGATCCTTCAAACGACCTCCCCTCCCCATATTTCTGCACTTGGTCTCACAGCCCTACTCATACCCCTCATCCAATCACCTTGCCCCCACTATACTCATAATCTCTGTTCAGTTTCCCCAAGCAACTTCAAATTCCCACTCACAATCCCATCCAAGCCCCAAGTCCCCACTTAAACTCCAATACCCAGCCGTAGAGTCTTTCTTCTGTTTTCTCACACAGTCTTAGAATCTCCACCTATCAGAGTCCCTGCTTTCCCACATTCTATATCCCTAGTACTTGCCCTCCTGTCTCCTACTTCTCTTCCCCAGTGCTCACCCATTATTTCTTTCTCTAGTATTCATTAGCCTTGTCTTTCCTCCTCCTTACTCTGACATGTGTTCTTATACCCCTCCCTTTCAACCACTTGGTTGACTGCTTTATGCCCCACAATAGCTATCCTCCTCTCCCTTCTCACTACCCCAGCATCTCTCTTTTTCCTACTATGACCATAGCATTTGTCAGCATTTAGCTCCCTTTCAATTCCAGGACTCCAGCACTAGAATTAGCTCCCTTCCAGTCCCAGCCCTTTTTCAGTTCTATCTCACCAGACCTAGTATCAACCCATTTCCAGTCCCCCCAGCCCCAATATCAGCTCATTTCCAGCCCCACAGTCCAGTTCCTGTGCCCCCTACAGCCCTAGTATCAGCCAGCCATCCCCCTCCCTTCAACAACACGTCATGGGAGTATTTGCTTTTGCTCCCGCTGCTGTATTAAATATTAATACAATCGTGGGAGCAAAAGCCAGTGCTCTTAAGAACATAAGATATGCCATATTGGGTCCAACCAAGGTCTGTCAAGCTCAGTATTCTGCTTCCCACAGTGACCAATCCAGGAGACAAATACCTAGCAGTTTCCCAGAGAGACACGCAGTTACACAATGCTTGTATTGGGGCAAGCAGTGGATTTCTTGGGTCCTCTTTAATAATGGTTTATGGACCTTTCCTTCAAGAATTTGTCCAAACCTTTTTTAAACCCAGCTACACTGACAGCTTTTACTGCATCCTCTGGTAATGAATTTCAGAGTTTGATTATGCATTGAGTGAAAAAATATTTTGTCTTATTAGTCTTAAACGAGTTATGCTGTAGCCTCATTGCATGTCCTCTAGTCTTTCTACTTTTTGATGGCGTAAACAATCAATCTGTGTTTACCCGTTCCACTCCATTAATTTATAGACCTCTATCATATCTCCCCTCAACTTTCTCTTTTCCAGGATGAATAGCCGTAATATTTTAAGCATCTCCTCATAGGGGCATCTTTCCATTCCTACCATTTTGGTGGCTCCTCTCTGTACCTTTTCTAATTTCGCTATCCTTTTTAAGATACGAGGTGTGACAAAAAAGAAACGAGACTGTCCCATAAATGTTTTATTACAAAATCTGCAGAGAAATTACACATTGTCCCCTTCAAAGTAATCTCCCCCCATCAGAGTTAATGCACTTCTGCATTAGCTTCTGCCACGTACAGAAGCACTTGGTAAAGTCCTCCTCCTTGAGGTCCCTCAGCTCCCTCGTCACAGTGGCCTTGAGCTCTTCTACAGAGGCGAAATGAGTTCCTTTGAGCACAGTCTTCAGCCTGAGGAAGAGCCAGAAGTTGCACGGTGCAAGATCTGGGGAATAAGGAGGATGGTCGAGAGCTGTGATCTTTTTGTTGGCCCAAAACTGCCTCACACTGAGTGCAGTGTGTGCAGGCGCGTTGTCGACTTCTCTCTCTACAGAGTCTGCCTGCTGCGCCGAACCCAGTCATGGAGGCGATTGAGGACCTGCTAGTAGAAGTAGTGTGGTTGACCTTCTGACCCTCAGGCACAAACTCATGATGGACTACTCCCTTCTGGTCAAAGAATGCGATCAGTATGACCTTGATCCTTGATTTGGACATGCGTGCCTTCTTGGGTCTGGGTGACAGTTGAGTCTTCCACTACAGGCTCTGTCTCTTGCTTTCAGGGTCATACTGGAAGACCCATGTCTCGTCTCCTGTGATGACTCGTCCAACGAACTCTGGATCTTCTCTGATCTTCTCTAGCAAGTCTCGACAAAGATTGACCCGGTACTCCTTCTGGTCATCCGATAAAAGCTTGGGCACCATTTTGGTGCACACCTTCCACAATTCCAGCTCCTGCACCAAGATGGTCCACACTGTCTGCCTGTTCAGGCTGAGCTCCTCAGCTATCATCCGCACCATCAATCTGCAGTCACTCCACACCAGCTGGTTCACTCTGTCAATGTTCTCAGCCGTCATTGTCGTGGAAGGCCGTCCTGACTTGGGGTCATCCTCCACCTCCTCACGGCCAGTCTTGAAGCGTTTGTGCCACTCGAAGACTCGCGGCCTTTTGGAGAAGTTGGAGACAGTTGGGCGCTTCTCCACCTTAACCAGAAATTTCAAGTTGATTCTTTGCTCCATATTTCTGCCACCTCCAGTTGCGTGACAAAGCGATGGAGCAGTGTGCTACAAAAAGACTTGAAAAAGAAAAATAGAGTGAAATAGGTGAAAAATATTATAGCAGAATAGTGGCGAGATTTTGCACAACACAGTGACGTAAGCGGTTAGCCAATTGGCATTGAGTCATGGGCATGGCTGCCACAGTCTCATTTCTTTTTTGTCACACCTCATATGGCAACCAGAATTACACACAATATCCAAGGTGTGGTCACACCATGGAACGATACAGAGGCATTATAATATCCTTGGTTTTATTCTCCATTTCTTTCTCTATGATTCCTAGCATACTATTTGTGACTGGATTTTAGCCAAAAACATTCTGCAGCTTAAGTATAGAAACAAAGGAAGTTCTTGAGGAGAACCATGGCTGGATTTTTATATTCCTTACAGAACAAGGAAGGGAAGGGGTAAGCAGTAAGTAGGTAAGGGGTAAGTAGAGAAAAGTATAGTGTTAAAAGAAGAAACACTTTTGTCAACAAACTCTAACAATATAGAGAAGGAAGAGAAAGATGAGACAATGGAGAAGATACAAGGTCCAGTGGACTGAAGATTCCTCAAAGCGTTGGTTGTGATTAGACAAGACTATGGGGGATTGGAATATGTTAGCATATTTTCAGGTGATGGTCAGAGAAGGGAAGTAACTGTGGTTTAAGTCTGAGAGACAGTAGCTGGAAGAAATGAGTTAGGTCCAGGCAGTAGCCATGCTGGTATGTTGGAGAAGCAGAGATTGAGATCAAATGAGGTCAAAACCAAGGAGCTCTGGGGCATGGAGAAGTTGTCAACATGGAATATCTCTTTGGGGGAGAGAGTGGAGAAATGTGTTCTTGTAGCTTGTAGAAAATTTAGATTCGTGCTTTTCAAACCAGTTCTTGGGGCACACCTAGTCAGTTGAAAGATTCTGTTAATATAAATAAATGTTTGCAGTGATGTCTTTGGAGAGGTAAGAGATCGGGATGCCACTGGGTGCAGTTATGACAAAGCCAGAAGAGGATGGGTTAGGGGTCCCTAGTTTTTACATGTATAATGAGGCCTTTCAAATGTGTTGCCTTAAGGATTGAATTTTGGGGTTGTCACATTTTACACCATATAATTTAGAAGCGTCTTTATTGAGTCCCTAAAAGTTTGGACTTTGTGTGATATGCTGAATCAGGGAAATTGCAATAACATTGGTGAGCACACCTAGTGGGGCCTTTGCCAGAAACCTGGCGTTGGTTATGAGAGAGACTGAGCTGTAGTTTTCGTGCATCACATTGGTTAACAATTAGAGGGAATGCATGTTCTTCCCTGGGTTTGCAGTCTGGAGCATTTGAGGTGGGAGCAGGTAGAAGTATGTAGCTCAATAGGTGTGTTGGACAAGAATGACAAGTTGAGAACGTTTCAGGAGATTTAGAAACATGACGGCAGGAAAAGACCACATGACCATCTAGTCTGTCCTTCCATATCAACCACTACAACAGTCCCCTTTTTTCCTTTAAGATATAGAAACATAGATGTGTGCCATTAATAACATAGGGGACAGGAAGTTTTATACCTTTCTCAACTTTAACATCACACATTGGGTCTGGGTGATGGAACAGTCTGTAGTGGCATTAGAAAAAGGGCTGCTATTGGTGGTCTTCAGTATTTGCCTTCTCCCACCAATTGATAGCTACACAGAATAGCCAGAGTTTATTGAGCATTAATAAGTGGAATGTTGAATTAGGAGTAAAGTTAACACAACAGCAGTAGAAGACAGTGAGTAATATTAGAGCATTCACTGAGAACAAAGTCAGGAAAGTCGACAAAGTGTTAATGAGATTGTATATGTCTCAATCACAGGCCCACAAAGAGCATATGGCTCATGTGGTTTAAAATATGTCTCCCTAGGTCATGCTCTTCAGTTGTGTCCAGCTATAAAGAAATTTTGGGAAAGGGGTGAATAATGATTTACTCAGGCTGGTAGGCTTATGGTGTTAGATTTAGAGAGAATGCTGTTGGTATGGAAGGAAGGAGGAAACTACAAATAAAAATAGAACTTTTTATTGAGAAAGGGTTGGCTAGTGGCCAAAACATGCATTGTGAAATAAGTAGATATGAAAATATCAACAGTTACGCAGTAGAGGCTTGTCTTCCATGAGATGTTTGTTATGGAAAACTTGGTGGCTAGGGAGGCCAACCAAGAGATCCTGGAAGGGAATTTTGAAAATCTGGGGAGCCTATCTGGATGCTTTGCAGCACAGAGCCCAAAGTATGGCATTTAATGCTTGAGTGAAGTTAGTGTGTTTTTCTTTTTTTTAATCAATAAAAAGATTTAAACATAAATGTGCAAAAATTGTTACTGGACATGCATTAGAATCCAGCAGCAGTGCTGTCTGCTATCAAACACAACATCTGGCTTTGATTTCCCATACCTGACTTTTGATCCTGGGGCAACAAGAGCTGGCAATGTTATGGAGGCAGTAGTTGTAATCCCTGGGAGTAGGGAATCTCAGTTGTCATTTAATGGTCATGCCTAGGGAACAAATTTAGGATTCACATTAGCAATGTACTAGAGGGGGTCATAGTCTGTGGGCCTTGGCCAGTATTTATCACTGCAATATCTGGACTAGGTGATCAGTTACAAAATAGAGGGAAAGCCCCATGGCATCATAACCCAACAGAAGTGACTTCTGATGGCAATGGACGCCCAAAGGAGCCGGGGAAATTGTTGAACTCAAAGAAAATATATATTTTTTCTTTTTATATTAATCACAATAAACGGGGTATTACAAACATAATGTACATCCAAGGGTATTGAAAGAACTGAAATATGAGATTGCAGAACTGCTAACAGTAATCTGTGAACTATCATTAAAATCATCTCTAATACCTGAAGATTGGAGGATCGCCAATGTAACACCAATTTTTAAAAAGGGTTCCGGGGTGATCCGGGAAACTACAGACCGGTGAGCCTGACGTCAGTACCGGGAAAAATGGTAGAAACCATCATAAAGAATAAAATTACTCAGCATGTAGATAGTCACGACCTAATGGGAGACAGCCAACATGGCTTTAGACAAGGAAGATCTTGTCTTACTAATCTGTTATGTTTTTTTGAAGGAGTGAATAAACAGGTGGACAAAGGTGAGTCGGTTGATATTGTGTATCTGGACTTTCAGAAAGCCTTTGACAAGGTCCCTCATCAGAGACTTTTGGCAAAACTAAAGAGTCATGGGATAGGAGGCAATGTACTATTGTGGATCAGGAACTGGTTAAAAGATAGAAAGCAGAGGGTAGGGCTAAATGGCCAATTTTCCCAATGGAGAAAGGTGAATAGTGGTGTACCCCAAGGATCTGTGCTGGGTCCGCTGCTTTTTGACATATTCATAAATGACCTGGAAAGTGGAATAACGAGTGAGGTGATCAAATTTGCAGATGACACAAAACTATTTAAAGTTGTTAAAACCCAAGAGGATTGTGAAAAATTGCAAGAGGATTTTGATAAATTGGAAGACTGGGCATCAAAATGGCAGATGAAATTTAATGTGTACAAGTGCAAAGTTATGCACCTAGGGAAGAACAACCCAAAGTATGGTTACACGATGCAAGGTTCCACATTAGGAACCACCACCCAGGAAAAAGATTTAGGCGTCATTGTGGATACCATGTTAAAACCCTCGGCCCAGTGTGCAGCGGCGGCCAAGAGAGCAAATAGAATGCTAGGTATGATAAGGAAAGGAATGGAAAATAAAACAAAAGATATTGCTGAACACATCACACCTGTATTGATTGAGCTGCATTGGCTCCCTATTACGGCCCGGATACAATATAAAACATTGATAACCACACACAAACTCATACATAACATAGCTCCATCCTTTCTCTCCACCCTTATCAGCCCGCAACCACCCAACAGAGACAGAAGAACCGTCAACTCACACACCCTACATGTTCCACCTGACATCAGATCCGTCAAATCTAGCACTAGCCGCCGAGCATACTCTTACTCTGCCCCGACCCTCTGGAATCAACTGCCGCCTGAGCTCAGAGCAACCAAAGACCTTAATGCATTCAGGAAAAAGCTGAAAACTCATCTATTCCAGTGCTATTATAATTTGATGTAAATCCCAGGGGAATACAAGATGTCACAATTTGCAACAGGAATACTGTTAGGAAAAATGTACATATGTAAATCTCTGTCTCCTCTCCTATGACCTTATTACTGTGTGCCGTGCTTTCCTTTCAAATCAATGTAAAGTTACTACGAAATTTCTGTCTTGATTTGGCAATTTTCAATCTGTAATCAAACCGCTGCTGATCGCTGGAAGCTGCGGTATACAAATGTATTCTAAATAAATAAATATTATAATGCCTCTATATCGTTCCATGGTGAGACCGCACCTTGAATATTGTGTGCAATTCTGGTCGCCGTATCTTAAAAAGGATATAGCTATTTTAGAAAAGGTACAGAGAAGAGCCACCAAAATGGTAAAGGGGATGGAAGGATACTCCTATGAAGAAAGGCTAAAAAGGTTAGGGCTCTTTAACCTGGAAAAGAGACGGCTGAGGGGAGATATGATAGAAGTCTATAAATTAATGAATGGAGTGGAACGGGTAAACGTAGATCGATTGTTTACCTTATCAGAATATAGAAAGACTAGGGGACATGCAATGAAGCTACAGGGTAAACTATTTAAGACTAATAAAAGAAAATATTTTTTCATTCAACGTGTAATCAAACTCTGGAATTTGTTACCGGAGGATGTAGTAAAGGCTGTTAGTGTAGCTCGGTTTAAAAAAGGTTTGGACAAGTTCCTGGAGGAAAGGTCCATAAACCATTATTAAGAAGTGACCGAAGATATCAATGCTTGACCCAGTACAAGCATTGTGGAACTTGTGTCTCTTGGGGAAACTGCTAGGTACATATGACCTAGATTGGCCACTGTTGGAAACAGAATACTGGGCTTGATGGACCTTGGTCTGACCCAGTATGGCATATCTTATGTTCTTATGTCCTATGAAGTCCATGGATTGTCTTTTAGATCCTTGTCCTTATAGGCTAATTCACCAACTGAAAGAGACTGTGTCCTACCATTGTTCAGACTGTTAATGTCTTTCAGCAAGAAAAGTTGACAGTGTCACTCAAGCATGCTGTTGAGTAACCAATCCATAAAAAGCCTTCCTTGGATCCCAAGGCTTGTGCCAGTTACTGTGAATTGGTCCCTGTCTCTGCCTGAGTCTCAGTGGCTACAGATTTTGAATGAGTAGACTCCTACCTGGTATTTAAATATTATCTTGACACATGTGATTTTCATCAGGTCTTTTCAGACTGTATCTTTAAATGGACTTGACTATTGTAGTACATTGTTTTTAGGGTTGCCTGCAGTAAGCTTAAATGCTTTATGACACGTGCTGCTCGGTTACTGACAGATGCAGGGAGAATGGACCATCTTACCCCTCACTTGACCATGTTACATTGACTTCCACTTGTGCATAGGACCCAATTTAAAGTTTGTGTTTTGAACTGTAATTTGCTTCAACTTGGAGGGCCTAAAAACCTGGAAGAATTATTAGTCTGATATACTCCCCCTCGTGTTATATTCTGAGAATTCTGCTCTTCTGCATTTTCTGTTAAGAGCAGCCAGCTTGGCTACTACACGAAGTTCTGCATTTCTGTTGCTGGGCATATTCTCTGGAAATCGCTACCTGTTGCATTTCATCTCCAAAATGACTAGCTTCAATTAAGAAAGAAACCTAAGGTGTACTGTTTTGTGCGTACTTTTAGTAGATAATGCATGACTGTCTTGTCTGTGTTTATCTCCAGGATCAAGCAGGAATGTAGTCTTCACATATGGGTATCGTCAGTACTGATGGAGCCTGCGCGGGAACGCTCCCCAGCATCCAATAGAAAAGTTTTTGGGAGCATCCCACAATGCCTGCGTGCTGCCTTTCCACCTTTCCCAACTGTCCCTCTCCAGTTCTTCGTTTTCCGCGGAGCCGACAAGTCGCACATCCTGTCACCTTAGAAAATATTCCCTTTTTTTCTTCCTTTTTGTGGTCGCTTCTGCCTTCCCTCGACGCTACACCGGTACCGCCGGTGGTGCTTTCTTTTTTCTTTAAAAAAAAAAAAAAAAACTTCTGGAGTCTCTTCCAGGTATTTTTTCCTCAGGTGCCACGCGCCATTTTGGGCACTAGGCCCAACTTTTCCTTTAAAATGGAAAAACCCGTTTTGGGTTTTAAAAAGTGTTCCAAGTGTGGCGGTACCATCTCCGTCACCGACATCCATGAGTGCTGCCTCAAATGTTTAGGTCCTGACCACTCTATTTCGGAGTGTGTTGCCTGTGGGATGATGTCGAAGAGGGGCCGGCAAAATGGAGCTGCTAAACCTAGCTCCCTTTTTCCCTCCGATGTAGCATCTGTGGCATCGACGTCTTCCAGGGCTTTGTCTTCCTCCCATGGATCTCAGGTAACTAAACATAAATCTGGCCAGTCTTCAAAGGGTAGATCTTCTAAGCATCGAGATGCCTCTGGCGTTGCCCTTGAGGGACTTGTACCGGCAAAATTGCCCTGGCGGGAGGCTTCGGCTTCCAAAGCATTAACGGGGCTCCAGGATGTTCTCGAGGCCCCAACCTTGGCAGAACTACTGGTGCCATGCTCTGGGGTACCGGCTGCTTCATCTGGTACCGATATCCAAGCATCGGCAGCATCGATAGACCAGAGATTTTTGGTTATTGAACGCAGTCTGGTGGCTCTTCTCACGGCCTCGATGCCCTTGAAACTGCTTCAGACAATTCAACTGGTACTGGCACCGACCTCGGTACCGGTCCCAATTGCATCGACATCGGCAGGTATTCTACCGGGACTGAGTCATGCTTATCCATCCGGTATCGACAAGTCTGTACCAGACCCCTCCGATGCCGACTTCAATCGGTACCGGTACCGTGTCTTGCACGATCACCCGGATCGGAGATACTTTGAATCCTCGGATGAGTCTGAAAGCTCTGCTGAAACCAGAGTACTTCTTCCTGAGGATTCTTCTTCTCCTCAGCATAGGATGTCTCCTCCAGAGGATATGTCTTTTCAGGATTTTATCCGAGATGTGGCTCGAGGTCTTTCCATCACAGTAGCTCCTGAAAAAGAGCCTAGGGCAAAGGAATTGGAAATCCTGCAATACCCTAAAGCTCCCAAGGAGGCAGCTACCTTACCTATTCATGAGATCTTGCATGATCTCATGTTAAGGATGTGGGAAACACCTCTAACCACATCTCCTCACTCTCGAAGGCTCGACACCATGTATCGAGTTCCTCCTTGTCCTGGGTTTCAGAAGACTCAGCTACCACACCATTTCATGGTGGTGGAATCAGCTATGAGAAGGATCAAGAGTGCAAAAAGACATGCATCTGATCCTCCAGAACGTGAGTCTAGGACTCTTGACGCCTTTGGACGTCGAACCTTCCAGGCTTCCATGCTTTCTACTAGGATCAGTTCCTATATATTATATATGGGAATGTTCCTTAAGGAGGTCACGGGAGATTTAGAGCTTATGAACCCTCTCCTTCCTGATGATAAGAGGCAGGATTACCTTGCCCTTGTCAAACATGCTCAGGATGTTTCCAAGTTTGTAAATCGTGCAGCCTTTGACTGCTTTGAGTGTATAAGCAGAACCTCTGCTATTGCCATAGGTGCACGTAGGATTGCCTGGCTCCAGGCATCTGACTTGGAACTTTGGGTACAGGATAAACTGGGGAATATTTCTTGCACAGGAGAGAATCTCTTTGGCAAGAATTGGCAGGAAAAAGCTAATGAGATAGATGCAGACAATATCACCTTGGATAGATTGTCTAAATCTACAGCTGAACCTGAAAGGGAAAAAATCCTACAAGAAACCATTCTTCAGTAAGAAGAAGTCGTTTTACCCCTCCTATACCCAGCAGGGGCATCGTTTAGGTCAGTCTGCCCAAAAGGGACAGCAGCAACAACCTAGGCAAAGAAAAACAAAAGCTGCTAAGCCTCAACCGGCTCAGCAGACTCAGCCTCCACAGGGGCTTTGACTCGTATCTAGAGAACTTTGCCTTCCTGGCCCTGAACAGCCCAGAGCCTTCCACCATTCCAGGAAGATTATGTCATTTTGCCCCCAGATGGGGGCAGATAACAGCAGAAAATTGGACTTTGTCCATTGTATGAGAGGGGTACAAGCTTCATTTCCTCAGCATGCCCCCTTCTTCAATGGTAAGACAGTTCAATTCTCAGACCTCTCTCAATGCCCAGTTAGGTCAAGAGGTCACTTTGCTTCTTGCCCAGGGGGCAATAGAAGAGGTACCCATTCTCCAACAGGGTACAGGGTTCTACTCCCCCTATTTCCTTATTCCAAAGAAAACAGGAGGACACAGACCCATTTTGAACCTCAGAGAACTGAACAAATTCCTGTTCAAAGAGAAGTTCAAAATGATTTATCTAGGAACTCTGCTGCCATACCTTCAGAGTCAGGATTAGCTTTGTTCTCTAGATCTCAAGGATGCGTACACTCATGTTCTCATCTATCCAACTCATCGAACGTTCCTTCACTTTCTATTTCAAGGGAAGCACTACCAATACAGGGTTCTTCCTTTTTGCCTGGCCTCGGCACCAAGGGTGTTCACAAAATGCATGGCTGTGGTAGCAGCATTTCTTTGCACCCTAGGAATATTTGTCTTCCCTTACTTAGACGATTGGCTCATTCATGCCCCTGCAAAGCCAGAGGCCAGGGTTGCTCTCTCTCGCACAATGCGCATCCTTCGGTATTTGGGACTTGTCATAAACTTCCCAAAATCCATCCTTGCTCCCACTCAGTCCCTGGAGTTTATAGAAGCTCTGCTGGATACCAGACAGACAAGGGCCTACCTTCCACAGGCCCGCTGCCCTCGCATTGTGCAATTACCCTCCCAAGCAGTGTTAAAACCTCACCTCCCTGCTCTGGAAATGTTACAGTTGCTAGGCCGCATGGCATCCACTGTGCATGTGGTTCCTTATGCTCGCCTCCATATGTGGGCAGGCCAGTGGACTTTATCCTCTCAATGGACTCAGGCATCAGGTTGCCTGTCAGACAAAATAACAAACTCCGATTGTCTTATTTTGTCCCTCCAATGGTGACAGTCACCCCAAAACCTTTTGGTGGGATCCCCTTTCCAACAACCCCCACCCCAAGCCACTCTGACAAATGATGCCTCACAGGTGGGTTGGGGAGCCCACCTGCAAGGCCTCTCTACCCAGGGTACCTGGACTCTACAGGAGACCTGTCTACACATCTATCTCCTGGAACTCAGAGCAATCTTCCTTGCTCTTCGAGTATTCCACACCCAGCTCAGCTACAAGACAGTCCTAGTTCAAACGGACAATCAGGTAGCCATGTTCTATGTGAACAAGCAGGGCAGAACAGATTCTCTGTCGCTCTGCAACGAAGCTTTGCGACTATGGGCCCTCGCCAGAGAGCATCAGATTCATCTCTTTGCAGTGTATCTTCCAGGCATTCAAAACTTTTGGGCAGATAGACTCAGTCGAGTTCTGCTTCCATATGATTGGTCTTTCCATGCAGACCAAGTGGCCAAAAGTTTTCAAATTTGGGGAACCCTGGACATAGACCTCTTTGCAAGTCTGCTGAATGCCAAACTTCCCCGGTTCTGTTCCAGAATTCCGGCTCAGGGTTGTCAAGCCAGGGATGCTTTCCTCCTCCATTGGGGCCAGGACTTCCTGTATGCCTTTCCACCCATTCCCCTAATTCCCAAAACCCTGTTCAAGCTTCAGAGAGACAGAGGTCATATGATTCTCATAGCTCCACATTGGCCACGGCAAATGTGGGACCCTCTGCTCCTACATCTCTCTCAAGCTCTGCCTCTGGAGTTAGGATCTGCTCCAGATCTCTTTTCTCAGGAGGACGGGATGCTGTGGCATCCCAATCCCCAGTCTCTCCATCTCAGGGCCTGGTTGCTGAAAGCCTAGAACTTCATGGTCTTAACCTTTCTCAGCAGGTAAAGGATATCTTTTATGCTTCCAGGAAACCTTCCACTAGACACTCTTATGCTTTCAAGTGGAAAAGGTTTACCATATGGTGCTTTGGAATCATTACTGGAGTATCTCCTTCATTTGTCTAATACAGGGCTTAAGAACAATTCAGTGAGAGTTATTTTGAGTGCTATTGCAGCTTCTTTCAAGCCTCTAAATGGACAACTTATTTCCTCTCATCCTCTCATAGCGAGATTTATGAGAGGCCTTCTTTTAATTAAGCCTCCCATTAAGCCACCACTGGTAGCATGGGACTTAAATTTGGTTCTTGGGCAGCTCATGAAGCCGCCTTTTGAACCATTAGCTACTACCTCTTTGAAATTCCTTTCCTGGAAGGTCATCTTTCTTGTTGCAGTCACATCAGCACATCACATCAGTGAATTGCAAGCGTTGGTGGCTGATCCTCCTAATACTAGGTTCCATCATGATAAGGTAGTCCTTAGAACACATCCACACTTTATGCCAAAGGTGGTGTCACCTTTTCATTTAAACCAAGCGGTTTACCTTCCTGTATTTTTCCCAAGGCCTCATGCCTCAAATGTAGAAAGGAATCTTAATACTTTGGATTGTAAAAGGGCTCTGGCTTTTTACTTGCAAAGGACACAGCAACATAGAAAGTCCTCCCAACTTTTTGTTGCTTTTGATCCTAGTCATTTGGGACTTCCAGTCTCCAAAAGAACACTGTCCAACTGGATTGGACAGTGTATATTTTTTGCCTATGAGAGTAAAAACCTTCCTCTGGAAGGCCATGTCACAGCTCACAGTGTGAGAGCCATGGCAACCGCTATGGCTCATCTTCACTCTGTGTCTATCGACGACATCTGTCGAGCAGCTACTTGGGCCTCGGTTCATACCTTCACAGCCCATTACTGCTTAGACAAGGACTCCCACCGGGATGCCTTGTTTGGTCAGGCTGTTCTTCAACACCTGTTCCATACTTAATCAACTCCTACCCACCATCCCTGGTAGGATGCCAGAGATCCATGGGGGGAAGTGGAGCCCTTTCACAAGGGCACACTTCTGGGGTTTCTCCCTGGCATCTGCAGCTCTGGAGTCCCCCATATGTGAAGACTACATTCTCCTGCTTGTTCCTGGAGATAGCATAGTTACTCACCTGTAACAGGTGATCTCCGGGAACAGCAGGAATTTAGTCTTCACAACCCACCCACCTCCCCTAGGAGTTGTATCTCTCTATCTCTCTCTTTCCCTCTCTCTTTGTCTCAGCTTTAAACTCAACTGGAGAGGGACAGTTGGGAAAGGCGGGAAGGCAGCACCAGGCACTGTGGGATGCTCCCAAAAGCTTTCCTATTGACGCTGGGGAGCATTCCCACGCAGGCTCCGTCTGTACAGACGATACCCACATGTGAAGACTAAATTCCTGCTGTTCCCGGAGATCACCTGTTAAAGGTGAGTAACTATGCTTTATCTACATGCATTTTGATTGATGTATGTTTATATTTTTGCATATGATTTTATGACTGTTTTGATGTACGATTTGCTGAGGGGATTAAATTTTGGAGTTGTCTAGCCAATAATAAATGGATTGTTAAAAACAAGGTACTGTATTTTTAGAGTAGTGGGAGATGAAAAGGAAATGACTTATTAAATTTATGTTTAATAACTCTGAGATCAGTACATGTAATTTTATTTTATTATTATTTTTTTTTTTGCCCTTCCAGGACCAGTACCGTTTCTGCTATGATGTGTCATTGGAATACATTGAATCATCTTAATCAAAGAGAATGTGCCAAATTGTGATGCCTGGTTGGCATCTTTCCCAAGATTCTGTAAATGGACATTTTGTCTACAGAGAAAAGGGTTGTAGTCACTGGACTTTTAAATTTTTAAATGAAAAAGTATTTTTTTTCTTATGAAGTTGTCCATCTTCAATACAAGGACCCAACCTGTTCCTAGGCTTGTACACAGTATTGAGCATCTTAAGTTTCATGCCACATTTACAGATGCCTTGGGGGGATTGGGGCAATTGAACTGAGAGAGACCTTAACTGAAAGATAGGATTTTTAAGTGTTTGTGTAAGCAGCCGACTCACAGAATTACAGTAGAGCCAACTTGTTGCGTGTGTAAATATCTCATCTGTGGCATTTTGTTTCTCTTTTTATGGGAAGGGAATGGGGAAGGGAGACATTGACAGATAAATGCGTTCTTTATACATTTCAAGTATGGCATCTATTAACTGGCTTCATATATTTTAATGTGCAATGATGGCTGGATCACATACAATTGTTTTTAAAGGAACCTAAACATAAAGCCAAAGACTCAAGTGTAAATATGTGGATATTGAGCAGGCCTATTATATTTAATTGTTTTCTTGCATTCCTTTTTGGATCGCTGAAGAAACAATCAGTCTTCTCAAAGAAAAAGGTTTTTTTTTCCTTTTGCTGAAATCAAGTGTACACCATTTTGTAGGGATTTTTTTTGTATGTTTTAGTGTAAGTAGAAAAACTTACTTTTTAATGCATAGACCGAAAGCATTGTTAAAGTGGTTTTCTTGTGTACAAGCTTGTGAACTGACTTCATGTAAATGATTTTGGTTAAAAGGTTGTTTTGGGTTTCGTTTTCTTTGGTGGGGGGGGGGGGTCAAAGAGGGAGCAGGACCAAATCTGACAGTATACTGAAGATGTATAGTTTTTCACTACTGTACTTGCAAATATGGGTCAAATCATTCTATATGGAACTCGAACACATTAACCATGGCCTTGCTTACGTCTTGCACAATGTAAGGAGCAGTTTATTGAGCACAGATTTTTGGGAATCAATGCTTTGGAAGCACAGGCCAAGACAGCAACATATGCATTCTTTCAGGGTAAAAAATGTTTGTGTAGCAAATTGTAAAATTAAAACAATGTTTATTTTGATGTTTACAGAAAATGTAAGCCTTGGACAAAGCAAAATTTGAATAAATCCATACTATATTCCAGTGTTGTGGGTTGTCAGATGATTCTTAGGGAGTCTTGTTGCTTTGGTGGCCTCCATAGATAACCTATGCTATGTCTTCCTGTTAGAGATTTGTTGAGCAACTACCTGGTCCTCAATCCATACCTTCGCAGCTCACTACTGCCTTGAGGAGGCCTCCCGGTGTGGCAGTGCCTTTTGGCTAGGCTGTTCTTCGATACCTCTTTGGGGACACATGCAACTCCTTCCCTCCGACCCTTCTGTATGTCCAGGCTACCGGAGAGTCTATTCCTTGCAGATGCTGGGGCTGTATCCCGATGCTTGGGGCTTGTCAACGTCTTTCAGGTGCCATTCACGATTCGATTTATGAGTTGCCCATGGCTATTTACAGGTCTTTCGATAGCCTGTTGCTGTGGAGTCCCATATGTGAGGACTGACTTACTGCTTGTTCCTGGAGAAAGCATAGTTACTCATCTGTAGCAAGTGTTCTCCGGGAACAGCAGGAATCAGTCCTCACGACCCTCTCTCCTCCCTCTGGAGTTGTTTTTATTTTTGGGCTGTATTCAGCTATGTCATTATACTGAGGAGAAAATGGCTCCCTTGGGTGGGAAGGTGACCACCCATATGTGGTTGATCTCCGAAAGGCTTTCTTTGAAAGCTGAGGAGAGATTACTGTGCGAGCTCAGTCGGTGCTGACTTCACCTATATGTGGGGACTGATTCCTGCTGTTCCCAGAGAACATCTGCTACAGGTGAGTAACTATGCTTTTTTATAATGGTTTTTCAGGGTTACTCAGGTTAGGGTGGGAGTAGGTTTATTACTGTAGGCCTAGTCTTCCTTTCACTGTTTCTTTCCTTTCCTGTTTTTATTGTGTTTCCATTTTTTACTTTCTTTTCTTTTAATTAATTTTGTAGTCTAAGTAAACCACTCTAAAATGAATTGGCATACAGTGGTATAGAAAGTTTGAAATAAACATATACATGCATTATAAAACGTATATACACACATTGAGGGTAATTTCATAATAGGTCACCTAGGAGGTGCCTATTTTGAGGCTGTTTTATAGACATACAGGTGCTTATATGTTTTGGTTGCAGATCTTGTGATGCAATTTTATCATTGCAACTAAAGCGCAATTGTGTATGTTTATGCCAGCTCAGGAGCTGGTGCACAAGTGCGCAGCTGAAGTACACATGTAGATAATTATTTTCTAACCTAAACATGTACTACATGACTCTGCCCTCAAACATGCCTTCCCTAGGGTCAGGGTAAAAGTATTCATCGTCTTGTCGCTATACATTTTTATGTGTGGGGTCATTTTATACAGGAGGTCTTTTACACACATACAACGGGGTTTATGCATGAAAAATGCTTTAGAAAATAACTCCCATAGAGTACACTCGCACATATGCACTTTCCTTAGATTTGGTGTAAACGTGTGTGAGCATTTGTGTGCTTCTAGGGCTGGTTCTGGGAGTGTCTCTTATAAAGGTGTGTTACCTTTGTGTTGTGCCTTTTTTAAAATACCTGAGTCTGGGCGTCAGGCTTCATCTCTGACTCTTTTTAAATCCAGGCTGAAAACTCACCTCTTCGAGGCCACTTTTGGATCCTGATCCGCTTGGTCTCCTGCTCTCCAACTATGTGTTTCCTTACCATTCCCTTAGACATATCCTTGTCTCCCCCCCCCCCCCAGCTGTTGTATTGTCTGTCTTGACTAGATTGTATGCTCTGATGAGCCGAGACCATCTTTTACATGTGTGCGCATAGCGCTGCATACACCTTGTAGTGCTGTATAAATGATCAGTAGTAGTAATAAAATACAATAACTCCCAAATAAATCTCACAACAGGGATATCGAACTTCTTCAATTTTATGAACAAAGAAAGCAATAATTTAAACAAGTGGTGTATGTGTGTGTGTATATATACACACACATATACAGGGTGGCCCAAAAAACAAGTGAGAACATCTCATAAATTAAAAGCTTAAATAGTTTACTTATTTACCTTTTTTAGCTATATAATGTCTTTATTTTGACAATTTCCGGTCACCATCTTTTTTTTTTAATTTGTCAATCGTTTACATCTGTCTTTTTGAATTTTTAAATAACTTACATGCTACAAGATGTTCTCACATTTTTTGTGCCACCCTGTGTATATATGTATAGAGAGAGAGAGAGTAAGATACAGGTTGAATAACATCTACAATAATGCTTCAAAACCTCACATGGCATTCATGATCCAAATGGTGGTATTCCATTCAATGACCTCATTCAAACCATTAAGGCTCACAGTTTTTAATTCAAAAGGCCAAAATTCTTCGTGTTTCACTAAGAGAGACAATCTGCTGCCTTTCCTAATAGATGACTTTACTTGTTCCATAATAAACCACTGTAAATCCTCAAAATGTGTGAGCATTTTCCTTAAAGTGGGATAACAGAGTAGATTAAACTACAATGTTTAGAAAACCTAGTTTTTATCATGTATGAGGTCCTGTCTATAACATCTTATATGGGGAGATGATCACATAGACCACAAAGGACGACCAACAAGTTGGTTTAGTCTATAAGGTGCCCCCTGTCTCTGTTATTTTTCCTACTTCAGACTAAACGGTGAAAGAAGAGGGTCTTCTGCAAGAAACACAGTGAAACAAAGTGGAAGCCAAGGACCACAGCCAAACACAGTAAAGGTGTTTAAAAGACTTTATTTTGAATGCAAAACGTCATTGATTATAGAACGTTGAGTTCTATGCTTATAATCACAGCGTCTACTTAATCCATATTATACGTGAAGTACAAAACCTTGAATATCTTATATATATTTTTTTGTATTTTTTTGTCGGGCATCCCCGGCAAGAGAGAGAAGGGGGAAAGCCTTTTCTCTCCGCTCCGGGAAGTCCCTTTTTATTAAAAAGGTCACAAAAACCAAAATATTAGGTAGTGAAAAATCACTTATCTCAATGATGGCGAGACATGATTCTCCGTGAGGGGAAAGCTGCTTACACGACATGCATGTTTCGGACCTATGGCAGACCCAACTCAAAGGTTTCGGCCGGAGGCCTTCTTCAGGGGTCTTGCCTATTGGGGGGGGGGGGTTTAAAATCCAGCCCTGGCTTCATACAATATTCAAGAGGTCAATCAATGACCCGAAAACGTTCACATTTCTTTAAACTACAAAAATGCTACATAAAATAAAACAAAGAGCAAAGGAGAAACCATTTGTAGGACTGTGAACATCTCTTCCCGCAGAGCCCCCTCCTCTATCTGCCAGTTTCTCACACCTTTACTGTGTTTGGCCGTGGTCCTTGGCTTCCGCTTTGTTTCACCTACTTCAGACTAACACAGCTACCCCTTTGAATACGTTCTTATCTGAAACTTGACACTAACCCCCCTGTGTCTTTACTACTGGAGATTACAGTTTTATTAGAATGTGCTCAAAAAATGCATATTTGACTAATGGGGGTTTTCTATATATGTCTAATCTTAGAGTTGCCTGCATTTTGTTTATATTTTTCCGAAGGTTCACAAATCATTGCCTGCACCACCCAGACATCTCGTTCTATCAGCTAATGGGACACTTGCTCCATGAATGCAACCGTATACATGTGATTTGTTGGATTTCATTCTGTCATTTCATAGTTTTTGTCCCATTCAGCCAGTGATATTTTTGGTAACCATGGATACTGGGACTTTTGAACTTGTTAAATTGGTATTATCCGTGTGTTCAATGCATTTACATACCCCTTTGCCTTTTATATATTCTTTGGCACATATAGGAGGAGTTAAGAATTAGTTTTGGTTTGTGGATTTATTTCATTTACAAAGAAAGGGCATTATGATGTGAGCAACAGTGGCTCCTAATGTGGCAAATATATGTGCTAATTTGTTTGAAAAGACATACTTGTACTCATCTAAGTTTTGTTCCTATCATGTTCTGTGAGCACATCACTATATTGACATTTTCAGCTTGGTCAGGATCTTTATCCGCTTTGGTGAATTTTCATGCATACTTGAATTTACATGATTCATACTTAAAATTTATGTTTTATTAAAATACTTGATAGCCCGCCTTTCACATGTGGCAAAATGATATACAATAAAATATAAAATTACATATATGAAAGGAAAAGAACTACATTAATTAAAACAGAAAAGTGAAGAATAGGAAGAGACAAAGGGAAAGAAGCAGAAACACTATTCAGTAACCAAGAGACTTGGTTAGCCAGGGTGCTATTAATCACCAGTGATGTTGAATGCACGCTGAAATAAATAGGTCTTCAATGCTGTTTTGTACTTAGGAAGAGATCTTCCAAATGGATCTCTTCCTAAGTACAAAAGGGAGTTCCATAGGGATGGGGCTAGATAAAAAAAAAAATGCTGAATTTCAGGTACCCTCATGGTGAGCCTGTGACGGAGATGGTAAGTGGAGACTGTTTTCATGTACAGAACGCAAAGAGCGGGTGGATGCATGAGGTATAAGATGAGAAAAGAGAGATGCTGGTCAAGTATATTATGAAAAAGAACCAAAAGCTTGTATTGTATGTGGTATGGAAATGGTAACCAGTGCGCTTTAATAAAAGGTGGTGTTACCTGGTCATAATGGAAAGAGTGATAAAGGAGACATGGCAGTGTTGTGGACAGTTTGCAAGCATTTGAGTTGATATTTAGGTAATCCTGAAAAAATGCTATTGCAGTAATCCATTTTTGATGTGACAAGTGATAACAGAAGTGTAATAATTAATGACTCGGGAAGCAAAGAACATATAGAGCGGATTTGTTTTAACAAGTCGAAACAATGATGGACCAGTTGACTGATATGCATATAGAATGAAAGAGAGGAGTCTAGTATGACTCGGAGATATTTCAGAGTTTGTACTTGGGATGGGCAAGCCTTTTATTGAAGGTGCTACAGAAGGAGCGGTCACTGAGCCAGAAAGCCACAAGGCAGAGGTTTTAGCCTGATTAAGCTGTAGATGATTGGTATCAAACCAAGAGGCAATTAGAGCAAGACAAGAGTTAATAGTCATAAGATCAGGAGCCAGTAGGATGAGTGCGGAAGAGCAACAGCATGTTATCGGCATAAAAATATACAGAGATACTCTGCTGCTGTATAAGAGTGGTCAAAGTGGCAAGAAAGAAATTAAACAGCAGAGGAGCCAGAACAGAGCCCTGGGGAACTCCACATGAAAGAGGAAAAAGAGAGGACGTGTTAGCTTGAAAAGAGACATAATATGACCGTGATAGGAAGATAGGAAGTGAACCAACGCCGGATGGTAGAGCAAAGAATCACTGAGGCGAGATGTGAGAAAAGGAGAGAGTGATTCTCCATGTCAAAGGCAGAAAATAGATCCAAAGAAACTAGTAAAGAGATATCTTATTGAGAACTGAAAGTAATATGATTTCTGTACTATGTCCCAATCTGAAGCCTGATTGACATGGATGAAGTGAGTTTGCATGTTCCAAATGTTGAAGAAGCTGTGAAAAAACAAGTTTTTCGAATACTTTTGAGAGACAGGGTGAAAATTAGAGATGGCAGAAACTAGCTAGATTAGTAGTGTCAAGGATAGAGTTTTTCAGAATAGGACATATGATGGCAGTCTTCCAGGATGAAGGAAACATATCAGAAGCTAAGCTATTGGTCAACACAGTTTTTGTCACAGACCCGCTCTGACCTTTTTCATATGTAATGTTTCCCATTGTTTACAAATATGGTATCAGAATTTTTCTATCATCCATACTTCAGGAGATATCATCTAGTAAAGTGTGTACATTACTGTAAATTAGCTGTTACAGTTTTGTTTCAGTAAACAAAGGTTGAATACAAAAAATTCCATCATAATTGTATGTTGTCAGCCACAACCAAAAATGCTGAGTCATGTAGTTATAATATAATTAATTAACTGGGCCCCTTGCCCTACTGGTCCAGCTGATACAAGCAGAAAACACTGAGTCGTGTATTGGTATGCTTTCTGTCGCCGTCAGCGATTGTGGTTTGTATTGTTTGAAAAAAACAGAATCTGAATGGATGTGAGTTTGCGTTAATTTATTTCATAAACAGCAGTTGGTTAATAAATATTATGGTTATCGCTTGTAGTTGTTTAACAATGCCTCGAAAGTATGTTAATCGTCCGGATTCATTTTGCTACATTTGCAGTGAGGTTACTTTTAAGAAGCAGAGAAGACGTTTTACTCCGCTTGTTAAGACATGTTATAAGCTGTACTTTGGATGTCAAGTCGGTGACCAGGACAAAAATTGGGCATCTCACGTCTGCTGTATTACCTGTGTCACTCCTAACAAGTTGGGTAAAGGGTGTTCAACACATGAATTTTGCTGTTCCAATGATCTGGAGGGAACCAAGAGATCACTTGACAGATTGCTACTTTTGCCTTACAAACATTGCAGGCATTACTTCAAAATCAAAACACACTGTAAATTACCCAAATTTATCATCTGCCATGAGGCCTGAGCCTCACTGTCAAGAATTGCCGGTGCCAAAACCTCCAGAAAATCTTACAGTGAATGAGGATGAAGAAGAAGAAGAACCAATGAATGCTGATGATGTTGACGATGACGGCGATGCTGTAATGCAGGATCCAAGCTTTGAGGCATCCAATTCCTCTTCTGAACCACATTTACTGGACCAAGGCGATTTGAATGATCTTGTCGGAGATTTGAATCTTTCAAAGCGACAAGCAGAACTGTTAGGGTCATGATTGAAAGGCTGGAATCTTCTTCAGAAAGAAACCAAAGTGTGCACTTTTAGAAATAGGCATACAGAGTTTTTGGATTACTTTGCCTTTGAAGATGGACTTGCTTTTTGTTGTGAAGTTAAATCCCTGATGGAAACACTTTGTCCGGATTATAGAACAGAGGATTGGTGACTATTTATTGATTCTTCTAAATATAGCCTAAACGCTGTGCTTATCCACAATGGAAATATTTTACCATCAGCTCCAGTAGCTCATGCCGCCAATATGAAAGAAACTTACAGCAGTATGCATCTCCTGATAACAAATATCAAGTATGAAGAACACAAGTGGAATATTTGTGGCAATTTAAAAGTAATTGCCCTCTTGCTTGGACAACAGCTTGGTTGGACAAAGTATTGTTGCTTTCTGTGTGAGTGGGACAGCAGGGACAGGAAAAATCATTACATCCGGAAACAGTGGCCAAAGAGAACATCGCTAGTTCCAGGCTAGAAAAATGTTGCACATGACCCACTTGTGGAGCCGAATAAAGTATATCTACCTCCACTCCATATAAAGTTGGGTCTTATGAAGAACTTTGTAAATGCCATGGATAGAAGTGGACTTGTCTTTGCATATCTAAGAAAGACATTTCCACGAATCAGTGAGGCGAAGATCAAAGAAGGGATCTTTGTAGGACCTGATATTAGAAAACTGAAAGATGAAAACTTTGACGGTCAGTTGAATGAAACTGAAAGAGCTGCATGGGAGTCCTTTAAGACTGTTTGCTGTGACTTCTTGGGAAACAACAAGGCAGACAACTATGTAGATTCAGTGGATACTCTACTGGAATCTTTCCAGAAACCGGGATGTAACATGTCTTTGAAAATGCACTTCTTGCATTCACACCTGGATATTTTTTCCTGCAAATCTAGGAGCAGTCAGCAATGAACATGGGGAAAGGTTTCATCAGGACATTTCGGTAATGGAAAATAGGTACCAGGGCAAGTGGAGCTCCAGTATGCTTGCAGACTATTGTTGGACCCTTAAGAGGGATGTTCTTGAGGTGCAATACAGCAGAAAATCATATACAACTACCTTTTAGGAGACATTACGTTACAATATACATCTATATACATCTAATGTAAATATGAGCAACATAGTCTAAATTTAAACTACATGTCACTCAAAAACGTTACGTGATGGAGAATTTCTAAGTACATATCTGAGTTTGTAACCAAAAATAGTACTAGAATCAGCCATTTTCATTTCTGTGACTGAAACTTTTTTGAATTTTGTTTACTTGAACATAGATAGTACAAATGGTAGGAGAGCCAATGTCTGTTCTGGAATTCAGGAGGGTGGAACAGGATCCAAGACAAACAGCATTTTCGCAGAAGTGATGGCCTTGACTAGAGCGTGTATAGTAATGGGGTTAAAATGGGACCATTTGTGAGAGTGTGTAACATCAAGATTTGACGGGTCACCATAGGATTCAGGAGATACCATGTTCCCTGTAAAATAGTTATCTCCAAGTTATAATGCCCTGTTCAATGTAATTTCAGTTTGTTCAATGTAAACCGCACTGATGCAGAATAGCGCGGTATATAAGAGAATGTAATAAAATAAATAATAATAATAAATAAATACCTGAGAATCAGAGTCATCATCAGAAGGGAGTGATACATGGTGATCAAGCTGATTTTATTCCAGGTAGACAAGTTGCTGATAATATTAGAAAGATTTTGAATATGATTTGGTCAATAGAACAAAATGGGAAAGAAGCATTGTTGTTATCGCTTGATGCTGAAAAAGCTTTTGATCAAGTATTTTGGCCATTTCTGTTCAATGTAATGGAAAAAATGGGCTTGGGGATTGAATTCTTAAGCTGGATAAAGGTGTTATATCGTAACCCAAAACATGTGTAAGAGTAAATGGTGCTTATTCGGCATTTTTTGGTCAAGACAGAGGAACAAGACAGGGTTGTCCATTATCCCCGCTACGTTTTGCTATTTCACTAGAACCATTTGCAGCAAGAGTGAGGGAAAGGGATGATATTAAGGGAATACAAATAGGAAGGAGTGAATATAAAACTTCATTATTTGCAGATGATATAATCTTAAGTGTATGTAAGCCTTGGGCATCAATCCAATATTTAATGTGGGAATTAGAAGAATTTGGTAAATTATCAGGTTTCACTATTAATTGGCCTAAATCAGAAATTTTAAATTTAACTACACATAGAGACACACAGGATAAGTTACAAAAGAAATATCTGTTCAAATGGGCAAAAGAGTGTATTAGATATCTTGGCATTTACATTAGTAATAAGATAGAAGCATTATATAAACTGAATTATCATAGACTATTTGGAAAGGTGGAGAGCTGGCTGGATGGATGGGGGCGGGGATATTTGTCATGGTTTGGACAGATTGCTACTATAAAGATGATGCTCTTACCAAGATTTCTATTTCTCTTCCAGATGTTACCAATTAAAATACCACCTAATCAGTTAAAAAGGATACAAAGAATTGTTAATTGTTTTATATGGAAAAATAGAAGGGGGAGAGTAGCAATGGATATAATGCAAAGAACTCAAGGAGAGGGAGGGTTAGGTGTGCCTAACTTTAGGAAATATTATGAGGCAGCACAATTAAAAACGATTTATGAGTGGCATCGAGGAACACAAACATTGGGTTCAAATGGAGGACGTTTTTTAAGGGGAGAAAGCCTAATCAGAGTAGTTTGGAGAGGTAGACTTAATTTAGAAAATCAAAATCCTCTAATAGTGCATAGTTTACAAGTTTGGAAACAAAATAGAAAACGATTAATACAAAATAAGAGGTACTCAGTGTATGCCTCTAGAAGCCTGTTTTGAAAGCGGGCAAGGACCAGAGATGGCTATTTTGAATAGATGGAATAAGGCGGGGTTAAAATATATCTCACAAATAGTGAGTAAAGAGGGCATATTTGAATTTGAAAATATTAAGGATCTATATAGATTAGGAGATAGAGATTATTATGCTTATCTACAAGTGAGTCACTTTTTGAAACAATTGAAGGTGTGGCAAAACCCCCGTCAACATTCAACAAAAGCCAGTGCCCTCCATCCTCACCTTCTACACATTCCCTTACAAGACTTTAAAAGGACCCAAACTGAGAAATACAACAACCAACAGTTACTCAAATGTGCGCTTATCAACGCCAGATCAACACGCTCAAAATGGCCTGCAATCAATGACCTTATAACCCTACATGACATTGATATCCTAATGATAACTGAATCTTGGTTATCCGTCTATGATAATGTTCTAATCAACCAGATGTCACCACCCGGTTATTTGATCTTTACCTGCCATAGGGCCCACCAGAGAGGCGGTGGAACACTCATCTTCGCCAGATCCGAACTCCAATTCACACTAAGCAATACCTCTAGCTCAACCTATCTGGACATAATATATCCATATCGAATGAACACTGTTCAATTAACCTACTATACCGAGCCCCAACTTCATCTCCAGATGACCTCCCATCAATAATCGACCTAGCTTGCAACTCCACCAACCCACGCGCCTTAAATTTCCTGATGGGAGATTTCAACTTGCCCTCCCTACACGATACGCATTCAACAGCATTCATTGATGCAATGAATGAACTGGGCTACACACAACTCATCAACCTCCCTACTCATAACAAGGGTGGTATACTGGACTTGATCTTTGTACCACAGACTGCCGTCAATCCTTCCCAGAGCTTGCTACTCTCCATAACTCCTGTACCCTGGTCCGACCATCACTTACTCCTATTTCACATACCCACCAACGATCTCAGCATTTCCAGCAACAAAGCACGTTCCCCTACTAGAATGGTAACAACACGCTTTCGACCCCTTGTTAAGGATAAGGCTCTTAAGAAGATCCTACCTCTACTTGCCAATGAATCCCTCGATCCAGATGAACTGGTATCCAATTGGGATGACACCCTTAGAGCGGCCGCCTGCCTACCATCCATCAGCTCGAACCGTGCAAAACGTGAACACGCACCATGGTACTCCCAGGATCTGTGAACATCGCTCCTCCACCTACGTAAACTCGAGAGACAATGGCGCCACACCCGGACTCCTGAGGCACTCGGTGCATACTCCACTCACCTGCAAGCCCACCGTCAAAAAAACATGGAAAAAAGAAAACAGTATCACTCAGAATTACTAAGGCGATCATTGAACAAACCTCACGACTTATTCAACATTGTAAAGTCATTCACTGGTGATCCAGCACTAATCCAACCAACCATGCCCCCGCCGCAAGACTATTCCAACTACTTTCAATCAAAGATGATACAGACTAAGTACAACATGAAGGCAACCATATTATCTACCTCCACCCCACACGGACCCCCCCAACCAACCCCTCTGCTGTCATTCTCCAAGGTATCCAACAAAGAAATTTTAGACATCATCTCATCTATTAACCTCACCACTGCCCCCAACGATCCTTGCCCCGCTAGCTGGATTAAACAGCTGCGCCATGACCTCAGCCCAACTATATGTAGAATCTTAAATCAATCACTCACAACAGGATCCTTCCCTCAAAGCTTAAAATACACATCAATCCGCCCCCTGTTGAAGAATAGTAGGTTCGATCCATCTAAAGTTGAGTCCTTCCGACCAATTTCGAGCATCCCACTGCTTGCCAAAATTATGGAGAAGGTAGTCCAGCGGCAAATCCAACACCATGTTGATACTGTTGCACCACTGGACCCATCCCAACATGGCTTCAGGGAAGCACACGGTGTGGATACCATCCTCACAACCCTTTTCAACAACCTAATCACAGAAATTGACAATATCAACCACGGATTCGTCCTTATCTTCTTAGACATAGCAGCCACCTTCGATTCAGTGAATCACGAAACACTTCTATTTCGCCTCAGAGATAAAGGTCTACAAGGCTCAGCACTAGCCTGGTGTGAATCTTATTTGTGTAACAGATGGCAACAAGTCAAAGCAGGTTCCAAGACCTCTGAACCATTCTCACTGAAGCAAGGTGTACCTCAGGGATCTTCCCTCTCTGCATTAATGTTTAACATCTACATGCAGCCCATTTGCGCTTTAATCCGTTCCTTCAACGTCCAATGCCTTGCTTATGCAGACGACATCCTCATGTACACACAAATTAAAGTCGATCAACTGGACTTTCCTCCAATTACAAGATGTTTTCAAGCGGTAGCAGACTGGCTCCTCTCTCAAAATCTATGTATTAATCACAGCAAAACAGATGTACTATTCATCTCGCGAAACCAGAAATTCACGCCACCTTCCTCACTTCTAGTCAATAACATTGAACTGAAGTCCAAATCTACCATTCGCTACTTGGGCATCCCCTCACTTGGTTTGCAGCTTGTCGTGCTGTGAGGGCTTGTGTGCATCAGTGATGCTGAGAGCTAAACTATCGGTAGTTTAAACTACTGGCAGGGTCTCCAAAGATGGACAGGTCTCAGCTGAGATGCCCAGACCAAGACAAACCACCCATCTGGGCAGCAGCAGAATGGGATAGTGTTGGCGGTGGAGGATCACATTTCTGTGACAACGGCAACAACACCAAACTTAAACTGCGTGGAAGAAAGGCCCGGCAATCTACTTCTGTATCTTGCCATGAAAACCCAATGGATAGTTACAACAAAACAAATTGTGCTGTAGTGCTGGAAGATGAGACCCCGAGGTTGGAAGGCACTCAACTAGCTACTGGGGAAGAGCTGAAGACTTTTCAGAGTAAAGTCAGCATTTATGATGTGGTTGGATCAAAGCCCTCGGGATGTCTGACTGCTGATGTAGCTGCACATGAAATGAGAGTCAGAAGCTGTAAAGATGTCTTACACATTGGAACATGGAACGTACGAAGCATAAACCAAGGGAAGTTGGAGGTGGTCAAGAATGAAATGGAACGTGTACAACTTGATCTGTTGGGTGTCAGCGAACTGAAATGGACTGGCATCGGGTACTTTGCATCAGATGATCACATGGTCTACTATGCTGGAAATGAAAGACAAAGAAGAAATGGTGTTGCATTTATAATAAAGAAGAAACTTGCAAGAACTGTAATGAAATACAATGCAGTCAGCGAACGCTTAATCTCTATTCGTCTACGAGGAATGCCTATCAACACAATTATAATTAAAGTATATGCCCCAACAACAGCTGCAGAAGAGAATGAAATTGAAGAGTTCTATGAACATGTACAAGCTGAAATTGACAGAACATGCAAAAAGGATATCCTGATAGTCATGGGTTATTGGAACGCAAAGGTTGGCAACAAAGAAGAAGACAAAGTAGTTAGAAAATATCAACTTGGCAACAGAAATGAAGCTGGAGAAAGACTGATAGAATTCTGCAAGACCAACGATCTATTCATCTTGAACACTTTCTTCCAGCAACACAAGCGGCGACTGAACACATGGACTTCGCCCAATGGATTGTATAAAAATCAAATTGACTACATCTGTGGAAGTCAACAATGGAAAAGCTCTATAACATCAACAAAGACAAAACCTGGAGCTGACTGTGGTACAGATCATCAACTACTAGTATGCAAACTCAAGCTAAAGCTGAAAAAGAGCAAACCACTCATGAATGCAGCAAAATATGACCTTGAGAATATACCACTGGAATTTAAAGACTGCCTGCAAAATTGATTTGCTGCTTTAGATACAAATGATAGAGTTCCAGAAGAGTTATGGAATGACATCAAGAAGGTTGTGTTGGAAGAAAGCGAGAAGTCTCTACAAAAGGTAAAAAAGAAAAAACGGCCAAAATGGATGACGGAAGAAACTCTGAAAATTGCCCAGAAATGCAGAGAAGCTAAAGCCAGAGGAGAAAGAGAGACAATCACAGAACTCAACAGAGATTTCCAACATGCAGCAAGACAGGACAAGGAAAAGTACTACAATGACGCATGCAAGGAAATAGAAGCAGAAACTATTAGAGGAAGAACAAGATCAGCTTTCCTAAAGCTACGAGAGTTAAAGAAAAAGTTCCAGCCTCGAATTGGAATGTTACAAGATGCTCAAGGTTCTATGTTGAATGATGCTGAGAAGATCAAGAAAAGATGGAAGGAATATACAGAGTTTTTATATGATAAAGATCAAGTGGACCAACAGCCGTTTCAACCTATACCTTATGATCTGGAACCATTGGTGATGAAAGAAGAAGTTGAAGCAGCATTGAAAGCCTTATCAAAGAACAAAGCACCAGACATTGATTGCATTCCCATAGAAGTATTACAGCAATCTGATGCAGCTGTTACCATAATTACAAGGCTCTGCCAAGAAATATGGAAGACAGCATCATGGCCAACTGACTGGAAAAGATCTGTGTTTATACCAATACTAAAGAAAGGTGATCCAACTGACTGTGGAAATTATCGCACAATCGCTCTGATCCCACATGCCAGCAAGATTCTACTGAAGATTATTCAAAAGAGACTACAATCATACCTGGAACAAGAACTACCTGAAGTGCAAGCAGAGTTCAGAAAAGGGCGAGGAACGAGAGACATCATTGCGGATGTGAGATGGATCCTTGAAAAGACTAAAGAATACCAAAAGGATATCTATTTGTGCTTTATCGACTATAGCAAAGCTTTTGACTGTGTAAACCATGAGAAACTCTGGGCCACATTAAGAAGCATGGGTATACCAGAACATCTGATCGTTCTCTTGCACAATCTGTACATTGATCAAGAAGCAACAGTTCGAACGGAACAAGGAGAAACAGAATGGTTTAAAATAAGCAAAGGTGTAAGACCAGGCTGCATACTTTCCCCCTACCTGTTTAATTTATATGCAGAACAAATCATCAGAGAAGCAGGATTGTATGAAGACAACAGAGGTGTGAAGATTGGTGGAAGACTCATCAACAAGCTTCGCTATGCTGATGATACCACATTACTGGCAGAAAGTGAAGATGATCTGAAACATTTGCTTCTCCCAATCAAAGAACATAGTCTCAAATTGGGCCTGCACCTTAATGTAAAGAAGACAAAGATCATGACAACTGGCATAATCAACAGGTTCATCGTCGAAGGAGAAGAAATTGAAATCGTTAATAACTTGAACCTACTTGGATCAACTATCAATAAAGAAGCAACAAGCAGTCAAGAAATCAGACGACGCATTCCTCTTGGCAGAATGGCTATGAAAGACCTAGATAAGATTCTCAAGAGCAGAGATGTCTCTCTCCATAGAAAGATTCAACTTGTTCAAGCCATGGTATTTTCAATAACATCATATGGATGTGAAAGCTGGACAGTGAAAAAGATAGACAGGAAGAAAATTGATGCCTTTGAATTATGGTGCTGGTGGCGAATACTGTGTATACCATGGGACTGCCCGAAGAACAAACCAGTCTGTACTAGAGGAGATCAAACCTAAGCTTTCTTTAGAAGCTCAGATGACAAGACTTCGACTTTCATACTTTGGACACATCATGCGGAGAGAGAGATCATTAGAGAAAGACATCATGCTTGGCAAGATAGAAGGTCAACGCAAAAGAGGAAGGCCAGCAATGAGATGGATCGATACAATAACAGCAGCTACGGGTACCAGCCTGTCAACAATAAGCCGCCTGACTGAAGACCGAACACAATTTAGGATAGCTATCCAGAGGGTCGCCATGAGTCGACTCCGACTCGACGGCACTCAACAACAACAACAACAACTTGGGCATCATCCTCGACTAGCGTCTTGACATGTCAGCACATGTCATGAACACAACTAAAGCAATATATCACAAGATCCGATCACTATGCCATCTCCGCCTACTTCTTGACTTCCCTGACTACCGTTCAATTTTCCAAGCCTTAGTCATCCCACACCTTGACTTTGCTAACATTATCTTACTCGGACTTCCACATTCGACTCTTAACCCACTACGACTTGCCATGAATTCAGCTGCAAGAGTACTGGCAGGGCTCTCAAGATCAGACCACATAACGCCAGTTCTAAAGAACCTACACTGGCTTCCGCTGCGGGCCAGAATCCATTTCAAGGCTTTGGTCATGACATTCAAGGCCCTTAAGAACCATCCCCCCACGCCGATCAGTGACCTTCTCAACAGCACACCAGACAACAGAACCAGAAGATCCACATCGATGAATACACTTGAAGTCCCGAAATTATTGATAAAATGCAGGAAGTCAACAGCGAGTAGAGTTTTCTCCATTTTTGCACCTATGGCATGGAATGCCCTCCCTGTGGAGATCTGGGCCATCTCAAACCTCACGCTATTCCGAAAAGCCCTCAAACACCACCTATTCGTACAACATTACCCTGACACCAATCCCGATATTCATACTGCCATCACCTTACTTCCCTACCTAGCTCGTCCCTTAGACCATCCTCATGTAGATAATGGTTAACCAACTTTTTTCCCCTATCTGCTTCTCTGACCCATGAACCCAGGCCTCTAGGTAAAGTTTTCTTGATTGTTGCTGTAAGAGTATCTATAATTTGTATATAATCTGTACATAGTTGCCCCCGGTTTTTTCTCCATGTTACTTTCCCTGTTCATTGTAAAAACTCGATGTAACTTGTTACATTCTTGTATGTTCTGTTCAAATGTAAACCGCACTGATTATAATAGCGCGGTATATAAGAAATAAAAATAAATAAATAAATGATCTCTGGGAAAATAGGGGGGTGGTTTGAAGCATTGTGTTTAGGAAATTTGGGGCAGAAAGGAGTTTTGTCCAAAATTTATAAAGGCATAATGGAGGGGGGAATAACAAATTGAGATACATGATAAAATGGGAAGAAGATTTGGAGATAAGATGGTCTGAGGAGGAATGGGATAAGATAATACGAACAGTGGCAAGTATATCCATAGCCACAAGGGTAAAAGCGAATGCTTATAAATTGTTGTTCAGATGGTATTGGACTCCAGTATGTAAAAAAAGAGCTGGAAGGGGGATTAATGATCAATGTTGGAGGGGATGCAATGAGAAAGGGAATTGGTTGTATATGTGATGGAATTGTAAGTGGATACAAGCCTATTGGATTGAGATTTTGGAGTTGATATATAACATGACAGTATATCGAATACAAAGAAAGCCAGAGATTTGTTTACTACATCAATTAGATGTAGACTTTCCAAAGAGAGTTAGTGGAGTGATACATCACTGTATAGTAGCTGCTAGAAATGAAATAGCACAACATTGGCAGGGGAAATCCATGCCACATAAGGCAGGATTTGTGAAAAGCATGGCAGAGATGTGTTTGATGCATAGATTGACGGAGATGAGGCGGGGGACAGATGAGAAAGTTGTGGAACAATGGAAGAGTGTGTGTAAGTGGTTGGAAAAATGGAAGAATGAGTGGGAGTGCTAGAGAAAATATGAGAGGGATTTTATACAAAATTTAAATAAAATTTTACTGGAAGGATAAATGGTGATTGGGTGAAAGGAGAGAGGATATTAATTCAATAATGGATGAGGTTGGATGAGTGGGAGAGGGTGGTTATAAAGGGAATGATATAAAGAGTATTTAAAGTAATATATGAATTAATAAATAGAATACATAATTGTTAATAAATACAAATGTGTGAAGTTTGATACATAAATGTTATGTGAGGTTTGATACATGTTAAGTGATGTTTGTAATGATAAGAACATAAGATATGCCATACTGGGTCAGACCAAGGTCCATCAAGCCCAGTATTCTGTTTCCAACAGTGGCCAATCTAGGTCATATGTACCTAGCAGTTTCCCCAAGGGACACAGGTTCCACAATGCTTGTATTGGTTCAAGCATTGATATCCTGGGTCCCTTCTTAATAATGGTTTATGGACCTTTCCTCCAGGAACTTGTCCAAACCTTTTTTAAACCCAGCTACACTAACAGCCTTTACTACATCCTCCAGTAACAAAATTCCAGAGTTTGATTACATGTTGAGTGAAAAAATATTTTCTTTTATTAGTCTTAAATAATTTACCCTGTAGCTTCATTGCATGTCCCCTAGTCTTTCTATATTCTGATAAGGTAAACAATTGATCTATGTTTACCCGTTCCACTCCTTTCATTAATTTATAGACTTCTATCATATCTCCCCTCAGCCGTCTCTTTTCCAGGTTAAAGAGCCCTAACCTTTTTAGCCTTTCTTCATAGGCGTATCCTTCCATCCCCTTTACCATTTTGGTGGCTCTTTTCTGAACCTTTTCTAAAATCGCTATATCCTTTTTAAGGTACGGCGACCAGAATTGCACACAATATTCAAGGTGCGGTCTCACCATGGAACGATATAGAGGCATTATAATATCTTTTGTTTTATTTTCCATTCCTTTCCTTATCATACCTAGCATTCTATTTGCTCTCTTGGCCGCTGCTGCACACTGGGCCGAGGGTTTTAACATGGTATCCACAATGACGCTTAAATCTTTTTCCTGGGTGGTGGTTCCTAATGTGGAACCTTGCATCGTGTAACCATAGTTTGAGTTGTTCTTCCCTAGGTGCATAACCTTGCACTTGTCCACATTAAATTTCATCTGCCATTTTGATGCCCAGTCTTCCAATTTATCAAGATCCTCTTGCAATTTTCCATAATCCTCTTGGGTTTTAGCAACTTTAAATAGTTTTGTGTCATCTGCAAATTTGATAACCTCACTCGTTATTCCACTTTCCAGGTCATTTATGAATATGTCAAAGAGCAGCGGACCCAGCACAGATCCCTGGGGTACACCACTATTCACCTTTCTCCATTGGGAAAATTGGCCATTTAGCCCTACCCTCTGCTTTCTATCTTTTAACCAGTTCCTGATCCACAATAGTACACTGCCTCCTATCCCATGACTCTTTAGTTTTGCTAAAAGTCTCTGATGAGGGACCTTGTCAAAGGCTTTCTGAAAGTCCAGATACACAATATCAACCGACTCACCTTTGTCCACCTGATTATTCACTCCTTCAAAAAAACATAACAGATTAGTAAGACAAGATCTTCCTTGTCTAAAGCCATGTTGGCTGTCTCCCATTAGCTCATGACTATCTACATGCTGAGTAATTTTATTCTTTATGATGGTTTCTACCATTTTTCAAGGTACTGATGTCAGGCTCACCGGTCTGTAGTTTCCCGGATCACCCCTGGAACCCTTTTTAAAAATTGGTGTTACATTGGCGATCCTCCAATCTTCAGGTGTTAGAGATGATTTTAATGATAGTTCACAGATTACTAATATCAGGTCTGCAATCTCATATTTCAGTTCTTTCAACACCCTTGGATGTATACCATCCAGCCCGGGTGACGTGCTACTCTTCAGTTTATCTAATAGTTGTAATACATCTTCCCGATGTATCAATATTTCCTTCACTTCTTCTGCACCTTTAAATACCACTTCAGTCATGGGTAACATCCCTACATCTTCCTCAGTAAAGACTGAAGCAAAGAATTCATTCAGTCTCTCCTCTATCGCCTTGTCGCCTCTTAGTGCTCCTTTAACCCCTTTATCATCCAATGGACCAACTGACTCTCTCACAGGTTTTTTGCTACGAATGTACTTGAAAAGGTCTTTACTTCGCATTTTTGCTTCCGCAGCAAGCTTCTTCTCAAATTCTCCCTTTGCCTGCCTTATCAATGCCTTGCATTTGACTTGCCAGTGCTTGTGCTGTTTCCAGGTTTCGTCGTTTGGCTCTTTTTTCCATTTCCTGAAAGATGCTTTTTTGGCAACAACAGCCTCTCTGACCTCACCTTTAAACCATGCTGGCAGTTTTTTGGACTTCCTTCCACTTTTCTTAAAGCGTGGAATACAGCTGGTCTGGGCTTCCAAGATGGTATTTTTCAACAGCCAAGCCTGATATACGTCTTTAACCTTTGCAACTGCTCCTTTTAGTTTTTTCTTAACTGTTTTCCTCATTTTATCATAGTCTCCCTTTCGAAAGTTAAAAGGTAGTACTGTGGATTTCCTTACTATCCCTCCTCCACTAATTAAATCAAAGGCGATCATGCTATGATCACTATTGCCAAGTGGCCCCAACAACCTTATCTCTTGCACTAGATCTGGTGTTCCACTAAGGACTAGGTCTAATATGGCTTCCCCTCTGGTCGGTTCATGAACCAGCTGCTCCAAGAAGCAGTCATTTATTTCATCTAGGAAATTTATCTCCCTAGCATGTTGCTAATACTTAATAAAATGTATTTTATTTATTTATTTATTTATTTATATTCTCTTATATACCGCGCTATTCTGCATCAGTGCGGTTTACATTGAACAAACTGAAATTACATTGAACAGGGTATTATAACTTGGAGATAACTATTTTACAGGGAGCATGGGCTATGGAGGGTTAAGTGGCTTGCCCAAGACCACAAGGAGCACCTGTGGGACTAGAAACCCCAGTCCTTCCGGCTCGAGGTTGCTGTCCTCTTGTGGGATTTGAACCCCCGACCTTCCGGCCTGAAGTACCTTGCCCCAACCACTAGGCTACTCCTCCACTCCGATCAAATGTAAAAAAATAAGGAGTGTTATCATGCCTATGAAAGAAAAGCCTTGCCGAAGATGTTGAGCTTTGTCTGTGAAATACTAGGCCAGCTAGCCAGCAGAGGGAGCGTCTCTAAGGATGGTAGAGGTCTGGGAATCGAGAAGACTGGAGACTAGGGAATACAGTTGTTTTTGCTTGTTCTGAGACGTAGAGATAAAATGCGTATAGTAGCTGTGTTTAGCTTGTATGATGGCCTTACAGTAGGAAGAGTGGGCCTGCTGATAGAAAGATAAGGTTGTCAGTGACCGAAGGCATCGCCATAGGCGTTGAGCTCTTCTCAACTGTATTTTAAGTATATAAAGTCCTGAATGAAACCAAGAACAGGGCCGAATGGCAGTTGATTCAGATGCTAAGGAGTTCATAGCGTCTTTCAGGACTTGGTTCAGGATGGTGGCCTATTCCTCCACAGTAAGAGTGTCAAAATGTGAGGGGAAGAGGGTATCAGATGATGGCATAGCAGATAATAAATGTCTTGGAAAACAGCAACAAGGAAGGATGCGTGGGGAGGGGGTAGGAGGGGAGGGGGAAACTAATTGAGCAAGGTCAAGGAAGACACTAAAATGATCTGTCCAAGGGAGCAATAGCGTATGAAGGTGAGAGATGGATATATATAGGCCAACTAATGTAATAAAGAGATCTAACAAGTGTCCGGCAGTGTGTGTTGGAAAAGTAACATGCTGCGTTAATGAAAGATCCGTGAGTAGTGAAAGAAATTGCTTATCACGGGTTTGGACAGGGAGATCAGCATGTATATTAAAATCACCTACTATGAGAAGGTTAGAGCAGGCAGTGGTCACTTCAGTAATAGTAATTGTGAAAAAAATTCACTCTAATATTTATTTTAAACTTTTTCTTCTTTTTTTCTTTTTTTCAACCTTAATGCTTCAAACTCTTCTCCACCGGTCTCAGATAAACGATAGTTTTCTTTTACACCTTACTAATGGGTATAGTGATTAACCCAATATGGTGTTCGTTTACATCAATGACCAGGATTATTTTCTTAAACAAAGTTTCCTTCTGCTTTCAAAATATTTCTACGTTTTCTTGTCAACTGAAAATTCATTTAAAACCAGAACACAACACCATTCTACTTATCTGAGGCAGAACGGTGCTAGTTCGAGTGCCCCTCTGACATGCGATGAACAATCAGACACCCCAACGCCTCTGCAAGCGCTCTTAGCGTTTCTCCTGTTGGGTTCTTCAAGGGGATATTAACGATATTGTCCTCCAGGGCTATTATTCCATTCGTTGTTCTTCGAATTACTCAAAACTTTTAATTTTACCACTACAAACAAAAGCAGAAAAAATCATATGGTTGATTAAATTTTTTCAACTTTATATCTCATAACTTATATCATCACTAATGAAGTATTTTACCACAAAAAATGTTGAGGGCAAACCCGTAGTTTTTCTCATATTCTTCTGTTATGTTCCTTTTTCGGTCAATCCTCACTGCTGGTAACGTTGTTTTCTGAGGTAACGAAAGACGCCAACGCATGCGCCTGAAAACTTTCAATTTAAATACCTTCCCATTGATTCCAAATGGGGGAACTACCGGATGCAGGCCAGCCAATCCACACTAGCATTTAATCCTGTTGGTTGAACTGTCTCTAAATGGTGTATCCACCATTGTTCTCGATACAAGAGGGTTTGTTCTCGGGATCTCCCGGTTAATCCTTTTAATATCTGTTCCACACACCAACATTGCAGCTCATTGAAGGTATGGCCTAAATCCAAACAGTGCTGTACTATTGGTGCTTCCACCCGTCGGCAACGTATTCTACTTTCATGTTCTTTTATCCGGATTTTTAGAGCCCTAATAGTTTTACCAATGTAAATAAGAGAACACGGGCATTGTATAGCATATACTACAAATTGTGATTCACAAGTAGTGACGTGTCTCAACCTATAAGTTCTTCCTCGGTAGGCAAACTCTGAAATTTCTAACATCACTGCACATACATTGCATTGACCACATTGCTTATGTTTTCCTTGAAATTGACTTCTCATGGCCCAATTCAGTGGTCGTAAAACTGTAGGGGATAGATACTCTTTAAAACTCTTACTCTTTGTCCATACACAGCGCACTTTTTTGGCTTGTAAACCTGGTACTGTCTCAAGAATTACTTGATGTTTAGCTAAAATCTTTTGAATACATCCACTGAGCGGGGAAAACGTAGTAACAAAATTGATCTTATGATCTTGTTCATTAACCTGTCGATTCCGAGGAGTTAATAAAAGCTCTCTATTATTATAGAGAGCTCTTTTATAAGCTCGGTGGACTATCTTTTTAGGATACCCCCGTTCCAAAAAATTTTTCTTCAAAACCTGTGATGCTTGTTTATATTCTTGTACTGTGGAACAATTTCTTCGGTATCTTAAAAATTGAGATATCGGGAGACTATCCTTAAGCCCTGTAGGATGAGCACTTGAGTATCGCAAAAATGTGTTTTTATGAGTAGGTTTACGATAAACTGTGGTTTGCCAAGTATCTGAAGCCCTCCTTATTGATACATCCAAGTATGTAATTTGTTGGGTATGACATTCAAAAGTGAAAGTTAAATTTGCATCACATGTATTCAACCACCTCACAAACTCATACAGATCTTCTTGTTCACCTTGCCAAATCATAAAAATGTCGTCAATGTAACGATGCCATGACTTCACGTTGGTAGAAAATGGGGATCCCGGCAAATGTTGTTTCTCAAATGCCCCTACATAAAAATTCGCTATTGATGGGGCACAAGTGGCCCCCATTGCCACCCCTGAGATTTGATGGTACAAACGATCTTCAAAAACGAAAAAATTCTCAAACAATGCAAGTTTAATGAGTGCTTCTAAAAATCTCTGATGGTCTTCCGATAGGTCTCCCCTTTCTTTCAAAACCTCCTTTACTATGACGTAAGCTGAACTTTGTGGTATACTAGTATACAGGGATTGAATGTCTAATGTTACTAACAAGACATCATCTGCCTCTGCCCATAAAGATAATTCTTGTAAAATATTTAAAAAATGGGTAGTATCCCGCACGAATGAAGGTATCTTTTTTAGCAGGGGACGTAAAAAAGAATCTACATAAGTAGATAAAGGTTCTAGTAAAGTGCCCCTAGTGGACACTATCGGGCGACCTGGTGGACAGTTTAAATTTTTGTGTATCTTGGGAACAGTGTAGAACTTAGCTGGTTGAGGTGTTCTTACTTGCAAAAACTTAAACTCTTTAAGAGAAATAATCTTCTTCTGCAATGCTTCCATTGCTAAAGAAGTTATCTGCCTTTGTAATCGAGACTTTGGATCTACTGACAAAACTTCATATGTAGTGCAGTCTTGTAATTGAGTTAAAGCCTCCTGTAAATAATATTGCCGATCCAGCACTACCAATGCGCCTCCCTTGTCAGCTCTCTTAAATACTAAATCTGTACGAGACTGTAAATTATACAGTGTCTCCAATTGAGCTGAAGTAAGATAATTTTTCCTTCTCGGGCTTTTTTTTGCTATTTCCCCTACTTCCTTCAAAACTAAATCCCTAAACACCTGTATAGCTGGAGGTAAAGGTGTAGGAGGCACCCATTGAGATTTAAAAGACAAAGGGACACGGCCTGGAGTATCTTCAATGTGTTGCACGTTCTCTACCGATTGATGCGAATCAAAAAAATGTTTTAAATGTAATTTTCTAATTAAATCCATGAAATCAATCTGAAACTGAAAAAAATCAAACGTAATATAAGGAATGAAAGACAAACCTCGATCTAAAAGATCCAATTCCATTTTTGATAACTTTTGTTTAGAAATGTTAACCACTACCGATTCTCCTACAGGACTTATTTCTTCTGTTTGCCGCGATCGAGACGTTTGTTGTTGGATTCCTCTTTTTTTCGTCGGGGCCGGCCTTCGGTTTCCTCCAAAAAAACCTCTCTGGATGATGTTGTTCGACTGGAGTCAGAACTGTTATCTTCCTCAGTGGTGTCACTAAATGCTACACGTTTTCTTTCAGTGAATTTTTTCAATTTTCTCTGTGGGTTTTGCCAGGGATATACATAACCCGTTGCATAATCCGTAGCATCACGCTTCAACTTCTTAGTTTTTTTTGTCATAGTTTCTATCCGCAACGTGTCTATCTGTTTTTTCATGGCATCTTGATGGCTTTGAAATTGCTCTTTAGGTTCCGTTTCCTTTAAGGCATCCACTAGATCTTTCGCTTCTTTTGAAAGCTTCTCTAATTGGCCCTTTGCTGTGCTAACTATCAGAACCATGAGATCTAAGGAGCACTTATTTAAAATCTTATGCCATTTATCCATAAAATCGGAATCCATGGCTGGAACACTAGGTTCTTTATAGATACGTAAACCTCTAGGTATCTGCTCTCTATTAATGTATTCCAATAAGGAAGCTCTATGTAATTCAGTTCTTATTATTTTTTTATGCAATTTCATAGCATTATCCCATTGAGATTCAAAATCTCCAGTCAACTCCGGAGCTGCTATTTCAGAAAAAGGAGTCTTCTCTTTCAAAAGTGATGAAATAAATCTGTATGGGTTTGTGAGGTGGTTGAATACATGTGATGCAAATTTAACTTTCACTTTTGAATGTCATACCCAACAAATTACATACTTGGATGTATCAATAAGGAGGGCTTCAGATACTTGGCAAACCACAGTTTATCGTAAACCTACTCATAAAAACACATTTTTGCGATACTCAAGTGCTCATCCTACAGGGCTTAAGGATAGTCTCCCGATATCTCAATTTTTAAGATACCGAAGAAATTGTTCCACAGTACAAGAATATAAACAAGCATCACAGGTTTTGAAGAAAAATGTTTTGGAACGGGGGTATCCTAAAAAGATAGTCCACCGAGCTTATAAAAGAGCTCTCTATAATAATAGAGAGCTTTTATTAACTCCTCGGAATCGACAGGTTAATGAACAAGATCATAAGATCAATTTTGTTACTACGTTTTCCCCGCTCAGTGGATGTATTCAAAAGATTTTAGCTAAACATCAAGTAATTCTTGAGACAGTACCAGGTTTACAAGCCAAAAAAGTGCGCTGTGTATGGACGAAGAGTAAGAGTTTTAAAGAGTATCTATCCCCTACAGTTTTACGACCACTGAATTGGGCCATGAGAAGTCAATTTCAAGGAAAACATAAGCAATGTGGTCAATGCAATGTATGTGCAGTGATGTTAGAAATTTCAGAGTTTGCCTACCGAGGAAGAACTTATAGGTTGAGACACGTCACTACTTGTGAATCACAATTTGTAGTATATGCTATACAATGCCCGTGTTCTCTTATTTACATTGGTAAAACTATTAGGGCTCTAAAAATCCAGATAAAAGAACATGAAAGTAGAATACGTTGCCGACGGGTGGAAGCACCAATAGTACAGCACTGTTTGGATTTAGGCCATACCTTCAATGAGCTGCAATGTTGGTGTGTGGAACAGATATTAAAAGGATTAACCGGGAGATCCCGAGAACAAACCCTCTTGTATCGAGAACAATGGTGGATACACCATTTAGAGACAGTTCAACCAACAGGATTAAATGCTAGTGTGGATTGGCTGGCCTGCATCCGGTAGTTCCCCCATTTGGAATCAATGGGAAGGTATTTAAATTGAAAGTTTTCAGGCGCATGCGTTGGCGTCTTTCGTTACCTCAGAAAACAACGTTACCAGCAGTGAGGATTGACCGAAAAAGGAACATAACAGAAGAATATGAGAAAAACTACGGGTTTGCCCTCAACATTTTTGTGGTAAAATACTTCATTAGTGATGATATAAGTTATGAGATATAAAGCTGAAAAAATTTAATCAACCATATGATTTTTTCTGCTTTTGTTTGTAGTGGTAAAATTAAAAGTTTTGAGTAATTCGAAGAACAACGAATGGAATAATAGCCCTGGAGGACAATATCGTTAATATCCCCTTGAAGAACCCAACAGGAGAAACGCTAAGAGCGCTTGCAGAGGCGTTGGGGTGTCTGATTGTTCATCGCATGTCAGAGGGGCACTCGAACTAGCACCGTTCTGCCTCAGATAAGTAGAATGGTGTTGTGTTCTGGTTTTAAATGAATTTTCAGTTGACAAGAAAACGTAGAAATATTTTGAAAGCAGAAGGAAACTTTGTTTAAGAAAATAATCCTGGTCATTGATGTAAATGAACACCATATTGGGTTAATCACTATACCCATTAGTAAGGTGTAAAAGAAAACTATCGTTTATCTGAGACCGGTGGAGAAGAGTTTGAAGCATTAAGGTTGAAAAAAAGAAAAAAAGAAGAAAAAGTTTAAAATAAATATTAGAGTGAATTTTTTTCACAATTGGTATTGGATAAGTAGTTCACTCTTTCATTGGATCTGACCTTAGTATTTGTTTACTTCAGTAATAGTGGCAAATAGTGAATCCCAGAGATATAAAGGGAGGGAGGAGCATAAATTAAAAGGATATGAAGTTGAAAAGGAAATGTCATACGGAGGAGAAGAGATCAGGATAGGAAAGCTGGGAGGAAGGTACTTTCTTCAAAGACAAGGAGTCGCAGAAAATGGTGGCAATCCCCCCTCCAGACCTAGACTTACGGGAGGTAGATAGAGATGAGAAACCAGGGGGAAGACAATGATATAAGACTGCCTCTTCTCCTTCAATATACCATTCAATATTACTCCTCTTCATGACCTCTCTAAATTAAACAAGCTGCTCTTACTTATATTCTTTGCCTCTATCACTACCTAATGACCTCGGAGGACAAATTTGAAGAACTTGCGTTCATAACTCTGGTAAATAGAAGACTTAAGGAGAAACTGGCTAGCACGATTCAAAAAGCATATTTCCATATTGTCTTGCTAGACCAGTCCAGACCAATGTTCCCCTACCAGCAGATTGGTGGCAACAAAGTACCAATTAAAAATCCAGGTTTCAGTGACATGACTGCTGTGCCTCTATTTCCCTCAGCCACCAGAAGTCCCCTCAGTATTTCTTAGTCTCCAGCAGAGGGTTGATGGATTTTCTCCTCTCTGAAGAAAATTCGGAGGATTTGAGAGCAAAAGTGCTTTAAGATGACCGAGAATGACAGCCTGCGGGTTGATCTCATGCCAAACAAATCTGAATGAGTTTTTTGACTGGGTGACCAGAGAACTAGATCAAGGGCATGCGATGGATGTGATCTACCTAGATTTCAGCAAAGCCTTTGACACTGTTCCTCATAGGAGGCTTATCAATAAACTGAACAGCCTAGGCATGGGTTCCAAGGTGGTGAACTGGATCAGAAATTGGTTGACTGACAGATGACAGAAGATGATGGTAAACGGAACTCACTCGGATGAAAGGAAGGTGATTAGTGGCATGCCCTAGGGGTTCAGTGTATTTGTGAGTGATATTGCTGAAAGATTGAATGTAAAAGTCTGTCTTTGCAGATGACATGAAAATTTGCAACAGAGTGGACTCCCCAGAGTGAGTGGATAACATGAGGACAGATCTACAAAAGCTGGAAGAATGGTCTAATGCTTGGCAGTTAAGATTTAATGTGAAGAAGTGCAGTGTCATGCACTTGAGATGCAGAAATCCAAGGAAAGTGTATACAATAGGGGGTGAGAGGTTTATTTTATTTTTTATTTATTTATTTACATTCTCTTATATACCGCGCTATTGTGCATCAGTGCGGTTTACATTGAACAAACTGAAATTACATTGAACAGGGCATTATAACTTGGAGATAACTATTTACAGGGAACATGGGATATGGAGGGTTAAGTGGCTTGCCCAAGACCACAAGGAGCACCTGTGGGACTAGAAACCCCAGTCCTTCCGGCCCAAAGTTGCTGTCCTCTAGTGGGATTTGAACCCCCGACCTTCCGGCCTGAAGTACCTTGCCCCAACCACTAGGGGTTTATGTGCATGGACCAGGAGAAGGACCTCGGAGTGATTGTTTCAAAGGATCTCAATGTTGCTAAACAGTGTGACAAAGCAGTGGCCAAAACCAGAAGGATGCTGGTTTACATACAGAGAGTAATTACCATCAGAAAGGAGGAGGTACTAATGCCACAGTACAAGTCACTGGTGAGGCCTCACTTGGAATATTGTGTTCAGTTTTGGATATTGTATCTCGCAAAGGATATAAACAGACTGGAAATGGTTCAGAGGATGGTGACCAAAATGATTTGGTGCCTGCACCTGAAGATGTATGAGAAGTGACTTGAAGACCTAAATATGTATACTTGAGAGGAGAGGAGGGACAGGGGAGATATGATACAGACCTTTAAATGCTTAAACAATATTAATGAACAAACAAACCTTTTTCAAAGATGGGGAAGCTGCAATACTAGAGGACATAACATGAAGCTGCAAGGGGGTAAACTAAAAGGCAACATGAGGAAATACTTTTTCACTGAAAGGGTGGTGGATGCTTGGAATCCCTCCCGATGGAAGTGGTGAGGGCAAACACAGTGGCATAATTCAAAATGGCATGGGACAGACACGGTGGATTCCTTTATAGCAACAGGATAAAATCAAAATAACCTTAACTGTCTCTGCTATCTCAACCAATAGGGTGACCTGCATGGAGCAGTGGGTACACCCCTAAACAACGGCATGAGGAGAGGTAACCTGCATGGAGCGGCAGGTCCCCTACTCTTGCCACTTTGCTGGACAGACTACATGGACCATGATGGTCTTTATTTGCCATCATATACTATGTTACTAGAGCACGACATAGGAGGCTCCACTAGTCTGCGGTCTTTTTGGTAGCCATAAAAGGAGGGAAAATTGGTTCAGCTCCGTGTTCTTACCCTGGATAACAGCCTGTTGAGCAGCCAGAAATTGGAAGGATTTGGATGGATCTAGAAGAGTACAACTGCTTTACACAACTTCAACGCCCCTCCCTCCCTCCCTCCTCTTTCCCCCCCCCTTCTCTCTCCCCCCCCCCCTTCTCTCTCCCAAAACTTGCAGAAGACTGTCAGAGGGATCTGCCTGCCAGCTACCTTAAACACAGTGCTGCAAAGCCAAAGAATCAGTTCCTGGGAAATAGAGCTGAGCCTGACACAGGTTTTCAGCCTGGGGTTCTGAGTACCAAGGCTTGTCCTCGTCACTGGCCTTGTTGGGGGCTCCCAATTCCATCTTCCTGGAATGCAATTCGGGGTGGACCGCTGGTGACCATTGGCGCAGTGTGGAGGTTTTCTGCCATTTTCTGCATACATTAGTAGCATTCTTACCTATTGTGCACCTGGCATTCGTGTGGTCCTAACACACATTTCACCCAAGTGGTTCCAACATGCATTCCTTCCCTAGTGCCTGTGACGTGCATTGCACTAAAGAGCACAGTTAATGCATGCCTTCAGGCTGCTGGGGCCTTAGCGCACACTGTTGTGATACTTGCCTTAACTCTCTGTCTTCTTCCAGGAAACATTGTTTGACCTGTGGCAAGTGAGGTGCCTCATCTCCAGATTCTGAACTCTGCTCTTCTTGCATGGCAGCTTCTGAGTTCTTCCTGGAGGGCCTACTCCCCCTCTCTGCCAAGGGATGCAGCGAGTCTTGTCTTGTCTGCCTCAGAGCAGGATGTGACAGATGACACTGTAAGTAAAGATATCCAGCAGGCCGGAGGGTCTGGCGACTGGGCTGTGAGCTGCTCTTTGTCCTCTAGGGGATCTGCGGCAATGATGCTCCCTGATGTTGGGGAGTCTTTTCCGAGAGGTGATCTTTCAAACTCCAGCTTGTCCCCTCTGGAATTGTTCTCCTGGTAGGGGAACACAACCCACTTGTCTGAACGTGTGTAGCAGGACTCAAGGAAAGGACAGTAACTGGTAAGTAAAATGTCACCATAGGTTACAGTGCATGTTGCGATTAAATTGTTTTGCCTCTCCACTGAGGAAAAGGTAAAAAGTAATGGGTCTAAAATTTTATTAGTGTAATTTTGATTTATATTCTGCATTACCCAAAAAAAAGCCTCAGGATGGCGCTCTCAACATTAAACAAAATTTAGAGGTACCGGATGTCCGGGCTTTCTTGGATGTATCCTCTTTTTGAGGATGCCAACATTGGTTTTCAGTAGTAGTTTCAGTGGCTGCAGGAGCAGGCAAAAAATGCTACAATCTGCTACAACTGCTGCTCGTCTGTCATACTGCCACTGCTTATGGATTGTGAAAGGAATGCCTGGCAAATATGTTACAGGCAGAGGTGGAAACTACAGCACTTCCCTCCTGCTTCTACAATCAAACCTGGGTTACTATCATAGGGAGAAGCGACGCTTGCCTGCAGGTATAAACCGTAGCTTCCATTAGCTAAACAAATTAAATTTATATTTTGAAATTTGATGAGGACCTTTTGCGCCAGCCTGCTGCAAACTTACTGCATCATCTTCTCTCCCCCTGCTTTTGAAATTCTTCTATATTTCTTCAAAGAGGGCTTGACATCTGTCAGGTTTTTGCTTCCTATCCTGTCCACATGATGTCTTTTCCAAGTGTCCTCCATTCTCTTCAGTGTTGTGCTGGGGCTTTTTATTCTATAGAAAACACTAGCTTTTTTTGTTTGTTTGTTTTGTTTTGTTAAAATGTAGTTGCCGTAATCCAATTTTAAAGTCATGTGCCATCTTACCAATTCCCCAAAACCTCTAGCTTAGGGATGGGCACAAGAAAAAAGATTTTGGTTAATTTTCAGTTTGACCTTTATTCCCCTGATTTTTGTACATTTTGAAGGTAGTTTTATAAAGCTGCACTTAGTTAATGCGCAGGATGCTACTGACGTTCCTGCTAGGCAGATTTGAGCTGCAAGGAATCCTGCCTATCCCTTGAGACCTGCTTGCTCCTGGTGACTCAACGCATGATCTTGTTGTACTACCTGCTGGTGGAGGACTCCCATTGGTTTCAGTGCATCTACCGTGCCTATTTTTTCTATCTGTCCCCTTCTCTTCTATTGCTAACTCCAGACCACTCCTTTCACCTTGCTGCTCCTTATGCATGGAACAAACTACCTGAGTCTGTACATCGGGCACCTTTTCAAGCCCTTTTCAAATCCAGGCTGAAAACTCACCTCTTCGATGCCACTTTTAGATCTTGACTCATCTGGTCTCTTTTGTGTTTCCTTACCATTCACCCTAGACGTATCCCGTGTCTACAGCTACTGTGTTGTCTGTCTTGACTAGATTGTGAGCTCTGATGAGCAGGGACCACCTTTTACATGTGTCTGTGCAGTGATGCGTACATCTTGTAGCGCTATACAAATGTTCAGTAGTAGTAAGAACATAAGATATGCCACACTGGATCACACCAAGGTCCGTCAAGCCCAGTATTCTGTTTCCAACAGTGGCCAATCTAGGTCACAAGTGACTAGCAGTTTTTCCAAAAACACAGGTTCCAGAATGCTTGTATTGGGGCAAGCATTGGATTTCCCGGGTCCCTTTTAATAATGGTTTATAGACCTTTCCTCCAGGAACTTGTCCAAACCTTTTTTAAACCCAGCTACACTAACAGCTTTTACTACATCCTCCAGTAATGAATTCCAGAGTTTGATTATGCGTTGAGTGAAAAAATATTTTCTCTTATTAGCCTTAAATAGGTTACACTGTAGCTTCATTGCATGCCCCGTAGTCTTTCTATATTTTGATGACGTAAACAATCGATCTACGTTTACCCGTTTCAATGCATTCATTAATTTATAGACCTCTATCATATCTCCCCTCAGCTGTCCCTTTTCCAGGTTGAAGAGCCCTAACCCTTTTAATAATACTAATAACTACAAGTAAAATCAGCCATACGGTATCTCGGAGTCACATTGGATCAGAACCTCAACATGAAGCAGCACATAGCAAAAATAGTAAGAGCAATCTACTTCAAGATCAGATCCCTCAGACACATACGCCCTCTACTCGAGCTGAGCGACTTCCGTACCATCTACCAAGCCCTCATCATCCCTCATTTTGACTATGCAAACGCCATCCTACAAGGACTCCCCCAGACAACCTTACATCCCTTACAACTTGCCATGAACTGCGCTGCGCGAATCCTCTTTGGAGCACCAAGGAGAGAGCACATCACACCCCTCCTGATGCAGCTTCACTGGCTCCCCATCCAAGCCAGGATTAGCTTCAAGACCTTAGTGATGACATTCAAAGCCATCAACGGGTTATCCGCCTCTTCAATATGTGACCTCATACAACCACCCACACCCAACAGGATAAGAAGAACCTCTGCAGCCAACATGCTAGCAATACCAAAAGTGATGACAAGATGCGCCATATCAACTTCAAACAGAGCCTTCAGTCTGAGTGCCCCAAGCCTCTGGAACTCCCTACCACCACACATCAGAGCTATCCCCAACTTGAGCCAGTTTAGGAAGGCCTTAAAACACTTCCTCTTCATTAAATACCTCTCAGCCTCCCCCGAACCCCAGCCACCATGCATGAGCAACACACAATAACTCCATCTCTCATATATACAGTTACCTGTTTAATATTCCACACATGTAGATAGTTTCCCCTGTTATCCAAGTTTACTGCTCCTGTTCATTGTAATGACCTGACTCTTGTTTATTGTCGGATATTGTTTGTTCTATGTAAACCGCGCTGATCGCAAATAGTGCGGTATATAAGAGATGTAAATAAATAAATAAATAATAAACCCTTTTAACCTCTCCTCATAAGGGTATCCTTCCATCACCTTTACTATGTTGGTGACTCTTCTCTGTACCTTTTCTAATTCTGCTATATCCTTTTTAAGATACGGTGACCAGATTTGCACACAATATTCAAAGTGCGGTCTCACCATGGAACGATACAGAGGCATTATAATATCCTTTGTTTTATTCTCCATTCCTTTCCTTATGATTCCTAGCATTCAATTTGCTTTCTTGGCTGCCGCTGCACACTGGGCCGAGGGTTTCAACGTATTAAGGAATGTGTATAAATTATAGTACTTTATAATTTATGTGCATAGGCTTGTGCTCCGCCCCTCTGCATGCCCACAGTGAAAGTATACGTACTTAGTGAAACCACCTAAAGAATGCATATAAGTAGGGCTAGTTCAAGAATTGGAAGTTCCCTAAGTGGGCTCTCCATCCTCCTGTCCCCATTTCTGCCACTGTCTACCAGCTCTGCGTCGGAAGGGGAGGGAGTGACAGTAAGTAGAAGACAGAAACCGTGATGCAGCACCAAAGCGTTGAGGTAAGCACTGCGTTTTGATTTCTGTGCCACTGCTGCCGCTGCAGGCCCCCAGAGGCCCAATGCTCTAGGCAACCATCTAGTTCACCTGGTGATAGCACTGGCTCTGTGCATAAATCCCCATCAACATGCATAAATCACTGAAAATTATGTGCTTTATGTGCACATCTTTATGCAGCTCCCTTTTTGGCTGGTTTCAGACATTCATTTTAATGAAAAAAAAAACAAATTTAACAAACTAAATCCACATTAATGAATGCACATCCCTCGTGACTTTTCAGCTGTTCCTAAGATTTGAACTAGCTGTCTCTGGATTTTTAAGCTGAGATCACTGCCCCTCTGATAGGGGACCTGGAGTTCTTCACAGAAATAAAATTACTTCTTGGCTAAGCACACTGTCTTTTATTCACTGGCGTCTACATTAAAAATGGTTTATGCTCTAACTTGAGGGGTGGGAGAGAGGCAGATTCTTTCCCTTCTCATGGGACTTCCCAGCTCATGTTTGTCTCCGTCTCTCACCTTAACTTGCTTATTAGGGAAACCAGAATAGGAACTGTTGGGTCATAACCCAAATGGGGACAAAAAAAAATCCACATTTGGTATTACAATCATACCTGCAAAATAAAAAATCCAGCATCTGTCCATGCAGGCTGATAAGATGCTATAACCAGTTCTGTGCAGGATCAAAGGGAGGTAGGGACTTCAGCAGCTCTGTCGGTAGACACTACAAGTCAACCTGGAGCCAGAGGCATGGGAGAAAAGGTAGGTCTGGGTTTATAAAAATATTTGTGCCTGCTAAAATGAGAGCGCGCATTCATAAAAAGATGGGAAGCACTATTTCAGAACATAACTGGTGGAGGCAGTCTTGGCCAGACCAAGGGTGCATGTTACTTTTTCAGGGAGCCACAATTTGTTGTCTTTCTCAGAGTAGAGTCACTGTTTTGACTAAAATGAAGTGGGAGGAAATATAAAAGTAGAGGATTCTCCAAGAGTTCTGAATTGAAGGTGGCATGCGCCCATATAGCCCAGTAGAAGTCAGTTTTGAATGAGATGGTCACCAACAAAAATGAAAATGGAGATTCCAATCCTCTTTCCAGATTAATCCACAGTGCCTTCTCCTTACTTTGTAAGTCTTGCAGTTCTGTTGCTGTAATATTTTTGACACACAATGCCTTTTCTCCTCCCTTTCTTATCCTGTCCTTCTAGAGCAAATTATAGCCCAGTATAATTATATCCCATTTATGGTTCTTTGTGAACTGCGACTCTGACCAGCACCAAATCAAAGTCAGCCTCTTCCAGAATCTTTATCTTTATTCTGTTGCTTGATGACCGCCCTTGCAAAAAGCGTCAGGGCGGTTTACAATAAATGACTGTGACTAGAAAAAGAAAAGGAACGTCATTACATGACAGGAGAGATAAGCATATAGAGCGCACAGAAAAGCAAAGGACAGGCATATAAAGCACAGTTACCTGTAACAGGTGATCTCTGGGAACAGCAGGAATAAGTCTTCACATATGGGTACGTTGGCACCGACGGAGTCCGTGCGGGAACACTTCCCAGCATCCAATCAGAACGCTTTTGGAAGCATCCCAACAAGCCTGCATGTTGCCTTCCCGCCTTCCCAACTTCCTCTCCTCGTTTAAGTTTTAAAGCTGAGACAAAGAGAGAGAGAGCAAGGAAGGGAAAGATAGAGATAGAGAAATGCAACTCCTAGGGGAGGTGGGTGGGTTGTGAAGACTTATTCTCCAGGACCAAGCAGGAAGTCAGTCCTCACATATGGGTGTCATCGGCACCGATGAAGCCCCAGCGGAGCATTTCCCCAGCTTTCTATGAAAGCCTTTGGGAATGCAGGCACGCATGCGCGGTTCCCTTCCCGCCTAAAGGTGCCATCTTACCTCAGTCTCTCTTTTTCCGAGAAGCCCATCGGACGTGCGTCCAGTCATCCCGGATAAAAGTTAGATTTTTTGGCGATTCTCGCTGTTTTTTCTTCCCGGTTCGACACCGGTTCCCCTCACGCCGGGTTCGGTACACCGGTATTGAGCCCGATTCTTCTTTTTTGGTTTTTGCCCTTCGTGGCTGGCGTTCACGCCCTTTTTTTATTTTTCCCTGGAAGGGCCAGTCCTTTGACCTCGCGGGGACTCTTTTTTCCCGGATGGCTTCCAGCAGTTTCAAGAACTGTGATCGGTGTAAGAAGTTAATGTCTCTCACTGACACACATGACTGCTGCCTTCGGTGCCTCGGTCCGGATCACGACCCTAAGACGTGTGGACCATGTGGGAAGATGTCTTCCAAGGCACTGCAAAGTCGCCAGCAGCAGAAAGAAAGGCTTTTCTCAGACTCAACCTTCCGATCCCGAGCGCCGTTGAAGCTCCTCGGACAGGGGGTCCCCCGACCGGGAACGCAAGAGGAAGAAGCGGCTCGTGAGGGCGTCATCGGAGGAGGTCCCTGGCTCCTCGAGGGCAAGGTCTGAGACCCCCGACCGTCGCCCCAGGCCCGTGGAACAAGAGAAGCCTGCCAAAGTTCCTCGCGTGGAGCCGGAGTCTGCTGGACAAGTAAGCCCTGTGGTCCTCGAGGACTCTCCTCCCAGAGAGCTGACGTCGGGCCCGGCGCCGCCGGGGCCCGAGTCAGTGGCTGCTGCATTTCCCGAGCTGAGTCTCAGGATGACAGCCTTGGAGAGCAGACTGTCTGCCTTCATGGAGCAGCAGTGGGCACTGATGGCCAGGCTGTCTGGCGCATCTGCCCCGACCACCGGGACATTGACGTCGAATTCGACCCCGGGGACCGAGCTGATACTCGAGTCCATCATGGCTCTAAGTCGACATCGGTCGCAGTTTCCCTCGACCTCCCGTTCGGGACCGAGGGCATCGACGCCGGTGCCTCCGGTGTCGGGGCGGGTGCTCCAGGGCCCTGTGGCGTCAGATCCTGACTCCTCGTCGGACGAGTCCACCTAGGAGACGGAGGATGAGGAGTCCCCCGACACTTTCAAGACTCGGTGCGTCCCGTCGGACTCACCACAGTCTGAGCCCCGGAGTAGATCCCCTCCGGAAGACACCCGGTTCTCGGAGTTTGTCCGGGATATGGCCACTGCGTTGGCGATTCCGGCGGACCCCGAGGAAGAGCCTCGAGCTGAAGAGCTCGAGGCCCTACAGTATGACTCTCCTCCGAAGGAGGCCTTTACTGTCCCGGTCCCTCCGATGCTGGAACGGCTCCTCTTCCGGATGTGGGAGGCACCGGCCTCGGCGCCGGTTTTAAACAAGGCGAGTCAATTCGATTTATCGACTCCGGAAGAGCCCTGGCTTTCAGAAGGTGCAGCTACCACACCATTCCATGGTTGTGGAATCGGCCATACATCGCCTGAAGAGTCAGCAGATGCACTCTGCGGTGCCCCCCCCGGCAGGGAGGCCCGGAACCTCGATGGTGTCGGTAGAAAGTGCTTCCAGGGCTTGATGCTTAAGAACATAAGATATGCCATACTGGGTCAGACCAAGGTCCATCAAGCCCAGTATTCTGTTTCCAACAGTGGCCAATCTAGGTCATATGTACCTAGCAGTTTCCCCAAGAGACACAAGTTCCACAATGCTTGTACTGGGTCAAGCATTGATATCTTTAGTCACTTCTTAATAATGGTTTATGGACCTTTCCTCCAGGAACTTGTCCAAACCTTTTTTAAACCCAGCTACACTAACAGCCTTTACTACATCCTCCGGTAACAAATTCCAGAGTTTGATTACACGTTGAGTGAAAAAATATTTTCTTTTATTAGTCTTAAATAGTTTACCCTGTAGCTTCATTGCATGTCCCCTAGTCTTTCTATATTCTGATAAAGTAAACAATCGATCTACGTTTACCCGTTCCACTCCGTTCATTAATTTATAGACTTCTATCATATCTCCCCTCAGCCGTCTCTTTTCCAGGTTAAAGAGCCCTAACCTTTTTAGCCTTTCTTCATAGGAGTATCCTTCCATCCCCTTTACCATTTTGGTCGCTCTTCTCTGTACCTTTTCTAAAATCGCTATATCCTTTTTAAGATACGGCGACCAGAATTGCACACAATATTCAAGGTGCGGTCTCACCATGGAACGATATAGAGGCATTATAATATCTTTTGTTTTATTTTCCATTCCTTTCCTTATCATACCTAGCATTCTATTTGCTCTCTTGGCCGCCGCTGCACACTGGGCCGAGGGTTTTAACATGGTATCCACAATGACGCCTAAATCTTTTTCCTGGGTGGTGGTTCCTAATGTGCAACCTTGCATCATGTAACCATAGTTTGGGTTGTTCTTCCCTAGGTGCATAACCTTGCACTTGTCCACATTAAATTTCATCTGCCATTTTGATGCCCAGTCTTCCAATTTATCAAGATCCTCTTGCAATTTTTCACAATCCTCTTGGATTTTAACAACTTTAAATAGTTTTGTGTCATCTGCAAATTTGATAACCTCACTCGTTATTCCACTTTCCAGGTCATTTATGAATATGTCAAAAAGCAGCGGACCCAGCACAGATCCCTGGGGTACACCACTATTCACTTTTCTCCTTTGGGAAAATTGGCCATTTAGCCCTACCCTCTGCTTTCTATCTTTTAACCAGTTCCTGATCCACAATAGCTGTACATGGGCATGTACTTGCGAGATCTGGCCAAGGAGCTGGCTGGGTTCTCCACTGGTCTCTCCAGGGAGCCCTTGCAGAGATTCAAGTCCTTGTCCTCGGGAATTCGGGACTGCTCGAAGTTCATGTCCCGCGCCGCCTACGATGGCTTCGAGGCTTTGGCCCGAGTTGCGGCAGCCGGCATCATGGCTCGACGCCAGGCATGGCTGCAGTCATCGGACCTCTGAACCATGGGTTCAGGACAAGTTGGTCGATGTCCCTTGCCGAGGTGAGAACCTTTTTGGCAAGCCCATGGCCGAGAAGGCCACACAGCTCGAGACTGAGCACCTTACATGGACAAGGCTGTCTAGAAAGACCTCTGCCCCTTCTCATAAGAAGAAGGCCTCGGGTAAGAAGCCCTTTTACCCGAGGAAGGGCACTGCCTACAAACAGTACCCTCAATATCAGGCTGCCCAAGCTGCCCCCCAGGGTCAGCAAGCGAAGGGGCAGGGTAATGGGCCCCGTAGGCAGAGGACCCCCAAGCCTCCCACTCAGCAGGGTGGGAGTTTTTTGACTCCTCCATCATAGCCTCTCAGTCCCTGCTCTCCCAACCCTGCACAGGAGGTCGCCTCGCCCTCTTTGCCCACCAGTGGCCCCACATCACTGGGGACAGTTGGGTGCTGCACATAGTCCACAAGGGCTATGCACTACATTTTCTCCAACTGCCTCCTCCATACTTTCCAGGGGAGCCTCCAAGGCCTCCCCTGCACACAGATCTTCTCCTACAAGAGCTCCAAGGTCTGTTGGCGGACAGAGCGGTGGAGCCTGTGCCTCCCCACTTACAAGGTCAAGGGTTCTACTCCAGGTATTTCCTGGTACCCAAAAGAACCGGTGGCCTTCGACCTATCCTGGACCTCAGGAACCTCAACAAGTTCCTAGAGAAAGAGAAGTTCAAGATGCTTACTCTTGGAACACTTCTGCCCTACCTCCAGCAGGTAGATTGGCTATGCTCCTTAGATCTAAAGGATGCATACACTCACATCCTCATTCATCCAGACCACAGAAAGTACCTCAGGTTCATTGTGGGAGGAAACCATTATCAGTACAGAGTACTACCTTTTGGCCTAACCTCCGCTCCAAGAGTCTTTACCAAATGCCTGGCAGTGGTAGCGGCCTACCTGAGAAATCAGGGCATCTTTGTCTTTCCCTATCTGGACAACTGGCTCATCAGGGGTCAAACGTGCCAGGAGGCCCGACAGGCCACCCTCAGAACTATTGCTCTACTTCAAAGCTTGGGATTTGTCATAACCTTCGCAAAGTCCACTTTGCTCCCCTCCCAGAACTTGGAGTTCATAGGGGCAAGGTTGGATTCTCAGCTGGCAAAGGCATTCTTGCCAGTAGACAGAGCCCAAAGACTGATCAACTTGGCAAACCAGTTTCTCAGCAGGTCACTGGTCTCTGCCAGACTCTGCCTGAGGCTTCTAGGCCACATGGCTTCGACAGTACATGTGACCCCCAATGCCAGGCTCCATATGCGGCCTGCACAGTGGTGCCTTCGGACTCAGTGGTCCCAAGCCACAGGCAGCCTCAGAGACAGGATAAGGGTGTCCAGACCATTTCTGGACTCCCTCAGCTGGTGGTCCCACCCACCCAATCTCCTCAAAGGGGTTCCCTTTCAGATTCCTGCATACACAGTAGTACTGACCACAGACGCATCTCTGCAGGGCTGGGGAGCTCATTGTCTAGACAAGTGCACCCAGGGCCTGTGGTCTCCTTGGGAGGCTGCACAGCAGATCAACCTCCTGGAACTCAGGGCTATTCGCCTAGCTCTCAAAGCTTTTTCTCCTACCCTGACACATCAATCTGTCCTGGTTCAGACAGACAACCAGGTAGCCATGTTTTATGTGAACAAACAGGGCGGCACTGTGTCCAGGCTCCTTTGTTGGGAGGCTCAGGACCTTTGTTCATTTGCCCTCAAGCACAACATGCTCCTCAGGGTTGTGTACCTCCCAGGCCAGAAAAACTACCTGGCCGACAGGTTGAGCAGAATTTTGCAGCCCCACGAGTGGCAGCTGCATCCCTTGGTAGTTCAGAAAATCTTCCTGAAATGGGGTCTCCCTTTGATAGATCTGTTTGCCAGTCCACTGAACAAGCAACTGCCCAAGTTCTGCTCCAGGCAACCGCATCCTCTGCGGATAGCAGCAGATGCTTTTCTGATTCCATGGTCTCAGGGCCTCCTGTATGCGTTTCCTCCCATGCCCTTGGTGGCCCGAACTCTGTTCAAGATCCTTCAGGACAAGGCCTCAGTCCTGCTGGTGGCTCCCAGGTGGCCCAGACAGCCTTGGTTCCACTTCTGCTTCAGTTGGCAGTGGATCCCCCTCTGCCTCTGGGGTTGCAACCCGACCTCCTCTCTCAGGATCAGGGTTCCCTTCTGCACCCCAATCTCAAAGCTCTCAATTTGATGGCCTGGAGGCTGCAAGGGTAGTTTTGGCTCCCTGGGGTCTGCCTCAGGAAGTTGAGGAGGTTGTCCTAGCCTCTAGGAAACAATCCACTAGGAAAACCTATGCACTCAAATGGAAAAGGTTTTCTGTGTGGTGTCAGCTACGTACAGAGGATCCTTTCTCCTGTACTGTCCCTGTAGTACTTCAGTATCTGTTGCACTTATTCAATCAGGGACTTAAGTCCAATTCTGTTCGGGTCCACCTCTCAGCTCTGGCAGCTCACCACTCCCTGGTGGAAGGACATTCTCTGTCGGTTCACCCCTTGGTGTCCCGCTTCCTCAGGGGCTTGCTTTTACTCAAGCCTCCGATCCGTCGTCCTGCTCCTGAGTGGGAGTTGAATGTGGTCTTGCAGCAGCTGACTCGCCCACCCTTTGAGCCGATGGCTACTTGCCCCCTACGCTTCCTGTCCTGGAAGACACTCTTCTTGATAGCCCTTACCTCGGCTAGGCGAGTGAGTGAGCTTCAGGCCCTGGTCTGTGATAAGCCTTACACCAGAATTTATAGGAACAGGGTAGTCCTCAGGACTCATCCAAAGTTCCTCCCAAAGGCTGTCTCCTCCTTCCACCTTAACCAGGAGGTGGTTCTTCCAACATTCTTCCCTAGGCCTCATTCAAGCCAGGCTGAAGCAGTCCTGCATACCCTGGACTGTAGGAGGGCCTTATCCTTCTACCTTGACCGTACGCTGGGGCATAGAAGGGCTACTCAGCTCTTCGTATCTTTTGACCCTAATAAGTTGGGGTTGGCTGTGTCCAAGCGTACCTAGTCCATCTGGGTGGCTGACTGTATCACCTGGGCTTACAAGGCGGCTGACCTTCCTTTGCAGGGTCGGGTCACGGCCCACCGTGTCAGGGCAATGGCTGCCTCAGTGGCTCATCTCCGCTCTGTGCCCTTGGCAGACATCTGCAGGGCTGCAACTTGGACTTCAAGCCAGACTTTTGCGGCCCATTACTGTCTGGAGAGGGAGTCCCATAGGGACAGCGCTTTTGGCCAGGCAGTACTCCGGAATCTCTTTGAGGTTTAGGCAACTCCTGCCCTCTGTTGGGCTACTGGTGGAGGTTGTGTCAGTGAAAAGCCTTTCTTTGATGCTGGGACTAGAGGGAGTTCTCTTGTTCAGTCTGGGTTCCTTGGTAGCCCAGAGCTAGGGAGTCACCCATATGTGAGGACTGACTCCCTGCTTGGTCCTGGAGAAAGAGTAGTTACTCACCTGTAATAGGTGTTCTCCAGGAGCAGCAGGAATCAGTCCTCACAACCCTCCCTCCTCCCCTGGGAGTTGCAGTTCTACATAGTTTAATTTTTACATTTTTTTGTGCTGTTCTTAGCTATGTCATTTGACTGAGGTAAGATGGCACTTTTAGGTGGGAAGGGAACCGCGCATGCGTGCCTGCATTCCCAAAGGCTTTCATAGAAAGCTGGGGAAATGCTCCACTGGGGCTTCATTGGCGCCGATGACACCCATATGTGAGGACTGATTCCTGCTGCTCCTGGAGAACACCTGTTACAGGTGAGTAACTACTCTTTCCTGCTGTTCCCAGAGATCACCTGTTACAGTTAAGTAACTGTGCTATCTCCAGGAACAAGCAGGAATGAGTCTTCACTTATGGGGACTCCCAAGCTGAGATGCCCAGAGGGAGTCCTAGCATGTTGCGAGTCTAGAAAGAGCCATGCTATTCCTCAGGACCTCAGGCATCCTGGGTATGGAGGGTAGGAGTTGAATTACAGAAAAGGAGCTGTGGAACAGCTGGCCTAGAACAGGGCTTCTAAAGGGGAAGACCCTGTATAGAGGCATTTAGTAGTAAAATATTGTAATATGGGCCTCCCTTGTTGGTATTGCAAAAGTCTACTGAGGTTCATATGGATCTGTTAGAAGAACCAGTGGAGAACCTCAAGGGGTACCTCACTGAGAAGTACAGGTAATAAAGTAGAAAAAACAAGTGGAGGTCAAAACCCTTCAGGGTGAGAAATAGCCCCAGGGGAAAAACTGGGGTAGTATAAGAGTTAGAGCTTCAGCAGAAGATGCAGAAGGTACTATTAAAGAAAGCTTAAGCTGTTTTGGTCCAAAAACGGTACAAACCATCTCTGCCCGCACTCACTTCAAACTACTCACTCTGGTTCATAAAGTTCTCTACACCAGCACCCCTCAGTATCTTGCCGACCTTATCAGCCTCCACTCTCCCAGGTACACACCCCGCTCGTTCCACCTCAACCGCCTTACTCTTCCCTCCCCCTCATCTGCTCACCTGCAATCTACCCGTTCTTCCGCCTTTTTCTTTGCCGGTCCCGCTCTTTGGAATGCTCTCCCTTCCTCCCTACGCCTAGAGACCCATCATCCCACCTTTAAACGCAATCTCAAGACTCACTTATTTGCACTAGCTTTTGACCTCCCCTCTCCTTTTGTCTGACCTCTCTTCCTACCCAGCTGTTTCCCCTACAACATACAGTCTCCCTCGTCTCGTGTTGTCTTGTCCTCTCTTCTTCTTTCCTGTCAATTAAAACTGTAACTTCCTTTCCTACCTTCACTGGCCTCGGCCGCGAACCTCTCTGTGTTTGTATATTGTACACTGCCTTGACTTATGTAGAAAGGCGGTATATCAAATTTAATAAAACATAAACATAAAACATCCTTAGAGGATGATCGCCGGTACCGCAGGAGGTCGGGACCAGGGTCAGGCGGTAGCACCTCGTCCATGCTAGGGATCGATTCCAAACTTGGTATCGAGGGAAGGGAGCCTGAGGAGAGAAGCATGGAAGGCACCGATGGCAATGGTAATGTGGATAACGGTACCGAGTTCGGTACCGTATCCGATACTGGTGGAAGAAGGCCAGCCGGTGGCAACACTAAAGGTATCGAAGAAACCGAGAGTTGCGTATCCGAATTATCGGAACCGAGCCTTCGGTACCGTCTGGTGTCGGTACCAAGGTGAGTCGGTACCCAGTCCTCCAGACTAGAGATCGATTCCAGACTCGGCATCGAAGGAAGCGAGTCTATCGATGCACGTCTGGAGGGTACCGACGTCGGTACTAGTATCGGTACCGATACTGGAAGGTCAGTCTGGAGCATATCCAACGGCCCCGCTGGTACCGAGGACGCCAGACGATGATTATTTATTTATTTATTTACATTCTCTTATATACCGCGCTATTCTGCATCAGTGTGGTTTACATTGAACAAACTGAAATTACATTGAACAGGGCATTATAACTTGGAGATAACTAATTTACAGGGAACATGGGCTATGGAGGGTTAAGTGGCTTGCCCAAGACCACAAGGAGCACCTGTGGGACTAGAAACCCCAGTCCTTCCGGCCCAAGGTTGCTGTCCTCTAGTCCTCAGTTCCATGACTGATCCCTGGTGAGGAGTGTTTCATCCAACACAATTGCTGATGCCGGGGTATCGGTACCGCTCGAAGCGGATGCCACCACCGGGCATGGCTCAGGTATGTTCTGTGAGGGTTGAACCTCAGGAACAACCTGAAATCCCACACAGGCTTTGGAGGCCGAAGACTCCCACCGGGGTTTTGAAGCCAGTGGTTTCTCGAGGGCAAGGCCATAGGCATCTCTATGCTGTGCATGAGAACTGCCGCTCGAGGACTGACTAGTCTTTACAGACTGTTTTTGGGTTACCTGATCCTGTGTAGAAGAAGATATGGTCAGTGCCCTGAGATTGGATGGGGACCGCGTGTCGAGGGAAACTCTATGTTGAAAACTTCTAACCACAATACTATTACCAGAGGGCTCCGGAAGAAAATGGTCAGGACCCAAGCAGGTTAGACACCAATTGTGAGTGTCTAAAAATAAGTTTGTACCGCCACAGTTTATACATTTCTTGGGGATAGTGGCTGGCGGTTCCATGAAGGAAAAAGGAGAGGCCTAACAGGCCTGAGAAACCGTGAGACACTAATGAGGAAAAAATATTCCTTAAAAAGGAAAAATTTTACAAGAAAAGAAAAAAGAAACACCGGCGGTACCAGTGGCGTCAGGGAAGGCAGTCGCGACCACAAGAAAACTAAAAAATAAAAGAAGAATTTTCTGCGGTGACAGGAGGACGTCCTGCCGGCTCCGCAGAAAAACGAAAACTGAGGAGAGGCAGTTGGGAAGGAGGGAAGGCAGCACGCAGGCGTGTTGGGATGCTTCCAAAAGCGTTCTGATTGGACGCTGGGAAGTGTTCCCGCGCGGACTCCGTCGGTGCCGACGTACCCATATGTGAAGACTCATTCCTGCTTGTTCCTGGAGATAGGAAAATACTGGCGGTTAGGGAAGGCATATGGGGGAGGTAGTGAGAGGTAGGTCAAATGCATGGTGGAATAGATACGTTTTCAGCATGGACTTAAATCGTGGATATGAGTGTTCAGCACGAAGTGATGCTGGGAGGGAGTTCCACAGGGTTGGACCAAGAAAGAAGGTGGCAAAAGTGCATTAACCCCAAGTCACATGATTGTGAAACAATTAAGGGGGAGGGGGTTGGAAGAGGCAGTGAAAAAGGCTAGTGTACTGTACAGCCTCAGTGTGCTATGCTCTCCGCATCCCACATCTCATGGCCGCTCCTTGTGGCCTTGAGCAAGCCACTTAACCCTCCATTGCCTCAGGCACTCTTAGATTGTGAGCCCTTCGGGGACAAGGGAATAAAAAACTACCTGTTAGTATATATATGTACTTCACAAACCAGAAATTTGGTCACTTTTCAGAGCGAGTTTCTGTCAATTCTCCACGTTATCACACTCTGATAATATCTTCGAGATTGTGATGTTATCTCAATATTTCAAAACATATATCCATCAAAAATAACTAGGATAGTTACTTTAATTATACATTATAATTTATAAATTATAAGCAACAGGTCTTAGACTTAGCTGGGTGCTTTATTACTCAGATTTCAGCATATTATCTGAATATGCACCCTTATTTGCATCAATGACCTTTAAAACGTCGCTTAATATGAGTGGCTTGTAACTTCCTCAACCAAGCTGTTACTGAATCTGTAATTGCAAAACAGTGCTTAACTCTGGAATTTGTTACCGGAGGATGTAGTAAAGGCTGTTAGTGTAGCTGGGTTTAAAAAAGGTTTGGACAAGTTCCTGGAGGAAAGGTCCATAAGCCATTATTAAGAAGGGACCCAGGATATCAATGCTTGAACCAATACAAGCATTGTGGAACCTGTCTCTTTTGGGGAAACTGCTAGGTACATATGACCTAGATTGGCCACTGTTGGAAACAGAATACTGGGCTTGATGGACCTTGGTCTGACCTAGTATGGCATATCTTATGTTCTTATGTTCCTATAACTTTCATACGCAAGTCCCCAGCTAAGTCTGAGACCTGTTGTTTATAATTTATAAATTATAATGTATAATTAAAGTAACTATCCTAGTTATTTTTGATGGATATATGTTTTGAAATATTGAGATAACATCACAATCTCGAAGATATTATCAGAGTGTGATAACTTGGAGAATTGACAATATATATATATGTAAACCGCTCTGATACGTAAGTAAAGGGCGGTATATCAAATGCCTAAACCATAGCCATAACCATCCCTTGGCTGCCCAGCCCAACTAGGCATCCAGATGTAGCTCTCTCACCATCATGATCAAACAAATCTACCCCCAATCCCTCCCTAACACAGCAACAAGGCTGCCTAGAACTTTCCTGTCCATTTGATTTAAAGGATTTCCATAATCCCCTCATACCCCTTACAGATGGCAGGAGAGGAACTTAGCTCCTCCTGTCTTCCCTGATACTCTCAAAATAATGCTGGCTGACCATATATAGGTTAAAGTGTGAAGCACTTATCCGGCATCATTTTTAAATGGCGAACTTCAAGGAAGTGAGTAGTTGAGGTGAGATGGGGTAAGGTTGAATTTGGATGCAATTACTTGCTTTTCCCAAAACCCAGCTCAAGGAAAGTTACATTTCATCTGCAGGTTTTATTTCAGCTACAGCATATAGTCTCGAGTAAAACACTTGTTATCCACATAAATTGCTTTGAGATTTGCCATGTAACTTGAGGCAATGTGGTGGGTAAAGTGACTTGCACAAGGTGACAGAGTATTAGTGAGATTTGAACCCTGGTTTCCTTGTTTCTTAGCCCCCTGCTCTACCCACTAAGCTATTCCAAATGTTAGCAAGTATGCATAAGCCTCTCAAGGCAAATATAATTTTAATAAAGCATTTGCTAAATACTGATAAAAATGAGACAAACATGAGCACAGCACTGCAACATGCTGGTATCGGTTATAGCTCCTAAAACAAATGTTTACCTTTGTCACCAGCATGCCAATCAGCTGGTCTCAGCTTCACGCTATGGCTTGTAGCTGTCTCTCAGCCCTTTTCTCTGTCTGTTTCCCTTCTCCAAGTCAATGCCTCTAGCTGCTTGTCACACTCTCTTCAGCGGTCTGCCCCTGAGACTAGCAAGAGTGAAAAAAAAAAATAAGCAAAATAAGCAGATCCCACATTAGGGGCATGTTAGGAATGAAAAACAGTTGCAGGATTGAAGGGGGTGTTAAAGCAAAAAAGAATGAACTTAAAATGAGTTTTTGAAATGCTTGCCTGTAAGTGATTACAACTTGCAGAGGGAAAAGAAGGAAATGGGGTTTGAGTTGTAGCTATAACTTCTGCACCCCCCCCCCCTTTTCCCCAGACTTGTTCTAATTCTTTAGAAATCTCCCAATACCAAATATAGAAACAAATCCATTCAAATAGCTTTAAAATAATCCATAAAACAGAAAAATTAACAAATCTATCATGAAAAGCAATAACTGCTTCAGCTATTTATTTCTAAACATTGTAAATGTGAATCCGTTTTGAGGTTCTTTAGAATTTGTGTGACTGTCAGGTCCTGATGGGGTCAGTTTGCTGGTGCAGCAGGACAGTTTGTTTTCCTAAGTTGATGGAGCCACTGTGTACTAATGAACCTATGTCCTTGCTCTTACTGCCCCTTTCAAACAACATTCTCTTACAGTCTAGTTTCTGTTTCTCTCTGTTCTCCATGGACAAACAGGATGAGTCAACCACACATGGGTGATGTCATTTGACAATGCCATGAATGGAATATGTTTATGTTTAATAAAACTTGATAGACCGCCCTTCACAATAAAATCAGAGCGGTTTACAACATATAAAAACCTTTAAAATAGGGCGCAAGGCCGGTAAAAGGAAAAGAAGTTACATTTCATAAAAAGAAAGAGGAAGAACAGAAAGGGCAGGAGAAAGTGGGAGGGGAGGAGTGAGATTATAGAGAGGGGGGAGAAGTAGGGAGGTTAAAGGCTAGGGAAAAGAGGTAGGTTTTTAGCTGCTGTTTAAATGCTGAGTGGGAGGGTTCTAAACGGATAGAGGAGGGAAGGGAGTTCCATAGTGCGGGGCCTATAAAGAAAAAAGCTGAAGAGCGGGTGGATTGCAAGTGGGCGGCAGGAGGGGGGGGGAAGGGTAAGCCGGTTTAAGTGAAATGAACGGGGGGTATATCTGGGAGTGTGGAAGTGAATTAAATCGGCTAGGTATTGTGGGGAGTTGGTGTGGAGGGCCTTGTGAACCAAAGTAAGTAGTTTGTATTGAGAGCGGAAGGGAAGAGGCAACCAGTGTAGATGGATAAGAAGAGGAGTTATATGGTGCGAATGAGAAGAGTCTCCAATAGCTCAGGAAGAGTCTGAGAGACTCCTCTGAGCATGTGCCAGCCACCTCATCACAGTGCCCATCCCCTTCCCACCTTAGTCTATTTTATCCAGGAGGCCTGGTGACCTTTAGTCCATGACAGTGGGCTATTTCAGACACTCTAGACATAATAGTCCATCATGGAGCAGCCAAGCTACTGAAACCTGGAACCTCTTTGAGATAAGGGGGGGGGGGGCCCTTATCTCAAAGAGGTTCCAGGTTTCAGTAACCTGTTTCCTTACATCGACCAGCCTGCTCACTACTTCCCAGACTGCTTAGCCAGAGCTCACCATACTTTCCATACTGCCTAGTCCCTACATAGCTCACCTTCCCTACCAAGCAGAGATGGGCAGGGTTTGCATCCTTCCTGAGCTCTCATTGCTCCAGAGGGCATAACAAAAAAAAAAAAAAAGTAAAATTTCAAACTGGGACACAGCATCTAATATGGCTGTCCCCGCTGTCTCCCAAGGCTAGCTGCGATCTCCATCGGGCAGATGAATGAGTGTCTAATGGGGAAATGGAGCTGTCACTGCCCACCCACCCCCAACAGACATTGGCTGGCTCTTCTATGTTCCACTTTCTGGTCATCCCTGTCAAGACTATACACATACATACATACACATATACCCCTGGTGTTGAGGAGCCTAACAGAGCATTTTCCCCCAGGGGTCTACACCAACACCTCATGCAGGTCGTGGGGCAGCGCAGCCTACCCACAGTTATCAGGAGGCATGGACCATCTTGGCTGCAGGCACGATACTCAGCAGGCCCTCATCAGTGGAATCCAGAAGGGCTGAGGGATGTACAATGAAGCTACGATATAGCATATATAAGATTACTACAAGGGAATATCTTTTTCTTTCACGCAACGCATAACCTGACTCCGGTATTGTTTGCCAGAGGATGGAGTACTGGTGGTCCAGAATGGCCAGAAGTGGAAAAAGGACACCAGGCTTGATGAACCTCTGGTCTGAGCCAGTATGATTATAGCTATGTTTCTAACAATGACAAGTCCCATCTAATCATTCAAATTGGTGTGAAATATGCTCAAGCAAACCCATACAGGGAGGGTCCCCTCATGGAATGGCCATGAATAATGAAATGAACAAAATCTTGCTTTTGTAGCAAAAAAAAAAAGAATATGAGAACATGGCCATCTCTAGGGCTCAAGTCCCAACACTGCAAACTCCAGTGATCCTCTTCCATGCCAAATGGACTATTACAAAACCCACAAAACACCTTAAGCCACATATACAGATAAAGTTAGGATACATACTCCCAGTTCCAAGTCCACTCTTCGGACCACTGATATCTGCAATTTCACTAGGGTTACAGCAGCTACATTAGCAAGGCTCGCCACTTGACATGCTGAATAAAGGATGGCACCGTTGATATAGACATCATCTCTGCTTACCAGTCCTCTTTTGAGAGCTGCATCCTATCACAGCACTACACGGGCTGTGAAAGATGAACACAACACACACAAAAAGAAAGTGATGAAATGAGAGCCCGCACAGCCCTTGATTAGGGAGCCACCCATATGTGGCTGACTCATCCTGCTTGTCAATGGAGAAAGTGAGGTTACTTACATGTAACAGGGGTTTTCCATGGACAGCAGGATAAGTCAGCCACACAAACCCACTCGCCTTCCCTTTTGGATGAACCTGCCTACAGCTGTATAATGGACTGAGGTGGGAAGGGGGTAGGTACTGTGATGGGGTGGATAGCACATGCTCATAGGAGTCTTCCAGACTATTGGAGAGCTATTCCATCCATGACACCATCGGATGACGTCACCCATGTGTGGCTGACTTATCCTGCTGTCCACAGAGAACCCCTGTTACAGGTAAGTAACCTCACTTTTTGTCACTGTAGGAGCCCCTGACAGTGTTTCTCTATTTTCTGCCTCTGGTCCAGGCCAGCAAAATGTGCCAGTCATAGGAAGAAAGAGGTGGTTGTGGGGACAGTTTCCTGACTCTATTACCCTTCTAGTGTCTGCCTAGTTCTCAATCTAAACTGTCAGTGTTATATCAGGTTGTGAGGGAATTAGGCAAATGACTAGTAACAAGGACAAAATATGCATTTATTTATTTTTATTTGGATTTTGCTCACATTTTCTTGATGAAAGCGCAAGATAAATTATATTCAGGTACAGTAGTTATCTCCCTTCCCCAGAGGGCTTATAATCTGTTCATACCCGCGGCAATGGAGAATAAAGTGGCTTAATGAATTTTAAAAGGAGCATCAATTTACAAATAGAAGCAAATAATTTTTGAAGACCAGAAAGTCACTTAAATAAGCTAGTTTATTACAAAAACTGCAATGTATAAAACAAAGCACATTTTAGTGTATGTAGAGAAATTTAATTTCACTGGATTTCAGGAAGAACTTGTAACCAAAAGATAAGGATCTCTTAATTATCTTTGTAAGCAGTATTTACTGGCAGTTGGCCAACTACTTCCTATAGATCGCAGGGATAGAAAAGTCAGATGAGAAAACTGCAACCACGTTTGCTTCATAATAATAATAATGATGATGATAATTCTGAAGTTCCATTGTCTCATCTCTTATACCTTTTCAGAAGTATGTCTCTGACAATCATGGGTCACACTGTGTGTACTTTTGACAGAGTCTCTGTAACCTTTCATCCAAGAGTTGTAGCTTTGCACATCCATTTCAAACTTCTCCTGCTGACATATAAGTGTATTCACTCTGCAGCTCCTCACTACCTTTCTTCTCTTCTCTCCTTATACCCCCCTTCTCTTATCTCGCCTTACACCACCCTCGGGAACTCCGCTCTTCTGGCAAATTGCTTCTATTTGTGCCCTTCTCTTGTATTGCTAACTCTAGACTTTGCTCCTTTCACCTTGCTGCTCCTTATGCCTGGAACAAACTACCTGTGTCTGTACTCAGGCACCTTCTCTGACCCTTTTCAAATCCAGGCTGAAAACTCACCTCTTTGCTGCTGCTTTTGGATCTTGACTCTCACCTGATCTCCTTGTTTCTTTCCCATTCCCCCTAGATGTATCCCTGTCTACACCTTCTGTGTTGTCTGTCTTGATTTGTGGGGATAATTTGGTTTAGGTCTAGGATTCAGGTCTGCCTCTTGCTTTATATGACTGCACCCTTGCTTGCTTGAACTGCACACACTCTAACATGAATGGCACAAGAAGAAACAGCGCTTGTGGGCTACAAGAGAGAATATGCGGCCTATTCTAATAAAGCCTAAAGAGCCATACTTTGGGCAGAAGTGTGCAAAGATATAGCCCTAGGCCCAGAAAATACAGGCCAAGCTAGAAATTCAAAACTAAACTAATAAGCACAAATTCTCTTAGCCCTGAAGAATTCCAATTAGTGCCAGGAGATGGAAGATAACATGTACAAGGCACAGGAAGGAGCAGTGAGCTGTGTCGGTTACACAGATAAGGTAGACCTTGAAACAGCAGCTGCAAAGAATGATTGACATGGGAGGGGTCCCAAGAAAGAGCTTTTACAGAGGTCTGCAGGATTTTCAGGATCTCTGCAAAAGACATCAGAATTTATGCAGAATTTGCTAGAGTTTTGGGACAGAGAGGTATTTAAGAAAGTACCTATAGAGCTCTGTGGGCAAACTGCTCTCTAATTCCGGTACGGAGAGAAGGTTGCTTGCTACTTTTTCAGACAAATGCTTGCTATCTGCATTTGTGATTTATTTTGCTTTGGTATACCGAATAAAGAACTTTTTTTGTAGCTGAGCAACTGTTGTCTGAGCAATTTATTGGTAATTGGTGGTAATTGGGGAACTTTTGTGGGAAACCAGGCCCACAGACTAGATTGTAAGATCTGATGAGCAGGGACTGTCTCTTACATGTCTGTTCAGCACTGCGTACGACTTGTAGCACTATACAAATTCTCAGTAGTGGTAGTAGTAGAATAACGGAGAGGAGGGTTTGCAGTGGCTACACGCACACCTCAACTGTAGATAGTTCTCAGCAGTTTTAGAAAAATGTATTTTCTTTTGCTGTTTTGTTGCAATCTCTATTGTCTTCTAGCTCTGTTCACTGAAGTTAGCATGAATGTGTTTGGTCAATATGTACTTCAGCTGAATTAAACCAAATCCAATTGCTAAATATCTTTCCCTTCATCTGTGTTTCTGTCTGTGTTTCTATGTTTTTTTCTGGTGGGAGCACTATAATATAGATAGCTTCCCTTTGAAAATTTGGGCCAGTGACTTTCACAGGTACGAAAGTATCTTTGGGCTTCAAAAACGTAGAAAAAGTCATAAGAAGTCTGAGTCAGATAGGTGTACTTAGATTTCAGTAAAGCCTTTGACATCATTCTGCACAGACGACTTATAAATAAATTGAGCACCCTAGGGATGGACCCTATTAGTTGAGTGGGAGGTGACAAAGGCTACAGATAAATGGAGCTCACTCTGAGAAGAAGGATGTTACTAATTGTGTGCTGCAGGGATCCATCCTTGGTCTAATTCTTTTTAATATTTTTGTTAGTGATATTGAGGAAGGGCTGTTGGGCAAGGTTTGCCTCTTTGCAGGTGATACCAAAATTTGCAACAGAGTAGACACCCAGGAATCCCAAGGATGGAGCAGATGACATGAGGAGGGTTCTAGCAAAGCTTGAAGAATGGTCAAGAATTTGGCAGCTGAGATTTAATGTTAAAAAATGCAGAGTCATTAATTTTGAGCTGGAAAAATCCAAGGGAGTGGTACAGTATAGGGGGTGAAGTACTTTTGTCCACGAATGAAGAGCAGGACATTAGCATGCTTGTTTCTGATGATCTTAAGGCAGCTAAACAGGTAGAAAAGGCAACGGAAAAAGCCAGAAGGATGCTTGAGTGCATAGCGAGAGGAATGGCCAGCAGAAAGAAGGAGGTAATAGTGTCTCTGTATGACTTAATGAGAACTCATTTGGAATATTGTGTGCATTTCTGGAAACCACACCTTCAAAAGGATATAAACAGGAATGGAGTCAATGGAGAGGGTGGCTACAAAAATGGTTACTGGGCTCCGTCATAAGGCATATGGGACGGACTAAAAGATCTCAATATGTATACTTTGGAGGAAAGGTGGAAGAGAGGAAATATGATAAAGACGTTTAAATACCTCCATGGCATAAATGCACAAGAGGAGAGCCTCTTTCAATTGAAAGAAATCTCTGTAACGAGGGGGACTAGGATGAAGGTGAAAGAGGATAGACTCAGGAGTAATATGTGGAAATATTTCTTTATGGAAAGAGTGGTAGATGCATAGAATAGTCTCCCAGTGGAGGTAGTAGAGACGAGGACTGTATCGGAATTCAAGAAACTATGGGACGAATACAGAAGATCTCTAAAGGAACTACAGTAGTTGGTATGGAAGGGTAGACTAAATAGGCTGTATGGTCTTTTTCTACCATCTTCTGTGTTTCTATGACCAAGGTCCATTAAGCCCAGTATCTTGTCTCCAACAGTGGCTAGTAGAAGTCACAAGTACCTGGCAGATCCAAAAAGTAGGTTGATTTCTCAAAGTATAGTCTACCCGACTAATAATTTTTTTGGACTTTTCCTGCAGGAACTTGTCCAAAACTCTTCTGAACCCTGCTATATAAATCACCTTAACCACAACCTCTAGCAACAGATTCCACAGCTTAATTATGCACTGTATGAAAACAATCTTTTCTATTATCGTTTTTATTCATTCTGGCCGTTAGTTTCATGGTGTGCCATCTTGCTTTGTGTTGTTTGCATGGTTAAAGATCCATTCCCTATTTAACTGTCAGGGCTGATGCATGGGCACTGGATGTCCTAGGCAACATTTCAGCTCTACACCACCCTCCATTATCGTTCAAATGCCTTCGCTGCCTCCCTGAGATTAAACTCAATCACGAATTTCCCATCACCCATGCCAGAACAATCCTGTAAAAATGCAGAGTTGGACATCACACTTTGCCCTTATTCCATATGCACATGCAAAGCAAAGTTTAATAATTAAATTTCCAAAAGTTATTTGAAAATTACCCACCCTTCATGTGGGGAAAAATAGGTGCCAATGGTCCTTTGAGTTGTCTGGCTATCAGGATCTGTTGTTTTGCTTTGACTGCAGCTGCTCTTTGTCTCACACACACCCCAAACCTGATGCCCTAGGCGACTGCCTAGTTTGCCTAATGGTTAGGCCAGTCCTGTTAACTCTTTCATCTCATTCATGATTTTATAAACACCTTTCATATCCCCTTTGCAAGCTGGGTTCAGGTATTGGGCACCCTGGGCAAACTTTCAGCCTTACATAATTTAACTCAATAACCATGATCATCTGAACACCACCCTTCCAACAACAATCCTGTAAATCCGCATAACTGGACATCATACTTTACTTTAGCTTTGTATGTATGCATGTATGTGTGTATGTGTGTGTGTATGCATGTATGTATGTATGCATGTGCCTGCTCTCCCTGCAGGTTAAAGAATATGCTGATGGCTCTTTCAATTTGTCTGGCTGTCAGTTTCTATTATTTTGCTTTGTCTGCTGCTGCCCTTTGCTGCTCCCCTAGAAGCTGCTGCTTTAGGAGATTGCCTAGTCATGCCTAATGGTTGGGCCAGCCCTCTCCCTCTATCATCTTTTCTCCAAGCTGAAGAGCCCAATGCTCTTTAGCCATTCTTCATAAAGGAAGTTTTTCACCCTTTTAGCATTTTTTTTCGCCCGTCTTTTAACCTTTTCTAGTTCAGCTATATCCTTTTTGAGGCGAGGCAACCAAAACTGCACGCAGGGACCTATACAAAGGGAAATCCATTAGCTCCTTACCAATTGTCCAAACTCCCTTAAAGTTACCTGATCAAAGTCTTGGAGGGGGACCTCTAGAGTCCATCTTTATCTGTGTGATTGTGGGATCCTTGGCTTCTGTTCCACTTCCCACAAATGAGCCGACCCCCATATCCTTATGTAACTGATCAATTTTAGTTCTAAAGGAGGGAAGAAAACAAGTTTGGGATGGGTCACCTCCAGCAAATGCATTACAGTAATGTTGAAAATAGAAAGAGACATCATTTTAATTTACATATCAATAACAAAGGAGAAGAGGAGTCAGGAATAAAAACTATATGAAATACATGTAAACCATCCAAAAAGTTCTGGAAGGCTGTGAGCACAAATGCTTCTTCCACAGACTCCCTTAAAAAAAACCTTAAACCTTCACACTATTTCGATACAGTTGATAATGTGTATGTTGAATGGCACATGGTGTTCATGCAAAAGAAGTTAAAAATACAAAAAAGATTTTGGAAGACAAATGAAGGAAATTTCAGCATATATTGTTAGCCATTGTTGATGACTCTTCACATATAAGTTTGTATTCAAGTAGCGTGAGGAGCACAAGGTTTAAGTTATAATGTTTTTTTAAAAGAAGGAGCCCTGTGTGGAGGGGTTTGCCTATTGTAGTGGTGTGCAAAAATGATATTAAAACAGCTGAAATGCAGAGAATGTTGGGAAAAGGAGGAGGTGGCACTACCATACACATTGGTGTACTTTACAGACGTCCAGCTCAGATAGACGAAGTGAACAGAGACTTGATCAAATGATATTGCAAAGGTAATAATGAAGGGAGAGGTGATAATATTGGGTGACTCTAATGTAAACGGTACACAATAAAAGTTTTTCAATTATCTCTGAGTGGAAGAAGTGGAGCTCCAAGACCCCCAGTCAACCACAAACAGAAAGAGCCGTATGCCCCTCAGATTACCGGAAATGGCATCAGTGGAGCAAAGGACCATGGGAGATGACGAGGTCTGACATAAGAGAAGCAGCAGACCTCCCCCTTCCTCCAGAGAGGAACAATAGCATCAGTGCCCTATGGAGCTTCAAAGATGATCAGAATGAGTGACAGGCACATGGAGCCGGAGCCAGAGCCTGCCATAGAAGAATACAGAAGGCACCTGCAGGCACGTGCCGAGGAGGACAGGAAATCAGAGTCCATGGGCTAAAAGGGCAGATTCCCATGGAACTGGAAGAAGCTGAGCTGAAGGAGATAAAAAAAGAATCCCTTCACCCCTCTCTCCTTAGAGAAGAAACACAAAGCGCCCAGAGCAGAGAAACGACTTGAAGACAAAAAGAACAAGAGGAAGGCAGACACGAACCAGAACAGAGAACTGCCAGGACTGGAAAAGGCAGATCCAGGAAGAGGGCTGTCAGAGTGTTCTACACACCAGAAGCTCACAATAAAAAAGTAAGCACTGAGTGCAGTGCTTCTAGAAACAGACAGATAGATCAGGGAAGAAAGATAACTACTGGTCTTCAGCTGCAGCCAGAGAAAAGTGGGGCAGAAAGGTCCAGCAACTGTTTTAAAGAAAAGATAAACCAGAAAATCTGACTGAGAGAGTCCTGGGACAGCAGAGTCTAGGAGTCTTTCTTGTGAAAAGTAGCCCCGTAGCATCCTAGTGAAGAACTGTCACAGGAGTGTGAAACCAGCTATGAAGAAAAGCTGATAGGAGACAAACTGCAGTGTCAGTCCCTTCAGGGAGACTATTACCTGAGCTGTGCTGGGAGATACACCAGCCTCAGACCCTGCCAGTAGACAGACGCAGAGCCTGAAGGAGACCAGAGGGATAGTAGCTGCACAAGTACCTTGGAAGTATTCATATGCTGCATAGATTCCTATAGTCCAGTGGCTACAAGCTACTGCAAGTCTCTTTTCTACTACTACTATTGATCATTTATATAGCGCTATCATTCATATGCAGCACTGTACAGACATGTAAGAGACAGTCCCTGCTCGTTAAGTCAAGACAAAACACAGAGCAACAGTTAACACATAATGCAAAATACAAACACAAAATACGGCACTTACAGTCTAGTTAGGACAAAGCACAGGGGTCAAGATCTGAAAGCAACGGTGAAGAGGTGGGTTTTCCACCTGGATTTGAAGAGGGCCAAGGAGGGTGCCTGGCATATAGACACAGGTAGCCGGTTCGAGGCGTAAGGAGCAGCAAGGTGAAAGGAATGAAGTTTGGAGTTAGCAGTAGAAGAGAAGGGCACAGATAGAAGTAGTTTGTCAGAAGAGCGAAGTACTAGAGAGGGACAAAAGTATTAGAGACTCTTATTAGTGAGTAGTTTTGTTTTATTTTTAGTTTAGCTAGTACACAGTTGAGAGTCAGTGCATACATTAAGGACAGGTCTACTTCTGGTCAAGGCCTAGAGAGGTGTTCTGTTAATTTTTGTAGTCAGGTTCACTGAGGGACCAGAGGACATGACTGCCCACATCATGGGAGTGCCACACACCTCCATGGGACCTGGATCAATACCACAGACTGAGACACCTGCTCAGGAGGAATAGTGTAGAGGGACTCACCAGTGATGATACTAAACTTGCATCACCACATCTCTGGCCAGGACACTACTAGCTTAACTGAGCTCAGTTAACACAAAGAGAAAGGTGTTACAGGCAATGATGTACCAAAGACAGGGCAGTGAGTGCAGCCTACTGGGTGCTGGCCGGGAAGGTGGGGGGGGGGGGGTGCACTCCTGCCGAGCTTACAGAGGCTATAATCCAATATGAAAACCATCCAATTGCTCCCCACAGATAATCACTTACAAAAAGAGAGGAACAGTGAAATCTAAATTTTTTGTTGGAACGAATGCCTGGAAGGAAGGGAAGACACCTCCCCCTTCTCGTGGCGTATTGTTCCGTTTTTATCTTTTTAAAGAAGTTCAAGGGTTCACCCTTAAATGAAAGGATCAAGGGACCATAATCCCAATACCAACATTTAGTGAACGTAAAATGCAGTACTTAGCTTGAGGTCATCCTTGTCATGGTAGTGTGTGCAGCCGATACTGCTGTCAGAGCTAAAAAACATGGTCCATCACGAGTCCAGGATCCTGAATTCGCCCGGACGCAATTGATAAACCACCATATCCAGTTGAAAAAAGGACCCTCAAAAGCCATCCAAGAATCAACTTCACTGAAGCGTGACCGGTGACCCAACGTTGTTATGATATGTTTCGAGCCTCCGTTCTTCCTGGCTCATTTTCAAACCCTGAAGTGACAGGGTTTATATTGTTTATATATTTACATTTTATATTGTTTTGCTTGCTTTTTACAGATTTGAATATTGAAATTTTGTTTTCATTTATACAGTGCAAGGCATCTATATAGTATTTAAACAGTATGGGCCATGTATAGTTTTGTTTCAGTGGTTGCAATATATACATTTTGGTTACAACAAATTGGTTCTTAATACTTTTGTTCATTTGGGTTGCGAGGTTATGTTCATTCTGGATTGTTTATGTTAAGTTGTAATGATCCTGGAAGAGGTGGGTCTTTAGTTTTCTCCTAAAGTCCTGTAGGTCGCTGTTCGATCTTAGTTCGTTTGGTAGCTGATTCCATAATGTGGGTGCTGAGTAGGTAAATGCTCTGTTGCTTGTGCAAACTTTTACAGTTCGGATGTTAGTTGAGACGTGAAGGGTGTTTAAGTTGTGAGTCCTTCTGCTTCTGTTAGGGGGTTGTGTGGTGATGAGGTTGGAGAGGTAGGATGGTGCTATGTTATGTATTAGCTTGAATACAGTTACTAATAGTTTGTATTTTATGCGGGCTGTAATGGGAAGCCAGTGTAGCTCAATTAGTATAGGTGTAATATGTTCAGTGAGTTTTCTGTTGAGGATAATCCTGGCTGTGACGTTTTGCGCCATATGCAGTATGTTAAGGGGTTTTTTTGGCAACCCTTGGAGAATGGCGTTACAGTAGTCTAGGTGGGGAGTTATAAGTGCTTGTGCTACTGTTCTGAAATCAGAGTATTCGATGATGTTGCGTAAAGGTTGGAGGACCCTTAGTTTATGGAATATTGCCCGGTTAAGCATCCGAAGATGTTTCTCCATCCTTAGGTTTTTGACGAGTATTACTCCTAGGTATTTTATTTCATACTTTATGTTGTAGGTGGTGGTGTTCATGGTGATTGCTGATGGAGGGTTGAAATCTGTTTTTTTGGAGATGAACATTACTTCTGTTTTCTTGTGGTTTATGGACATATTGTTTTGCTGTAGCCAGGTTTGCATTTCATTAAGGCATTCCTCTAGCTGGTTGTAATTTGGATTGGTCGAGTCCAGTTGGGTGTAGATCATAATGTCGTCTGCATAAATGTGGTAAGTGACCTTGTGCTTCTGAAATATTGTGCAGACTGGTTTAATGTATAGGTTGAACAGTAATGAGGACAATGCTGAGCCTTGTGGTATTCCCTGGGTTTGTGGGAATGCCTTCGCTTTTTCCTTATTGAATTGGACTTGTTGCATTCTGTTCGTTATATAGGATATGAACCAGTTTAGGGGGGTTCCTGTTATTCCTATGGATTCCAGCCTGTTGATGAGGGTTCTGTGGTTTACTGTATCGAATGCAGCAGATATATCTATGAATATTAGAATGTACATCTTCTTTTTATCTTCCAAGCCTTTGATCAGTCTATCTAGTAGAACTAGTAGTAAGGTTTCGACACCATGGTGTTGGCGGAATCCATATTGGCTCATCGAGTGCATTCATGGTGTCAATGTGGTCCTGTAATTGCTGCTGTACTGCTTTTTCAATAATTTTGGCTAGGAATGATATGCTTGAGATTGGTCGGTAAGAGGCTGGGTTATCCTTTTCTAGAGTTTTGTTTTTTAGTATGGATCTTATGAGGGATTTTTTGAGTTCGGCTGGCATGACTCCTTGCTGGCGTGATTGGTTTACTATGTGTGTGATGTATTGGGCAACTTCTTGTTTTGTTACCTTGAGCCAGGCTGCTGGGCAGGGATCTAGTGGGGAGGTTGTAGTGTTTAGGTTTGTGATTATGTTTATTATTTGCTTGTCTTCCATCTCGTAGAATGCGTTCCATTCCTTGTTCCTATCCGTGTTCATGTCTTGTTGAGATGGGTAGTCAGCGGTCCAGTTTAGGGTGGGGTGTCTGGTTGATGGTGGGTTGAGTTTGCTGGTGTAGTGGTCAGCTAATGTTTGTGCTTTAATGGCGTCGGTGGTGTTATCTTCATGGGAAGTTTTGGTGAGGGATTTGACGAGTTCAAATAGTTCTCTTGGTCTGTTCAGTGCCTTGTTGAGTATGTTGGTATCATGGGGGTTTTTTGCAAGGTTGATTTCGGTTTTGTATTTTGAGAGGAGCGTTAAGTATTCAGTTTTGTGTTCGGGGGTCGTCTTCTGTCTCCATTTTTTTTTCTAGTTTCCTTACGTCTTTCTTCATTTTGATTAGTGTTGTTGAGTACCATGGCTTGGTTTTGGTTTTCTTTTTAGTTTTCACATTGTTTAGTGTTTTTGTCTTTAGTTCTGAGATTGATTCGATCCCTTCGTTCCATTGGTTGATTAGGGTTTCTAGGTCAGTGTTGTCAGTATTTAAGTGAGTTGTGATGGAGTTTATTAGTGCTTCTTTGTTGAATTTTTGGAACTTCCTTCCTGGTTGCGTCCATGATCCCATTGGGGGCTTGCTAGGTTTGGTGGGTAAGTATATGGTGAATTTTATCAGGTGGTGGTCAGACCATGGAACTTGAGTTATTAGTGGTGTTTGTTCGGTATCTCCATCTTGCTGGTCTTTCTTGGGTATAAATACATGTCTAGAATGTTTCCTTTGTTATGTGTGGCATCTTGTATTATTTGTTTGAATCCTAGTTGGTCCATAGCTTCCAGGAATGTACTTGCATGCATTGGTGGTGCTGATGTTAGGTTGAGGTCCCCTAGTATGATTTGGTATTTTTTGATTGTTGATGTAGAAATTGTCTCTAGTGCGGCAGCCAGGGTTTCGTGGTGTGAAGTGGGCGGTCTGTAGATGAGGCAAATTATTAGCGTTTTTCTTTCTAGCTTGAATATCTCTATTCCATCAACTGTGTTTTGCGATTTGTTGGTTAGGTGTAGCGAGTCCTTAGCAACAATTAGAACTCCACCTCCCCTTCCACTGGCTCGTGGACAATTGAATATCTTATAGCCTGGTTTGCTTAATTGGTTGATTAGGATGGGGTCTGTGTCTGTGAGCCATGTTTCTGTGATGCAAAGGATATCTGTTTTTTCATCAGTGATGAGATTATGCATAACGTGAATTTTGTTTCTTACTGATCTGGCATTTATTAGTATACAAGTGTATGGGGTTTGGGGAATATTGTTGGGTAGTGGGTTTGTGTGTGTTTTTGATATGGTTAGTCGCTGGTGCGTTTCCTTTGGTTTTGGGTTAAGGTGATTGCGTGGCTTGTTACGGTGTTTGATGGCTAATACTCGGTTTGGTTGCGGCACAGTGCTACTGTGGGTGGGGTAATGCATGTTGTATACCACATATGCTAGCATCATCAATAGTGTGTAAGGATATATGGGTTGCCAAGTGTAGGTAAATTGGTTAGTTGGGTTTGTATTGCATGTGCAGGTAGATATTGTTAGGCACAGACAAAATAAGAGTATGGCATTAATAATTTCCATTGTTCTGGGTATTCAAAGCTAATTGGTTTCCTAATGATACAGCTTTATATGTTAGTTAATATCTGGGTAGATGCCCATTTGAACAGCAGTAATTGTTTGAGATAAAAGCTAAGGCAGAGTCTAATCACAGCAAACTCAAAATTTCAAAAAAGCTGACTTCAGTAAAATGGAAAAGCACCTAAAGAAGAAGCTGGCAGGATGGGAGGAGATAGAAGTGAAAAGGCAGTGGATAGAAAGGGCAACAGATCCTTTATCTAAAGAAAGTAAATAAAAACAATAGGAAAAGAAAACTGATATGGTTCTCCAAAGAAGTGGCTGTAAATATAAAGGCAAGAAAGGCAGCATTTACAAGATTCAGAATATCACAAAAAGAACAACACAGAAAAGAATGCTGAATAAAGCTGAAAGAGGCAAAGAGAGAACTCAGGATGACAAATAGCACATGTAAGAAAAACAACTAAAGTTGTGAAGTGAGGTAACAAGAATTTTTCCAGTGGAAGGCCAGAGGTAGAATTATAAGACCTAAAGGACCAATGTGTGAATAACAACAACGTAAAAAGAGACATGCTAAACAAATACTTCTCTTCTGTGTTCACGGAACTGATACTACACCATTAATAGAAGAAAGTATTTATGAAGAGCTTGCAAAACTGAAAATAGACAAAGCCATGGGACTGTATGAGATACATCCCAGGAAATAGAGAGAGCTCAGAGAGATTCTGGTGAGACCTTTAAAGGATGTATTTAATATATTCTTGGAGAGGAGGAGGTTCCATGGGATTGGAGAAGGGCTGATGTGATCCCTGCTCACAAAAGTGATAACAAAGAAGAGGTGGAAAACTACATGCCAGTAATTCTTACCTCAGTGGTGGGAAAAGTAATGGAAACACAGCTAAAACAAAAAACCATGGTGACATAGTTTTACCAAAGGACGATCATGCCAAACAAAGTTGATTGATTTTCTTTGAGTGGTTGACCAAAGAAGTAGAGGATGTGCACTGCATATGCATTACTTAGATTTCAGCAAAATCTTTGATACTGTTCCTCACAGGAGTTTCATGAAGGAAACTGAGCTGCTTGGGGATGGATCCCAAGGTGGTGAACTTCAGCAATTAAATTTACTTTTTCTCAATTTTCCTAGTGCCAGGGATGTCATTGATGGAAGCTTATATGTTCTGTTTTCACATTGCATTTGTGTACAAGGTTCCACAGGCAGTTAAATCACTTCAACATCTTGGCAAAACTAACTTTGCAAAGATGGAACAATACCTCAAAGAGTCATTAGTGGGATGGAAACAGCTGGGTGATGTAGAAAAACAGTGGGCAAAACTGAAAGGGGATATTTTAAGGGCAACAAACCTTTTTGTTAAAAAGGTAAATAAATAAAAAAGGAAAAGGAGGCCGCTATGGTTCTCAAAGAAGTAGCTAAAAAGGTGAAGAAAAAGAGGGAGGCTTCAGGAAATACAAGAGATCAGAGAGAGAGAAAGACAGGCATCTATATTTGTCAAAACTTAGAGAAGCTAGCAAAGTAGTCGGGAAAGAAAAGGTACAAAAAGAAGAAGAAATAGCCAGTGCAATAAAATGCAGTAAGACAAGACATTTTTTAGCTATGTTAGTGAGAGGAAGAAGGGCAAAAGTGGTATTGTCAAACTCAAGGGTGAAGGGAAGGAATATGCAGAAACTGATGAGAATAAAGTGGAATTGTTTCACAAATATTTCTGTTCTGTGTTCACAGATGAAGGGCCAGGAGCAGGACCTCAGAAAACACCCACAAATAGGAACAGAAGTGACGGGGATCTCGAACGGATTTTCAGAAGACTGTGCTCGTGAGGAACTAGCTAAACTAAAAATAGACAAAGCAATGAGTCTGGATGGAATACATCCAAGAATGTTGAGGAAACTTGGGGACGTTCTAGCGGCTCCACTGTCTGACCTTTTCAATGCCTCTTTGGAGTCAGGAGTAGTGCCAGAGGACTGGAGAAAGGCACACGTGGTTCCTTTACACAAAAGCAGACGTAAGGATGCAATTGAGAACTACAGGCTGGTTAGTCTAATCTCTGTGGTTAGTAAATTATTGGAAAGGCAAATAAAAGATAGAATAGTGAGATTTCTGGAGTCCAGTGGTTTGCAGGATTGGAGGCAGAATGGGGTTCACCAGAGGCAGGTCTTGCTAGACAAACTGATTTGATTTCTTTGACTGGGTAACTAGGGAGATGGAGCAAGGGAGACCCCTAGATGTGGTGTACTTAGATTTCTGTAAAGCCTTTGACGCTGTTCCGCACAGGGTTAAAAATTGGTTGAGTGGGAGGTGACAAAGGGTAAATGGAGTTCACTCTGAGGAGAAGGAGGAGGTTACTTGTGGTGTTCCCCAGGGATCTGTCCCTGGTCTGATTCTTTTCAACATCTTTGTTAGTGATATTGTGGAAGGGCTGTCGAGTAAGGTTTGCCTCTTTGCGAATGATACCAAAATCTACAATAGAGTAGACATGCAGGAAAGAGTAGACAGCATGAGAAAGGATCTAACTAAGCCAGTGTTTTTCAACCTTTTTTGTGCAAAGGCACACTTTTTTCATGAAAAAAATCACGAGGCACACCATTAGAAAATGTTAAAAAAATTTACCTCTGTGCCTATATTGACTATATATAAAGTAATTCTCTTGAATAGGAATCAAACACTCACACCAACCCCCCTCCCCTGCTGGTTCACTCACACCACCCCCCCCCTCCACTGCTGGTTCACTCACCCACCCCCCTGTCACTTACTCATCACTCCTGCTGGGTCACTCACTCACTTACCCCCCCTCCCCTGCTGGTTCACTCACACCATCGCCCCCCCCCCTTGCTGGTTCACTCACACCACCCCCCCTCCACTGCTGGTTCACTCACACTCCCCCCCCCTTGCTGGTTCACTCACACTCCCCCCCCCTTGCTGGTTCACTCACACACACACCCCCCCCCCTCTGCCCAAGCCGCTGCTTCTGCTTTGTACAGAGCAGCGGCTGCACTACACTTACATTGAAAAGTAAAGAGAAACTGTGTCAGGAGCCCTCCGGTCATCGCAGAGCCCGAGGAAGTGATGTCATGGGGGCGGACTCCTCACAGGCTGTCTTTCCTTTTCAAATTAACTTTATTGCAGCTAAAGTTAATTTGAAAAGGAAAGACAGCCTGTGAGGAGCCCGCCCCCATGACATCACTTCCTCGGGCTCTGCATGATCGGAGGGCTCCTGACACAGTTTCTCTTTACTTTTCAATGTAAGTGTAGTGCAGCCGCTGCTCTGTACAAAGCAGAACCAGCGGCTGCACTGCTATAGGGAATTGCGATCGCGTTCGCGCCGCGGACTTCGGCACAAAAGCCGTTTTTTTGCTCTGGCCGCTCCCGATCTTGCGGCCAGAGCAAAAAACCGGCTTTTCAATGGCCGGTTTTACAACTGTGCCGGCAGCCGGCCTGGCCATGGAAAAACCAGCCAGGCCGGCTGAAAACCGGCCGGTTGGCAACCCTAATTTGTGAGCCGAGGCCACATGTTACGGATGAAATTGGAATTTTTCCCACGGCACACCAGACAATATCTCACGGCACACTAGTGTGCCGCGGCACAGTGGTTGAAAAACGCTGAACTAAGCTTGAAGAATGGTTTAGAATTTGGCAGCTGTGATTTAATGCTAAAAAATGCAGGGTCATGCACTTGGGCTGCAAAAATCTATACTTTAGAGAAAAGGTGGGATAGGGGATATATGACAGAGACATTTAAATGCCTCCATTGCATAAATGCACAGGAGAGTCTCTTTCAATTGAAGACAAGCTCTGCTATGAGGGCACATAGGATGAGGGTGAAAGGGTATAGACTCGGGAGTAATATGTAGAAATATTTATTTACGGAAAGAGTGGTAGATGTGTGGAATAGTCTCCCAGTGGATATGGTAGAGAGAAGGACAGTATCTGAATTAAAAAAAAGCATGGGACAACCACAGAGGATCTCTAAAGGAAAAAAGGGGACTATTGTAGTTGATATGGAAGGGCAGACTAGATAGGCCATGTGGTCTTTTTCTGCGGTCATGTTTCTATTTTTATAAGGAAAAGAGCCTCTGAGTTTAGAGAATGAGAAATGGGTATTGAAAGAGTGCAGATGCTAAAAAAAATGGTGAAAGGATGATGACATTCCAGAGGAGAAGAAGCAGGAGAAGAGGCAGTAGAACATGCTTTCTTTCCCCAAGATGTTTTTTTTTTGTGTTGAAGGAAGAGTGCAGGGTGTTACCTTGAAGGCTAGAGAGAACCACAATTGACCAATGTGGTCAAAGGTTGTAACATAGGGTGAAGCATAAAGCTGGGCAGGCGCCTCAGAGGCTGGAGGGAATAGGTCACATGCACCTGTTTCCTTATTTTTTGTTTTTATTTTATATTTATGTTTTACATATATACCAAGCATTAAATACATACTTGTGGTAAATGGAGACTAATAAGAAATACAAGGAATTTCTTATGAAATGAAATAAATGAAACAGGAAAAAAAATAAGTGTCTGAAAAGTTCTCAATAATGGAGGGGACAGATCATGAAAAAGGAGCTAAATTAAAAGGGATATAAAAATAAAGAGGTAACATGGAGAAGTAGCTGTGCTCCTAGTCAAGGACCATGCGCTTTATTATCTTTATTTATTTATTTATTTAATGTTCTTATATACCGCACTCTTAAAAATCAGCGCGGTTTACATACAACAATGTGCAAAAAAGCACTTACAATGAACAGGGTAGATTAACTTGGGATTCAACTGGTGGTAACTATTGTGATAAGGTGAGCTGTGAAGATGAGATGGAATGGGAGAGAAATGAGGAATGTGCCTTTAAAAACAGATGTAAACAGGGTTCCCATGGAAACCACAAGCCACCCGAGCATGCAGTAGCTAGAGCTAAACCCTACCCAAGCAGTGACGTAAGAGTTAGGTTGAGCCCTAACAGCTCTCACATGTGCAGAGAGGAGGGTGTGGCTGAAAAGAAGCACCATATTAAAACGGCTTCAGAGTTTGGTAAAAGTAGTCAGGAGGAAAGTAGTCACGAGGAAAGAAGCCACGAGAGAAGGGAGCTTAAGGAGCAAAGGAGAGGAGGAGGAGGAGGAAAGAGAGCTGATTCTTGCCTTCAGAAAGCAGTGGAACCAAGGTTGGAACCTGTCCTAAAGCACCCCAGAGAAGGAAAGCTGGAAAGGTTTGTTTCCACGTGGGGAAACAGCTCAGAGAGCCAGCCAAGTAAGAAAGGTGGGGCAGACAAGTTTGTTACAGTTCCTAATGGAAGCTTTTCTGAAGAAGTGGTCAGAGAGCTGAGGAAAAGCTCTGAAAGCTGTGCTAGTCAAAAGACAAGGAAAGCAGTTCCAGCCAGGAACAGGAGCAGTGCAAGTAAGTGCCGTGAGTCAGCTTTAAAAGCTGTTGAGAAGCTTTTCTATGAGAGAGAAACTCCTTCTTTAAGCTGTGCTGATATAGAGCAGAAAGAATACTTTTTAGGGAAGCTAAAAGAGTTTCTGCAGAGTGAGAAGTTTAAACCTTCTGATATAAGCTCCCTAGAAGAGGATTCAAATGAAGCCGTGGAAGAGATGCAGATAGAAATGTTTGAAAACCCTTGTGTTGATGACGTAGTAGAAATGGAATGCTCATTTTGTAAGTCAAACATGTGCTAGGCTCAGGCCAGGTGAAGAAGTTCATTTACTCTGGTTTGTTAAGCTGAATGAGAAAGAAAACCCTGACTGAGAAGTTTTAAAGTCTGCCTGATGTAATTCACAGCCATAGCAGAGAAAGGCATTTGTTTGAAGGAAGCTGAGTGCCACTGCTGTGGAAAGAATATTTCTGACTTTGATGTTAAGCCTGTTTTGTTCACCTTCATTATTTAATTTGGAGAAATGATCCCTGCCTTGTTTATGCGCTATGAATTTTGATGCGAGGGAGAAACCCCGGAATAAATTTCTTTGTTTTGCCTGACAAACTGTGGCTTGGAGAGTATACAAAACTACAAGTCCCAGCATTCAGTGCTGGCAGCCAAAGCCTGGGACAATACTCAAAGGGCAAATAAGGCAGCCCTTTTGCCTACCGGCCATCGGCCTAGGCAGGGGGTCACGACAGAGTGGCGTAGTTGTTGCGGATTCGGCGCTAGGATGCATGCGCAAGGATTTAAAGCCAAAACAGCACAGTGCTCAAGTCTACAGGAAGAATTCTGTTCTGGATTTCCTCAGGACTGAGACGGAGAGCCTGCGGTCTACCGAGACTAACGTTTTGTACAAGCGTGATGCACCACCAGTACCAGGTAATGCGTTTCTAACTGGGGTTAATAAGGATACGGGTACTTGGGGGGGGCAGTGCTGTAACCAGTGACAAAGGAGAATACTGCAAAGTATATTTTTGTACCGCACTTGGGTGGTCCTGTTGTCTCTTTTGTCGTTCCAGAGCAAGATGACTATGGAAGTCAAGGAAGTCCTTGCCTGGATCGCTTCCCAGTTTGAGCGGCAGAGGGTGCTATCACTGGAGGCTTAGGAGCGAGCGGCAGCCAGAATAGAGGCTCGGCAACGGCCGCTGATCAACTTGATGGAGGCATGGATGCAGGGCGTGAAGAAGGAGCCAGAGCCCAGCCATCCTACCCCAGGTTCAGCAGGACAATGTCCAGCTAGCACTTTTGGACTGTGGTCCAAAGAGACACTAGGTTTTGGTCAGTTAACTGACAAGGGGAGGAGAAGAAAAGAAGAATATCTTCCGCAAATTGGAGAACCAAAAGAAAATAGCGGAAGAAATGACCACGGCCGTGGTCATTTCTTCCGCTATTTTCTTTCAGTTAACTGACAAGGACAATGTGGACGATTTCTTAGAAGCATTCGAGCGTGTGGCTCATGTAGCTAATTGGCCAAAAGACCAATGGGCAGTCCGGTTGGCGCTATCATTCACCGGTGAGGCTTTAGCCGCCTACCAGACTGTACCCCCGGCTTTTGCCAATGACTACGAGGAGGTAAAGCGAGCTATCAAAGACAGGTTAGGTCTAACACCCTCGGTGTACCACCGTTTATTGAGGAACGCCAGATTAGGATCCAGTGAAACACCCAGAGTGTTATACCACCGTCTGAAAGGTCTGGTTAATAAATGGTTGGAACCAGAAGGTAAGATGCTGGAAGTAATATTGGATAGCATCATATTAGAACAATTCTTGGCAGCTATTCCAGTAAAAGTACGCACCTTCCTGATAATGCAGGGTTGCCGAAGCACTTAGGAGGCTATTTTGCTCACTGAGCGATTCCTTGAGGCGGATGTCACTGCCCAAGAAATGAGCTTTGCTTCTATAAAGGCACCATATGCTTCATCAGAAAGGGGAGAGAGGCCAAAGAGTATTGTGAATAATGTGTGTTTGCCTGTGGATAGAAAGAAATATGTAAAGCGAACATGTTTCAGGTGTGGAAGTGATAGTCACTTACAACGTGAGTGTAAGGTGAAAACAGCATTAATAATAGATGACCCAGGAAAGGCTAGAGAAGGTTTTCTGTTAGCAGTTACAGTGCAAGGAGTAACAGCAAAAACCTTATTAGATTCTGGATCTGACCAGTCTATGCTTTCCAGAAGCCTTTGGCGAAAGATAGGGGCCCAAGGCAAAGGAATACCCCGTTCACCTAATGGCACAGTGAAGATTAGATGTGTGCATGGGACATCGTCCACGTATCCCATCTACCGAGTCCTAGTAAAAGGGCTAGGGATAGAGAAAGAGATCCCGGTAGCAGTGGTGCCCCATTTACCCCAAGAAGTAGTGTTAGGGAGAGACTGGCCTCAGTTCCAGAAAGGTATCCAACAGGGTCTACAGAAGAAGGAAGGGATGGTAGCCGCCAACACCCCACCAGGAACCCAGGATCGGAAAGTAGCTAAGACAACAGGAGTTCCTAGTCCCTTGTTCGGAAGATGCAAAAGTCCGTCCAGCAACTGCTTAAGGAGGAATCGGCCAAGAGACCCATATTTGCACTGAGGTATTGTAAAATGAGTCCAGACGCCCGAGCACCGAAGAGAGCCTCCCCGCAAGCCGCCGGGTTTGACCTGTATAGTGCGGAGGATGTGATGGTCCCTAAGCATGGGAAAGCCCTAGTAAACACCGCCCTCCAGTTGGAAATACCCGTCGGTTGCTACGGTCGCATAGCACCCCATTCCGGCTTAGCAGTAAAATACTTCATTGATGTAGGGGCCGGCGTCATAGACCCTGATTACAGAGGTGTGGTCAAGGTTTTGCTGTTCAACTTTGGATCTGAAGATTTCAAAGTGAGTGTGGGCGACCGATTAGCCCAGATCATTTGCGAGAGGGTTGGGTTTCCTCCTTTCGAGGAAGTACACATGGTCTCCAGTACGACCAGAGGAGCACAAGGATTTGGTTCCACAGGGCGGGCTGACCTCCAGGGGTTGGCAGCAACAGTGGAGGAGAAAGTGGAAGATGACTTAGGCCCCCAGTTAAGCAATTGTAAGAAGAACCCTGAGCCAAGGATGGGGGAAGGTCTGTCGTGGACTCAAAAGCGACAATTGGGTCAACTTATAGAGAGTTTCTCAGATGTCCTGACATCTGTTTCCAGACATACCCAGCTCGTCGCACACGAGATCATAACACCCCCGTGGGAAATAGTACGGTAACGCCCGTACAGATTACCAGAGGCAAGGAGGCAAGAAGTCATAAGTCAAGTGAGAGAGATGCTCGATTTGGGTGTAATCGAGGAATCCAAGAGCCCATGGAGCAGCCCGATTGTGTTAGTCCCTAAGCCCGATGGAACGCTCCGATTCTGTATTGATTTTAGAAGGGTCAATGCCATTTCCAAATTTGACGCATATCCCATGCCCCGTATAGAGGAGCTCCTCGATCGCCTGGGGCAGGCTACGTATCTGACAACACTCGACATGTCAAAGGGCTATTGGCAGGTACCGCTGACCAGGGAATCACGCCCGAAAACAGCTTTCAGTACCCCAGTAGGCTTGTTTCAGTTTAAGCGAATGCCCTTTGGTCTACATGGAGCGGCAGCTACATGCCAAAGACTCGTTGATTTGGTACTCTGACCCCATCAAGCATACGCAGTGGCATATATGGATGACGTCATCATCCTCCACAGTACCTGCTGGGACCAGCACCTATCAAGGTTGAGAGCAGTGTTGCAGGCCATGAGAGAAGCTGGCCTCACCCTAGATCCGGCCAAATGTATGTTCGCTAGCCAAGAAGTGAAATACTTAGGCCATTTAGTGGGACATGGCACTGTAAAACCTCTGATAGATAAAGTCGAAATTGTGAAGACCTTTCCCCGACCTACCAATAAGAAATAACTCCGGAGTTTCTTAGGATTAGTCGGGTACTATAGGTGGTTTCTTTCACATTTCACTGAGAAGAGTGTCTCGTTATCAGATATGTTGAAGAAGAATCAGCCCAATCAACTGCGGTGGACCCCAAAGGCAATCACGGCTTTTGAACGTTTGAAGATGGAACTGTGTGCTGCCCCGGTTCTGCGAGGGGTTGAGTTCGGCCTACCGTTCATTTTACAGACTGATGCCTCCGACACCGGATTGGGAGCAGTACTATCTCAAAAGCATGATGTATAGAGCACCCAGTGCTGTTTCTAAGTTGAAAGTTATCTCCCGCAGAGAAGAATTATTCAACAATAGAACGCGAATGCCTCGCCATAAAATGGGCCGTGGAGTCTTTGAAATTTTACCTGGCAGGCAGGAAATTTCTTTTGATGACTGATCATGCCCCTCTGAAATGGCTTGGACAGATGAAAGACCATAACGCGAGACTGACGCGATGGTATATGGCGCTTCAAGCGTTCGATTTCCACGTAGAGCACAGAGCTGGCAAGCTACACCAGAACACGGACGCGTTATCCAGAATTACATGCTGTGAAGATGATATCACCCCAGCCCGTAATATCTTAAGGGGGGGGGGGAATATGTGATAAGGTGAGCTGTAAAGATGAGATGGAATGGGAGAGAAATGAGGATTGTGCCTTTTTTAAAAAAAATTTTAAAATCTTTTATTTAAGGTTTTTTTCCCTGAATACAAAACTAACAAAAGAAAAAACAAATCCAGCTATACAGGATAATATTCAAGAAAAAGAATTCACAAAAAATAAGTACACATCAAGGAGAGATAATCAACAGTATCAAAAGGAAATATAAATATTACTGGCAATTAAGAGTTTAAATAAACTCCACATTAGGGAGCACAAAAAAGCCCCCGCTAACCTACTTCTCAGCCAATTCCTTCGCAGTCAGAAATTTCTGTAACTGTAATACATCAGTATAAGCATAACTTTGCCCTTGGTAAATAACCAAATGTGCCTTTAAAAACAGATGTAAACAGTGTTCCCATAGAAACCACAAGCCACCCGAGCATGCAGTAGCTAGAGCTAAACCCTGCCCAAGCAGTGACGTAAGAGTTAGGTTGAGCCCTAACAGCTCTCACATGTGCAGAGAGGAGGGCGTGGCTGAAAAGAAGCACCATTTTAAAACGGCTTCAGAGTTTGGTAAAAGTAGTCAGGAGGAAAGCAGTCACGAGGAAAGAAGCCACGAGAGAAGGGAGCTTAAGGAGCAAAGGAGAGGAGGAGGAAAGACAGCTGATTCTTGCCCTCAGAAAGCAGTGGAACCAAGGTTGGAACCTGTCCTAAAGCACCCCAGAGAAGGAAAGCTGGAAAGGTTTGTTTCCACGTGGGGAAACAGCACAGAGAGCCAGCCAAGTAAGAAAGGTGGGGCAGACAAGTTTGTTACAGTTCCTAACGGAAGCTTTTCTGAAGGAAGTGGTCAGAGAGCTGAGGAAAAGCTCTGAAAGCTGTGCTAGTCAAAAGACAAGGAAAGCAGTTCCAGCCAGGAACAGGAGCAGTGCAAGTAAGTGCCGTGAGTCAGCTTTAAAAGCTGTTGAGAAGCTTTTCTATGAGAGAGAAACTCCTTTTTTAAGCTGTGCTGATATAGAGCAGAAAGAATACTTTTTAGGGAAGCTAAAAGAGTTTCTGCAGAGTGAGAAGTTTAAAACTTCTGATATAAGCTCCCTAGAAGAGGATTCAAATGAAGCCGTGGAAGAGATGCAGATAGAAATGTTTGAAAACCCTTGTGTTGATGACGTAGTAGAAATGGAATGCTCATTTTGTAAGTCAAACATGTGCTAGACTCAGGCCAGGTGAAGAAGTTCATTTACTCTGGTTTGTTAAGCTGAATGAGAAAGAAAACCCTGACTGAGAAGTTTTAAAGTCTGCCTGATGTAATTCACAGCCACAGCAGAGAAAGGCATTTGTTTGAAGGAAGCTGAGTGCCACTGCTGTGGAAAGAATATTTCTGACTTTGATGTTAAGCCTGTTTTGTTCACCTTCATTATTTAATTTGGAGAAATGATCCCTGCCTTGTTTATGCGCTATGAATTTTGATGCGAGGGAGAAACCCCGGAATAAATTTCTTTGTTTTGCCTGACAAACTGTGTGGTCACACTACTTTGCTTGGAGAGTATACAAAACTACAAGTCCCAGCATTCAGTGCTGGCAGCCAAAGCCTGAGACAATACTCAAAGGGCAAATAAGGCAGCCCTTTTGCCTACCGGCCATCGGCCTAGGCAGGGGGTCACAACACTATGTACAACAATTTACACCAATCTACAGTCTGTATTTATACTATGGAGACCCAGTAAGAGATGTGGGAAGCGATGGAAGACCACTTTATTGATAATTAGACCAAAGCCTAGGCCCGACACAGGCCGTGTTTCGTATTCTTCCTCAGGGGCAGGCTACAAAACAGCAGCAAAATGTTAAAACAATATAATAATAATAAACATGTATGTATAATTAAAAACGTAACAACAGTACATACTAAATAAATACATTAATTAATTATTACCAACACATAAAGATCACAAGATCCAAGAAAACCAACGAGAGATGTATGACGAATATAACATCAAATAAATAGAAATAAAAATAAGCATAATAAATAAACAAATCAGTGATTAGTTAAAGAGAAAAAAGGTGATAAAAGATCAGCACAGCACCACCAATAGGAAATAGTTATTGTACACATACAAGCATTTAAAATCGTACTACATCAATGATACATATAAATATGTATAAAAAACATATATAAAAAAAAATATATTAAATGAGATGAAACCAAATATTTATCTTATGAACACATAATCATAAGGGACAATTATAATCAACAAGGCCAACCAGTGGTTCGTGCCCCCCGTTGGTACCACTGTATTTATACTATGTACATCCATTGGTAATGGTTTACCTTATCTTATAGAAGCAAGGATTACAGACCAGGCAGGAAGCTACTTGTCCTGTCTTATAACTGACATAGCAATGCAAATGCAGTGAAAAGCATGCGTACACAATGGTGGGGGCAGGATAGATAAAACTGAAGTGTTCCAACTTCTACCTGTGGAAACTTTATTTTCCTGATGCAGGAGGAAACTATTTCTTGCTATGCTTCCAGAGTCTCTGGCGCTGGGTGCAACATTTTTTCTTAGATATCCTAATAAATATATTGTTAAGTATTTGGATGCCATGTATATTATTTTTCCTTTCCTGAGCAGTTGCAAGCTGAAGAAATTGTCTCTCCCTACCCCGATCATCTCATTTGATGGGATATTAGGACATGCTGATAATCCTGGAGGTTTTGCGCCCATTGCCTTTTTAGTTTATGCAATTTGTTTTGTTTTTGCCCTCCATTTCTCCTTTTTGTTTCTCTCCTCCCCCCTCCCCATCCCCCCATGGTGGTCTAAGATTGTAAGAACTGATTTGTGCATATTTTCTTTGTTTTTTCTTGACCACATCCAAAATGACCACTTTTGCTCTAACAGACTGGGCATTGATGAATCGGGTACAGTTACAAGATTTTTCCAATAGGAAACAGCCTTCCTCCACCTTTATTAGAATGCTTTGGGGCAGATCAACCTCTCCCCACAATAACCTGAATGGACAAATCTTGCTGAATTTCCCATAATATTACCCAGATATTAAAACAGCTAAGAAATACCCCAAATAAAAATATCAGAATAACGTCTCACAGCTTGTTCCAATGCACAAAGGAGACCATTTCCTTAACTACTACCACTGAACATTTGTATAGCGATAAAAGGCGAATGCAGCGCTGCACAGACACATGTAAAAGACTGTCCTGGCTCATCGGAGCTTACAATCTAATAGACAACACAGTAGTGGTAGACATGGGATACAGTTAGGGGGAATGGTAAGGAAACACAAAAGAGATTAGGAGAGTCAGGATCCAAAAGCAGCAGCAAAGAGGTGAGTTTTCAGCCTGGATTTGAAAAGGGTCAGAGAAGGTACCTGATGCACAGACTCAGGTAGTATGTTTCAGGCATAAGGAGCAGCAAGGTAAAAGGAGCGAAGTCTGACATTAGCAATAGGAGAGAAGGGCACAGATAGAAGCGATTCGCCAGAAGAGCGGAGTTCCCCAGGAGGGGTGTAGGGAGAGATAAGAGAGGAAAGGTAGAGAGGAGTTGCAGAGCAAATGCACTTATAGGTCAGCAGGAGAAGTTTGAACTGGATGTGGAAATTGATAGGAAGCCAATGAAGTGACTTGAGAAGAGGGGTTATATGAGCATATTGAGGCTGGCCTGAAGATTAGCTGCGCAGCATAGTGTTGAACAAATTAAAGGGGAGAGAGATGACTCCGAGGACGACCAGCAAGTAGCTGGTTACAATAGTCTAGATGGGAGGTGACTAATGAGTGGATAAGTGTCTTAGTAGTGTGTTCAGAAAGGAATGGGCGAATTTTGTTGATGTTGTAGAGAAACATCAAGTTTTAGCTATCAGTCAGATGTGTGTGGAGAAGGAGAGAGAGGAGTCAAAGGTGACCCCAAGGTTGTGAATTGTGGAGACAGGGAGGAGTAGAGAGTTATTTACAGAGACTGAGAAAGGAGGAAGGGGAGAGGATGGTTTAGTATGCCCTTAAGTATCTGGGTCATAGGCACATGCCTAGTATGTTTATGCCCTTTTCTGACCCCGCCTCCTTCCAGCCATGGCACTGTTGCTTTCGTGATGCTGAGTGCAGTACTCCAGTGGAGCCCCTCTCAGGCATGGCGAGTGCTGGACCGTAATCAAAGACTAGTCAGGAACGTTATTTCCCAGATGGAGTCTGCTTCCACATACTGTATGACAGAAAGGTGGTCTGAAGTACTGATAAGAATAATCAACTGGACCCACAGGCAACTTCTCCCAGTGTCAATCCTGTTTCTTAAGGTTGCAGTTAATGAGACGATTTTGGTCAAAAGAGGGCATTACATGGTTATGTAATGCTTATCACACTGGGACAGTTCCTCCTCAGGGGAAATGAAGGGAACAAAGTGGCGAGGCACCCACCCCTGACAACGTTCCAGCATGTTTCTGTTGCTCAGTCTCCTCCCATTCCCTTTTCCACTTTTGCCATTCAACCCCCCCCCTCCCCCCTGCACTCCTTAACAACCTGCTTCTAGGAAGTCCTCCTCCATTTCCTCAGCAGAGTTCCAGGGCATTTCCTCCACCAGGTCTTTTTTCATATGCATGCTGTGTTCCCCAGGCAGCATGGGCAGGCCACCTATTGGGCCAACAGTCAGTTTGTTCCCTCTCCATCCCCTTTGGCTCTAACACTTGCGATATGTGCTGCCAAGGGAACTCACTGGTCACACACTTCCTGATTGCTGGGAGAACTGTTCAGGGGCTCCTCCTGATTGGCTAGAGGGTTTCCTTATTTCCAGGGACCATCTCCTGATCCAAACCCTGGGCTATATTGATTCCTGCTCCTATTAACCTGCTTCCAATTCCCTTCCTCCAGGGACAGATGTGAAGGAAGCAATCCAATAGACGCCCTCCCTGGGGGTTTTCCTGCTTGGCTATCCCCTGGTGAGCTACAGTATATATGTCACACTTTACATCATCTCCAGATTCACCTGACTTTCCACAGACTCGCTAGCAGCACTGCTCACTTCTACTGCTCAGAACCAGTCTCTAAAATTTTCTTTGAGATCCCAGTATTCTCCTTGCTGGAATCGAACAAGTACTGTTTCAGCAATAAGAGGTGAAAGATTATATATTCACCCGGTTAGGGAAAATAGAGTTACTTAAGTTAGGCAAAGGAGCCCTAGACACAAAGGGTCTGATATTCAAAATGCATTTACACAGTTTACAGCCCTGTAAACCGAGTAAATGCCTTAACTGGAGATATTCAACGGCACCTACACGGTTAATGCTGCTGAATATCCCCTCCTAACTCCCCTACGTGCCCCAGTACTATCTGGTTGGCATAAGAGCATGTTGGGGGGCGTTCTGGGGCGCAGCAGAGGTGGTGGTAAGCGCTAACTGGGCAGCAGTGATATTGCATGCTGCCTGGTTATTTTATTTATTTAACATTCTTTTATACCGCTTTATCATTTCAATCAAAGCAGTTTACATTGTAACTTAAACTTGTACATTAAACAGGGACATTGATAACTTGGATTTTTCTGAGCAATGGAGGGTTAGGTGACTTGCCCAAGGCCACAAGGAGTGCTAGTGGGAATCAAACCCTGGTCTCTTGGTGCCCAAGCTAGTGCTCTAACCATTAGGCTACTCCTCCGCTCCTCCAGGTTAGCGATCTGCGCCTTAAAGATAGGCATGGAAAACCCCTTGCCTATCTTTAAGGCGCAGGAGCTAACTGGGCAACATGCAATATCGCTGCTGCCTAGTTAGCTCTGGTGGCTTCTGGTGTGTGCAGCAATGCCTGGGATATTCAGTACCATTGCCGTGGCATTGAATATCCAGTTTAGAGGGCGGCAGGGAGGGCTGTGTATTGACGAGGCGCAAAGGCCTGCTAAAATGTTGATGACTTAATATAGGGCCCAAAGCCTATATTTTACATAAGATCTATGCTATATCTTGTATCCGACTCGGCTCAGTTGAGATAAAAATGTAGTCTTGAATTACATGCCTTGATCTATCCTGTGTTGTTCAAATCAGGGGATGGCTGAAAGCATAAGGATATACATTAATGTGCTTAACACTAGTCCATGGATTGTAAAACACAAAAGCAAGCCTTGACATTTATGTCCATATTTTCAGTATAACTCCGAATTTGAGTAATGCAGATATAAGAAATCATTCTTGGATTTGTGACTTCCATTTTTCTCTGCACAAATACACTACAAGAACCACTGTACATGACATGTAGAATGCTGTTAACTGTCATATTTCAAAAATATAACCATCCATCTTCCAGTTGCCTAAAAATGTCTCACTGCAATATTCTTCAATCACAAAAACATAGACTCCAAAGACATTTTGAGAGATGATGACCCGGGGTCACGAATACTCTCAGAAGCTGTAGGAATGAAGATAGAACATACTCAGCAGGATGTTGGACCTAAATTCTGAACTGCAGCTTGAGAGGCATTCCATACAAATCACTGTTAGCTGAAATAAGTTGCAGGTGAGAGTGAAGAGCAACAACGAGAAGTCTTTGTTACACATTTCCATTCCACTGTCAACAGACGTGAAACAGATGCACAGAACAGTGTTCCCTTGCTGACAATCACATCAAAGAACAAAGATGAATATGCCACTGTTGAGACAAGGATGAATGGGTAATGAAAATCCTTCTCTGGGAATAGCGAGCAACAAATGATGCAATGGCATAGTACCTCAATCTATGTAAATTACGTAGACCGAAGAGTACATGGAGTCCTATTTCCAAAGTTTTTTTTCTGTCTTATGCAGTATCTCTTGAAAGCCACTTTTGAATCGTACGATATGGTTCAGTGCACTGTTATACACAGGGAAAATACTTAGCAAGGAGAAAAAGCATAAGTTAAATTTTGCTTCAACCCAAACTGTAAAAACAGTATAGGAAAAGCTTAAATATGCCGCATCTGCATCTACGAGGTGAGACCTAAGGATGTAAATATCTGTGCCCGAGATCCGGGGATTGATTGATTTTTTTTTTTTTAATTTATAGCCTGCATTATCTGAAATCTAAGCAGGTTACAAATTACATGCAAATCTATATTTAATATACATAAAATCAATGACTAATGCAAAAAACAATCAAAGGTATAAAACAGTACAATAAAATAAAATTAAAAACAATTAAATGCAGACAACAAAAATGACGCATCAACTTCCCATATAAATCTTCAAAAATGTCACACCTCCTTATCGGCTCACAAATGGACTAAATTGCCAAATAGGATGCCCTAACTGTATTACATAAATACAAAAGAAAGGCTGGGTTAAACAAATGTACTTTCAGTTGTTTCCTGAACGTGGCAACAAGACTTGCTGACTGCAATGCTGAAGGCAGGGCATTCCACATGGTTGGGCCTATTACTGAGAAAACACAAGAGCAGGTTTCCACTGAATATATGGCAAAACAATGGAACATCCAACAGACGTTGGCCTTCAGAGCTTGACAAGTGAGGTGGATGATATAGAAACATAACAGCAGAAAAAGACCACATGGTCTATCTAGTCTGCCCTTCCATATCACACACTACAAGAGTCCCTTTTTTTCTTTAGAGAGCTTCTGTGTTTGTCCCATGCTTTTTTGAATTTAGATACTGTCCTCATTTCTACCACTTCCACTGGGAGACTATTCCAAACATCTACCACTCTTTCGGTAAAGAAATATTTCTGTGTATTACTCCTGAGTCTATCCCCTTTCACCCTTATCCTATATCCCCTCATAGCAGAGCTTGCTTTCAATGAAAAGAGGCTCTCTCCTCCTGTGCATTTATGTCACGGAGGTATTTAAAGGTCTCAATAATACCACCTCTGTCCTGTCTTTCCTCTGAAGTAAACATATTAAGGTCCTTAAGTTTGTCCTCATATGCTTTATAATGAAGACCATTAACTATTTTAAAAGCCATCCTCTGCACTGACTCCAACCTATTTATATCCTTTTGAAGGTGTGATCTCCAGAATTGCACACAATACTCCAAATGAGGTCGCACCAAAGACTTATACAGAGTGTAACAGTGCAGACCCCGAACAACACGAGAAAATGCAGTTCTGTATAAAGGAGCACAGAAAAAGTGACAGGGTAAACAAGGAAATGTCAGATGGTTACCGTGAGCAACCTAGAAACACGTGCAAAAGCCCAATGAGGACACACCCAGCCAGCAAAGGAAGGGAATTCACTTTACCTGACAGGGTTCAGCTGGGTGGGGGTGGAGCAAGGAAACACTGGGATAAAATAGGCTCCCAGACAATCAGAGAGAGAGAGGAGCTGAAGCAGCCACGGACACATTCTGAGGGAATACAGCAAAGGCAGCTAAAACCCTGGGAAGCATGGAGCAGGTATGAGAATGTAAGAGAGAGTGACAATGAGGCTTTGGAGCAACTAGAGAGCCAGCGTGAAGGTCAGAGGGGAACCGAAGACCTGAGTGAAGCTGAGAGATATCAACAGCCAGATAGTGTGTTTGAGCCAGAGAGACGTAAGAAGACTGCAGTTGCAGGTTCCAGTGCACAGAGTGAATGCAAGAGTGATTTGCCATATGAAAGAAGACAACCCTGGAGGTATGGAAATAGGCACACAAGGTCCCACTATCTAGAGGCTGAAAATATCCCTTCTTCTGGTTTTAAAAACCCTAGAAGAAAAAGGTTTTACTTACCAGATAAAGCTGAAGAGTTTTGTAGTCATTGTAAGCTCACAGCTCCCTGTGAAACTCCGTCACGAGCTCTCCAATCTAGCTCAGCTGGGTTACAAAAGGGAAGCCTGAACCGGCAGAGAAATTTCCTTAATTATCCCACTAGCAGAGCAAACCAGGAGTTGAGCTATATTCTAAAATACCAGCAGGGGCAGTGCCCTGAAAAGCTCAACTCTAGAATACATGGTAATTCCCAGAGAGACACTAGCTCTAAGGAAGAGAGGAACTTCCTGTCTGACGAGGTTAACCAGCCATTCTCCCACGTTACTGCTGAGGTCCAGAATGAACCTTCCAGTCAGCCGGAGTTAATGGAATATCAAAATGCAGAAGAAAATGATATGCCAGAATTGATGGACTGCTCTTTGACCTTGATTGAACCTGAGTTCTCTCTCAGATAAGTAATTGGTTTGTGTCCTAGCTTTAGTGTTATAAGCAACAGGCTGCAGCTCTCTCTAAGTAAAGCAGATATAAGCTGTGCTGTCAGCTACAGGAGAAAGAACCATATTGAGATATAAGCTGTTTTGTCTTTTCATTTATTTGTTGTTTTGGAAGCTGAAGGAAGCAAGTTCTGTTTGCTTTTGTTACTTTATGTTATATGTCCAAGCAAGGCATTTGATTTATGTTCCTGAAGATAAAGTACCCTCAAGGGACGGGGAATAAAACCCTTTAATTTGGAAAGAAGTGTTTTGTGGTTTATCTCAGTGAAGGCACAACTACCACCCTCCAGAGCCTTGCAATACCAGTGGCTACCGCTTGGCCAGAGAGGGCACGACAAGAGGCACTATGGTTTCTTTTCTTCTGCTGGCCATTCCTCTCCCTATGTACCCAAGCATCCTTCTAGCTTTCACTGTCACCTTTTCTACCTGTTTAGCTACTTTGAGATTGTCAGACACAATCACACCTAGGTCCCGTTCTTCTTTTGTGGACAGAAGTACGTCACCCCCTATACTGTACTGCTCCCTTGGATTGTTGCAGCCCAAATGCATAACCTTACATTTTTTAGCATTAAATCTCAGCTGCCAAATTCTAGACCATTCTTCAAGCTTAGCTAAATCCCCCCTCATGTTCTCTACTCCTTACTGGGTGTCTACTCTGTTGCAGATTTTGGTATCATCCACAAAGAGGCAAATCTTACCCGACAGCCCTTTCGCAATATCACTAACAAAGATGTTAAAAAGAATCAGACCAAGGACAGATCCCTGGGGCACACCACTGGTAATATCCTTCTTCTCAGAGTGAGCTCCATTTACCTGTACTCTTTGTCGCCTCCCACCCAACCAATTTCTAACACAAGCAGTAACTTTAGGGTCCATCCCAAGGGTGCTTAGTTTGTTTATAAGTCACCTGTGTGGAACAGTGTCAAATGCTTTACTGAAATCTAAATACACCACATCTAGGGCTCTCCCTTGGTCCAACTCCCTGATCACCCAGTCAAAGAAATCAATCAGATTTGTCTGACAAAACCTGCCCCTGGTGAATCCATGCTGCCTTGGATCCTGTAATCCTTTGGACTATAGAAACCTCTCTTTCAGCAGCATTTCCAATAATTTACTCATCACCGAGGTTAAACTAACTGGCCTGTAGTTTTCAACCACATCCTTACTTCCGCTTTTGTGTAAAGGGACCATATGTGCCTCTCTCCAGTCTTCTGGCACCACCCCAGACTCCAAAGAGGCATTGAAAAGGTCAGTCAGTGGAGTTGCTAGAACGTCCCCAAGTTCCTTCAATATATCCCAACTGGTCCCATCGCTTTGTCTGCTTTTAGTTTAGCTAGTTCCTCATGAACACAGTCCCCTAAAAATCGTTTGAGAGCCCCTCGCTTTTGTTCCTGTTTGTGGGTGTTGCCTGAGGTCCTGCTCCTAGCCCTTCATCTGTGAACACAGAACAGAAATATTTGGTAAGCAATTCTGCTTTATCCTCATCAACTTCTACATATTCATCCCCTTCACCCTTGAGTCTGACAATACCATTTTTTGCCCTTCCTCCTCTTCTTTTTTTTGTACCTTTGCTTTCTTGACTACTTTGCCAGTCTCTTTAAGTTTTTCCAAATATAGATGCCTGTCTTCCTCTTTCTGTGATCTCTTGTATTTCATGAAGGCCTCCCTCTTTTTCTTCACCTTTTCAGCTACCTTTTTTGAGAACCATAGCGGTCTCCTTGTCCTTTTATTTACCATTCTAGCAAAAAGGTTGGTTGCCCTTAAAATATCCCCTTTCAGTTTTGCCCACTGTTTTTCTACATCCCCCAGCTGTTTCCAACCTGCTAACAACTTCTTGAAGTGTTGGCTTATCTTGGAAAAATTAGTTTTCTAAAGTCTAAGACCCTCGCTTTTGAATAGATTTTATCAGCCCTAGTCCTAATACTGAATCACACCATCTGGTGATTACTGGATGCGAGATGATCTCTCACTGTAACATCAAAAACACTTTCTCCATTGGTAAGCACCAAGTCCAGTATGGCCCCTTCACGTGTAGGTCCTGTTACCAGTTGCCTGAATACTTCTTCCTGTAAAGAATCCTGGATCTCCTTGCTTCTAGTTGATACCGCAATAGGGATGCGCCAATCAACATCTGGCATATTAAAATTCCCAATTAGTAGCTTTCCCCTTTCCTGGCAATTCTGCATATGTCTTCTATTAAATCTCCATCCATGTCTTCTCCCTGTGATGGTCTGTATATCACGCCAATGCAAATGGATTTCTCTTTCCCTCTTTCTAGTTTAACCCACATTGCCTCCTCTTTCCCTTTTAAGCCCTGTATTTCCATAGCTTTAATGTTATTTTTAACATATAGTGCCACTCCTTCCACCCTTCTTCCTACCCTGTCCTTTCTGAGTAACTTATAGTAAGTTATATCCCAGTCATGGTTGTCCGTGAACCATGTCTCTTTTGTTGTTGTTGTTGTTAAGTGCCATCGAGTCGGTGTTGACTCATGGCGACCCTCTGGATAGTTGTCCTAAATTGTGTTTGGTCTTCAGTCAGGTGGTCATTGTTGACAGACTGGCACCCAAAGCTGCTGTTACTGCATTGATCCATCTCATTGCTGGCCTTCCTCTTTTGTGTTGACCTTCTATCTTGCCAAGCATGATGTCTTTCTCTAATGATCTCTCTCTTCGCATGATGTGTGAAAGTCAAAGTCTTGTCATCTTAGCTTCTAAAGAAAGCTTAGGTTTGATCTCCTCTAGTACTGACTGGTTGATTCTTCAGGCAGCCCATGATATATACAGTATTTTCCGCCAGCACCATAATTCAAAGGCATCAATTTTTTTCCTGTCTATCTTTTTCACTGTCCAACTTTCACATCCATATGGTGTTATTGAAAATACCATGGCTTGAACAATTCAAGTCTTTGTATGGAGAGAGACATCTCTGCTCTTGAGAATCTTGTCTAGGTCCTTCATTACTATTCTGCCAAGAGCAATGCATTGTCAGATTTCTTGACTGCTTGATGCTTCTTTATTGATAGTTGATCCAAGTAGGTTAAAGTTGTCCACTATTTCAATTTGTTCTCCATCAACGATGAACTTATTGATTTTGCCAGTTGTCATGATCTTTGTCTTCTTTACATTAAGGTACAGGCCCATATTAAGACTATGTTCCTTGATCGTGAGAAGCAAATGTTTCAGATCATCTGCAATCTGTTGGGTGTCTGCAAACTGAAATGTCTCTGTGACTGTCACTAAATCCAAGTCAGCCTCTTAAAGCCTCAACATCTGGGATCTTATTTCCCATGCTACGGGCATTTATAGACACTGCTTTCCAGATGTTGCCCCTTTTACCTATTTCTATAAAGGTATTTATTGTTTGTTCATTTATTTATTTTTTATTTATTTGTTACTTTTTTCTATACCGCCTCATCCAGGGGCGGTTTACAGGGAACCAAACACGTTACATAAAACAGTGACTAACATTTTACATGATAACTTGACAAGTAACATTCTCAGTTGAAAACTATGTACAGGTTAACTATATACATGTGTTCCTTGGTTTGGGTGAGCATGGTTTGGGTCTGAGTGACTTTGCATGGTTCCTACCACCAGTTGTGTTAGGTAAAGGGTTGCTGTGTCAGTGATGTTTGTGGGTTTGGGTGTGAGTCTGCTTCCCCATAGTGTGTGGTGAAGAGGTGGGTTTTGAGTTGCTTTCTGAACTCTTGGAGGTCTTTGTGTGGATGTGTAGTGGTAGGGAGTTCCAGAGGCTGGGGGCCCTGTATGTAAATGCTCTGGAGCTGGTAGTTTGTTTCATTTTGCAGATTGAGTGTGGAATTGTTAGGGAGTGGAAGGCGTTCTCCCTTTGCGATCTGGTGTCTGTGGGGGTATGGATGAGAGTTGAGAGAAAGGATGGTGCAACATTGTTGAAGAGCTTGAACGAGTATTTTGTATTTTATCTGGCTTTGTATTGGTAGCCAGTGGAGGTCATGTAGGATGGGTGTGATGCGGTCAGTTAGTCTGACTTTGCAGATGATTCTGGCTGTGATGTTCAGGGCTCTTTGGAGTATGTATAGATTTTTTGCCGGTAGACCCTGCAACAAGCTGTTGCAGTAGTCAAAGTGGGGGGTAATAATGGCTTGCACAACTGATCTGAAGTCGTTTGCTTCAAGGAAAGGTCTCTCGTGTTGTATGGTCTTTAGTTTGTAAAGAATCGTTCTGGCTGTTTGCTTCAGGTGGGGTAGCATGGTGAGTGATGTGTCGAGAATTATGCCGAGATATTTAACCTCTTTCTTGACTTGGAGTGTGATGTTGTTAATCGTGATGGTTTGTGGTAGAGTTGTGTTTTGATTCCTTATGATGTAAAGTGTTTCTGTCTTATTAAAATTTATGCTGAGATCGTTATATTTCAGCCATGACTCTGTTTCATTAATGCAGTCGGCTAGGTTGTTATAGTTAGGGTTGTTTATATCTATGGGGAGTGACAGCATAATGTCATCTGCATAGATGTACTATTTGATATTGTGTTTCCTGAATATGTGGCTGATGGACTGTAGGTACAGGTTGAATAGGAGGGAGGAGAGGCGGATCCTTGCGGTATCCCTTGGTCCTGTGGAAAGGTTCTTGGGGGGGTCCTCCCTTATTTGAATCCGTAGTTTGCGGTTTGTGATGTAGGATTTAAGCCATAGTAGGACTATTCCGCCTAGGCCGAGATGCTCTAATCTTGTGAGGAGGGTGTTGTGGTTGATGTTATCAAAGGCTGAGGCAATGTATATCAAAACTAATAGGAATGCATGACTGGGGTTGTCTAGGCCTAGGATGAGGTTATCAGTTAGGGCGAGGAGCAAGGTTTCGACCCCATGATATGGGCGAAAGCCATACTAATGTTCATCTAGGGGGGCATTGGTATCTAGGTAGTCTTGGAGTTGGTTTAAAATGTTTTTTTTTCCAATTATTTTGGCAATAAATGGGATGCTTGCTATTGGTCTGTATGAATTGGTCTGTATGTGAAGCTTTTGATGTTTCACTTAGCCAGGGGCTTTCTTCACCCCTCCCCAATGAATCTAGTTTAAAGCCTTCTTCAATAGGTTAGCCAGTCTATTACTGAAGACATGTCGAGCCTTCTTGGACAGTTGGACACCATCTCTGCTCTGCGGCCCTTTGAACATCATCCCATGATCCAGGAAACCAAAACACTCTCAATGACAGCATCCATGCAACCATGCATTCATCTCCAGGATGCAAGCTTCTCTGACCTGGCCTTTACCCTCAACAGTGAGGATTAAAGAGACTACCACCTGCACTCCTATCTGCTTCACCCTCTGTCACAGAGCCATGAAGTCACTCTTGATACGCTCAGAGGGATACATAGCAGTAGCATTTGTGCTGACATGGATGAGCAACATTGGGTAATAGTCAGTAGGCTTGATGAGTCTCAGCAAACTCTCCATAACATCTTGGATTTTGGCACCTGGCAGACAACATGCAGATGGATGCCTCAGTACCCCTCAGAAGAGAGTCACCAACCATCACTATCCTTTGCTTCTTAGTGTTCACCAATTCAGCAACTTTGAGGTGCTCAAGCTCTGGTTCTTCCCTTTCCTGGTATGTCTCCGCCTCCTCCACTTCCAGAGCTGCATAATGGTTCTTCAATTCAAGGGCTTGAGGAGTTGGATTGATGATTATGCAGGTCCTGGTGACTCTTGTCCAACCTTGATCCTTCTGTAGGCTCCCATCTTCTCCTCTGCTGGAAAGCTTGGATGTTTCAAGAAGCATCTCATCAATGTACCTCTCACTGTCTTGAATGCTCTTTGGTCTTGCCACTTCTTCTCTGAGCTCTTTCACCTGTTTCCTGAGAGTTTCAGCATGCAGGAATCCTGCACATGGAACCGGTTCTTCAACTGGCATTGGGATCTCTGTCTGGACAGAGGTAGAAGCTGTAACAGGGACAGCAGCTTTGGCAATATAATTTTTCCCTGCCATTGTTCAGTTGATGTAGTCATACATTTAGGAGCATCACCGCTCATAGATTTATTTATTTATTTATTTATTTATTTTTTACACTGCGCTCTTTAGAATCAATGCGGTTTACATGTATACTAACAGGTACTTTTTATCCCCTTGTCCCTGAAGGGCTCACAATCTAAGTGTACCTGAGGCAATGGAGGGTTAAGTGGCTTGCCCAAGGCCACAAGGAGTGGCCATGGGACTAGAGACCCCAGTCCCTCCGGCCTGAGGTTGCTTGTCCCCATGTGGGAATTGAACCCCCGGCCTTCCGGCCTGAGGTAATCTGTCCCAACCACTGAGTCACTCCTCCCTTTTTAGAAACATTTATATGCTGCTACCATGTACAACATTCTAAATCGTTTACAATAAGAACATGCTAAAAGAAACATAATGCAGGGAAAATACAAAATAACAAAATAGACTGTGACCTCCACTCACCACCTCCCTCTGCTACAACCTAACTGGGGAATAGAAAGGTCTAACCCCGAAGTCCTATTAAAAATAGGCTCATTAGTATTTAGCTTATGCCCTTCCTGGAGAGGAGTCCAAGGTGAATTACAATCAGCACTGTAAGTATTTCCCTAATCCTAGAAGGCTTACAATCTAAGTCTTGGGGGGGGGGGGCGGGCGGGGGATATTCAGTGGCAGCAGCTAGCAACTGTACAGAGGCTAGCTGCCGCTGCTGAACTTTAAATCCATAGATTCAGTGCTATAGCCATATTTGGTGACTGGCATTGAATCCAGATTGACTGGATAGTGCAGAAGCTAACCGGGAAATGGCAATCTTCAGCTGCTGCCCGGTTAGCTTCAGTAGCAAAGGTTAGGGCAGCTTTTCAGGTGCCCAACCTTCACCACTGAGGGATTACTGACTAGTGGCTGAATATCGCTGCTGGCCCGTTATCCCTGGGTTCCACCTCGGACCAGACCCTGGAATGCCCCAATTCTAGCCATCTAGCATTTAGAGGTGGCACCCATGATCCCCTCAGGTTTTACCTGTGGCAATGGAGGATTAAGTGACTTGCCCAAGGCTGCAAGCAGTGCCAGTGGGATTTGAATGCTGGTCCTTTTGGTCAGCAGGCCACTGCTCTAACCACTAGGCGGCTAGATTGGATGGATGCTAAGCTTGTTCAGTTGATCTAGCAGATGCCCTTAAATGAAGGATTAATTTACAAAAATTGCAACTGAACCAGCAGTAGTCAGATTTAATGATTTAAACATTAACATTGAACAGTGATTCAATGGATTCAACAAATTATTCAGAACCACAATTACCTTCTGTATCTGCTCAAAAGTCTGAATGCAAACTAAAGCTATGGCAAAAACAAGACCTTTTGAAAGAAACCTTTTTCAGAGAGGCCAAAAAGAAATCCAATGATTCTTTCAATGGGTTATGCCACAAATTTGAGCAGCACTGGTTGTATCCAAATTGGATATTGCATCCAACTGAGAGAGTCATCACTCTTTTAGACCCAACACATCATATGAACCATTAACCAAGTGAGCCCTCCTATTAGAGTTTGGAGAACTCATTGTAAGTATTAAAACAGCCAGTTTAATCAAATGGTCAGACGAGGCCGGGTATATGGTTGCACTATATCTCATCTCTTGAGGAAAATAAGGATTCGGTCAAACACATTAAGTCTTATGAATGTCTGAAAAAGTAGTTCAGTGATGACTTGCATCTAACCAAGAAAACATATCGTCAGATACTGTGGACCACCAAAGGATCAAACAATTCCCACGAAGTGACATTTAGAAAAAGACCCAAATATACCTGCTCCAACAACTTTTTTTCAGACTACATTACGAGGTAGCTATATTTAGCATCCTCCCTTAAGTCCATTTTAATTTAATAAAAGTGATCATGCATAATTTCTAAATTGCCAAGAGAATTAAACCAATGCATTTCAAACCATGCAATTATTGGTTTTGCTTCAGGGTAAGGAAAAAAATTTGGCAGTACTTATCTGAATGGAAGCATTCCATCATCCAAAATGTGGAGCTTAAACAGAAAAAAATGGTTCTGGCATCCTTTTAAACAGGAAACTGTTCCTCTAATTCTCCTTAAAGGGCCCAGAAATCACACCAATGTCTTTTCCTAAATTTAACCAAGGGAAGACAACATGTGTGAAAACTCTTCATTCATGGTCCTAAGGGTGACTTCATTACCATGTGAATTAAAATCACCTAAACTAATAGATTAGCTAAATTAATTTGTGATGAAGAAAGCGCCTTCTAATTGGTGAACAATCATCTCTCAATAAGATTGGTAGGCAATAAATTAAACCTAATTTCCAAAACAGAGCAGTTTAAATAGTAACATTAGTATATGACGGTAGATAAAGACCAGCATGGTCCATCTAGTCTGCTCAGCAAGGCGGAAAGGGTAGGTGCACTTGCTGCTCCGTGCAGGTCACCCCTCCACATGCCTTTGTTTAAGGGTGCACCCACCGCTCTGTGTAGGTACCCTTCTGATCAGTTTTTCACATTACCCTTGTGCAAATTCAATAATTCTTTATAAATTACAAACAACCCTCCACCACAGGCATTCACATACAGTTTAGAAACAGTAATACAAAACTGGGTGACTGATAATATCAGAAATTTGTCAGCCAAGACTAATTAATGCAAAATAAATCAGGTAGATCATCAACAAAGGAATAAAATAATAAGCCATTAATTAAAACAACATAGAGTGTATTAGGCATTGTCAGTTATATGGAATGGAGACTAGTACAGGCCTTTCCCTCTGAAAAGGATGACGAGGAGGAAGCCCACCCTATCAGCCTTGGCCCAGTAAAACAGGAGTTTAGAATATCTAAATCACCCTCCAGAAAGAAAACAAATCAAAGCCACCTTTAGAAAGCTGAGTTTGCATGAAGGAGGGCACAAAGGAGCTGTTTTCTTATGCTCCTTTGTTGGCACGACTCAGACAGGGCACGACAGCTCCGGCATCAGCATTCCGGTCCACCTTGTGCTGCTGATGTCACTAAAGTGAGCAGAGCCAGCAAAGGGTAGCAGGGATTTCTGGAGCAGCCCATTTAATACCCTTAGGGGTACTTGAAAGGATCATACCTCCACCGCCAACATGATTCTGGAGCATGAGATCTTTATTTTACAGCAGGAGGTGGTGGAATGCCTGGATCTTGCTGTGTTGATGGCGGTGGCAGCAGCAAGCAGTTATGAGAAAGTACACGCAGAACTGGGCCAGAGTTTGAACTCTGCTCCTAGGCCCAGCTTCCTCTCTGGAAGCCATGGGGGGGGGGGGGGGGGGGGGGGAGAAAGCTGAACAGCAGAGCCCCATATGGCATCAATAGAGGTTTTGTTCCAAGCAATTATTTTATAAATTATGTGTTAAAGGAGAAGATCCTCCAATACCATGAAATGCAGCTATTTGCGAAGAAAATGTGGCAGAAAGATACAGAAATATTTCTCATCATATTGGAAGCCATATGCATGATAAAGAGGAATTTCCAATTACACCTTGACAGGTTGCCTACATATGCTATATCTTATGAAGTCCAGAAGGGAGCTCTTTTAGGCATGATGCAAGTACTATGGCAAGAGTTAGCAGTAAATCTGAGAGACTGAGAATCCTACCCCACATACCTGGCTTAGGAGTGAGGTTTGTTATTGTCATGGTATGAACAAAACATTTAGAGAAATTGCCCCTACCAAAAATAATGAGCATATTTAATTCAAAGCCCAGTCACCCCCACCTCCTTTTTACCCACTATACTATATAAAATAACAGCTAATGCTCTTCACACATAGACACATAGGTGACCTGTTATAAAATTACTCTCAAAATGCATTGTTAGTCCAATAAAAATATATCATCTTATTTTTTTTGTTTGTTAACCTTCATTTTTGTCATTCAAGTGACTAAGATAACCAGTTCTGCAGAAGAAGTAGTATGGTGGCTAAGAGACTAGTGTATCTGGACAGCCAGTGCCTCAATACCTAAGAGAAATGTAGTCAGAAGGCTTTCCACATTTGGGAGGTTGGTCATGGATGGAGTTATAGAGGGTTTTGAAGGGAAAAGGGTCTTTGATGTCTTTTCTGCTAAGCAGGCAGAAGGGGGCATAGGAAAAGGAAGTAATGTTGTGGTGTGCTAGCCAGTCAATGCTGACGCTTGGCGACCCATCTCCTAGACTTTCTTGGCAAGGTGCAACTGGAAGTAGATTGCCACAGTAAGTCTATAGCACTTGGTAGTCCAAGGTAGTCTCCCATCCATACAAAGTAAAACACTCTGACAACGTAACTCCTTTAGTCATTAAATAACATCGGTTGCCTATTTTGAGCAGGATTAAATTAAAAATCCTTTTGATTTCTCATTTAGCATTTCTTCTTATTATCTTTTCCCCTTGCTTATTCCTCGTACTCCAAATGTACCTCTTAGAAATCCCCATACCTCACAGGTTTTGTCTTGCCTGGATTAGCCTGGCTGCTTTCTTGTACCAGGCCCCAGTGTTATAGAACACGTTACCATTAGAGATACCTGCAGAGATGTCTTCCAAAAAATTCAAAAAGCTTGTTTAGGACCTGACTATTCCAATGTTCTTATGCTGAATATCTATGCTTTATGATTCTTACTGGCTAGTTTGGCAACACCTTGTATCCTCCCTCTTTGTGGCCTCGGTTACCTGTTTCAGTTTTCCGAACACATTTCCACCTTCCCCTCCCTCCCACCTATTTGGTTGTATTTTGTCTTTGTCATGGCGTGAGGTACTTCAGTACAGAATCATATTGAAGTACTGCAAATCACCATGTGGCAGTTTGTTTGAATGGCAGTACAGCAAATGCTTTTAAACAAGCAAATAAATTAAATTAATACAAAACTTACAACAATTTCACAAAGAAGAGCAGGATTTATATCATTTAATGAGGCATGAAGAATCCAACGGATGAATGGTCAGAAATGAGAGAAGGCAGAACTATCTTTCCACTGGTGGTGGCAAAAATTTTACAATGATGAGGCAGCACATTTGCGGATTGAGACTGCTCTTAGAAATTTGAGAAGAAAATATATCTGGCTCACTGTGTCAAAGGATGCGGAAAAATGCATGTTTCCAAAAGATTTATTTCCTGCAGAAAAAGTGCACGTGAAATGTTTCCAAGTCTCATGCCCTCTGGAAGTCGTAGTATTAGACTATGCACTGTATTGAACTGTTTTGGAGAGATAGAACGGGAGTACTATAGACTAATGAAAGCCAGAATCGGTCATTATTGTTCCCTGACAATGGCAGGTGTAAAATATTCAATAGGCTGATGCACAATACGTTAAAATCATTATCAGAAGAAAGAAAAAAAAATAGACACTCAGAATACTTATCTGAGTTCTGTCAACATTAACATTTAGAACGATGAATCAAACTATTATACAGTATACTCTTGCTTATCATCTATTTCTCCAGATACATTATTACCCAATGTTTGGATATCGCCTAACCTTGGATGAATGGATTCTCCAACATTGAAGATGTACAAGAAATAGCTTTAATAGAACCAGAGAAGCATGGTTAAAGCAAAAACACATTTTTGATAGAAATGTAACATAGGCAGGTGGGACTCCCTGCCCCTAAACTTGTAACTATCAACCATATGGTTAATAAGGTGAATGTGCGGGCTAAAGGCCACAGATTTATTGAATGTAATGAACAGAAAAGAAGTGGGGTTTCTTGGGGGGTCACCCAATCCAGTACTGCTGCCAATTCTCCCTGTGTCCATGTGTTTTAGACAAAATGTTTGCCTGCTGCTCCAGGACTTCTGACTCAGGTCGCCTGAGGCTGAGCTGGCCACTGCCTTTGAGCGAGTCCGCGGGACACTCTGCCATTGCTATCAGCTTAGAGTGCCCAGTCTCTTGCTAGTCTTTATCTGCCATCATATACTATGTTTCTATATGTTACTATAAAAATGAAAAACACCTGCTCTTCAAGAATATTCTCACCATTAATGGGCCCTTTTTCTAAAGCCTGTTAGGGTTTTGCACTTAACGCGCATTTTGTTCAAAACCTAATGTGCATTAAATGCAAAGCCTTCACGGTAGCTGTTGGGGGCATGGACAGTATGTTCCTGGAAGTTAGCCCACAGATACATATCTTAACACTGGACGTAATTAATGTGGGTGCACCTAATGCCATCCGCAGAGGTATTGCTAGGTGCACTCGCGCTAATTGCCACATTGACTGCATGAGGTATGTACCTCTGCGCTAACTGCACTGTGCTTTTCATGCCCACACTGTCCATACCTTGAGCATGTAGGCTCGGAGGGCCCTGGTGCAGTCTAGCGTGTGTAGGTGCTCCTCTTCGGGGGAGGAGTGCAGTTCAGGATAGAATGTTGGTAGCTCAATAACTTGGTTTATGTGAAATTCCGAAGCCACCTTGGGTATGAATTTTGGGTGAGTGCGCAGAGTGGCTCTGATATGCAGGTTCTCCAGGACCAAGCAGGAAGTCAGTCCTCACTTATGGGTGACGTCGGCGCCGACGGAGCCCTCGCGGAGCAATTTTCCCCAGCTTTCAAAGAAAGCCTTTGGGAATTGCAGCGCGCATGCGCGGTCCTCTTCCCGCCCAAGGGTGCCATCTTAGCCAGTCTTCTTTTTTCCGCGGAGCCCTACAGACGTACCCGTCGTGTCCCCGCGAAAAAGTTGATATTTCTTCATAATTTACTTTTTTCCTTCGGTTCGACGCCGGTCTTTTTCCCGCCCGGACTCGCGATGCCGGTCACGAGTCCTCTTCTTCTTTTTCGGTTTTTCTGACTTAGTCAGTTTTCGCTTTCGATTTTTCCCTGGCAGCCCGGTCCTTTGACCTCGCCGGGGCCCTTTTTCCCCCGATGGCTGCCAGTGGTTTCAAGCGGTGTGGTCAGTGTGACCGAAATATGTCACTGACTGACACACACGACCATTGCCTCCGCTGCCTGGGTCCGGATCATGAAGAAATGATCTGTGGGCCCTGCGGCAAACTCTCCTCCAAAGCGTTGAGAAGTCGGCGGCATCAGCGGGATAGGATCTTCGCTGACCCCAGCCGTACCCGAACCTCGTCGGAGGCCTCCGCGTCCAGGGGTTCCAGCTCGGACCGTCGCCGGAGTTCCTCCGACAGGGGTTCTCCCTCCGGGGACCATCGACGTAAGGTGAAACCCGCGAGGGCGGCGTCGGTGGATGCTCCTGGCTCCGCGACGGCCAGGTCGCATAGCCCCGATAGCCGTCCCGGGTCCTTGGAGAAGGAGCACCTCACGAAGCGACCTCGCCTGGAGTCGGAGCTGCCTGCTCGGGTAAGTCCCGTAGTCCTCCTGGACTCGCCTCCGCGACAGCCGACGTCGGGCCCGACGCCGTCGGGGCCCGAGTCGGGGGCTGCTGGGTCACCTGAGCTCGGACTCAGGTTGACGGCCTTGGAGAGCAGACTGTCTGCCTTCATGGACCAGCAGCGGGCACTGCTCGCTGGCGCCGCTGCCCCGACCGCCGGGACGTCGACGTCTAAGTCGACCCCGGAGACCGAGCCGATCCTCGAGTCGATGCGAACTCGAGTCGATCCTCGGTCGAGGTCACCCTCGGCCTCCCGTTCGGGACCGAGGTCGCCGACGCCGACTCCCTCGGCGTCGGGGCGGCAGGCGCCGTGCCCTGCCCGGGCTGACCCCACCGAGTCCTCGTCGGTCTGGGAGTCTGAAGAGGAAGAGTCGCCTGATTCTTTTCGGACTCGGTGTGTCCCCTCGGACTCACCTGAGTCCGAACCTCGGAAGCAGTCCCCCCCGGAGGATGCCCGGTTCTCGGACTTCGTCAGGGATATGGCCAAGGCTTTGGCCTTCCCTGCGGACCCCGAGGAGGAGCCTCGAGCCGAAGAGCTCGACGCCCTCCAGTATGACTCTCCCGCCAGGGAACACTTTACTGTACCGGTTCCTCCCATGCTGGAACGACTACTCTTCCGCATGTGGGAGAGTCCGGCCACCTCGCCGGTCCTGAGCAAGCGGGTCGATTCCATCTATCGAGTCCGCAAGAGCCCTGGCTTCCAAAAAGCACAGCTACCACACCATTCCATGGTAGTGGAATCGGCCATGCATCGTCTTAAGAGCCAGAAGATGCACTTCTCGGTGCCTCCTGGCAGGGAGGCCCGTAACCTGGATGGCCTTGGTAAGAAGTGTTTCCAGGGCTCTATGCTTGCGTGTCGTGTCCAGACCTACCAGCTATACATGGGCATGTATCTCCGAGACCTGGCTAAAGAGCTAGCCGGATTCTCCGCTGGTTTGTCCGAGGAACCCTTGCGGAGGTTCCTGGCCTTGTCCACTGGCATTCGGGAATGCTCAAAATTCATATCCCGAGCAGCCTATGATGGCTTTGAAGCATCGGCTCGAGTGGCCGCAGCCGGCATCGGTGCCCGCCGACAGGCTTGGCTTCAGTCGTCTGACCTTGAGCCCTGGGTGCAGGACAAGTTGGTCGATGTCCCCTGCCGAGGCGAAAACCTCTTTGGCAAGCCCATGGCTGAAAAGGCTGCACAAATTGAGACGGAGACTCTCACCCGGACTAGGCTTTCTAGGAAGACCTCCGCCCCTTCCCAGAAAAAGAAGGGCTCGGGAAAGAAGTCCTTTTACCCGAGGAAGGCGGCTGCCTACAAACAATACCCCCAATATCAGGCCCCTGCAGCTCCCCAACAGGGCCAGCAGGCCAAGGGACGGGGTAACGGGTCCCGTAGGCAGCAAGCCCCCAAGCCTGCACCACCAGCCCCTGCTCAGCAGGGTGGGGGTTTTTGACTCCTCAAGCATAGCCTCTCCCCCCCCGCTGGTTCCTCCCAGCACCGGAGGCCGGCTGGTTCACTTCGCCCACAGGTGGTCCAGCGTCACCTCAGATGCCTGGGTGCTTCAAGTCGTGCGAGAAGGCTATCTTCTCCACTTTCACCAGGTCCCTCCCTCCTATTTTCCGGGAGAACCTCCACGACCCCCTCTGCACAGGGAATTACTCCTTCAGGAGTTAGCAGGTCTTCTACAGGAACAGGCGGTGGAACCGGTGCCCCACCACCTGAAAGGTCAAGGCTTTTATTCCAGGTATTTTCTAATACCAAAAAGGACAGGAGGCCTCAGACCCATCCTGGACTTGCGCAACCTCAACAAGTTCCTTGTGCGGGAGAAGTTCAAGATGCTTACCCTTGGAATCCTTCTGCCCTACCTCCAGCAGGGAGATTGGCTATGCTCCTTGGATCTAAAGGATTCCTACACGCACATCCTTATCCACCCAAACCACCGCCAGTACCTAAGGTTTGTGGTGGCCGGAAATCATTACCAGTACAGAGTACTGCCCTTTGGCCTGTCCTCCGCACCGCGAGTCTTCACAAAATGTCTCGCGGTGGTGGCGGCCCATCTCCGGCTTCATGGCCTCTATGTCTTTCCGTACCTCGACGACTGGCTCATCAGAGCAGCGTCCGCTCCGGAGGTCACCAACGCCACATGCCGCACGGTGACTCTTCTGCAGTACTTGGGCTTTGTTATAAACTTCGCAAAGTCCACTTTGCTCCCCTCACAGGATCTCGAGTTCATCGGCGCAAGGCTGCACACTCCTCAGGCACGAGCGTTCCTACCGCTCGACAGAGCTCAACGGCTCATGGACCTAGCCGACCGTTTTCGCAGCCAGCCCCTGGTCTCCGCCAGGCGCTTCCTGAGACTACTCGGCCATATGGCTTCCACCGTCCATGTGACCCCCAATGCCCGCCTGAATATGCGGCCTGCTCAATGGTGTCTCCGCCAGCAGTGGCAACAAGCCACAGGCGGCCTAGCAGACCTGGTGCGCGTCTCCGAGCCGCTGATCTCGTCTCTCCGGTGGTGGCTTCATCGGCCGAACCTGATACTCGGCATGCCTTTCCAGTCACCTCAGCCGGCCCGGGTGCTGACAACAGATGCATCCCTCCTGGGCTGGGGAGCACATTGCCAAGGGGCACGTACTCAGGGCCTCTGGACCACGTGGGAGTCTGCTCAGCAGATCAACTTCCTGGAGCTCAGAGCGATCCGCCTGGCTCTCAAGGCCTTCTCCCACCTGACCTCTCATCAGTCCGTCCTTGTCCAGATGGACAATCAAGTTGCCATGTTCTACGTCAACAAGCAGGGGGGCACGGGCTCCTTCCTTCTCTGCCGGGAAGCACAGAAGCTCTGCTCTTGGGCCGTCAGTCACGGCGTTCTCCTCAGGGCAGTTTATCTCCCAGGCCAAGAGAATTGCCTGGCGGACAAACTCAGCAGGATCCTCCGGCCGCACGAGTGGCGCCTGGATCCCTTGGTAGTTCAGAAGCTCTTTCTAAAGTGGGGCCTCCCCACGATGGATCTCTTTGCCAGTCCTCTCAACCGGCAACTTCCTCGCTTCTGCTCTCGTCAGCCACATCCCCTTCGGGTAGCGGCAGACGCTTTTCTACTCTCATGGTCGGGGAGCCTTCTGTATGCTTTCCCTCCCATTCCGCTAGTCTCCCGAACTCTTTTCAAGGTTCTCCGAGACAAAGCTTCCATGATCCTGGTAGCCCCTCGCTGGCCCAGACAGCCGTGGTTTCCACTCCTGCTGCAATTAGCGGTAGAGGTTCCCTTCCCTCTGGGGTTCCAACCGGATCTCCTCACTCAGGATCAGGGGTCTCTGCTACACCCCAACCTCAGATCTCTCAATCTAATGGCCTGGCTGCTGAGAGGGTAGTCCTTGCTCCCCTTCTCCTACCGGCAGCGGTGGAAGAGGTCGTCCTAGCTTCTCGGCGACCTTCTACCCGCAAATGCTACGCCCTTAAATGGTGTCGCTTTTCCGTTTGGTGTACCCAACAGTCTCAGGATCCCTTCTCCTGCTCGGTGTCGGTGATCTTGCAGTACTTGCTATACCTCTCTAATCTGGGACTTAAGTCCAACTCCGTCAAAGTTCACCTCAGTGCTCTTTCAGCACATCATGTGCCGGTGGACGGCAGACCTCTTTCCAGCGACCCTCTCGTAGCGAGGTTTCTCCGAGGTCTCCTTCTACTTAAACCACCTCTGCGCCCGCCAGCGCCTGACTGGGACCTGAATGTGGTTTTACAGCGGATCACCTGTCCGCCTTTTGAACCTATGGCTACCTGTTCTCTCCGTTTTCTTTCTTGGAAAACATTGTTCTTGATAGCCCTCACTTCCGCTAGACGCGTAAGTGAATTGCAGGCCCTCGTGTCTGATCCCCCTTACACTCGGTTCTACAAAAATAGGGTAGTCCTACGGACTCATCCAAAATTTCTTCCAAAAGTGGTCTCCCCTTTTCACATCAATCAGGAGGTGGTACTTCCAACCTTCTTTCCCAGACCACACTCCAGCCGAGCTGAAACGGTCCTCCATACCCTGGACTGTAGAAGGGCATTGAACTTCTACCTTGACCGTACGCGGGAGCACCGTAAAGCTGCTCAGCTTTTTGTGTCTTTTGACCCCAATAAATTGGGGCTCCCGGTCTCCAAGCGTACTCTGTCCATCTGGGTTGCGGACTGTATCTCTTGGGCTTATGGGGCAGCCGGACTCTCCTTGGAAGGTCGAGTCACGGCTCATTGCGTTCGGGCAAAGGCTACGTCAGTGGCTTACCTCCGCTCTGTTCCGCTGGCAGACATCTGCCGGGCCGCTACTTGGTCTTCGAGCCAGACTTTTGCGGTCCATTACTGTCTCGAGAGGGAGTCCCGCAGGGACAGTGCTTTCGGACAGTCAGTCCTCCGTAATCTCTTTGAGGTCTGAGCAACTCCTACCCTCCATCCCGGATGTGGGCTACCGGTGGGTAATAATTCAGCGAAGATTCTTTCCTGCTGTGCTGCTGAGCTAGAGGGAGCTCATTTTTGTGCTTAGGGTCTCCGGTAGCCTTGAGCTTGGGAGTCCCATAAGTGAGGACTGACTTCCTGCTTGGTCCTGGAGAAAGCGTAGTTACTCACCTGTAACAGGTGTTCTCCAGGAGCAGCAGGAATCAGTCCTCACAACCCTCCCTCCTCCCCTTGGAGTTGCAATCGTCTGCTTTAGTTTTTTGCAAATTTTTATGCTGTCTTTTTTAGCTATGTCATCTGACTGGCTAAGATGGCACCCTTGGGCGGGAAGAGGACCGCGCATGCGCGCTGCAATTCCCAAAGGCTTTCTTTGAAAGCTGGGGAAAATTGCTCCGCGAGGGCTCCGTCGGCGCCAACGTCACCCATAAGTGAGGACTGATTCCTGCTGCTCCTGGAGAACACCTGTTACAGGTGAGTAACTACGCTATCTGGGTGTACGGAGGGTGTGCCACCAGCGCCTGGAGTTCGCTGATTCTGCGAGCGGACGTGATGGCTATCAAGAAGAGCGTTTTCCATGTTAGGTGTTTCATCGAGGCTGATAGGATAGGCTCGAAGGGTGGTAGAGTCAACTGCTGTAGGATCAAGTTGAGATCCCATGCCGGGGCAGGGGCTCGTACTGGGGGTCATGTAGATAGTCATGGCTTAATGGGAGACAGCCAACATGGCTTTAGACAAGCAAGATCTTGTCTTACTAATCTGTTATGTTTTTTTTGAAGGTGTGAATAAACAGGTAGACAAAGGTGAGACTGTTGATACAGTGTATCTGGTCTTTCAGAAAGCCTTTTACAAGGTCCCTCATCAGAAACTTTTGGCAAAATTTAAAAAGTCATGGGTTAGGAGGCAGTGTACTATTGTGGTTTAGGAACTGGTTAAAAGCTAGAAAGCAGAGGGTAGGAATGGCCAATTTTCCCAATGGAGAAAGGTGAATAGTGGAGTACCCCAGGGATCTGTGCTGGGTCTGCTGCTTTTTGACATATTCATAAGACCTGGAAAAGGGATTAACGAGTGAGGTTATAAGATTTGCAGATGACACAAAACTATTTAGTTAAAACCCAAGAGGTTTGTGGAAAATTGCAAGAGGATCTTGATAAATTGGAAGACTGGGCATCCAAATGACTGATGAAATTTAATGTGGACAAGTGCAAAGTTATGCACCTAGGAAAGAACAACCTATGGTTACACGATGCAAGGTTCCACATTGGGAACCACCACCCAGGAAAAAGATTTAGGCATCATCGTGGATAACATGTTAAAACCCTCTGCCCAGTGTGCAGTGGCGGCCAAGAGAGTAAATAGAATGCTAGGTATCATAAGGAAAGGAATGGAAAATAAAACAAAGGATATTATAATGACTCTGTATCGTTCCATGGTGCGACCCCACCTTGAATATTGTGTGCAATTCTGGTCGCTGTATCTTAAAAAGGATATAGGGTTATTAGAAAAGGTACAGAGAAGAGCCACCAAAATGGTAAAGGGGAGGATGGAAGGATACTCCTATGAAGAAAGGCTAAAAAGGTTAGGGCTCTTCAACCTGGAAAAGAGACGGCTGAGGGGAGATATGATAGAGGTCTATAAATTAATGAATGGAATGGGTAAATGTAGATCAGTTGTTTACATCATCAGAATATAAAAAGACTAGGGGACATGCAATGAAGCTACAGGGTAACCTATTTAATCCTAATAAGAGAAAATATTTTTTCACTCAACGTGTAATCAAACTCTGGAATTTGTTACCAGAGGATGTAGTAAAAGCTGTTAGTGTAGCTGGGTTTAAAAAATATTTGTACAAGTTCCTGGAGGAAAGGTCCATAAACCACTATTAAAAGGGACCCAGGATATCACTGCTTGACTCAATACAAGCATTGAGGAACCTGTGTCTTTTGGGGAGACTGCTAGGTACATATGACCTAGATTGGCCACTGTTGGAAACAGGATACTGGGCTTGATGGACCTTGGTCTGACCCAGTATGGCATATCTTATGTTCTTATGTTCTTACCTTGCCCATTCTCCGGCCTTCATATGATGGGCAATTAATGTGTGTTTTAGCGGTTGGTAGCTCTCATGCCTGCATGTTAGCTTTTATTGCATCTGTTAAAATGTGCATTAACCTCTTAGTGGGTTTTAGTAAAGGGCCCTTAGAATCCTGATCAGGTTCCAGAGCAAAGGAAGCAGCTGGGGTGGTTCTGTTAATGGTTCTTCACTTGATGCTTCCAACATCTCCATCAAAATCAAACTGTCAGTGGAGCCAAGTGTATCTGAGGCCCCACCAGTGGGTTTTGTTGACAAATAGGCTCAGGTATAGGGATGGATTGCAGGAGCATAGAGGCCCGAGAGATTTTTTTGCATAATGGTCCATCTTCCTCTAATAGTCCAGCATCCCCTCTCCTTCCTCCTTCTTATCCCCCCCCCCCCCAACAGTGCTGCATCATCCCTCTGCAATGCGGCAGGAGATGCGGCTGTGTAAGTCCCAGCTGGCCTAATTGGATGTGAGTTGTGCTCCTTCCTTGGGTCCTAGCAGTATGGGGTACTTAAGACTTCAGTTACCGTGCACCAGAAGTGAAATCAGAGTAAAGTGTCACTTGCTGCTGGGAGTCAAGGAGAAGGGAGTGCAAGTTAACTCATTCCAGTTACTCCGGGGTTTGCGCAGATGTATCGCCTGCTGCCAGTCTTTCCTTGTCTGCAGTGCCTTCCCCTTGGAGCTGCCTCAGCGCAGCCCTGTGCAAGTGCAGACTTCAGCCTCCACCTGACCAGCCCACTGAGACCCTGCAAGAGCCTCCGCACATGGCCACATCCACAACACTCCCTGTGCCAGGATTAGCCATGACCGACTCTTGGCTCCTTAAGGGTGGCGGCTCTGGCAATACTGGACTCAGGAACACCTCCAGGGATTTATGGGCTGTTCCACAAGCTCTGGCATCGCACCCTGGAACACCATCATGACCTTCTGAACAGTAACAAGTCTGTCAATAGGCCTCAGATGACTGATGCAGCCTTTGGGTAAGTTATCGGGTTACCTTTGCACGTCCCCATAATACTAGTAAGGAAGAACAGCAGACAGACTGAGCTCCTCAGAGGTGCTGCTTCCCTGCCATTCTGAGGCCTCTTCCATCTCCAATGTGTATCTTTTGAGAGGCTGGAGGTATAACAGATGAATGTCGTGGTAAGATTTCAGAAATGAGTAGCACCTTGCGTCTGCCAGACTCTCAGGAAAGATATACCCTTGAGATAAGAGGTGTGAATTCTGTGCTTACTAATACAGTTCATATTTCAGAGGAAGATAGTGCATATCTCAAAGTTTATTCCTCTTTTTGCAACCTTTTTTTTCAATTAGCATGGTGGGTCACATTATCAGCAAGTTAGATATCAAGTTGATGATGCTACAGGACTGGGCAGAGCTGCAATTCTGAAGAGAAGTTCAACCCTACTTTTAACCTGACTGAAGGCAGACATATGGACATGCACTGAAACACTTGAGAGAAATTTCAGAGTCTGCAAATGGGAAGACTGTCACAGTCACTTCAGTAAAACAAATCTCTTCCTGTTTCTTCTGCAAAGTTTCATTGTTGACTCCACCGCAATGCCTCCTCCCTCCCCTACCTTTTGTGAGAATAGTTTGTTAGCTCTTTCTCTCTGTATTTCTCAGGCCTCTTTCGCTGGTTCTGGATGCCCTGGATTCCTCTAGTTCTCCTTCATTCCCCTGGAACTTCTTCGCTGCAGTGCTTCCTCCATGTGGGGTCTGCCCCCTAGGCAACAGGGGTCACACATATAGGATTTGCACTGTGACTCTGAAGCATGGCAACATCTTTGGAGACATTCATCCACTCTCTCGACCCAAAGAGCTTACCCAGAGTCCTGCAGATCCAGTCTGGGATTTACTATCAAGGTAGGCTGCGCACACGCTAAGTGAGGTTACCTGGACCCCTGGGTTCTCTCTCAGTGCTGTATTACTCGCTTGGGTTCTTTAGGCTGTGTCCTGTTCCACCGTTCAAATGCTTCTAAGCTCACAACATCCAATGTGTGGGGCTGAGAATAGCCAATACCATGCTTCGGTTGCTGGGTCTTATCTCCACTTATGCACAAATAGAGACTGCGCTGTTTCTGTAGATGGAACTGAAAGCACATTTCCTATTAGCTTCAAGCTAAATGTAGCATTACATTAAAATATTTAGCTATCTATATTAGCTTTACATTAAACAATACAACTCTATATCTATATAAGCTCATTGCTTGGTCCTGAATCTAGCCTTGTAGCAGACCCAGGGTCAATATCCCATGTCTTAAGAAGGTATGTGTTCGGAGAGAATTTTCTGGCAGTCTACTTCCAAAATTGTTTTGTGTAGCTTATGCATTCTGGTAGAGGATACTTTCCTTCCAAAATGTTCATTTTGCACCCATAGAATTCTAAGAAGAAATTTTATAACAGGAAACTGAAAAAAACTTTAAATGTGACTATTGCATGGCTATTTTATAATGTAAACTTAGGTGCCTGTGTATCTTTGTAAAAGAAGCCCCAGAATGTGCACAAACGCACACACATGTACATATAGCGGCCCCACGGCAGCAGTAAATGCGTGCACATGCTCTATATGTAGACACATATATAAAATTGTTAGTATTTAATCGTATGATTTTTAGGTTGATTTATAGAATATAAGCCATTTAGAATGGGGTTTTTTGCCTATTAGCGGTATAAAAATACATTTAAAGAAATAAATGCATTCAACACCACTCCGTGCTCAGGAACACTTATGTGTATAAGGACACACACTGTTGTTGGTTCATCAACTTATATGCATATATATAGCCATGTGATTTTAGTAAAACCTCTTTTCCATGTGGAAAAGACTTTTAAAATGACGGCCTAAGGAGGACATTTTAGAAGCTTCTATATGTGTGAATAGCAGTATTTGCACATGTAGATGGGCAAGTAGTATAAACAGCGATTTCAGAAAGCTGCTATTTGCCGCACGTAGATACTTGGGGCACAGAGATTCAAAGGGGGTGTGTTGTAAATATGCTTTGGGTGGGCTGCAAAACTAAAGGCCCGTTTTATTAAAGCCTGCTAAAGATTTGCCATGAACGCTCCGATCTCATGCATGTTAATGGCAAAGACCTCACGTTAGCTGTTAGGAGCGTGCTCAGTATGTCCCCAGCAGCTAACACACGAAGAGTTTTCCTAACATGCACACCACTACGTTGGGTTCACTTAATAGCTGCTATAGAGGTGTTGTTAGTTGAACCTATGTTAAGAGCCCCCTTGCTGCTGAGGATGTGGCACTTAAACTGGCTCTAGCGGTATTGTGCTTATTCCCTGCTCCGTCCCGTGATCGCCAATTAACGTGCGCTTTAGCATGTGGAGGCAGATGCTATCAAGTGTTAGTATTCTTGATGACCTGTAGCCGCATGTTAAAACACCCATTAACCAGCTACAGTGCGAATACATTTACAATCAAACTGGTTTCCCTGTCAGCTTTTGTACTGCTTCCCAAGTGAGTGCTGCAAAGGTTTATGGTTTATTGTCTAATAGAATTTAATATACCGCCTTTAAGGGGCACAAGGCAGTTTACAAACTGAAAACAATCAAAGGGTTTGAAAAGAACGCCAGCAATATTGATAGGTCAGCAAAGAGAGGAGACGGGTAGCAAAGAATAAGTAAAAGAGGACTGGACACATACCCTGCTGACAAGGGCCAATGCCACGACTCTACTCCAAATTCCAACGGGAAAGAAATGACTTTTTGCAAGGCACTGGAATTAAGGATGTGAAAGTTCACCTCGGACACTTCCGAGGTGTCAGTAAAATAGAACACAGATAAGCGAGTTGATTTGAGCAGGGCATGAGAGGCTGATGGAAGAGTGAGTATTTTTATGGATGAATCTAAGTGAGCGGCGGGGAAGTTGCTTGTTTTGGCCAGGACTTAACATGAAGGATTGTGGGAGTTAATGCCCTTAATCCTCCATTTTTTATTTTTGCCTCCTTAAAGGAAGCTTAATCGGCACCACTGATAGGTATAGTTTTCTGAAATGGGGCCACTGGATATATAACTGGTGGTTCTTATATGTGGCGGCTGCCATGTGATGCTGCTCTTTTTTTCTATATGTAGTTTTCTGGAATCTCTGCTCCCCCTGTACATGATGGCCAATTCACGAGTATATACCGGCATGTTTATAGGTATTAGGCTCTGTGTTTGGCAGAACCTTTTGAGGAAATATGAATGTCCTGATCCGGATGGTCCATTTCCCATGGGCAGCCCTTTTGCAAAATGGGGCTTCACATGTGGTTATAGGTAATGCAGTGAATTAGAAAAAAGGAGCAAAGAGCTGAACCCCCCCAGTCCTTGGCATAAGTGCATACCTACCTTTTAGTTATTTAACTTCACCAATAGCCATGCAATAGAAAAGAAAGAGTTAGCAGTAAGGAAATCAGAGTTTGGTTCTTCCTTCTCCCTCATGCGCCCACCTCAAACTTACTCGCCACGCTGCTTTCTTTTTCCTGGGTCCTGTCCTTTGGAACTCCTTACCTACCCCCATCCATTCAGAACCATCTTTTGTAAAGTTCAAATCCCTACTCAAGACTCACTTCTTTCACAAAGCTTTTGATCTCTCTCCTTTTGCCTCCTAGTTTCCCTCCCGACCTCTGCTCCTTGTCTTATTTTGTACTGTCCTCTTCCTATCTTCTCTCTTCTGCTATCTGCTGCTTTCTTGTGCTCTGCTGTCGATGATGGTGTTCCTTTCCTTTTTTCTCGTGTAGCTGTTTTATTTTATGTACACTGCTCAGATGCTCTGCCTGAGCGGTATGTCAAAAACTCAATAAAGATAAAGGTACCTTGCATTATTTTGTCTAACTCTCCCATCCCCATTAACAAAATCTGCATAAACTATTTCTCATGATAACTTCACCAATATACCAAATATGAACAAATAAGCAACTTCCAGGCACCACAGATACCAGTCCTCCTCAAAAAGGCTAATTGTGCTGAGGAGACTTTTCTCATTTTATGTTGGCGGTAATAATGTTTAAAGACATGGAATTTGTCTGATGTTCATGGAAGAAACGGCATCATGCAGTTTTCATAAATGTTACTCCACATCTGTGAAACTGGGTAGAAAAGAAAAAAGATAAAAGGGTCCACATTGTTGCTTTCATTGTTTTCTTCAACATCAGCAGCAAAAGGGAAGTTTATAGGGAGGGAAGAGAACAGAGTAGGAAAATAATAACGTTTTACCACATTCACGGTGGACATAAAATATTACGTGCCCGATACTCTTTCTGTGTGCCTCAATGTCAGAAATTGTGAATAAATGAAAGCAGAAATATCCTGCTATTTGTCTCATGTCCCTAACTAAAAATGAGATGCATGTATGAAGGAAATCATTTTAATTTATCTGCTTAAGGCTCTATAAAAAGTATGTACACAAAGCAAAAAATCTGAAGGTTTGCAAAAATTATTGGATGTACAGGACAGGAATAGAATTAAAATAATGAATCTATTGCTATGTAGGCTTTAATATTAATTAATACCTGGTAATATATGCCGTTAGTATATTAACACTCGTGTTTAATATGTTTTTAAAGATCCTAAGGGAATTTTCCAGTTTTTTCTTTTTTTATATTTTTTAATCCGTTTATTTTAACATTTGTCATAAAACTGACATTTTTGTTACTCAGGTTTCTTTGATCTTCATATCTTGAATTTTATTAGGGTGCACATTTGGATTGGTTTCATATTCATTTCTTTAAGGGCCAAGGTGGAAAATGCATATATGCTGCCTTGTCCACGCTTATGCACCTCTCATAAAGTTTTCTTAGAACTGACTTCAGATGAACCTCTGTGTGATGTCAATCTTGCGGCCCAAAAAATCACTAAAAAAGCTTGTTTATTTAGTGCATCCCAGACTGATTTTATACACTTATTTTAGCCCATTTTCAGTAGTGGGGCTCCTAGGTGTTCTCACCAACCTCTTATATTCTGAGATCGGATACTGTGTGACTGAGCAGAGAACAGACAGGAGGCTCTCATAAGAAGCTGTTACCTTTCTGAAGCTACAGGTTTATGGAGATAACCAAAAAAAGCTCACATCGTCTCCTTTTGGCTAATATGTTTGAAAAAAGAAGGGAGCTTTAAGATCATATCAGAAACGCTTTTATTATGCTGGCAAAATATAAATGTATGAATTATAAACATTAAATACAGCAACAAGACACTATTCTTGGCAAAGCCCTACAAGAAAAATACGGGGCTGCATTGTATTGCAAAATACGATTCGCTTCTAGAGACTGTAACACTGTTTAGATATTTGGATTATGAACCATGAAAGTTGCTGCAGGTGCTCCCCTTCCCCCGTCTTTTTCCATATCCTTTTGCGTCGACTTCAACTCCCAAGTACAAATATATATGCACAGGTGACTTTGCTTATGTGAATAGAGGAGAGAGGTTAATATGAGATAAGGAGCCCATGCAATGAAGTTTAAGGTGTCTACTACAAGATTTTGTGCAGACTAAAAATAGCATACTATGTAATAAGGATGGGGAGGCTAATTTCATGAATTCCCACGCAATTAACCCACATTGCCTCGTGTATTTGGATCCTGTTTTATAAAGTGAAGTATATGTGTATTTTACTTTATAAAACAAGGATGTTAAGATATGCCTCAATCTAGTCACGGCAGTTGGAAAGGCCTGGGTCTAGATCCCTCAAAAATGCAGATGAAATATTATTTTATAACTTATGTGCATACATTTTCACTCTGCCTATACTCTGCCACTGTACACACCCACACTAAAGGTATGTGTGATAGGACTTACGAGCATGTGCGTAAGTCCTTTATAATAAGAATTTATGCACGTAAATAGCATTTAGCTTTGCAAGGCTCCCTTATAAAATCAGCCCCTTAGGGGTATGTTTACTAAACGGCGCACTTGAGCGCCCTAAAATGATGCATTTAAGTGCTCTTAAGCGCCCCGTACGTGTGCGCGTCACATTAACGGGCCCCGCACGCGTGCGCCGAAAACGCGCACGTTTGCAGGGCGCTCATGTGCGATAGAGGCGTGGAAAGGCGAAATGAGGGTGGAGGAAGGCCCCCGAGGGGCGGAGAGACGGGGTCAATGGGTGGAATGTGGGAGGGGAGAGACTCCCCGCACAGGAGCGTGCCAGAATTTACAAGGAAAAAATACCGCGAGTGAAACACTCGCGGTAGAGCGCATTTAAAGGGAAGAGAAACCATTTCCGTCAGCAATGTACAGCAAAATCGGGGAAATCTAAAAAACGTGAGCAGTGAACATGTGCACAGAACAAAATTGCAAATATGATATGAAAATGACCACAACAAATTCTAAGAAAATTATAATCCAGCTGGGCAACAGTGATATTAATGGGCAACCATACAAAACACTCCCAGGAAAGCTCCAAAAAAAGAAATGATTTTTGGAAGGGTCTACGCTCCGTAGACTCATTCAAAAGCACTGCATTTTAATGGAGCTTTCCTGGGAGTGTTTTCCAGGTTGCCCATTGATATCACTGTTGCGCAGCTTGGTTATGGTTTTCTTCCCCTTTTTTGGAGGGCATTTGTGAGGTTTATTTGCACCTTTGTCCCCATACAAGGTCAACGAGCCCACAGTAAAATTGTGAAGAGCAGGGTGTCTGACTCGTGCGGCCAGGTATCACATCTCCAGAGACTGCACTGTTTCTGTGGCCACAGTGTGGTGCAGCAGACACAGCCAGTACCTGTAGGACCAGAGGGCCACAGGTTCAAAGCCCAGCTGGGGCTCCTGCCAACCCAGTCCCCATCATGTTACCCACCACTAAACAGTGAGAATACAGACACTCTTTTATTGCAGAGAACATAAGCATGGTCCCAACACCTATATTTTACCCTACACCGCACACAAACCATAACAATGGGCATTGCCTACAGCCGAGTCCCCCAAAGTCAGTCCTGGAGTGCTACAACTCACTCAGGTCATATGTTTTTCCCAGATAGGAACATGTCTGCATGTTTGCGGAAGGGTACAGGTGGCAGAGGGGGCAGTGGCTGCAAACCACAGCAGACAGTGGCCTAGGCCTGTGCAGGCTGGCACCGTCCACCGCAACAGACAGGCTCTGTCGGATGTACAGTCATGTACTCCCCAGGGAACACAGCATATCTGTGGCAACACGGTGGTGCAGTGCACACAGACAGTGTGTGCAGGAACAGATGGTCACAGGTTCAAAGCCCAGCTGGGGCTACTGCCAATCCAGTCCACATATTTTTCCTACAACTAAACCGTGATAGTAAGGACAAAACTGTATAGCTAGGAATATATGCATGATTAATACGCCTATATTTTACCACAGCACTCACAGACACCATAAACAGGCGCATTACCTGGAGCAGAGTCTCCCAAATGCAGACCTGGAGGGCCCCACACCATTCAGGTTCCATGCTGCCTCTAACAAAGATGCCTGTGCTGCATAGCTATGCACCACCCCCATGGTATGCAGACAGGGCCGGATTTACCTATACGCCATGTATGCCATGGCGTAGGGCCCACAGCTGGCAAGGGCCCACAAAAATGAACAAGTTAGGCTTTTTTTTTAAAATAAAATTTAAAAAAAAACCTGCTGGCTGGCTGCCGCCGCGGGGCACCCTCTGCTGCCGCGGCAGCATGGACTGACCCGCGGGGGCCCCCTCTGCAATGTCGATGCCTCCCTCCCTCCCTCCGTGCAAGCTGTGAGACACGTGAAGGAAGACTGTCTCCCTCGCGTCTCTGTTAAGCCCGCAGGGGCTGATGGGAAATTTCCCCTCCGCCCCAGCGGGCTTAACCGAGACGCGAGGGAGACAGTCTGCCTTCGCGCCTCTCACAGCCTGCACGGAGGGAGGGAGGGAGGGACCGACCGACCGACTGACATTGCAGAGGGGGCCCCCGCGGGTCAGTCCATGCTGCCGCGGCAGCAGAGGGGGCCCCGCGGCGGCAGCCAGCAAGTGTTTTTTAAAAATTAAATGTTACTTTAGGCCGACGGGACGGGACGGGACGGGGGGGGGGGGGGGAGGGGGAGGACGGGTAATGGGCTATTGGGGGGGCTTGGACTGGAAATGGGGTGGGGGATTAAGGCTGGAGGTGGGCTGATGAGGTTAGGAGTGGTAATGGGGTGTGGGCTGTTGGGGGGGGGTTAGAACTGGTAATGGGCTTTGGGGGGGTTAAGACTGGTAATGGGCTGCGGGCTGATGGGGGCTGTCTGGTAATGGGCTATGGGGGGGCTAGGACTGGAAAGGGGCTGGGGGGGTTAAGACTGGAGGTGGGCTGATGGGGTTAGGACTGGTAATGGGCTGTTGGGGGGGTTTAGAACTGGTAATGGGCTTTGGGGGGAGTTAAGACTGGTAATGGGCTGTGGGCTGATGGGGGCTGTCTGGTAATGGGCTATGGGGGGGTTTAGAACTGGTAATGGGCTTTTGGGGGGGTTAAGACTGGTAATGGGCTGTGGTCTGATGGGGGCTGTCTGGTAATGGGCTATGGGGGGGCTAGGACTGGAAAGGGGCTGGGGTGGTTAAGACTGGAGGTGGGCTGATGGGGTTAGGACTGGTAATGGGCTGTTGGGGGGGTTTGGAACTGGTAATGGGCTTTGGGGGGTTAAGACTGGTAATGGGCTGTGGGCTGATGGGGGCTGTCTGGTAATGGGCTATGGGGGGGCTAGGACTGGAAATGGGCTGGGGGGTTAAGACTGGAGGTGGGCTGATGGGGTTAGGACTGGTAATGGGCTGTGGGCTGATGGGGGGTTAGGACTGGCAATGGGCTATGGGGGGCTGACTGGAAATGGGTTGATGGGGTTAGGACTGGAAGTGGGCTGATGGGGGGTTAGGACTGGTAATGGGTTATAGGGGGGGCTTAAACTGAAAATGGGGTGATGGGGGGTTAGGACTGTAAGTGTGTTGATGGGGGGCTAGGACTGGTATTGGGTTGGGGGGTTGCTAGGACTGGAAATGGGCTGATGCAGGGACTAGAAGGGAATGGATGCTGGGTGAGGCTGGAACTAGAAGGGAGCTGATGTTGGGGGAGGATTAGAATGGGATGGGGCTGGAAGAGTAAAATGGAGAAGGGAAAAATATTTTGTGTGGGAGGGATAAAAAATCTACAATTGGCCGGGTATTGGGAGAGTAAGTGGGGATTGAGGATGGAGGGGTAAAATTTGAGTGGATGAAATAGGAATGAGGAAAGAGCAAAAGGAGAAAGATTAGTATGTTAAAGCAGATGTAGAGAGAGAATGGAAAAAAACTAGGAGAGAAGAAAGGACAAATGGACAGCAGACGATGGAGAGTTAGCAGAAGACACGAAGAAACCAGAAGAAAGTGGCTGGAGCAATTGCAGCTGAAAAAAATGCACAAAAGGTAGAAAAATATCTCTTTATTTTGAATTTATTAATTGGAATATGTCAGCTCTGGTAAATGTGCATCATTAACGTCTGCGCTTTGTTTAGTACAAGAGCAAATTAATGTATAGTTTTATTTCTACAGTGTTGTACATTCCAAGTTTGGCTTTTGGGATTCCCAGTTTAATTATTGTCTTCCTGTTTCTAAATTGTGATTACTTGTTTGGTGATGGTCTATGTTCTGCATGTGTAACTGAGCTGAGGTGTTCTGTTTATATAATTCCTATTTGACATTGCCACTTGTTCTCTTTCCCCAGTAGGTCATGTATTGTTCTCTGAAATGTATTGGTTTAATATTTGCAGTGTTGCCTTTTGATTGGTAGAGTATGGTGCTTTGTGAGTCCTGGTAGTGCTGTTAGGATACGGCGGGTTTGCTATAGGTTCTAAATGGGCAGTGTTTGTAGTAGTTCCTAATGTGTCTGGCAGTTGGCACTGGATTATAGTAATGTAGAAATTTTTTAGTCTTTCTTTATCCATACACTCATTAAGAGGCACGTTTACTAAAAGTTAGTATATGGTAACATTATGCAAATATTTATGCAAATGAGGCCCCTTATGCAAATGAGGCCCCGCACCCCCCTTGGGCCGCCCCTGCTGGGGGCCCACAATTTTTGTTGGCGTAGGGCCTCACTCAAGGTAAATCCGGCCCTGTATGCAGATGTAGCTCATGCATATTTATGAGGGATAGCATGAAAACCAGAACAGTGTGTGGAACACCAGGACTGGATTTGGGGAACTCTGCCGTAAAGCAGCAGCCAACAGGGCCAGACACCCCCCCACAGGCCCCATTGGCCAATGCCTCCTGGAGAGGCAGGACATTGGGCCCTGCCTGTATCTCCCAATACTAAGAGTTGCATACCTCAGCACTGCCACCCTACACCTGGGTATACGGTACACAGCTATCAAGTGTTTCCCATTATAACTGGCAGATCTCCAGTCCTACGTAAAGCACAGTTTGCTCATTCAGCTCCACCATAACACTCAAACAGATGTCTGCGGTGTGTGCTGCAGGTCTGGTCTCTGACAGTGTTTACCACCCTGGTATGTGACCCCCAACAGTAATGCGTACCATATCCATGCATGTACTGTGTCCAGGACTGGTGTGGTGGGTATGGCTGCTGAACCCCTCTATAGTAGCACAATGCTGGCATAGGTGTGGGGGTGGCTGTCTGTCTATCCAGTGTGTGGTGGCTGCAAACACCTTCTACAGCCCACACTGCCAGCAATGTTGCCAGTATTGGGCTGGCAATGTGCATAATGAGGAGCAAGGTACCATGGGTATAGGCCGGACAGGGTGGCCTGGCCAGGGTGCATCTGTACAGGGCATAGGGCACTGACTGGGACATTGTAGTGCTCGGCCACCACCGACACAGACAGGGTGACCTCAGTATGTCCTGCTGAGAGATCACTCTCACCCTGACCGTGCAGTGACCACAGCATGGCTAGGCACCACCATAGTGCTATATAGTATTTCTCTCATGTGATAGATATGGGTTTCCATTTGGGGCCCAGTCACTGATTTATCTGCTTGCTGTGTATGCTGACAGCCCAGTTCTGGGTGCATGCATCTCCACTGGGAACATGCACTATGGACTAACTAGCAGACTGTTTGTAGCTGGTATGTGTCTTGCTGGAGTGGCTTGCAGAGTGCAGTGGCTGTTGGCTTGCTGCAGGGGAATATCAGATGGTGGTGGGGTGCAGCTTACCATATCCTGGTCTTATGTCTGTCTGCTATTGTGGTATGGCTGTGTATAGAGCTGCACTGACTGCCCTGTGGAGTGTGTGTTCCTCAGCAGGACTGGGGTTGATGTTGCCCTCTACTGCCACCTTTGCAGGGAGGTAGAGTGTGGATCTATTGATGGGAGACCATGTTTGACCACCCTTGGCCTGGGGGGGGGGCTGCACCTGACTGAGGCAGACAGAGATATCCATGGTGTTTGTGCAGACACTACCAATCTTACACATTAACACTGCTCTGGACCTCCCACATGGCCTCCATCAGCCATGGAAGGTGTTGTGGACCTGGTCCTGGGCGCCTCATTGCACACTCAGGGTGAGCACAGTACCCGCACGATGTGACGGTGTGTAGCTACTCTGTGCCAGTAAAACACCCGGTCAGTACCCCCCTACCAGGCCGAGGTGCTGTGTGGGTGCACCCGGTCACTTCCCCCAACCAGGCCGAGGTGCTGTGGGGGTGCATTCCCCATCTTGTGGACAGCTGATTTGCATGTGCAGTGCATCATGGGTACGGGTGGGCTAACCCTATCCTGGTGACCACAGCAGACTGTCTATGTGGTGACGTGCAGGCTTTCTGCAGCCAGCCAGGGGCTTGCTAACAGCTATAGAGCTGTAGTCTAATGGTTACGTCCCTGCCTGTGAAGCCAGAGGCACTGTTCCCTCTAAGCTGTGCGCGTGTGCGCGTGTGCGCGTGCACACATCTCACCAAGCGAGCGCACATAGTTTACAACAGAGCGCACAAAAATTACGGTTCTGATTCTGATAGAAAACAACACAGACGTCTTAAAATTTAAAAGTTGTTGTGTATTTACGGTTTTCACAAGTTCTACAATATTTTCTAGTGCAATCAATGTGATGTACATACTGTATTCTGATGTGTAGTCAAATTTTAAAGTATTTAACTCCGAGTGTCATTATAGAAACATAGAAACATAGAAACATGATGACAGAAAAAGACCACAAGGCCCATCTAGTTATGTGGCGCACAAAAATTTAACCTTCCTTCAAAAGCTGCACAGCTGATATTTTATGCGCACACAGCCTACAGAACATTAGAGGGAACATTGGCCAGAGGTCCTGGGTTCAAACCCACGTTGGGGTTATTTGTTAGGGTTGTCCAAAGCATTATTTGTCTTTAATGTACATATTTTGTTGCCAGCAAACAAACCCTCAGCGTACTGTACCCATAGGGTGCTGCTTTATATGGCGCCCTATCGGGCACCCTATGGTTTCCGTCCATATAAGGTGCACTATACATTATCCTGTGACACAACTTATAGGGTTCTCTATGGGGGACATATTAGGGTGCTGTGGCGGATAGAGCACTTTATAATGTGCCCTATGGAGTGCCGTATAGGGTGCCTTATACGGCACCTTCAATTACGGCACGTGAGGGCGTGTTTGATGGCAGAAATTAATAAAATAAACATACGGTGCTGCAGGACAAAATATGTACATTGCAAACCTGCTGCCACAGCCAGCCTTCCGTATTAGGCACCATGGGGAGAAAACCCATGACCCCTGTATCAGCAGTCAGTGCCTTAACCATTGTGCTCCACTGCTGCTCTCCCTTGCATGTCAACGCACCTACCTATGCTTTTCATTCCTTAAACTGCACAGTGCTGCCATCGAAAACAGTACTCTGACCTTGCGGTACCTCATACGACACCCTCTACAGCGCCCTGTGAGCAACATTCTAGGGTGCCGTGGCAGACAGTGCACTTTACAATGTGCCTTATGGGGCGCATTATGTTCACACGCTTTAAGGGTGCGTTTGCTAGTACTGTAAATTAAAATAAACATAAATTGACTCCTAAAGCAACCTTCCCCATAATACGTAATGCTTCAGCTAGCCCTGTTCATTGAGCACAGTGGGGGATTGAACCCCTGATCCCTGCACCATTGGTAAGTGCCTTAACCATTGTGCTGTGGCTCTGTGTTTCTGTTTGCACATCAGCGCCCCACTTATACCTTCCAGTATGCGATTGCCACCGAAACCGGCGCGCCGCCTTATGCCGCCCAGTAGTAATATGCCGCATAAAAACATCAGCGCGCCGCCTTATGCCGTCCAGTATTGATGTGCCGCCAAAAAAAAATCAGCGCGCTGCTTTATTCGGCCCAGTATTTCTCTGCCTCATAAACTAACACCTCAGCAAGCCATTGAGCATTGTGGGGGTTTGAACCCCTGATCCCCGCACCATTGGTCAGTGCTTTAACCATTGTGCTGTGGCTCTGTTCTTCTGTTTGCAGATCAGCGCGACACATATGCCTCCCGTTCAGCTCTCAGTTGCGGTAAGGTGCGGGGCGCACACGGGTGCCGCGCACCTTAGCGCATCTGTCAATCATGGCTTTTCTTCTTCAGAACGGAACACCCACTCCTTATACGGCACACACACTCTACCGCGGCCTGCACTTTACCGGGCTTTTAGTAAACATACCCCTTAATGTGCATATTAAGATGGCCCCACCACATTATAATTTAAGAGCTCAAATTCACATATATCTGTTTATAAATGAAGGTGCATAAAATGCAAATAAGGTTTTACTGAACATATGTGTAAAATAGCCTTGTCTGCTCTCTGTGCCTACTATTTACTATGGACTTGGTAATGGGTAAAATTTCAAACTTGCCTTGGATCCATTATGAAATGTTTGCTGTGCAAAGGAAGGCCAGAATCCCCATGGTAAATGGCCCTTTCACTATAGGACAATTAATACGGGGAATTTCCTTTTTCCCCAAGCCCTAGCTCAGAGAAGGAAGGGCCCTTTAGCCCCTCAAAGTGGCATCAAGCATCCCCCTCCCTACCCCGGCATGAAACCATCCTGTCGTGGTATCATCCACCCCACCTCGTAGGTGAGCCACCTAAGTATCAGAAACACTGCACCCAAATCATTTCCCTGATGCATTAGGAACCTCGAAGGCATTTCCCCTGGTGCATCGGGAAACAACCCCAAAGACATCTTCTCTCAGGGCATCCTGTCTACTCTTCCCCTTATCTTGCAGAGCAGCTCTCTATCCCTCCAGACTCAAGTCTTATTGGAAGGATAGGATTTTCATGGACAGAAGAAATGTTTCAGTCCTTCTGTCTTTTGCAGCTGACTTTGAATGATGCAGCTGGTAGATGCTTCATCTAGCATTGAAAGTGGTATTACATTTTCATGTTAATCAACAACTGAAGTTGCATTCTTTTCAGGGATTGGATTGTGAAGATGAGTTTCATCTTCTGTCCCTGGATATTCAGAGGGCATTGATGGGGTATTCGGAAGTGACCAATGAGTTTCATAGATTGGATCATCTTTTTGTGTTCTTTGCTGTAACAAAGAAAGGTGAGGTGGCTACTAAAGCTGTCATCACTCAGTGGATTAAGGAGGCAATTGTGTCAGCTTACATTCTCAAGAGCCACATGCTTCACAGGATCTCAACACCCATTTGACCAGAGGGATATTTATTTAGCAATGCTTATATACCACTTTTCACCGGGTCAAAGCAGTGTATATATTTCCCTTGTCCCCAAAGTGCTTGTAATCTGTTTTTGTATGTGAGGCAACAGAGCACCTGTGGAACTAGAAACTGCGGCCCAAGGTTGCTGAACTCCAGTGGGATTTGAACCCCTGGTCCTCTGGCCTGAGGCAACTTGCCCCAACCATTAGGCCACTCTTCCCTTTTGGGTGGACTCATAGGCCATTGTTCTGGTGGCGACCTGTTGTGCTGCAACATGGTTTTTATTGCATTCATTTGCTAAGCACTATCAGCTAGATGTCCAAGTTGGAGAGGCAGGGGCCTTTGGCCCAGGTTACTTAGAGCAGAGTTGGGCTCATCCCTCCTGATATAAGGCTTGATTTGCTACATCTCATGCATTTTGAACTGGTCTGGTGGATGAAAAGGAAGGAGAAATTTGGTCTTACCTGCTCATTTTCTTTCCTTGAGTCCAACCAGACCGGTCCAGAGGCTCATCATGAGAAATAATGGAGCTTCCTGTTAATGGTTAGGCACCTGAGAGCTTTCCTCTTGATTCTGTCCTCTGATGGGGGGGGGGGGGGAGAGTTTGAAAATTCTAAATTTGAAGTGTGCATTGGTGTTTTACCATTGCTTTGTTACAGTAATACTGATGAACAAGTGGCTGCAAGGAGCCCTTTACAGAGCAGAACACACAGCTCTTAAGTGTTTCTCCATCTGCTGGTTGGAACACCATATAATGAAAAACCTCCCACACTTTTATCTAGAGTTCCTAGCATGTGCTACTGCATCAGCGTATGCTAGTGGTGTTAACATGCATTATTAGTGATTAGGTCCCATTGCATAAAATGGGATCTACAGAGTCCACATCTACCACAACATAATCTTTGTTCTCAGTCAGATAATCAGCTGGTTCTTCCAGCATGTCATTGAAGTACAACACACCATGGCCTTTTATGATGTTAATTGACATCAGTTAAGTGCTAGATGTGTTTCTTATGCTGTGAGTAATGTCTTTGATACTGCCTCTTTAAGCTGGACTATAAACTATTGTAAGATATTAGATGATTATTATTGTTATTAATTTTAGTATTTTAGGTTGAAATTGGATTGTTTTTAATTATTTCTGTTTTTAATTTGTAATTAGCTATTTTCCATTAGAGTATATTTTATTTATTTATCTTATGCAATTGTAGTTTAATTTGTTCTTCAGTTAATTCTTTAAAGTTTTTGATTTACTATATATTGTGTTAATATTGATTAAGGTAATTTAGAATTGCAAACCGCTCTGTTGTCTGCATTGAAGGGCGGTATAGAAAGGCTATAGATAAACATAAACATGAAATAATGCACACTAACACTGTAGCGCATATTAGCAACTGTAGTTGTTGCTTTGTTTCTATGTCATTTTAAAATGACAGTACATCCCTAAATAATCACAAGCCAGATATTCAGGGCAACACTGACCATAATATTTTAAATGCCAGCATCAGTATTGAGGTTATTATGTATGACCCCTAGTGGTAAGCTTGCAATACTGGAAGTACTGTGAGCTTACTACTTGGATCATTGGTGCCATTTCGAAGAGCAACCACATGTAGAGCAGCAGTGAATGGGCCTCTCTCATGTTGCCGCTGAAAGCCAATGAGTTTGGTAAGGCCAGGCAGGGGCGGCTGAAGGGTGGTATGGGGCCATGTGCAGAGACTCATTACAGGGTCTCATTTGCATAAATAATTGCATAATGTTAATGTGCTATAACCTTTAGTAAACATGCCTATTAAAGGAGTGTCTGGATAAAGAATGACTACCAGATTTGTACATTACTATACTGCAGTGCAAACCGCCAGGCATATTAGGAAGTACTATAAATATTTCCCATTTACAGCAGAACCCATAGCAAACCCGCTGTATCATAACAGCACTACCAGGACTCACACAGCATCAAACCCTACCTATCAAAAGACAACACTGTAAATATTAAACCAATACATCTCCTACTGGGAAAAGAGAACAAGAAGCACTGTCAAATAGAAACTACCTGAACAGAATACCTCAACTCGGTTACACATGCAGAACATAGGCTGTCATTAAACAAAGAACAAGGGATCACAGTTTAGAAATAAGAAGACAATAATTAAACTGGTAACCCCAAAAGCCAAACTTGGAATGTACAGCAACACTGGAGAAATAAAACTGTAAATTAATTCCCTCTTGTACTAAACAAAATGCAAAGATGTTAGCGATGCACATTTCCCAGAGCTGATATATCTCAATTAATAAATTAAAAATAAAAAAATATTTTTTTACCTTTTGTTTGGGCATTTTATTTTTCAGTTACAATTGCTCCAGTCACTTTCTTCTGGTTTCTTCATGTCTTCTGCTAACTCTTCATTGTCTGCTGTCTATTTGTCCTTTATTCTCCTAGTTTTTTTTCATTCTCTCTCTACATCTGCTTTAACATACTGATCTTTCCCCCTTTGCTCTTTTCTTCATTTCTTTCTTTATTCCTTTTTCATCCACTCAAATTTCACCCTTCCATCCTCAATCCCCACTTACTCTCCCAATACCCGGCCAATCGTAGATCTTTTTCCTTCCCACACAAAATATCTTTTCCCCTCTCTATCCTCATTCCTCCAGCCCCATCCCCTTCTAGTCCTCCCTCAACATCAGTTCCTTTCTAGCTTCAGCCCTACCCAGCATCCGCTCCCTTCTAGTCCCATTCTGCCATCCTCCTGCATCTTTATCTTTATTTTTATTGAGACTCTTGATATACTGCCCAGTCATCAGCTCATTTCCAGTCCTAGCCCACCCCTCAATGAGCCCTGCACCTGTCTGACTGGCTTGAGACGGTGCGGTCCACCGCCATTATCTGCCCCATGATGACCAAATATATGTTTTTAAGGGATTGTTCTGAGATGATTACAGTTGTTTATTAGTCAGAATCTTGGGGGTGGGGTGGAAGGGGTCTAAAAACTAATTGTGCAGGGGCACAAGGCTGAGGTTTTGCCTAGGGTGCCTAATAGCACCAGCCCTGAGCAGTGCCTCTGGTCTCTTGTGATTCCACAGGAGTCAGAGTCACAAAATCCAGCCCCACCCATGGAATTCCCAAATCCTCATGGAGTCACCACTGGAGAATGGACCGGTAGGAGCCAAGAGTAATACAAAATAGCCGTGACACTGAATTCCCGGCCCTAGTCTCATCCCCCATGCCACACAGCAGTGCAGTGTTTCGGGCTTATGTTTCCTGCTCTTCAGGCTGCAATATTATCACACTTAGAGGTATGTCTACTAAACCTGGCTGCTAACACGGTGGTTAGCCGCCAAAACCACGCAATAAGGGGCAAATCTCCATGGTATCTGCAGCGGGCGTTCCCAGGGGAGGTCCTTCAGGTACCACAGATATTTGGATTTCCCATGGGGACCCCATGATACCTGCCTTGGCAGATACCGTGGGAAAGGTCCTGCAGTGCCTGCGGTAAATCCATGGGCAGGGATGGTAGCAGTCTGGTACACAGAGCTGTCAGCAGTTCTCTGCCCCGATCGCTGCTATGCCCCCCAACTGCCATGCTCCTCCCTCCGATACTGTCAGTGTTGTGATGCTGCGATCCGCGGCACTGACAATATACCCAATGGCAAGATTAGGGGAGCCGGTTATCTGCCCCGACATCAGGCCTGATTTTGCGTGGTGGCTGCCAACCATGACCACCCCCACTGCCCTCCCTGATCCCGCTCTAAGGAAGATGTACCATGTGAAAATCAGATACTGTGGGAAATTGCCTGTGATATCAGATTTTTGCACGGTTAGTTGCTACCGTGGGGCGTTAATCCTGCGTTAACTCCCCCAGTAGCAGTAGACATGCCCCTTAGATTACTGCAAAATTATTTATCAAGGAATTCCCAAAAGCGCCTTACATTCCCTACAAATGGTCCATCACACAGCTGCTCAAATCCTCCAGAGTGCATCTGGAATTAACCATATTATACCCATTTTAAAACAGCTTCACAGGCTTCCTCTTCTAAGCTGAATTAAATATACAATACTGATAACCATCTTCAAAATTTTGCACAATCTAACCTCACAGTATCTACAGTCCATCCTGCAAAAACCACCAGACAACAGAGTCAGAGAAACTGTAGACAAAATACATTCATCATAACGTCTGAAAGAACTACGAGCAAGCAAACCGCATGCTCACGTATATTCTCGTTATATGCAGCAGGACTCTGAAAGGCTCTCCCGGAAAAAACTAGAGCTATCTCAGACCTTTCAGCATTTTATAAGGAATTAGAGCCCTTACTATTTAAAGAACACTTTGGAAATAAAGCAAAACAAAACAAAACCAGGCAGGCCTAACAATGACCTAATAAAATGACCTGTGCCCTCTGACCATAACCCATTAACAACCAAGCTTGGTTAACATAGACACATGTTAAGAGAATACCATAGTTAAGATTTAGTCAGGTTATCATATTTTCTCTTTAAATGCATCATGTACTATGTAAAAAAATGTTATGGTTAAATGTAGTCTGCGTTGCTAATCATGTTTTCTTTTTAAGTGCCCTATGTAATATTTAAAAGCATTATAGTTAAATGTAAAATGCTTTGATCTAAGGAAATGTAGTCTCTAAAAACTGTTGACTAAATAAATAAAATAAATAAATGACCCTGGCATTGAATATCTGGGTCTTAATTAAAGCTGTGACGGTCAGTCATTTTAACAGCGAGGGTCTTAGACTTTAAGAAAACCAACTTTGCCAAGATGAGACAATACCTCAAGGAATTGTTAGCAGGATGGGAACAGCTAGGGGATGTAGCAAAACAGTGGTCAAAACTGAAAGGGAATATTTTAAGGGCAACAAACCTTTTTGTTAGAAAGGTAAATAAATGTAAATAAAGGAGGCCGCTATGGTTCTCAAAAGAAATAGCTGAAAAGATGAAGAAAAAGGAGGGAGGCCTTCATAAAATACAGGAGATCACAAAAGAGAAAGACAGGCATCTATATTTGGAACAGCTTAGATAAGCTAGCAAAGTAGTCAGGAAAGCAAAGATACAAAAAGAAGAAAGACAATGAAATAAAATTGGGGGGGGGGGAGGGGGAGGACATTTTTCAGATAAATTAGTGAGTGAGGCAAAAGTGGTATTGTGAGACTCAAGGGTAAAGGAGAGGAATATGTAGAAGCTGATGAGGATAAAGTGAAATTGCTTAACAAATATTTCTGTTCTGTGTTCACAGATGAAGGGCCAGGAGCAGGACCTCAGAAAACACCCACAAATAGGAACAGAAGTGACGGGGAGCTTGAACGATTTTCAGAAGATTGTATTTGTGAGGAACTAGCTAAACTAAAAGTAGATAAAGTGATGGGCCCGGATATGGTACAACCAAGAATACTGAAGGAACTTGGGGACATTCTAGCGGCTTCACTGACTGACCTTTTCAATGCTTCTTTGTAGTTGGGAGTGGTCCCAGAGGATTGGAGAAAGGCACATGTGGTCACTTTACACAAAAGTGGAAGTAGGGATGAGGTTGAAAACTACAGGCTAGTTAGTCTAAACTCTGTGGTGAGTAAATTATTGGAAATGTTGCTAAAAGAGAGAATAGTGAGGTTTCTGGAGTCCAATGGATTGCAGGATCCGAGATAGCATGGGCTTACCAGAGGCAGGTCTTGTCAGACAAATCTGATTGATTTCTTTGACTGGGTGACCAGGGAGTTGGACTGAAGGAGAGCCCTAGATGTAGTGTACTTAGATTTCAGTGAAGCCTTTGATACTGTTCTGCACCGGCAACTTATAAACAAGCTAAGCACCCTAGGGATGGACCCTGAAGTTACTGATTGGGTTAGAAATTGGTTGATTGGGAGATGGAAAAGGCTACAGGTAAATGGAGCTCACTCTAGGGGTCTTTTTGGTAACCTTTTTGGTAACCTGCCAGCTACGTATAACCTGGCTTGGCCACTGTTGGAAACAGGATACTGGAATTGATGGATCTCGGTCTGACCCAGTATGGCAGTTCCTATGTTCTCCGAAAGAATAAATTCTGTACACACAGCATTTCTCAAGCACAGGAAACGCTCTCTCTCTCTCTCACGTCCCTGGCTGGAAGTTTGTAGAGCAAGGTTCAGAAGGCTTACTAACCATGACAGCTCTAGCCTGCCTAGCAGCTGTCCACCTCCAGCTAGGCTGTTCCCTCTAAGCCTGGCTTGTTACTGAAAAAGTCAATGAACCCTTCCCCCCTCACAACTGTCAGCAACCTTCTTCTTGGCATTCCATTTCCATTTTCATCTCCTCAAGATCAGTGCAAGGCTTCCTCTTGCAGTCTATCTTCATGTGCTCATGTAATTCCTGTGTCTGGCCAGGCCAGTAGATGGACAAGCTCCAAGATGGAATCTCTTTCTCTCCCCCAAACTCCATAAACTACTAATTATGTTCCCAGGGAGGCACAACATCATAAGAACATAAGAACATAAGATATGCCATATTGGGTCAGACCAAGGTCCATCAAGCCCAGTATTCTGTTTCCAACAGTGGCCAATCTAGGTCATATGTACCTAGCAGTTTCCCCAAGAGACACAAGTTCCACAATGCTTGTACTGGGTCAAGCATTGATATCTTCGGTCACTTCTTAATAATGGTTTATGGACCTTTCCTCCAGGAACTTGTCCAAACCTTTTTTAAACCCAGCTACACTAACAACCTTTACTACATCCTCCGGTAACAAATTCCAGAGTTTGATTACACGTTGAGTGAAAAAATATTTTCTTTTATTAGTCTTCAATAGTTTACCCTGTAGCTTCATTGCATGTCCCCTAGTCTTTCTATATTCTGATAAGGTAAACAATCGATCTACGTTTACCCGTTCCACTCCGTTCATTAATTTATAGACTTCTATCATATCTCCCCTCAGCCGTCTCTTTTCCAGGTTAAAGAGCCCTAACCTTTTTAGCCTTTCTTCATAGGAGTATCCTTCCATCCCCTTTACCATTTTGGTGGCTCTTCTTTGTACCTTTTCTAAAATCGCTATATCCTTTTTAAGATACGGCGACCAGAATTGCACACAGTATTCAAGGTACGGTCTCACCATGGAACGATATAGAGGCATTATAATATCTTTTGTTTTATTTTCCAATCCTTTCCTTATCATACCTAGCATTCTATTTGCTCTCTTGGCCGCCGCTGCACACTGGGCCGAGGGTTTTAACATGGTATCCACAATGACACCTAAATCTTTTTCCTGGGTGGTGGTTCCTGATGTGGAACCTTGCATCATGTAACCATAGTTTGGGTTGTTCTTCTCTAGGTGCATAACCTTGCACTTGTCCACATTAAATTTCATCTGCCATTTTGATGCCCAGTCTTCCAATTTATCAAGATCCTCTTGCAATTTTTCACAATCCTCTTGGGTTTTAACAACTTTAAATAGTTTTGTGTCATCTGCAAATTTGATAACCTCACTCGTTATTCCACTTTCCAGGTCATTTATGAATATGTCAAAAAGCAGCGGACCCAGCACAGATCCCTGAGGTACACCACTATTCACCTTTCTCCATTGGGAAAATTGGCCATTTAGCCCTACCCTCTGCTTTCTATCTTTTAACCAGTTCCTGATCCACAATAGTACACTGCCTCCTATCCCATGACTCTTTAGTTTTGCCAAAAGTCTCTGATGAGGGAACTTGTCAAAGGCTTTCTGAAAGTCCAGATATACAATATCAACGGACTCACCTTTGTCCAACTGTTTATTCACTCCTTCACAAAAACATAACAGATTAGTAAGACAAGATCTTCCTTGTCTAAAGCCATGTTGGCTGTCTCCCATTAGGTTGTGACTATCTACATGCTGAGTAATTTTATTCTTTATGATGGTTTCTACCATTTTTCCCGGTACTGACGTCAGGCTCACCGGTCCGTAGTTTCCCGGATCACCCCTGGAACCCTTTTTAAAAATTGGTGTTACATTGGCGATCCTCCAATCTTCAGGTATTAGAGATGATTTTAATGATAGTTCACAGATTACTGATAGCAGTTCTGCAATCTCATATTTCAGTTCTTTCAACACCCTTGGATGTATACCATCCGGCCCAGGTGATTTGCTACTCTTCAGTTTATCTAATAGTTGTAAGACATCTTCCCGATGTATCGATATTTCCTTCAATTCTTCCACACCTTTAAATACCACTTCAGTCATGGGTAACATCCCTACATCTTCCTCAGTAAAGACCGAAGCAAAGAATTCATTCAGTCTCTACGCTATCGCCTTGTCGCCTCTTAGTGCTCCTTTAACCCCTTTATCATCTAATGGACCAACTGACTCTCTCACAGGTTTTTTGCTACGAATGTACTTGAAAAGGTCTTTATTTCGCGTTTTTGATTCCGCAGCAAGCTTCTTCTCAAATTCTCTCTTTGCCTGCCTTATCAATGCCTTGCATTTGACTTGCCAGTGCTTGTGCTGTTTCCAGGTTTCATCGTTTGGCTCTTTTTTCCATTTCCTAAAAGATGCTTTTTTGGCAACAACAGCCTCTCTGACCTCACCTTTAAACCATGCTGGCAGTTTTTTGGACTTCCTTCCACTTTTCTTAAAGCGTGGAATACAGCTGGTCTGAGCTTCCAAGATAGTATTTTTCAACAACACCCAAGCTTGATGTACGTCTTTAACCTTCGCAACTGCTCCTTTTAGTTTTTTCTTAACTGTTTTCCTCATTTTATCATAGTCTCCCTTTTGAAAGTTAAAGGTAGTACTGTGGATTTCCTTACTATCCCTCCTCCACTAATTAAATCAAAGGCGATCATGCTATGATCACTATTGCCAAGTGGCCCCAACACCCTTATCTCTTGCACTAGATCTGGTGTTCCACTAAGGACTAGGTCTAATATGGCTTCCCCTCTGGTCGGTTCATGAACCAGCTGCTCCAAGAAGCAGTCATTTATTTCATCTAGGAACTTTATCTCCCTAGCATGTCCTGACGTGACACTGACCCAGTCGATACCGGGGTAATTGAAATCACCCATTATTATTACTGCGCTGTAACTTTTGTTAGCTTCCTTGATTTCTTTGAGCATTTCATCATCCATTTGGTCATTCTGGCCAGGTGCTCGATAGTACACCCCCATGCCATTGCCTTCCCCCTTTTATATGCCCTTTATCCCTGTTGTCTTGGGAACTGCTGAGTGATCAGCCCCACCCCATTGGCCTATGAGCTGCTCTTCCCCTAGGGACTATCTCTTATTTCACATTCAGGGATCTCAGCATATTTTCATCCTAGGTACCTGCCCTCCAATTCCCTTCCTTCATGGAATAGTACTCTTGGCTTTTAGGGACTGATCTACCATCCCATTTCTTGTTCTTCTTAAGTGCCATCTAGTCAGTGTCGACTCATGGCGACCTTCTGGATAGTTATTCTAAATTGTGTTTGGTCTAAAGTGGCATCCATAGCTGCTATTATTGTATCGCTCCATCTCATTGCTGGCCTTCCTCTTTTGTGTTTACCTTCAACCTTGCCAAGCATGATTTTATTTATTTATTTAAACTTACTTTTATAACACCTTTCTACTATTCAAAGTGGTTTACAATTACCCAACAAAGGTAACAGGTCCATGAGGCCCTCTATTGTGCAGTGAAATTAAATGGTAAAATCAACAATATAACAATAATGCTTATAACTATTTACTACACATGGTGTAGTAGTAGTTTCAAATATTAACATGTAAGGGGTTGATCTGACGGTATCTGGCTAGAATGGCTGAGAGTCTTGAGTTAAGACAATGTTGTATTCTTCTTGGAAGAGGTGTGTTTTCAGTTTCTTGTGGAATTCGGTTAAATCCGAGCATCCTCGGGGGGGGGGGGGGGGGCAGGTGCGTAGGGAGTTCCACAGTGTGGAAGCAAATAGAGTGAATGCTCTGTTGCATGTTGCTTGTTTACTCCTACTCTTCTGTGGTGGGATCAAGAGAACTTACACAATGGTGGGAACGTGATGTCTTTTTCTAATGATCTCTCTCTTTGCTTGATGTGTCCAAAGAATGAAAGTCGAAGTCTCGTCATCTCAGTTTCTAAAGAAAGCTTAGGTTTGATCTCCTCTAGTACTGATCGGTTTGTTCTTCGGGCAGTCCATAATTCAAAACATTAATTTTTCTTTTTGTCTGTCTTTTTCACTGTCCAACTTTCACATCCATATGACATTATTGAAAATACCATGGCTTAAGTCAAATCTTTGTATGGAGAGATACATCTCTGCTCTTCTTTTTAGGTCTTTCATAGCCATTCTGCCAAGAGCAATGCATCACTGGATTTCTTGACTGCTTGTCCTTTCTTTATTAATTGCTGATCCAAGCAGGTTAAAATTGTCAACTATTTCAATTTCTTTTCCATCAATGATGAACTTATTGATTTTGCCAGTTGTCAGGATCTTTGTCTTCTTTACATTAAGGTGCAGGCTCATTTTAGGACTATATTTCTTGATCTTGAGAAGCAAATGATTCAGATCATCTTCACTTTCAGCATATCATCAGCATAGCAAATGCTATTGATAAGTCTTCTACAAGTCTTCACACCTCAGCTATCTTCATACAGTCCTGCTTCTCTGAAGATTTGTTCTGCATATAAATTAAATGGATAGGGGGAAATTAAGCAGCCTTGTTGTACACCTTTGCTGATTTTAAACTATTCTGTTTCTCCTTGTTCCATTCAAATTATTGCTTCTTGATCAATGTACAGATTGTGCAAGAGAACGATCAGGTGTTCTGGTATACCCATGCTTCTTAATGTGCTCCAGAGTTTCTCATAGTTTACACAACCAAACACCTTGCTGTAGTCAATAAAACACATATAGATATCCTTTTGGTATTCTTTTGTCTTTTCAAGGATCCATCTCACATCCGCAATGATGTCTCTCATTCCTTGTCCTTTTCTGAATCCTGCTTGCACTTCAGGCAGTTTTCATTACCAGGTATGGTTGTAGTCTCTACTGAATGATTGATTCAGAACAACAGTCCAGGTTATGATCTTCCCACACCTAGATTTCTGCAACGGTGTATTAATGGGACTCCCTAAACAAGCGATTCGCAGACTACAGCTAGCACAAAACACAGCAGCAAGAGTCATCACACAAACGCCAATAAAGGAACACGTTACACCAATTTTAAAGGAATTACACTGGTTACCAGTAGACAACAGGATAAAATTTAAAATATTGCACACAATATTCAAGACTCTTCAAAATGAATCTCCATCAAGCTTAAGATCATTAATTCATACCAACCCGGAAACTAGACTAAGAAGAAGCAACAGTAAAAACACATTATCAGTCCCCACAATCTTCAGAAACAGCAAGGCAACAACAACTAAGAGGGCATTCTCCTTATATGCTCCAATGCAGTGGAACTTACTCCCAGACAACATAAGGGACACTAAAGATCAAAACAACTTCCGCAAGCTCATAAAAACTTTCCTATTCAGAGAACATTTTGGAGAATCAATTACTTAAAACAAATTAATCCTGGCTACCTAAGGATTTTATATTTAATCTTTATTTCACCCATTACTTCTCATGAAACAAGACACAGGACATAGGTTTCCATCTCAGAAAAAAGAAATTCAGTCTAACTCTTAATCAACATTTAGCTAAGATCAAGCTATATTTACTCAAATACTACATGTAATTAGTTGATTGTTATCCCTAGTTATTTTTACATTTCTAATCCTTTTTAAATTGTTTTACCACTACGACACACTTGTTATAACGTTCCATGTAATGCATGTATGTTTTAATACAATTTTGAGTTCAATGGAAGGAGGAGTGGTCTAGTGGTTAGGACAAGGTACTTCAGGCCGGAGGGCCGGGGGTTCAAGTCCCACCTGGGGACAGCAATCTCAGGCCGGAGGGACTGGGATTTCTAGTCCTATAGGCACTCCTTGTGGTCTTGGGCAAGCCACTTAACCCTCCATTGCCCATGTTCCCTTTAAGTATTAACGTATGTGTGTCATATCCCCTCATGTTAAATGTATCCCCCAATTGACCGCTTTGACCCGGTGAAAAGCGGAATATAAATATAGCTAAATAAATAAAATAAATAAATATAAGCAGGCATAAATAAAATAAATAAATAAATTGAGGGAGGAGTGGCCTAGTGGTTGAGTCACGTTACCTTAGGCTAGAGGGCTAAGGGTTCAAATCCTGCTAGAGGACAGCAACCTTGGGTCGGAAGGACTGGGGTTTCTAGTCCCACAGGTGCTGCTTGTGGCCTTGGGCAAGCCACTTAATCCTCCATTGCCTCAGATACAAAAGCATAGATTGTCAGCCCTTTTGGGAACAAGGGAAAATGTATATATACATATAAACAGTACCTGAATGTGCACTGCTTTGACTGGTAGAAAAGCCAGTATATAAACCCAGAATCTTGCTAGCATGTGGGATTAGCACAATTGTGCAATAATTTCCACGGCCAGTTGGATCACCTTTCTTCAGTATTGGTATAAACACACAGATCTTTTCCAGTCAATTGGCCAAGATGATGTCTTCCAAATTTCCTGACACAGCCTGGTAAGTATGGTAACAGCCACATCCGATTGCTGTAATACTTTAATGGAAATTCCATCAATAGTGAATGCTATGTTCTTTGATTACGCTTTCATTGCTTTTTCAACTTCTTCTTTCATCTCCAATGCTTCCTGTTCATGATACAGATTGAAACAGCTGCTGGTCCACTTAATCTTTATGGTATAATGACCCTGTACATTCTTTCCACTTTTTCTTGATCTTCTCAGCATCATTCAACACGGATCCTTGAGAATCTTGTAGCATTTAATGTGGACAAGTGCAAAGTTATGCATCTAGGAAAGAAAACCCATACTACGGTTATACAATGCAAGGTTCCACGTTAGGAACCACCACCCAGTAAAAAGATGTAGGCATCATCATAGATAATATGTTGAAGCCCTCCATCGAGTTTGCAGCGGCAGTGAAGACAGCAAATAGAATGCTAGGAATCATAAGGAAAGGAATGGAGAATAAAACCAAGGATATTATAATGCCTCCGTATCATTCCATTCTGCGACCACAGCTTGAATATTGTGTGCAGTTCTTGTTGCTGTATCTTATAAAGGATATAACAGAATTAGAAAAGGTATAGAGAAGAGCCACCAAAATGGTTAAGGATATGGAAGGATACTCTTATGAGGAAAGACTTAAAAAGTTGGGGCTCTTCAACTTGGAAAAGTGATGGCTGAGGGGAGATATGATATAGGCCTATAAATTAATGAATGGAGTAGAAAGGGTAAACGTAGATCTGTTGTTTATACCATCAAAAAGTAGAAAGACTAGGGGACATGCAATGAAGCTACAGTGTAACTCATTTAAGACTAATAAGAGAAAATATTTTTTCACTCAACGAATTCATTACCGGAGGATGTAGTAAAAGCTGTTAATTTAGCTGGGTTTAAAAAAGGTTTGCACAAGTTTATGGAGGAAAGATCCATAAACCTTTATTAAAGAGGACCTGGGAAATTCACTGCTTACCCCAGGACAAGCACTGAGGAATCTGTGTACCTTTTTGGAAACCTGCCATGTACTTGTGACTTGGATTGGCCACTGCTGGAAACAATATACTGGGCTTGATGGACCTTAGTCTGACCCTGTATGGCATTTCTTATGTTTTTATGTTCCAATTCGAAGCTGGAATTTTCCCTTTAACTCTCATAGCTTTAGGATAGCCGATGTTGTTGTTCCTCTAATAGTTTCTGTTTGTAGTACTTCTCCTTGTCTAATCTTGCTGCACGTTGGAAATCTCTGTTAATTCTGTGATTGCTTCTCTTTCTTTTCTGGCTTTAACTTCTCTGCATTTTTGGACAATTTTCAGAGTTTCTTCAGTCATCCATTTTGGCCGTGTTTGCTTTTTCACTTTTAGTAGAGACTTCTCACTTTCTTCGAGCACAACTTTCTTGATGTCTTCCCATAACTCTTCTGATGCTGTCATTTGTAACAAAAGCAACATTTCCGTTTCACAGACAGTCTTTAAATTCTGGTGGTATATTCTCTAGGTCATATTTTGTTACATTTATGAGTGGCTTGCTCTTTTTCAGCTTTAGCTTAAGCTTGCATACTAGTAGCTGCTGATCTGTACTACAGTCAGCTGCAGATTTTGTCCTTGTTGTTGTTACTGAGCTTTTCCATTGTTGACTTCCAGAGATGTCGTCAGTTTTGATTTTTGTACAATCCACTGAGTGGAGTGATTCCACAGGAGTCAGAGTCACAAAATCCAGCCCCACCCATGGAATTCCCAAATCCTCATGGAGTCACCACTGGAGAATGGACCGGTAGGAGCCAAGAGTAATACAAAATAGCCGTGACACTGAATTCCCGGCCCTAGTCTCATCCCCCATGCCACACAGCAGTGCAGTGTTTCGGGCTTATGTTTCCTGCTCTTCAGGCTGCAATATTATCACACTTAGAGGTATGTCTACTAAACCTGGCTGCTAACACGGTGGTTAGCCGTCAAAACCACGCAATAAGGGGCAAATCTCCATGGTATCTGCAGCGGGCGTTCCCAGGGGAGGTCCTTCAGGTACCACAGATATATGTATTTCCCATGGGGACCCCATGATACCTGCCTTGGCAGATACCGTGGGAAAGGTCCTGCAGTGCCTGCGGTAAATCCATGATATAATCAATTAAACAAAAATCCTCTCAAGGGGCAAGAAAACTATATATAAAAAAACAGGTACAACCCCAATCAATATGACCCAAAAACAAACAAAACCAAAACCATGAATATGCACAAAAAATATGTATACTCAAAAAATATATGCACAAAAAAAGGCTCAGGACTAGCCGTTCACTGGTATAGGAGGAAAAAAGACCTCAGTATCTCCCTGCACAAAAGTGACAGGAATCAAGTCTGTCAACAGACGCCAAACGTCTAAAGAAACTGAACAGACTGGAAATTACATCAACGGTCATAAAAAAACCTCCAACCAGCAGGCTTCCGAGCAAAGAAATGCTAACGTCACACAACATTAACAAAAAAGGCTCCGGACACTTATCTTTAGATGATAACAGTCACTTAATGATGATGATGATGATCAAAATAATTATGAAGATGTTGAATCAAACAGTGATGAGCTGAAAACCTCGTCGAAGTATGCTTCTACAATGTTGTACTTCAGGTGATAAGGAACTCCGACATCAGATGTTTCGCTTCAATGGCTTCTTCAAGGAGCAAAAAATCACTCGTCACCGTGCAATCATGTGACTCTATGGAACGAAGCACCGGAGCAAGAAAAGCTGAAAACAACAAGAAAAAGAAAAATGACTAATACAACAAAACAAAACAGGAACTGGAGTCAACCCCCCTAAAATGAACCAGGCCAGCAAATATGTTTATATACCCTGTATGCTGGATTTGAGAAATAGAGCATAAAAATGCAAAAGATAGCAGCCAAACAGACGCTAGTGAGAATACCGGCTGCTGGCTCACCTTCCCAAACGCCGACTCATGCGCAAAGCAAAAATACATAAAGGCGGGGTTAGAATGAGGGGGCCAATTACAAACAGCCGGTTGTCATAACAGACCTAAGCGTCAATCCACCAGGAGCCACGGTACGAAGGGAAAAAATCCAGCGTTGCTCTAGACGAGATAGCTGCCGTTGCATGTCACCCCCATAAACAGGAGGAGTGCATTGTGTAATTACTACAACATGTTTTTGAAGATCTTAAATGTGTAGTAATTACACAATGCACTCCTTCTGTTTATGGGGGTGACATGCAACGGCAGCTATCTCGTCTAGAGCAACGCTGGATTTTTTCCCTTCGTACCGTGGCTCCTGGTGGATTGAATGATTCCATTGAATGGAAAAGCTGTTTTTGATGGATTTCTTTCATTGCAACATTTGATTTTTTCCATTGCAATATTTGATTTTTTCTGTTAAAACATTTTTATAGCAGGGAGGGTGGGTTTTTTGGAATTTCCCTGTTTTTTGTTTAAAGATTGTCAGGATTGACGCTTAGGTCTGTTATGACAACCGGCTGTTTGTAATTGGCCCCCTCATTCTAACCCCGCCTTTATGTATTTTTGCTTTGCGCATGAGTCGGCGTTTGGGAAGGTGAGCCAGCAGCCGGTATTCTCACTAGCGTCTGTTTGGCTGCTATCTTTTGCATTTTTATGCTCTATTTCTCAAATCCAGCATACAGGGTATATAAACATATTTGCTGGCCTGGTTCATTTTAGGGGGGTTGACTCCAGTTCCTGTTTTGTTTTGTTGTATTAGTCATTTTTCTTTTTCTTGTTGTTTTCAGCTTTTCTTGCTCCGGTGCTTCGTTCCATAGAGTCACATGATTGCACGGTGACGAGTGATTTTTTGCTCCTTGAAGAAGCCATTGAAGCGAAACATCTGATGTCGGAGTTCCTTATCACCTGAAGTACAACATTGTAGAAGCATACTTCGACAAGGTTTTCAGCTCATCACTGTTTGATTCAACATCTTCATAATTATTTTTATCATCATCATCATCATTAAGTGACTGTTATCATCTAAAGATAAATGTCCGGAGCCTTTTTTGTTAATGTTGTGTGACGTTAGCATTTCTTTGCTCGGACAGGCTTTTCTTGCTCCGGTGCTTCGTTCCATAGAGTCACATGATTGCACGGTGACGAGTGATTTTTTGCTCCCTGAAGAAGCCATTGAAGCGAAACATCTGATGTCGGAGTTCCTTATCACCTGAAGTACAACATTGTAGAAGCATACTTTGACGAGGTTTTCAGCTCATCACTGTTTGATTCAACATCTTCATAATTATTTTTATCATCATCATCATCATCATTAAGTGACTGTTATCATCTAAAGATAAGTGTCCGGAGCCTTTTTTGTTAATGTTGTGTGACGTTAGCATTTCTTTGCTCGGAAGCCTGCTGGTTGGAGGTTTTTTTATGACCCTTGATGTAATTTCCAGTCTGTTCAGTTTCTTTAGACGTTTGGCATCTGTTGACAGACTTGATTCCTGTCACTTTTGTGCAGGGAGATACTGAGGTCTTTTTTCCTCCTATACCAGTAAACGGCTAGTCTTGAGCCTTTTTTTGTGCATATATTTTTTGAGCATATATATTTTTTGTGCATATTTATGGTTTTGGTTTTGTTTGTTTTTGGGTCATATTGATTGGGGTTGTACCTGTTTTTTTATATATGCGGTAAATCCATGGGCAGGGATGGTAGCAGTCTGGTACACAGAGCTGTCAGCAGTTCTGTGCCCTGATCGCTGCTTTGCCCCCCAACTGCCATGCTCCTCCCTCCGATACTGTCAGTGTTGTGATGCTGCGATCCACGGCACTGACAATATACCCAATGGCAAGATTAGGGGAGCCGGTTATCTGCCCCGACATCAGGCCTGATTTTGCGTGGTGGCTGCCAACCATGACCACCCCCACTGCCCTCCCTGATCCCGCTCTAAGGAAGATGTACCATGTGAAAATCAGATACTGTGGGAAATTGCCTGTGACATCAGGTTTTTTTCACGGTTAGTTGCTACCGTGGGGCATTAATCCTGCGTTAACTCCCCCAGTAGCAGTAGACATGCCCCTTTGATTACTGCAAAATATTTATCAAGGAATTCCCAAAAGCGCCTTACATTCCCTACAAATGGTCCATCACACAGCTGCTCAAATCCTCCAGGGTGCATCTGGAATTAACCATATTATACCCATTTTAAAACAGCTTCACAGGCTTCCTCTTCTAAGCTGAATTAAATATACAATACTGATAACCATCTTCAAAATTTTGCACAATCTAACCTCACAGTATCTACAGTCCATCCTGCAAAAACCACCAGACAACAGAGTCAGAGAAACTGTAGACAAAATACATTCATCATAACGTCTGAAAGAACTACGAGCAAGCAAACCGCATGCTCACATATATTCTCGTTATATGCAGCAGGACTTTGAAAGGCTCTCCCGGAAAAAACTAGAGCTATCTCAGACCTTTCAGCATTTTATAAGGAATTAGAGCCCTTACTATTTAAAGAACACTTTGGAAATAAAGCAAAACAAAACAAAACCAGGCAGGCCTAACAATGACCTAATAAAATGACCTGTGCCCTCTGACCATAACCCATTAACAACCAAGCTTGGTTAACATAGACACATGTTAAGAGAATACCATAGTTAAGATTTAGTCAGGTTATCATATTTTCTCTTTAAATGCATCATGTACTATGTAAAAAAATGTTATGGTTAAATGTAGTCTGCGCTGCTAATCATGTTTTCTTTTTAAGTGCTCTATGTAATATTTAAAAGCATTATAGTTAAATGTAAAATGCTTTGATCTAAGGAAATGTAGTCTCTAAAAACTGTTGACTAAATAAATAAAATAAATAAATGACCCTGGCATTGAATATCTGGGTCTTAATTAAAGCTGTGACGGTCAGTCATTTTAACAGCGAGGGTCTTAGACTTTAAGAAAACCAACTTTGCCAAGATGAGACAATACCTCAAGGAATTGTTAGCAGGATGGGAACAGCTAGGGTATGTAGCAAAACTGAAAGGGAATATTTTAAGGGCAACAAACCTTTTTGTTAGAAAGGTAAATAAATGTAAATAAAGGAGGCCGCTATGGTTCTCAAAAGAAATAGCTGAAAAGATGAAGAAAAAGAGGGAGGCCTTCATAACATACAGGAGATCACAAAGAAGAGAAAGACAGGCATCTATATTTGGAACAGCTTAGATAAGCTAGCAAAGTAGTCAGGAAAGCAAAGATACAAAAAGAAGAAAGCCAATGAAATAAAATTGGGGGGGGGGGGGGGAGGACATTTTTCAGATAAATTAGTGAGTGAGCCAAAAGTGGTATTGTGAGACTCAAGGGTAAAGGAGAGGAATATGTAGAAGCTGATGAGGATAAAGTGAAATTGCTTAACAAATATTTCTGTTCTGTGTTCACAGATGAAGGGCCAGGAGCAGGACCTCAGAAAACACCCACAAATAGGAACAGAAGTGACGGGGAGCTTGAACGATTTTCAGAAGATTGTATTTGTGAGGAACTAGCTAAACTAAAAGTAGATAAAGTGATGGGCCCGGATATGGTACAACCAAGAATACTGAAGGAACTTGGGGACATTCTAGCGGCTTCACTGACTGACCTTTTCAATGCTTCTTTGTAGTTGGGAGTGGTCCCAGAGGATTGGAGAAAGGCACATGTGGTCACTTTACACAAAAGTGGAAGTAAGGATGTGGTTGAAAACTACAGGCTAGTTAGTCTAAACTCTGTGGTGAGTAAATTATTGGAAATGTTGTTAAAAGAGAATAGTGAGATTTCTGGAGTCCAATGGATTGCAGGATCCGAGATAGCATGGGCTTACCAGAGGCAGGTCTTGTGAGACAAATCTGATTGATTTCTTTGACTGGGTGATCAGGGAGTTGGACTGAAGGAGAGCCCTAAATGTAGTGTACTTAGATTTCAGTGAAGCCTTTAATACTGTTCTGCACCGGCAACTTATAAACATGCTAAGCACCCTAGGGATGGACCCTGAAGTTACTGATTGGGTTAGAAATTGGCTGATTGGGAGATGGAAAAGGCTACAGGTAAATGGAGCTCACTCTAGGGGGAAGGAGGCTAGCAGTGGTGTGGTGCATGGATCTGTCCTTGGTCTGATTCTTTTTAACACCTTTGTTAGTGATATTTATTTATTTATTTCACTGAACATTTATGCACTTTTCACCAGGTCAAAACGGTGTACATAGTATAAAGTTAAACAATGTTTCCATGGAACTGTAACTATTTATATTAACAATTTAACTAGGACATTTCATCCTTAACTTATTTACAAAACTATCTTCATCGATTGATGGAGGATGTCTGTGATGAGAGAGGGAGGGGGTTAGGTGGGGGTCCAAAGTGCAAGGTGAACAGGTAGGTTTTTAGGAGATTGTGGATTGAGAGGAAGACTTTGGTGTTCCTTACAGAGTCAGGGAGAGAATTCCATATGATAGGTACGTAGAGTTCAAAGGATCTGCTACATGTTTGTAGGTACAGGGACGATAGGTTATTGAGTATCTTGAGCATTGATCTGGGCTGTTGTGTGGAGGGCTGTCTGAAGTGGTAGAAGAGTGAGTAAGGTAGTCCATGGTAGATGGAGTTGCAGCATTCGATGTGAGGAATAATCAAAGCTTGCAGTGCTGAGCAGAAATCAAATGGATCAAGTAGTGAGTGGAGGTGCTGTAGGAATCGGGTCTTGTGAAAGGGCTGTTGGGTAAGGTTTGCCTGTTTGTGGATGATACCAAAATCTGCAATAAAGCAGACCCCCAGGAAGGAGTAGATAACATGAGGAGGAGGGATCTAGCTAAGCTTGAAGAATGGTCTAGAATTTGGCAGCTGAGATTTAATGCTAAAAAAATGCAGGGTCATGCATTTGGACTGCAAAAAATCCAATGGAGCGGTACAGTGTAGGGGGTGAAGTACTGTATTTTTGTTCAAAAAAGAAGAGTGGGACCTTGGCACGATTGTGTCTGATGTTCTTAAAGTAGCTAAACAGGTAGAAAATGTGATGGCAAAAGCCAGAAAGATGCTTGGGTGCACAGGGAGAGGAATGGCCATCAGAAAAAAGGGGCTGATAGTGCCTCTGTATAAGTTTCTGGTGCGACCTCATTTGGAGTATTGTGTGAAATTCTGGAGACCGCACCTTCAAAAGGATATAAACAGGTTGGAGTTGGTGGACAGGGTGATTACTAAAATAGTTAATGGTCTGAGGACAGACTTAAAGATCTTAAAATGTATACTTTAGAGGAAAGACGGGATAGAGGATATATGCTAGAGATGTTTACATACCTCTGTGGCATAAATGCACAGGAGGGAGAGTCTCTTTTAATTGAAAGCAAGCTCTGCTATGAGGGGACATAGGATGAGAATGAAAGGGAATAGACTCAAGAGTAATATGCAAAAATATTTCTTTACGGAAAGAGTGGTAGATGTGTGGAATAGTCTCCCAATGGAGGTGGTAGAGATGAGGACAGTATCTGAATTCATAAGATATGCCATAATTGGTCAGACCAAGGTCCATCAAACCCAGTATCCGGTTTCCAACAGTGGCCAATCTAGGTCATACATACCTAGCAGTTTCCCCAAAAGACACAGGTTCCACAATGCTTGTATTGGGTCAAGCATTGATATCCTGGGTCCCTTTTTAATAATGGTTTATGGACCTTTCCTCTAGGAACTTATCCAAACCTTTTTTTAACCCAGCTACACTAACAGCCTTTACTACATCCTCCGATAACAAATTTCAGAGTTTGATTACACGTTGAGTGAAAAAATATTTTCTTTTATTAGTCTTAAATAGTTTACCCTGTAGCTTCATTACATGTCCCCTAGTCTTTCTATAATCTGATAACGCAAACAATCGATCTATGTTTACCCGTTCCACTCCGTTCATTAATTTATAGACTTCTATCATATCTCCCCTCAGCCGTCTCTTTTCCAAAAAAGCATGGGACAAATACAGAGGATCTCTAAAGGTAAAAAGAGAACTATTGTAGTTGATATGGAAGGGCAGACTAGATAAGCCATGTGATTTTTTTTTCTGCCATCATGTTTCTATGTTTCTATGTCTGCCGCAAATGAATATCAGCCTTGTGAAGACCAAATGTATGTTTTCATGGGATTGTTCTGTGAGGGATGGTATTGAGATGATTACAGCTGCTTATTAGTCAGAATCTTGGGGTGGCGTGGTGGTGGTAGGGGTCTAAACGCTAATTGTGGGCAGGCACAAGGCTGAGGTTTTGCCTAGAGCTCCTAGAAGGAAAAAAGGGGGCTGTTGTAGTGGTTGGTATGGAAGTACAGAATAGATAGGCCATGTGGTCGTCTTCTGTCATTGTGTTTCTATGTAATATACCAGCCCTGAGCATTGCCTCTGATCTCTTGTGATTCCACAGGAGTCAGCCACAAAATCCAGCCCCACCCATGGAATTCTAAAATCTCCATGGCATCACCACTGGAGATTGGACTGGTAGGAGCCAGAAATAATGAAAATAGCCGTGATCTGTGAATTCTCGGCTGTTACACAGTGGTGCGTTGCTTCAGGCTTGTTTTCTCCTCTTCTGCCGTGTCACACCCTGCACTGCAGAGGAAGCACGCCATCACTGTCTCCTCCTAACACCAGGCTGTGATTGATGACAGGAGAGTGAAGCGGAGATCTCCTGTGGGAGTGGTGATAGAGAAGGTGGGGAGAGGTATGAAGGCACATTATAGATAGGATGTGGAGATCAGGTCGAGGTCACCATGTTCACAATTGCAGCAGTATTTTAGAAATGGTTCTGCTAAAGGTGGAGCTGTTTCTAAGATACAAATAAGGAGGTGGAGGAGTGCAAGGGGCTGTATATCCACTTGCAGTGGGAGGAGCCATTTCACAAAATGTACATATTAGAAAAGCTGACTGGGGAAATCCAGCAACTTACACATGTATCTGAGGCATTTTGCAAACACAGACATGCCGCTTCCGCTCTTAATCACCTATAGAGGTCCCTAATTTTACCTCATTTTGGATGAAATAAACATTGGGGGGGACTAAGAAGATATCCCCCTTAATCCCTCCTGGCCAAAACAAGCATTGATTAAATCCCTATTCGTGTCAGGGAGCAAGTGTAAATCCAGATGTGACAATTTTGCTCTTACATGTGCATTCCCTCTATGAAATGGGGAAAACATGTGAAGATTTTTGTCCCGCCCTGGTCACACCCCTCTACACTTTGGATATAGTATGGACAGTCACGTGTACCTTGGACCCTTTCTAAAAAGGCCATTTACAGATGGATGCAATTTACAAGTGAATATGCCTGATTATACACGTGAAAATCATGAATAAGGCTTCTAAAATAACTAGAGGAGTACGGAGAAAGAGTGGGACGGAGGCGTGAGTGAGGGGATTGATAAGGGTGCAAGGTGTGGGGGATTTGTGTAAAAATGAGTGAGGGGATTGGAGACGTATGTATGTATGAAGGAAGCTGTGGCAGGAGGAGGTGTGTAGGAGAGTGCATCTGCCTGCTCTCCCGCCCCTTTCTGATCTAGGATCCCTCCTCGTCTTCTGCCTCCTTTCCCTATTGTTGCCCCACCCCCCCCTTCTACTCCTCATTTTCCCTAGCTGCAGCCTCCCATCCCCCACATCCCCTATCCCTCTGCCACTCCCCTTCTCCCTATCTGCTCCCCATAACCAGATTCCCTTCCCTATTATTTGTCCCCATCTCTCTGCCTAACACTGATTACTAAGAAACCTTATCCTCCAAAGATGAACAAAATTATTTGTATACCAATGAAATGTCATAGAAAAACTTTATTTTTAATAAAGTAAAATGTTAATTTGCATGATCTAATATGCAATTCAATGCAAATGTGAAGATTTTTCTCCTTTTGCCATAGAATTTACCCTGTAACAGCTGCAGGGAACTGGGGACCATACCCCAAAGAGGGTAATTTTATACCAGGTCCTCTAGGTTGTGCGGTCAAGTAAGTACAATTGTAAGCCTATTTTCTAAAGACATACAAACACCTATGTCCCTTTATAAGATGCTAGTGGTGAGTGAAGCAGCAGAAATCGTGGCCAGATGATAGACAAGGATATGAACAGCAGCTTGGGAACAGGTGGAAATGTTAGTGCTGAGGTCTACATGTATGCAAGTATTTTAGACAAGACATATGCAAATTGAGACTCTACCTGCGCTCCACCCAAATTTCACCCAGGCAGTGTATAAGAATGCTTGTTCTTGCGCATATGTTTATGCATACAACTCCTGGGTTGATTTTATAAAAGCCCTTTTATGTGTGTAAAATAAGAACTTTGAGATCCCCTACCAACAAAAAACCTCTCCGATACAATCACAGAAACACATTCACAGTTCTCAAGACAGAACAAATGATTAAACATAAGAAAGACACTTACTCTACTCTGCCTTACCCTACAGACAAAGATTTACACAAACAAATGGCTATATCTCTATTGTAAATAATACCGGTAACTCAATTATGTTGTGATGACCTGTACATAGTTTGAATAGTGTTATTCTAGTTAATGTTCAAAACATGTTCAATGTAACTAAACGTGTACATAGTTAACACAAGTTCCATGTAAAATATACAGAAGTATATTGATTTTTGTTCGATGTGAACCGCCCCTGATCTCTGGAAGGGGCGGTATATAAGAAACTGTTAAATAAATAAATAAATAAATAAACTTTACATGTAAAACATCCTTTATAAATTACTCCGTAAGTGTATATACAGGCCAGCTACCTTTCTTCTCTAATTCTCCATTTCATATCTACTCGTTCACTTGGCTACACAAAGCTCTTGGATCCGAGAATAAGTGGGATGACTCCAAGCACCATATGAATCCTCTGGTCCAGCGACACTCTCATGGACACCCTCTTTGAAAGGAAACACAAACAGCAAGATTAGTAGGTACTGTCAATAAATGCAGCATTTGCCAGCTCATAAAAGGATTCAAAAATAGCTTTTTTTAGTGAAACAACACTTTTAAATGTTAGCTTCAGCCTTTTCATAACAAGAATAAGAACCCCTTAATCTGCAGTTCAATATCCATAGCAGTCCCTTACAGGGTTCTCAATAAAACTTCTCAATTCAAAGTCCCAGCTTGTAGTACCCTCCAGCAGGCTCAGAAGAAAAGCAAAACAGAAACTTTTATAAGTCTTGATGCTGCCTCCACAAACTAATCCAGTCCGCGTTTTCCTATACTGTAGCACAGTTCTAAGCTTAGACCTCCTGGCCTTACCCCAATGGGGTAGGAGAGAATCTTTTCTCCCTCTCTCAGTTGCTGGCATGGTTGTAACCTATATGCACATCCCTCTTTGGCAAAACAAACTCTGCAACTCTCAGCTGGGTTTAAAAAAGGTTTGGACAAGTTCCTGGAGGAAAGGTCTATAAACCATTATTAAAGAAGACCCAGGAAATCCACTGCTTACACAGGACAAGCATAATAGAACCTGTGTACCTTTTTGGTAACCTGCCAGCTACGTATAACCTGGCTTGGCCACTGTTGGAAACAGGATACTGGAATTGATGGATCTCGGTCTGACCCAGTATGGCAGTTCCTATGTTCTCCGAAAGAATAAATTCTGTACACACAGCATTTCTCAAGCACAGGAAATGCTCTCTCTCTCTCACGTCCCTGGCTGGAAGTTTGTAGAGCAAGGTTCAGAAGGCTTACTAACCATGACAGCTCTAGCCTGCCTAGCAGCTGTCCACCTCCAGCTAGGCTGTTCCCTCTAAGCCTGGCTTGTTACTGAAAAAGTCAATGACCCCCCCCCCCTCACAACTGTCAGCAACCTTCTTCTTGGCATTCCATTTCCATCTCCATCTCCTCAAGATCAGTGCAAGGCTTCCTCTTGCAGTCTATCTTCATGTGCTCATGTAATTCCTGTGTCTGGCCAGGCCAGGAGATGGACAAGCTCCAAGATGGAATCTCTCTCCCCCAAACTAAATAACCTACTAATTATGTTCCCAGGGAGGCACAACATCCATGCCCTTTATCCCTGTTGTCTTGGGAACTGCTGAGTGATCAGCCCCACCCCATTGGCCTATGAGCTGCTCTTCCCCTAGGGACTATCTCTTATTTCACATTCAGGGATCTCAGCATATTTTTATCCTAGGTACCTGCCGTCCAATTCCCTTCCCTCATGGAATAGTACTCTTGGCTTTTAGGGACTGATCTACCATCCCATTTCCTGTTCTTCTTAAGTGCCATCTAGTCAGTGTCGACTCATGGCGACCTTCTGGATAGTTATTCTAATTTGTGTTTGGTCTAAAGTGGCATCCATAGCTGCTATTATTGTATCGCTCCATCTCATTGCTAGCCTTCCTCTTTTGTGTTGACCTTCAACCTTGCCAAGCATGATTTTATTTATTTAAACTTACTTTTATACCACCTTTCAACTATTTAAAGTGGTTTACAATTAACCAACAAAGGTAACAGTTCCATGAGGCCCTCTATTGTACAGTGAAATTAAATGGTAAAATCAACAATATAATTAATGCTTATAACTATTTACTACACATGGTGTAGTAGTAGTTTCAAATATTAACATGTAAGGGGTTGATCTGACGGTATCTGGCTAGAATGGCTGAGAGTCTTGAGTTAAGACAATGTTGTATTCTTCTTGGAAGAGGTGTGTTTTCAGTTTCTTGTGGAATTCGGTTAAATCCGAGCATCCTCGGGGGGAGGGGGGGGGGGGCGGGTGCGTAGGGAGTTCCACAGTGTGGAAGCAAATAGAGTGAATGCTCTGTTGCATGTTGCTTGTTTACTCCTACTCTTCTGTGGTGGGATCAAGAGAACTTACACAATGGTGGGAACATGATGTCTTTTGCTAATGATCTCTCTCTTTGCTTGATGTGTCCAAAGAATGAAAGTCGAAGTCTCGTCATCTCAGTTTCTCAAGAAAGCTTAGGTTTGATCTCCTCTAGTACTGATCGGTTTGTTCTTCGGGCAGTCCATAATTCAAAACATTAATTTTTCTTTCTGTCTGTCTTTTTCACTGTCCAACTTACACATCCATATGACGTTATTGAAAATACCATGGCTTAAACAAGTCAAATCTTTGTATGGAGAGATACATCTCTGCTCTTGAGAATCTTTTTAGGTCTTTCATAGCCATTCTGCCAAGAGCAATGCATCACTGGATTTCTTGACTGCTTGTCCTTTCTTTATTAATTGCTGATCCAAGCAGGTTAAAATTGTCAACTATTTCAATTTCTTTTCCATCAATGATGAACTTATTGATTTTGCCAGTTGTCAGGATCTTTGTCTTCTTTACATTAAGGTGCAGGCCCATTTTAGGACTATATTTCTTGATCTTGAGAAGCAAATGATTCAGATCATCTTCACTTTCAGCATATCATCAGCATAGCAAATGCTATTGATAAGTCTTCTACAAGTCTTCACACCTCAGCTATCTTCATACAGTCCTGCTTCTCTGAAGATTTGTTCTACATATAAATTAAATGGATAGGGGGAAATTAAGCAGCCTTGTTGTACACCTTTGCTGATTTTAAACTATTCTGTTTCTCCTTGTTCCATTCAAATTATTGCTTCTTGATCAATGTACAGATTGTGCAAGAGAACGATCAGGTGTTCTGGTATACCCATGCTTCTTAATGTGCTCCAGAGTTTCTCATAGTTTACACAACCAAACGCCTTGCTGTAGTCAATAAAACACATATAGATATCCTTTTGGTATTCTTTTGTCTTTTCAAGGATCCATCTCACATCCGCAATGATGTCTCTCATTCCTTGTCCTTTTCTGAATCCTGCTTGCACTTCAGGCAGTTTTCATACCAGCTATGGTTGTAGTCTCTACTGAATGATTGATTCAGAACAACAGTCCAGGCTATGATCTTCCCACACCTAGATTTCTGCAACGGTGTATTAATGGGACTCCCTAAACAAGCGATTCGCAGACTACAGCTAGCACAAAACACAGCAGCAAGAGTCATCACACAAACGCCAATAAAGGAACACGTTACACCAATTTTAAAGGAATTACACTGGTTACCAGTAGACAACAGGATAAAATTTAAAATATTGCACACAATATTCAAGACTCTTCAAAATGAATCTCCATCAAGCTTAAGATCATTAATTCATACCAACCCGGAAACTAGACTAAGAAGAAGCAACAGTAAAAACACATTATCAGTCCCCACAATCTTCAGAAACAGCAAGGCAAACAACAACTAAGAGGGCATTCTCCTTATATGCTCCAATGCAGTGGAACTTACTCCCAGACAACATAAGGGACACTAAAGATCAAAACAACTTCCGCAAGCTCATAATAACTTTCCTATTCAGAGAACATTTTGGAGAATCAATTACTTAAAACAAATTAATCCTGGCTACCTAAGGATTTTATATTTAATCTTTATTTCACCCATTACTTCTCATGAAACAAGACACAGGACATAGGTTTCCATCTCAGAAACAAGCAATTCAGTCTAACTCTTAATCAACATTTAGCTAAGATCAAGCTATATTTACTCAAATACTACATATAATTAGTTGATTGTTATCCCTAGTTATTTTTACATTTCTAATCCTTTTTAAATTGTTTTACCACTACGACACACTTGTTATAACGTTCCTTGTAATGCATGTATGTTTTAATACAATTTTGAGTTCAATGTAAATCGCCTTGATTTGTGAAAGGCGGTATATAAGCAGGCATAAATAAAATAAATAAATAAATTGAGGGAGGAGTGGCCTAGTGGTTGAGTCACATTACCTTAGGCTAGAGGGCTAAGGGTTCAAATCCTGCTAGAGGACAGCAACCTTGGGTCGGAAAGACTGGGGTTTCTAGTCCCACAGGTGCTGCTTGTGGCCTTGGGCAAGCCACTTAATCCTCCATTGCCTCAGATACAAAAGCATAGATTGTCAGCCCTTTTGGGAACAAGGGAAAATATATATATACATATAAATAGTACCTGAATGTGCACTGCTTTGACTGGTAGAAAAGCAGTCTATAAACCTAGTATCTTGCTAGCATGTGGGATCAGCACAATTGTGCAATAATTTCCACGGCCAGTTGGATCACCTTTCTTCAGTATTGGTATAAACACACAGATCTTTTCCAGTCAATTGGCCAAGATGATGTCTTCCAAATTTCCTGACACAGCCTGGTAAGTATGGTAACAGCCACATCCGATTGCTGTAATACTTTAATGGAAATTCCATCAATAGCGAATGCTATGTTCTTTGATTACGCTTTCATTGCTTTTTCAACTTCTTCTTTCATCTCCAATGCTTCCTGTTCATGATACAGATTGAAACAGCTGCTGGTCCACTTAATCTTTATGGTATAATGACCCTGTACATTCTTTCCACTTTTTCTTGATCTTCTCAGCATCATTCAACATGGATCCTTGAGAATCTTGTAGCATTTAATGTGGACAAGTGCAAAGTTATGCATCTAGGAAAGAAAACCCATACTACAGTTATATGATGCAAGGTTCCATGTTAGGAACCACCACCCAGTAAAAAGATGTAGGCATCATCATAGATAATATGTTGAAGCCCTCCATCGAGTTTGCAGCAGTAGTGAAGACAGCAAATAGAATGCTAGAAATCATAAGGAGAGGAATGGAGAATAAAACCAAGGATATTATAATGCCTCCGTATCATTCCATTGTGCGACCAGAGCTTGAATATTGTGTGCAGTTCTTGTTGCTGTACCTTATAAAGGATATAACAGAATTAGAAAAGGTATAGAGAAGAGCCACCAAAATGATTAAGGTGATGGAAGGATACTCTTATTAGGAAAGACTTAAAAAGTTGGGGCTCTACAACTTGGAAAAGAGATGGCTGAGGGGAGATATGATATAGGCCTATAAATTAATGAATGGCGTAGAAAGGGTAAACGTAGATCTGTTGTTTATACCATCAAAAAGTAGAAAGACTAGGGGACATGCAATGAAGCTACAGTGTAACTCATTTAAGACTAATAGAAAATATTTTTTCACTCAACGAATTCATTACCGGAGGATGTAGTAAAAGCTGTTAATTTAGCTGGGTTTAAAAAAGGTTTGCACAAGTTTCTGGAGGAAAGATCCATAAACCTTTATTAAAGAGGACCTGGGAAATTCACTGCTTACCCCAGGACAAGCACTGGGGAATCTGTGTACCTTTTTGGAAACCTGCCATGTACTTGTGACTTGGATTGGCCACTGCTGGAAACAATATACTGGGCTTGATGGACCTTAGTCTGACCCTGTATGGCATTTCTTATGTTTTTATGTTCCAATTCGAAGCTGGAATTTTCTCTTTAACTCTCATAGCTTTAGGATAGCCGATGTTGTTGTTCCTCTAATAGTTTCTGTTTGTAGTACTTCTCCTTGTCTCATCTTGCTGCACGTTGGAAATCTCTGTTAATTCTGTGATTGCTTCTCTTTCTTTTCTGGCTTTAACTTCTCTGCATTTCTGGACAATTTTCAGAGTTTCTTCAGTCATCCATTTTGGCCGTTTTTGCTTTTTCACTTTTAGTAGAGACTTCTCACTTTGTTCGAGCACAACTTTCTTGATGTCTTCCCATAACTCTTCTGATGCTCTGTCATTTGTAACAAAAGCAACATTTCCGTTTCACAGACAGTCTTTAAATTCTGGTGGTATATTCTCTAGGTCATATTTTGTTACATTTATGAGTGGCTTACTCTTTTTCAGCTTTAGCTTAAGCTTGCATACTAGTAGCTGCTGATCTGTACTACAGTCAGCTGCAGATTTTGTCTTTGTTGTTGTTACTGAGCTTTTCCATTGTTGACTTCCAGAGATGTCGTCAATTTTGATTTTTGTACAATCCACTGAGTGAAGTCCGTGTGCACAGTTGCCGCTTGTGTTGCTGGAAGAAGATATTTGAGATGAATAGATAGAATTCTGCAAAACCAACAATCCGTCTTTCTTCAGCTTCATTTCTATTGCCAAGTCCAATCTTTTTGCCTTTTTTTCTTATCCCCTTTCTTTGGAACGTAATATTCCCTACTCCTGAATGTTTTGGGAGCTTTAGGCAATTTTGGAACTGCCCGTCTTAGTGTTTTTTCTTACTGGTCTTGAGGGACCTCTGCCTGCCACAGGTCACCTCTCTTTTTCAGACTTCTTCATTTCTGGGTCCTACTCTCTTTTATAAACTACCTCTAGATCAGCATTTCCCAGCCTCTTCCTGAAGGCACACTTAGGGAGGTATTTTAGAAGCCTTATTCATGATTTCCATGTGTAAAATCAGCATTTACATGTGGAAATGGAATCCATGTAGCAGTTTTAGAAAGGGCTGAATTTACACACGGATGTCCTTACTACATAGAAATTACAAGGGAGCATGTCAGGGGAGTGGTTAGGGAGTGACACAATGAAATAAGAAACCATAGTAACATAGTATATGACAGCAAATAAAGACCAGTAAGGTTCATCTAATCTGCCCAGCAAGGCGGCAAGAGTAGGTGCACTTGCTGCTCCTTGCAGGTCACCCCTATTTGTTCAGATATAAGAGAAACTTATGCTTATTTTGACTATCTCTTATATCTGAACAAATAGGGGTCACCTACACGGAGCGGTGGGTACACCCTTAAACAAAAGCATGGGGGGGGGGTGACCTACACGGAGCGGCAAGTGCACCTACTCTTGACGCCTTGCTGGGCAAGCTACCCTGAATATTTCTGAGTTTATTGAGTCCTCATTGGATGCGATACCTAAGAGAAATTAATAGGAATATTATATTGAAGCTTTACTTTCAGAAGAATACTACGCTTTATTGTGGTTAGCGAGTTAATATCTTCCCCGATATCTCCAGGCAGCTCACATGAGACGCAAAGCTTTAAGCATAGCGTCCCTGGGTATTGGGAGTGGATGCCGCATTTTTACTGAAATTTCCTTGCAAATGCCTGGTCACACCGGGGACAGATAGTTTTGTGTTTTTTGATGACTCGCAGTTGGAGGATTTCTTGACAGCTCACAGAGATGTTTTAGTTTCTTCTGTTACCTGAAATGTTTTGCTTAGTATAAATTGGGTATGAAATTTATTGCCGGAATGTAATCTATTTTGAAATTGTTTTTCTTTATGTCAATTAGCACTAGTATCCTCTAGATGTGGGTCCTCTTGTCTGGATTGGGCTTGGATTGTCTCTTTGTAAAGAACTGTTATAATTAATAAAAAGAAATACTGCTAAAACAGTATAAATTGCGACTTTGACATCTCATTTCCAGTCTCCATGTACTATCAAAAATGGCCCTTCATGCCACCGGATTTTCCAGATCATTACAATGAATACCATGAGACAGATTTACATACCATAGGTCTCCAATGTGTGCAAATTTATCTCAAGCATGTTCAATGTGGTTATCTTGAAAACCTGACTGCCAGGGTGTAGCTCCAGAAGAGCGTTGAGAAATACTGCTCTAGATATCCATGATGATCTTAGCTAGGCTCTTGTCTTTTCCAACTAGCCTATCCTGAACCCTGAGCTTGTTGCCTTGTTTTTATTGTTCCCATTTATTGTGTAACTTTGCACCATTTACCTTATCCTGCTCACTATTTTTTATTAGAGCACCATGGAAATCCTGAGTAATTATCATAGTAACAATAATCATTTAAAAGATGTAGAGAGTCCTGTACAGTAGCTCCTATCCTTTTTTTTTTCAATATCAAAGTAATAACTAAGGAAAATAAGAAAAGGCCGTGCTCCAAGGGTTACTAATGTATAGATGGAGTCATACTTCAGGAGAAGAAGAAATTGGTAAATGAGAGCTCAGAAAAGCAGAAAGATCCTCAGGAGAAAAAAAGAAATATTTCTGTGCTTTATAGTTAAACATTTACAAGGAAATCGGAGCATAAAAGTAGCACCAATACAAACCACCCCAGGTTTCAACAATAAAAAGGCTCTCCTCCGCTTCTGTGTTTCCCTTGCAACATCTGGGAAAAGGAGAATTTTTTTCCCATAAAACAAAGTAGCTCGTTTTTTGTAGAACAATTTTAACAGCCATTCCCTATCAGAGGAGAGAGCCAACGTAACTAACAAGGTTGACACAGCTATGTCCTCTTCTTTGGGGGTACAAAGTAATTCAGAGACATTAAGAGAGTCCATCTCCAAAGCCCCAACAGATACTTTCCCTTCTCTTTTCCCAGGGGGAAGATAATACATTTTTGAGACTGGAGGCATATTCTGAGGGAACCAAGAGAACTTCTTGGAGATATTTCTTGAATAAATCTAAAGGCGCCATTCCAGATATAATCGGAAAGTTTAACAAACGAACATTCAAAGCTCGAACTGCATTCTCCAATGACTCAGTCTTAGCATGAAGAGCGATGTTATCTTTGACCAAAGAATCAGTTAAATCCGCAACTTTTACAAGCTGCTGATCCAAATTAGCTTGTTTATTATTAAATTCCACCAATGCAGTCTGTATAGGTCGAATAGCCTCTTAAGTAACAGCAACCCGGTCAGAAAGTACAAAAAAAATTGAGTAGCCACCATTGTAGAAAGATGAGAAATGGCGTCCCAGATACTGTTCAGGGTTACCGAAGCGGGGCAAGCCAAAGCAAATGAGAAATCTGAAGGTCGAGGTGTAGATTGGTCTAATTTGCCCTTCAATGGTAAAGAAACTTCTGCTTCCTGAGTATAACCCCCGGTACTAGGCAAAGATGGAAACGCTGTAACAGGGGCCTTCAATTCTCCTGGTTGACCTCGAGCACTCACCAGAAGCGAGTCCCGCTCAGAAGGCGTAGCCGCAACCCCACCAGGCAACGGCACGATGTCACTCAGCAACTGGGCAGCTGAAGGGCCAGGAGGAAGACATCCATCAGGGGAGAGCGTGATATCCAGGGTGGAGGATGCCGAGTCAGAATCCATCGGTGCCGCCAAGCCCGCTCGAATCCCTTGAACCTGCTCCTTGGATAACCGTACAAAGCGATCCATAGGTCCCTCACCACAAGGTAATTGCTCTGCAGAAGGAGCTTTGGCTTTACCTTTCCTCTTAGGCATAGTCGGTTAGTTCTCCACTGCCGCCATCTTAGAAAAAGGCCACTCCGTGTAGCTCCTATCCTTGCTAAAAGGCAGATAAAGCCCTAAAGGGCTGATACAGTAAACTGTGCTATGCTTTAGCACAGCGGTTTGCTTGAGATTTTCTCATGCTGGTCTTACCCCCCATGCAGAGACATCTAGCATAAGCAAACCTTGAACAAAACCACTGCGCTAATAAATTGTCAGTGATTTGTATTCCCACTGTGCTAATAGATAACTGTGAAATTATGCCAGTACATTTTTTAATATCAGGAGTAAAGACGCAGTCAGGAGCACAAGGGACATCTGAGATGTTCCAAAATCCCTAGCAGCCCCAGCCCAAGAGGGCCCCAGACCACCCAATTCCTCCTATCAGTCTCCACTGCATTCCCTGAAGCTCCTGACACCCCTCCTCCCAAAACCACAAATGTCCCTGATGGCACATAATCCTGGATGCTGACCCCCACCCCAAAGATTTCCCTGGTTGCCCAAGTGGGCCTCCCACCACATAACCGCCCAAAAAATCTCATTGGTGGCCCATAGGCTCTCCTTCCATACTCACCTTGTACCCATAATCTTCTCACATACACTTCTAACGTTGGGAGGCAGGAACAATATCCACACCCTCCTGCCTCCGTGCTGCTAGCTTAAAACATGGTAGCACCTGACCTCATGTGTGGTTAAGTGCTGCCATTTTTCAAGATGGCAACATGGAGACAGGAGCACTGGGCATTGCTCCTGCCTCCCAAAGTTAGAGGTATACAGGAGGTTTGAGAAGTATGAGAGGGGGGCCCCCATGTGCTATCAGGGGATGAGGAAGTCCACTATGGCCACCAGTGAGATTGGGGGGGGGGGGGGATCTGGAGTTTTCAGGGGAATCATGTAGGAGAGGATCGGAAGTTGGGAAACCAACCATTTAATTTTTTTAAATTCCCCTTTCTGTCAGTGCGTGAGCTAATCCCCATTCACACCCTGCGAGGAATGGAGATGTTTGTTTGCGATGCAGGAAATGGCTGCATCTTACTGCTGCGGGGTGTGCTGTTTTTACTGACATCGTGAAAAACATGTGCAGGCATTCCAGGGGGTGTAGTTTGGACTGAGTAGAGACAGAGTTGTGATGTTTGTGCATATTATATAAAATACGTAGAGTGCGTGCATGCATCTACATCCGCTTCAGAGCAGGCGTACGTTTCTCTGTTCAGTTTGTACACGGTCAGGGCTGGTTCTAAGAGTATATTTTATAAAAGCACTTAGGTTCCCTTATAATAGGATTAAAATGGGCACCACCTGTGTCTGTGCCTCCCCCAACTCTTGATCACAGTCTTCTGCTCAGCCTTAAACTGTCTATTGCCATTTCCTCTCTGTGTCCCTCCTCTTGCTTACTTTTTTACATTCCTCTCTCTGTCCCATTGCCATACTCCCCTTTTTGATCTGCACTTTGCATACGTTCACTCTCCTCTCTGTGTCCCCACGCTTTGCCACTGTAGCAGCAGAAGGACCTGTTTCCTGGTCCTGGGAGATTAGTAGCTGCTGCAAGAGAGGAGATTCCTCTGTCTTCCTCCCTCAGTCCCTGTCTTGTAATGTGATAGGCGATGGCCTAGCATGTAGCAGAGCTAGGTCTGAAGCCCTTTTTCTCCTGCTTTAAAATGTTATTGCTGATTTTGGAAAATTGCAGAATGCGGTTAGCTGTTAGAAAGAAATACTGTTCTATTCTGGTTTGATAACATGTTCTGCTCTCCTGGAGATAAGAGAATTAAACCTTGGTACTGTTTATTGTTTAGGTAAGTCAGATGTCTCTTTCAGTAGAATGCCGCGCCACTGTATCTTTGCTGATTGTGCACTGACCTCGTAATTAGGATGAAAATATAGCAGAGAAACTGAACAGTGTAAGAATATTTTGTCTAGCATTATGAAGATTGTTTAGTGTTTTGAGCCAAGGCTAGAGATACGTCTTAACCTTGCTATGTTTGGCCTCGCTTTGTTTTGCTTTTGTTAAGAATGCTTCTGATATGCCTTCCACTATCTTTGTGGCTAACTGACCTTGCAAGAATAGCGAAATATACTGTATACTTTAGTAAAAGTATTATGTTTAGTGTTATGTCTAGTTGCTGACCCGTGGCTAGTAAGACCCAAGCAGGGGGAGCGAGTCCTGGGCCCGGTCAGAGATGTCTATTGGATGAGAGTAAGTGGGCCACTGTGGCCAATGAGGAGTTTTGCCTGTATTAGACTGGAGAAGAAAAGTATATAAACTGTCATTTTTCTGAGCTCTGGGCTCAGACCATTTTGAATGCTACTGCAATCTGAGTCTGTGCACATTAAACCAGCTTGAATCTTTGCCTGACTCCGGGTATTATTTATTGCATTCTTATCAGCTACTACATCCTGCCCTATTCTTCGCCTGTACTGTTAGGGTTGGATGCTCCAGTTCCTGCTGCTCTTTGCCATCCACGATTTTGGGAAGACTTTAGGCCCCTTTTACTAAAGCCCGCTATGGATTTGCCATTAATGTGCTGATCTCATATGCATTAATAGCAAAGGCCGCAGGACAGCTGCCAGGGGCGTGTTCAGCATGTTCCCCTGCAGCTACTACGAGACAGGTTTTCCTAACATGTCGGGTTCACTTGAAAACTCCTATGAAAGAGTCTGTTAGGTGAAGCCACGTTAGGAGCCGCGATGCCACTGAGTATGCGGCAATTGCTCTGGCACTAGTGGAAATGCACACTCCATATCCATACCTACTCATTCCTTGCCCCATCCTGTAACTGCTGATTAACGTGCATTTTAGTGTAGCAAGGGCAGGCACTACTGGACATTGGTGTTCTCAGCTGCCTGAAGCCGCATGTTAAAACACCCACTAATCAGCTGACTTTGGTAAAAAAATAAACCCTTAGTCTTCCCTTGCCTCTCATATCAGGTGGCTATGATGTGAACACGTTGACTGAACTCATCTATGTAGTTTTCTTATGCAACTGCTGTTTTTTTAAGTCTCAAGATAAAAGCATTTGCCCCTTTTATTTAAGGAAGAAGAGACATACTTTCATTATAGACTGTGCAGCAGGTGTTCTCCTTTGCTGACAGAAACCCTGTTTTTATTTTTGGTCTAGTTAGCATATATCTGTAATGGGGTCACATAGAAACATAGAACTATGACGACAGAAAAAGACCACATAGCCTATCTAGTTAGTCTGTCCTTCCATATCAACAACTACAACAGTCCCCTTTTTTCCTTTAGAGATCCTCTGTGTTTGTCCCATGCTTTTTTGAATTCAGTTACTGTCCTCATCTCTACCACCTCCACTGGGAGACTATTCCACGGATCCACCACTCTTTCCGTAAAGAAATATTTCCGCAAATCACTCCTGAATCTATCACCCTTCACCCTCATCCCATGTCCCCTCATAGTAGAACTTGCTTTCAATTGAAAGAGGCTTTCCCCCTGAAGATTTATACCATGGAGGTATTTAAACATCTCAATCATATCACCTCTATCCCGCCTTTCCTCTAAGGTGTACATATTAAGATCCTTAAGTCTGTCCTCATATGCTTTATAATGAAGACCACTAACCATTTTAGTAGCCACCCTCTGCACCGACTACATCCTGTTTATATCCTTTTGAAGGTGCGGTCTCCAGAATTGCACACTATACTCCAAAGGAGATCGCACCAAAAACTTATACAGAGGCACTATCACCTCCTTTTTTCTGCTAGCCATTCCTCTCCGTATGCACCAAAGCATCCTTCTAGATTTTGCCGTTGCCTTTTCTACCTGTTTAGCTACTTTAAGATCATCAGACTCAACCACGCCCAGGTCCCGCTCTTCTTTAGTGGACAAAAGTACTTCACCCACTATACTATATTGCTCCCTTTGATTGCTGCAGCCCAAATGCATGACCTTACATTTTTTAACATTAAATCCCAGCTGCCGGATTCTAGACCATTCTTCAAGCTTAGCTAGATCCCTCCTCATGTTATCTACACTTTCCTGAGTGTCTACTCTATTGCAGATTTTGGTATCATCCGCAAAGAGGCAAACCTTACCCGACTGCCCTTCCGCTATATCACTAACAAAGTTGTTAAAAAGAATTGGACCAAGGACAGATCCCTGGGGCACACCACTGGTAATATCCTTCTCCTCAGAGTGAGCCCGATTTACCTGTACTCTTTGTTGCCTCCCACCCAACCAATTTCTAACCCAAGCAGTAAATTTAGGGTCCATCCCTAGGGTGCTCAGTTTGTTTATAAGTAGCCTGTGAGGAACAGTGTCAAAGGCTTTACTAAAATCTAAATACACCACATCTAGGGCTCTCCCTGGTCACCCAGTCAAAGAAATCAATCTGATTTGTCTGACAAGACCTGCCTCTGGTAAATCCATGCTGCCTCGGATCCTGTAATCTGCTGGACTCCAGAAACCTCACAATTTTCTCTTTCAGCAGCGTTTCCAATAATTTACTCACCACTGAAGTTAAACTAACCGGCCTGTAGTTTTCAACCACATCCTTACTTCCACTTTTGTGTAAAGTGACCACATGAGCCTCTCTCCAGTCCTTTGGCACCACTCTCGATTCCAACGAGGCATTGAAAAGGTCAGTCAGTGGAGCTGCTAGAATGTCCCCAAGTTCCCTCAGTATTCTAGGGTTCATCCCATCTGGTCCCATCACTTTGTCTACTTTAAGTTGAGCTAGTTTCTCATGAACACAGTCTTTTGAAAATTGTTCAAGATGTCCCTCGCTCCTGTTCCTGTTTGTGGGTGTTTTCTGAGGTCCTGCTCCTGGTTCTTCATCTGTGAACACAGAATAGAAATATTTGTTATGCAATTTTGCTTTATCCTCATCAGCTTCTACATATTCCTCCCCTTCACCCTTGAGTCTAACAATATCACTTTTCCCCTCTTCTTCTCACTAACATATCTGAAAAATGTCTTATCCCCCCATTTTATTGCATTGGCTATTTCCTCCTCTTTTTGAATCTTTGCTTTCCTGACTGCTTTGCTAGCTTCTCTAAGTTTTTCAAAATATAGATGCCTGTCTTCCTCTCTCTGTGATCTCTTGTATTTCACTAAGGAGGTAATTCTATAACACACTGTGTACATTTGCATGCTATTAATGTGTGTAAGTAACCTTTTTTAAATGACTTGTGTGTGAGGATGGGTACTTTTGAGAGGAGTGTAGGTGGTTGCTATTCTGTAAGAATGTGCATTAGGGTGATGACGCATAATCTTGGAGTGTGTGAGCACAGGGGAGAAGCTTTGGAGATCATGGGTGGAGTAGTTGAGTTAATAATACTCTGACAGCTGTAGCTAAAATGCTTTAATCCAGTACTTAGGATCACATTAAGGTACACTTGAGTAGGGGACGTTCTAGCAGCTCCACGGACTGACATTTTCAATGCCTCATTGGAGTTGGGAGTGGGCCAAAGGACTGGAGAGAGGCTCATGTGGTCCCAAGAATGTGGTTGAAAACTACAGGACAGTTAGTTTAACTTCAGTGGTGCGTAAATTATTGGAAATGCTGCTGAAAGAGAAAATAGTGAGGTTTCTGGAGTCCAGCGGATTACAGGATCAGAGGTAGCATGGATTCACCAGAGGCTGGTCTTGTCAGAAAAATCTGATTGATTTCTTTTACTGGGTGACCGGAGAGTTGGACCGAGGGAGAGCCCTAGATGTGGTGTATTTAGATTTCCCTTAAAGCATTTGACACTGTTCCTCACAGGCGACTTATAAACAAACTGAGCACCCTAGGGATGGACCCTAAAGTTACTGCTTGGGTTAGAAATTGGTTGAGTGGGAGTTGACAAAGGGTACAGGTAAATGGAGCTCAATCTGAGGAGAAGAAAGTTACCAGTGGTGTGCCCCAGGGATCTGTCCTTGGTCCGATTCTTTTTAATATCTTTGTTAGTGATATAGCGGAAGGGCTTTTGGGTAAGGTTTGCCTCTTTGCAGATTATATCAAAATCTGCAATAGAGTAGGCACCCAGGAAGGTGTAGATAACATGAGGAGGGATCTAGCTAAGCTTGAAGAATGGTCTAGAATTTGGCAGCTGGCATTTAATGTTAAAAAATGTAAGGTCATGCATTTGGGCTGCAGCAATCCGAGGGAGCAATATAGTATAGGGGGTGAAGTACTTTTGTCCACTAAAGAAGAGCAGGATCTCGGTGTGGTTGTGTCTGATGATCTTAAAGTAGCTAAACAGCTAGAAAAGGCGACAGCAAAATTTAGAAGAATGCTTGGGTGCATACGGAGAGGAATGGCTAGCAGAAAAAAGGAGGTGATAATACCTCTGTATAAGTCTTTGGTGTGACCTCATTTGGAGTATTGTGTGCAATTCTGGAGACCACACCTTCAAAAGGATGTGAACAGGATGGAGTCCGTACAGAGGGTGGCTACTAAAATGGTTAGTGGTCTTCATTATAAAGCATATGAGGACAGACTTAAGGATCTTCATATGTACACCTTAGAGGGAAGCCGGAATAGAGGTGATATGATTGAGACGTTTAAATACCTCCATGGCATAAACGCACAGGGGGAGAACCTCTTTTGATTGAAAGCAAGTTCTGCTATGAGGGGACATGGGATGAGGGTGAAAGCGGATAGATTCAGGAGTGATATGCAGAAATATTTCTTTACGGAAAGAGTGGTGGATCCGTGGAATAGTCTCCCAGTGGATGTGGTAGAGATGAGGATGGTATCTGAATTCAAAAAAGCATGGGACAAACACAGAGGATCTCTAAAGGAAAAAAGGGTACTGTTGTAGTTGTTGATATGGAAGGACAGTCTAGATAGGCCTATCGACCGCCTGGCCAGAATGAATAAATGGATGATGAAATGCTCAAAGAAATCAAGGAAGCTAACAAAAGTCACAGCAAAGTAATAATATTGGGTGATTTCAATTACCCCGGTATCGACTGGGTCGGTGTCACGGCAGGACATGCTAGGGAGATAAAGTTCCTAGATGAAATAAATGACTGCTTCTTGGAGCAGCTGGTTCATGAACTGACCAGAGGGGAAGGCATATTGTACCTAGCCCTTAGTGGAACACCAGATCTGGTGCAGGAGATAAGGGTGTTGGGTCCACTTGGCAATATTGGTCATAGTATGATCGCGTTTGATTTAATTAGTGGAGGAGGGATTGTAAGGAAATCCACAGTACTACCTTTTAACTTTCGAAAGGGAGACTATGATAAAATGAGGAAAATAGTTTAAAAAAAACTAAAAGGAGCGGTTGCAAAGGTTAAAGACTTTCAAGTTTGGATGTTGTTTAAAAATACTATCCTGGAAGCCCAGACCAGCTGTATTCCACACATTAAGAAAAGTGGAAGGAAGTCCAAAAAACTGCCAGCATGGTTTAAAGGTGAGGTCAGAGAGGCTGTTGCTGCCAAAAAAGCATCTTTCAGGAAATGGAAAAAAGAGCCAAACGACGAAAACTGGAAATAGCAGAAGCACTGGCAAGTTAAATGCAAAGCATTGATAAGGTGAGACCGCACCTTGAATATTGTGTGCAATTCTGGTCGCCGTATCTTAAAAAGGATATAGAGTTATTAGAAAAGTTTCAAAGAAGAGCCACCAAAATGGTGAAGGGGATGGAAGGATACCCCTATGAAGAAAGGCTAAAAAGGTTAGGGCTCTTTAACCTGGAAAAGAGACAGCTGAGGGGAGATATGATAGAAGTCTATAAATTAATGAACGGAGTGGAACGGGTAAACGTAGATCGATTGTTTACATTATCAGAATATAGAAAGGGGACATGAAATAAAGCTACAGGGTAAACTATTTAATACTAATAAAAGAAAATATTTTTTTACTCAACGTGTAATCAAACTCTGGAATTTGTTACCGGAAGATGTAGTAAAAGCTGTTAATGTAGCTGGGTTTAAAAAAGGTTTGGACAAGTTCCTGGAGGAAAGGTCCATAAATCATTATTAAGAAGGGACCCAGGATATCAATGCTTGACCCAGTACAAGCATTGTGGAACCTGTGTCTTTTGGGGAAACTGCTAGGTACATATGACCTAGATTGGCCACTGTTGGAAACAGGATACTGGGCTTGATGGACCTTGGTCTGACCCAGTATGGCATATCTTATATTCTTAAGCATGGGACTTGTTTCCAGAACCAGTTATAGGGATTTTAATTTTTACGGGTGGAGACGGAGAAATTTCAGAAGATATAGCTGCCTCTTCTCTGTTTTTTGGATGTTCCAGATTTTGGTATCATCTTTAAAGAGGCAAACCTTACCTGCCAGCCTTTCTACAATTGTATAATTAACAAAACTGTTAAAAGGATTGGACTAAGGACAGATCCCTGTGCCACTTAAAATTTGTAAGTGATACATTTTGATTGTTACCTCTTGCCATATATACATTTTTTCTAGTCTTTTGCATTGAGTGTCACATGTATGATTTTCTCCCAGTTAGTGAGGGGTCTTACGTGTGCACTAGGTGCAGCAAGGAGCTCTTTACTCTCAGGGAATGAGTCTGATCTCTGGAGGCTAGAGTAGCAGACTTGGAGGACATAAGAAAGATAGAGAGGTACATAGATGAGACCTACAGGGAAATAGTACTGAAGTCCCACCTCCATTCTGGCAGTATCCCTGTTGCCATGGAGAAGAGAGGTCACGTGACAGGAGATCATCACCCTGGTGTAGTAGGTAGTGATCCTGTGCTATGACCTGTCCTTCAGAAATGCTTCCTGTTCCACGCGCAGGAACCAAAAGGCAGGCAGAGCTCTGGAGTCTCAATGCGTGGATGAGACAATGGTGCAAGGATGAGGGTTTTGGAGTTGTTAGGAACTGGGGAACTTTCTGGGGAAAGGAGGGGCTCTTCTGAAGGGATGGGATCCCACTAGAGGACAGCAACCTTGGGCCGGAAGGACTGGGGTTTCTAGTCCCACAGGTACTCCTTGTGGTCTTGGGCAAGCCACTTAACCCTCCATAGCCCAAGTTCCCTGTAAAATAGTTATCTCCAAGTTATAATGCCCTGTTCAATGTAATTTCAGTTTGTTCAATGTAAACCGCACTGATGCAGAATAGCGCGGTATATAAGAGAATGTAAATAAATAAATAAATGGGCTTTACCTTAACCTGGATGGAACCAGGCTGCTGACATTAACCTTTAAAAAGGAGATAGAGCAGCTTTTAAACTAGATAATAGGGGAGAGCCGACAGTCGCCCAAGAGCACATGGTTTGGAACAATATATCCTTGAAGGAAACTACCAAAAGAATGAAGTTAGGGCATATCAACAAAGACAAAAGTAGCCCTAATGCCCTTGAGTACGGAGCAGACATAGCTTAAAGATTCCAAATTACTCCTGCCTACCGATAGCCAGATTAATGTGAACAAAATACAGTCTCTAAAATGCTTGTATGCAAAGCTAGAAGTGTAAAAAATAAGATGGGAGAGTTAGAATATATAGCACTAAATGAGAGGTTAGATATGATTGGTATCTCAGAGACATGGTGGAAGGAGGACAATCATAGGGACACTGTGATGCCTGGGTACAAACTATATCGTAATGACAGAGCTGATCAAATTGGTGGTGGGGTTGCGCTCTATGTTAGAGAGGGCATTGAATCACAAAGGGTTAAATTTTTGCAGGAAACAAAATTTGCTGTAGAATCTGTATGGATTGAAATTTCATGTAAACAGGGGAAGACGATGGCAGTGGGGGGTATACTATCCACCGCCTGGCCAGAATGAACAAATGGATGATGAAATCTTCAAAGAAATCAGGGAAGCTAACAAAAGTTACAGCACAGTAAAAATAATGGTTGATTTCAATTACCCCAGTATTGACTGGGTCAGTGTCACGGCAAGACATGCTAGAGAGAGAAAGTTTCTAGATGAAATAAATGACTGCTTCTTAGAGCAGCTGGTACATGAATCAAACAGGGGTAAGCCATTTTGGACCTAGTCCTTAGTGGAACACCAGATCTGGTGCAAGAGATAAGGGTGTTGGGGGCCACTTGGTAATAGTGATCATGGTATAATTGCGTTTGATTTAATTAATGGAGGAGGAATGGTAAGGAAATCCACAGTACTACCTTTTAACTTTCAAAAGGGAGACTATGATAAAATGAGGAAAATAGTTAAGAAAAAACTAAAAGGAGCAGTTGCAAAGGTTAAAGATTTACATCAAGCTTGGGTGTTGTTTAAAAATGCTATCTTGGAAGCCCAGACCAGCTGTATTCCATGCTTTAAGAAAAATGGAAGGAAGTCCAAAAAACTGCCAGCATGGTTTAAAAGTGAGGTCAGAGAGGCTGTTGTTGCCAAAAAAGCATCTTTTAGGAAATGGAAAAAAGAGCCAAATGATGAAAACTGGAAACAACACAAGCACTGGCAAGTTAGATGCAAGGCATTGATAAGGCAGGCAAAGAGAGAATTTGAGAAGAAACTTGCTGTGGAAGCAAAAATATGTAATAAAGACTTTTTAAAATACATTCGTAGCAAAAATCCTGTGAGAGAGTCAGTTGGACCATTAGATAATAGAGGGGTAAAAGGGGGCACTAAGAGGGGACAAGGTCATAGTGGAGAGACTGAATGAATTCTTTGCTTCGGTCTTTACTGAAGAAGATGCAGGGATGTTACCCATGACTGAAATGTTATTTAAAGGTGACACTGCAGAATTGAAAGAAATATCGATACACTGGGAAGATGTATTACAGCTATTTGATAAACTGAAGAGTAGCAAATCATCTGGACCAGATGGTATACATCCAAGGGTGTTGAAAGAACTGAAATATGAGATTGCAGACCTGCTATTAGTAATCTGTGAACTATCATTAAAATCATCTCTAATACCTGAAGATTGGAGGATGGCCAATATAACACCAATTTTTAAGAAGGGTTCCAGGGGTGATCCGGGAAACTGCAGACTGGTGAACCTGACGTCAGTACCGAGAAAAATGGTAGAAACCATCATAAAGAACAAAATAACTGAACATGTAGATAGTCATTGTTTAATGGGAGGCAGACAACATGGCTTTAGATAAGGAAAATCTTGTCTTACTAATCTGTTAAGTTTTTTTGAATGTGTGAATAAACAGGTAGACAAAGGTGAGTTGGTTGATATAGTGTATCTGGACTTTCAGAAAGCCTTTGACAAGGTCCCTCATCAGAGACTTTTGGCAAAACTAAAAAGTCATGGGGTAGGAGGCAGTGTATTATTGTGGATCAGGAACTGGTTTAAAGACAGAAAGCAGAAGGTAGGGCTAAATGGCCAATTTTCCGTATGGAGAAAGGTGAATAGTGGCGTACCCCAGGGATCTGTGCTGGGTCCGCTGCTCTTTAGCATATTCATAAATGAACTGGAAATGAAATAACAAGTGAGGTTATCAAATTTGCAGATGACACAAAACAATTTAAAGTTGTTAAAACCAATGAGGATTGTGGAAAATTGCAAGAAGATCTTGATAAATTGGAAGACTGGGCATCCAAATGGCAGATGAAATTTAATGCGGACAACTGCCAAATTATGCACGTAGGAAAGAACAATCCAAATTATGGTTACACTATGCAAGGTTGCACATTAGGAACCACCACCCAGAAAAAATGTTTAGGCGTCATCGTGGATAACATGTTAAAACCCTCCGCCCAGTGTGCAGTGGCAGCCAAGAGAGCAAATAGAATGCTAGGTATCATAAGTGGAGTGGAGGAGTGGCCTAGTGGTTGGGGAAAGGTACTTCAGGCCGGAAGGTCGGGGGTTCAAATCCCACTAGAGGACAGCAACCTTGGGCCGGAAGGACTGGGGTTTCTAGTCCCACAGGTACTCCTTGTGGTCTTGGGCAAGCCACTTAACCCTCCATAGCTCATGTTCCCTGTAAAATAGTTATCTCCAAGTTATAATGCCCTGTTCAATGTAATTTCAGTTTTTTCAATGTAAACCGCACTGATGCAGAATAGCGCGGTATATAAGAGAATGTAAATATATAAAATATATATATAAATAAATATAAGGAAAGGAGTAGAAAATAAAACAAAGGATATTATAATGCCTCTGTATTGTTCCATGGTGCGACCACACCTTGAATATTGTGTGCAATTCTAGTCGCTGTATCTTAAAAAGAATACAGCGTTATTAAAAAAAGGTACAGAGAAGAGCCACCAAAATGGTAAAGGGGATGGAAGGATACCCCTATGAAGACAGGCTAAAAAAGGTTAGGGCTCTTCAACTTGGAAAAGAGACGACTGAGGGGAGATATAATAGAGGTCTATAAATTAATGAATGGAGTGGAAAGGGTAAACGTAGATTGATTGTTTACATCATCAGAATATAGAAAGACTAGGGGACATGCAATGAAGCTACTGGGTAACCTATTTAAGACTAATAAGAGAAAATATTTTTTCACTCAATGTGTAATCAAGCTCTGGAATTTGTTACCGGAGGATGTAGTAAAAGCTATTAGTATAGCTGGGTTTAAAAAAGGTCTGGACAAGTTCCTGGAGGAAAGGTCCATAAACCATTATTAAAAGGGACCTGGGATATCACTGCTTGACCCAGTACAAGCATTGCAGAACCTGTGTCTTTTGGGGAAACTGCTAGGTACGTATGACCTAGATTGGCCACTGTTGGAAACAGGATACTGGGTTGATGGAGTTTGGTATGACCCTGTATGGCATATTTCATGTTCTTATGTATATCAAAATGATGACACAAGCATACCAATAGGGTAATATAATGTAATTGGGGGTTGAAATGCCTGAATATTAAAAACAAACAAAAAAAACCCTTATTTGTACTATGACATAAAACTGTGCACTGTCCTTTTAAGGCTGCACGGGATGATGTTTTACCTTGCATCAGCTCTAAGTAAACCAAGTAGTGCATTGTTTTTCCCTGAAACCTATTCAGTGAGCCATTATCAGCTGAAAAATCTGTGGGTATTTGTGACTAGAGCATGCAGGGCTAAACAGTGCAAACAAAGGGTGTGGATGACCTGAATTTCAGAGAATAGAACAGCTGTGTGAGCTGGATGGAAGGCTGCTTTGTAAAACTTGTGAAGCGAGACCCTGCATGTCTCGGGTGCAGAAGTAAGTGAGCATGCGAGAAAGGTATATATTGGCTAGGTCAAGTGTGCAAAACATAAATAAGCCTGTAAAATGAACTCAGAGGAAACGTGCTTTGGTAGGGCAAAAGAAGGCAAGACTGTCAAGTTTGAGAAACTGTATGGGCGTTATGCTTTTAGGGAAAATGACGGAAAGAAACAGTTTTCAAACTGTACCTGGGAGAGAATTCTGGAAGGGGAGAGTGTTTCAAAGGAATAATTTTTCAGAAACAGATCAGCCAAGAGGGAGTCTGGAAGGAATAAAACTTAAGACCTAAATGTGTTCAAAAATACTGTCTGAAGTATTCACTAGTAAGGCAAAAATACTGTGAGCAAATAATCTCTTTGTGTGTGATTCTCAAGGGAAATTGTACTGTGCCTATCTGAGCACTGGGAGTAAAGAAAGCGGATGATGCTCAAAGTAACCAGATTTGCATAAAGGTCTGGGAACTCTGTGTGAATCAGCATTGTGTTTGCGATAACAAAGTCAAAGTACGGGGGGACGGGTTGTGTACATTTGAGTGAGAGCAGGCTTGGATTCAGGCACAGACATCTGCTTAGGACGCCAAACTCAGGTCATAGAGGAGGTTCTGATTATTTTAGGGTCATGTGCAGGTGCTGTTTGAAAGAGGAATCACTGTGGCCTCTCTCTGCTCATCTTCTGGCTCTCCAATCTTTGGGATATCCCTTCCCGCCCTGACTCTCTGAGATATACAGTCTAGTATTGCCTTTGGGTGCCAAAATCTTAAATCTTGCCCTGAGTGAGAGTGTGAGAGAGAGAATGCAGTGCAACATTGAGACTTACTGCAGTGAGATAGTAGTCATAGGAACAGATATGAAATTTTATTTTTTTTGTATTAGAATGATAGTCTCACGTTAAGTATCCTGACCAGCAAGCAACACATACGTTCAGCAGCAAAAGGAAGACACCTTACATCCCTCTACTCAAAAGCAAAAGAGAGCTAAAGGAGTTACAGTACAATATGAACTGAAAACAAAGAAATAGGAAAAGCCCCTCTCTTATTAGCCCTCCTGATCTCCAAGCGGAGGAGGAATAATGCAAAGGCTGTAAAATCCCACAAGAGAAAATCATTGTGCTATGAAATGCAAAACATCCTGCAGATAATAAAAAGGTTTCTAGCGTGGGCATGAATCTTCATCAGGCTTCAACCAATGGTAACTGCAACATTGATGGCAAATGCACGCTGTCAATGCCCATGATAATTGCGCTGTGCACATATGCCCACAGTCCACTCCTACCCCTCTCATTTCCACGCTAAGCAGATAGCATAGAATTAACCTCACACTGTTCGGCATACATACGTTACCAGCTCGCGCAGCTTAGTAAATGCGCCCCTTAGTCTTCTGCTCCTGCACCTGGAGAAATAGTTTCAGCTGCTCTGGGTTCCAACAAGTATAATTCTTCCCACTGAACTTAAACATTCTTAGGAAATTTGAAGGAAAAGCTTGCATCCATGGCTATTGCTTGGGGATTTAACAAAAGCACCTCCTTCCAAATCTTTTGTACTGCAACAGCCACTCTAGGAAAAATGAAAATCTACGACCATGAAATAGCTCAGATCTCATTCTTATCATTGGCTCTTCCAGGGAGGTCTCCAGCCGAACCGCCAAACTTACAGTATCCAAAGAACTCAAATTATCCTCACCCTTCAACAGTCATCTCACAGAGCTGGAAACATAAGCAGCTCTGGAGATCACTGAGAGAGAGGATGGAAATGCGAAATTTCCAAAAAATACTCCTTGACATTTCTTAGGGAATAATAAGCTTACAAAGCACATAATTTGTTATGATGAAAGAGACTTTCTCTCTTCTCTGTACTACAGGGCTGCAGTGCCCTTGATTAAAGCCTGATTAGTTGTCTGCTGGGCATACAGGCAAAACTGCAGTTTCTCATTGAATTTTATAACCTTGTTTTCAAGGGCTGAGACTTCCACTACAACCTCTCCTGAGAATTTATATTGCTGGGAAAGGTATCCTGACATAGCAGCTTCATTTGGAAACTTCTATAGGAAGGGCATTAGATACCACTTTCCATCTCGAGACCAAGAAGATTACATGATTAATTTTAACAGATTGTAAAGAGACACGTCTTCTTGATTTGTGTCTTACAGTATCAACAACACTACCTTCTCCTCATTCTGAACTGATACAGACTCGGGAGCCAAACTCACTCTTTTCTTCCACCTTCTTTCACTGTGGACAGGGGGCTAATTGTCCAGAAGATTTATCTGAGATTGTCAAAGAAGACAAAAGCTCAGCTGATATAGGGACAGGGTGCAAAGAATGGTCTGAAGCATCTCTGCCGGCTTTATTAACTAGGGGAGAGGCTAGCACACTGATCACCCCTTTCCTAGTCAACACGAGCAGATGCCATAAGCCTTATAAGCAGTATTTCCAGGATCAGGTACTTCTTCCCTTTGCCCCTACCAAAGCAGAAACCATGCTCACTTATCCACACAGACAGTGGATTATGGACAAGATGGTTTACAGTGAGCATTGAAAAAACTGGCAAAGTAGACATATGTCGATTCTGTAAGACCTTAAAACAGTGACTCACCTTATAGCTGGCTGTGAAGTTCTGATGGTGTAAAATTTCTATACAGAAAGGCACAAGGTAGCATGCCTCATACATTGGAAACTCAGTAAACACTACATCATTGTACCTGAAAAGCACTGGGATCATGATCCTAAGAGAATTACAGAGAATGAAGAGGTTATGATCACCTGGGACATTCCCATTCCAACAGATAAGAAACTGGATGCCAGGAAACCAGCATAGTGCTAAAGGAGAAAAATGCTAGAATGACATTGATAACAGAGGTGTTGGTTCTAAGTGATTATTCTGTGAATTGCGTCTAGAAGCAGAAGATCCTGAAATACCAAGAAAATGTGGCAGAAAGATACAGAAAGATTTTCTATCGTATTGGGAACCTTAGCCTTGATAAAAAAGAATTTCCAAGCACATTTTGACAAACTACACATACATGCTACATCTAATGAACTCCAGAAGAAAGCTCTCTTTGGCACGATGCAAGTACAACACTGAGTATTAGTAGTAAATTTGAGAGACTGAGATCATATTCCACATATCCTGGCTTAGAAGTGAGGTTCATGACTATCATGGTAGGCACAAAACTAACCCATTTGGAGAAACTGCCCCAAAATAAACCACTATTGATATCAAGAAAATATGGCGGAAAGCAACTGAGTTAATTCACATTGTGTAGGGAGCCACAGGCTTAATTGAGAAGAATTTCCAAGCAGACCTTGATAAATTACCCATATGCATAGGGGGTCATTCTGAACCACGAATAGTGGGGATGGACGTCTCAACGCGACGTCCATCCCTGCTATTCGTGGTGGCTGCATTCCCACAACTAACCTCCCTGCCGGTTGTGCGGGGAAGTTAGTCGGGGGCAGGGAAGAGGTGGCCCAGGGGCGGAAAGTGAGCGGGCAGTGGGCGGTCACCGGCCCTGGACATACAGGGCTGAATCTAATGTCAGCCCTGTATGTCAAGGGCCGTCAAAATGGCCGGGGAAGTTATTCCACCCCCTGGTATGGAATAACTTACCTGGGTGTTCCATTTCGGTGGCTCCGGGGCATGGAAGGGGTTGAGGGAGGCAAAAGTAAAATCCCCTGCAGCCTGAACCTGGCCTTAGGAGGCCAGTTCGGGGGTCAGGCTGCAGGAAATTAACTTCTTCATGGGCGGCCGGCATCATGGCATTTAAATGGAGCCGCAATGCTATGGCTCCATTTAAATGCCCGGACTGAGTTAGTTGGGCTAAGCTGTATGTGCAGGCCGGGACTGAATCGCAGTCCCGGCATGCATATACAGTGGTGTTCACGATTCTGATCCCGTGGGTCAGCCCGGACGTACAAAGGAGATCGACGTTGAGAACGGAATTGGTCCCATAACATTTTACAAACTCCAGAGGGAGGCTCTCTTTGGCATGATGCAAGTACTATGCAGAACATTAGCAGGAAATTTGAGAGACTGAGATCATACTTCACATACCCTGGCATAGAAGTGAAGTTCATAACTGTCATGGTATGAACAAAACTAAATCGTCAATATAAAGAAGGCTACAACAGGTGTAAGCCAATATCAAAACAACAGCAATCACCCATTAATGATTTCCCAATATTGACTGTAATTTGAATACTTCTATGCCATTACCAAAATGAATTCCACCATAAAATTATTTGTAAATGCATGATTTATAATTAAATAAGAAGGGGAAAAGACCACAGTTTGTCCCTATAGTCCAAAAACTGGATCCAAACAAGGGCACAGATCCTCACTGGTCAGAAAAATCCATCTAAATGTTGTTTTATTTATTTGTTATTTTTAAACTTCATTTTATTTACTTAGTTGTACTGACCAGTGAGGATGCGCAAAACTAACCTATTTGGAGAAAGTGCTCCGTGAGAGACCACTACAATTTTTCCAACTTTGACTGGGCTCCAAAAGGTGTTTCCCTTTGGTTACACCCCGTCAAATGCAAATCCATGTACTACAGAAACTGCTGGATTTTAAAGGGAAACACACCTTTGAGTGACATCAGTGATTTCTTCTCCTCCCTTCATAACAAGTTCATAATTAAACGTAATTAGTCATCAAGGTATAGTTGTACTACCGCAGATTAATTCATATTTATTAGGTTTATTAGCTTGTTTTCTGTTGTAAATATATCAAATGCTTCCAGTAACACATTTTCCAACTTTAACCAACTGATTCATCCATCAGAAAGGGTTTTTTTTAAAGTTCTGTAGCATTTTAGATAAAAGGCTTACATTTATTAGTTAAAATTGAGTAAATCTGACACTTGTGAGGGGGGGTTATTAAAGTCTATGGGGTGAATATTCAGGCAAATTTTATCTGGTTAAAGATGATCAGATAATCGATTAGGTTAAGTGTAATTAAAATTTTTAAAAAATAGCAAAATGTCGGTGCTGCTCTATATAGCCAGATAAATATATTTGGTTATCTTAGGACAGTTCTACCTGCACCTGACTAGGCAGTTATAATTTAAACCTGCCTCTGTCACACCTCCAACTCCTTTATTTTGAAATGGATAACTTTTGGCTGAACGTTGAGATGTCCAATCAAAAGTTATCCATTTGTTCAGCTGGACGTTTAAAAGGTAGGGGGGAATATTAAAAAGGGGTTAGCCAGCTGGACTTGATAACCTGCTAAACCACAACGATCCTGCAGAAAATATGTCTGGTTAAAATTGGGGTGGTCTGTGGGCAGAATGAGGGCAATCCCAGCAGCAATCTGATTATCTGGCTCTCCTAATTTTATCTGGTTAGCAGTTGAATATTGCTACTGACCAGATAGCCAGCACACTTAAGCACCGTTCCAGCACTAAATATACGGTTTTAATTAACGTGGTGCAGGCTAAGGTCCTAAGGATTTACAGTATCTGGGTAACTCCTGAAGTTACCTGGATACGTCCTTTTGAATATGAGCCCCTAGGTAGACAAATGTTTTAGAGCTGATTACTGACTACTTTTAAAATCAAGGTGTAATCAAACAGACAACAGTGGGCTGGAAGATCTGCAATATTCTTGGTATAGAATGCAAGGGAACCAAAATGAATCACAATTTCCAGCCTCTAATATTTTCTCATGATTCTCGCTATCTTATGTATATAGAGTCAGAATTGTTTATTGTCCCTCATTTTGGTTATACGGTAGTCTCCTTCTGTCATAGAAGTTCTTGTAGTGCAATTTATTTTAAACTCGAGATTAGGGTGTGTTCTTCATTTCCTTGGCAATTTCTTGCATTCGAGCTTTTAAGTATTGGCTACACAGCTCTACAAGTGGTCTTTTTTTACAGTGTTCTGTGGTTGAAAGACAGCGATTTTCATAGCTGCTGTTTTACCAGCCAGGAGGTGCCACCGGGATAGCATTGCTTGGTTCAGTATCTCCTTCAAGGGATTATGGGGTATGTTTACTAAATGGCAGAGTCTGCTACCGCCATTTAGCAAACAGACCGCTATGAGTGTAATCCACGTTCCACCTTTTTTTGAGACACAACAGCACAGCTGGGCACTGTGGAGCCATTTTATACTCCATGGGACTTCCAGGTTCTTTTTGTGGAAGGAAGACTGTTTTCTAGGCCCTTTGGGTAGTTGTACAGCATACCTCCAATTGCACAAATTCCACAGCCACGCATGTGTTGGTGTTGCTCCCAAATAAAACTTCATTGAGATACTTGTGAAATGGCAATAACTTGTCAAAATGTGGCATCTAGGCAGAAAAGAAAATTCAGCAGTTACAAATAAAGTCCATCAGTCAGCAACAGTAATGAGGGTGTTGTTCTGACTTCCAGGCCTTATCAGAATGCTCTTTAGAGACCCTTTGAGCTTTGGGTTCCCTTTCTTGGGACCTGAATATGCTATAATAATTTCTTCTCCATGAGTAAATGCAGGGCAGTTTCTCTGCATGAGACAATCACCTTATGGTATTTTTTTGTTTGGTAAAATATGTATTTTCCTGCACAAGAGTAAAAGCCCGGTGTGCTCCTTAGAGAACCCTCTTAAACATAGACTTTCCTAAGAAACCACTGTTACCTCTAACCTGGGTATAGAACCTCCTCAGGATAGAAATACTCATTTCCTAAAGTCTGTTTATTCCTTTATAAATTTTTTCACACACATCCTCTATGTCGGCACTTCTCAACCTTTATTTCATATGGTGGCGTGCTTTTTGAGTTTGTTCAATCCTCATGGCACACCAAATGTAATTCTGCATGATCCTCACTTTCAGGCCTTCCTACTAGCAAAAGGAGAGTAGCATTTTGTACCTTCTGGGTCTCATTCTGCTGGATTCAGTCAGATGTGTGAATGTGCAGGGTTATTCACTCAGACATCAGATTGAAGCTGACAAAAGACACATACAGGTAAGCATCACTGCGCTCTTTTTACCAGCAGGAAAGAAAGAGTGGGGTTAATCTGGGACGCTTAGGGCCTCTTTTACTAAAGCATGGTATTTTTTAACCCTAATGCGCGCTTTTAGTCAATATCAACATATGTTAGCTGCATCCACACCATGGTGGCCAACATGTGCCCAACAATTACTGTGCAGGAAGCCCCTCAGCACGTGTTCTGTCCATTGGCAATTACTGCGAGGACACCTAGCGCCACCTATTGAGGTGGTGCTAGGTGCACCTATGCTAACTGTGCATTGGTGATTAGTGCATGCTATTGGCATCCTTGCTAACCCCAATTTGCCTTCAGTGCCCATTCTGTGCTCCAACTCCACCCAGACCGTACTCCATAATGCGATGTGCAATTAATACATGTTTCAGCATGCAGTAGTAGTCCTGCCTGTGTGGTAACAATTATTGCATGCTATTGCCCAATGTATGCATGTAGATTGTGAGCCCTTTGGGAACAAGGGAGTGTATCCAGTACCTGCTTGTAGTCTGTGTAAACCACTCTGATGCCCTTCAGCCTGCATAAACATAATCATACTGTTTAAGTCCACCCCTAGGAGCATCTCTTTCCACAACAGATTTCAAGCCTCCTATAATTGTTGCTGTGCTATAGCTAGCCTCCCTGCTTGAGCTTCAGACACTTTTCTTTCAATACTCAGGCAGCAACTGATTCTCCTTATTTGGGGCTTCTCATATAAAGCATCCAGCTCCACCTTCTTTGCTCTCCGAGTCCTGCCCTTCTTGAAGCTCACTGGCTGGAATGAGTCCTGCATTCTACAGCTGTCACTCAGCTCCAGGAATCCTTGTTCTTAAAGTGTCCCTTAGCTCCTGGACTCCATCACAATTTACAGGGAATTCATAAATAAAAGACTGCATCAAAATATTTCAATTCTTGGCACATAGCCAGAAACAATTTTCTCCTTTCTTGTGTGGGCCTAAACAGGTCAGGAAAATGTCATGTTTTCTCTCCTTCGAACAGCTTTGTGGAAATATAGGCACATAAAAGAGTTAAGGCCTTGCTGGAATATGAAGATTGTTAAAGATGAAGGGCCCGATATTCAGCGTTGGTGGCTAGCCACTGGCGCTGAACATTAAATCTAGATATTCAATGCCAGGGTCATATCCGGCCCTGGCATTGACTATCCGGTTTCGCCTCATAGACCAATTGCTATCTGGGCAGTGCTGATATTGAGTCACTGTTCAGTTAGCAATGTGTGGCAAAAGTTAGGCCAGGGTTTCCTGCCACATATTGCTAACTGGGTAGTGGCTCGATATTGCTAGTGCCCGGTTAGTGAGTGGTTCCACCTCTGCTCCTTCCTGAAATGCCCCTGACATACCCCGATGCTAAGTGGTTGGCATCAGGACATGTAGAGCCAACAGCACTAACTGTATTATTGCCTCTGAATATCCCGTTCACCACGATTAATGGCGTTAACCGCTTTGAATATCAGGCCCGAAGATCTTACCAGCAAATCTGACACAGTCAGCTGTTGAATAGACTCAAAGTTTCCCCAGATTCATCCATTGTTTAGTCACTTTTTTCTCATAGTAGAACCATCTTGGTGGGTTTAATACCTCCGTCAAATATCTTCTGACTAAATCAAGTGGAAAATTCCTTCTAACTTAAGAAAGTTTCAAAGTTGCAAATTTAGATGCTCTGTCTTCCTGTGGGCACTTCTTTATCTCAAATTAATGTAGCATTAGCTTCTTCCGGGTTATGAGTTTCCTCTTTAAAAGAGGCAAATCCATCTTTAAAATCCATGGTATTAACTTCATGTGTCTATGCCAAAGTCTGAATAGATTGTATTAAGGAGGATAATTCAGTGGAACATACCAGAATTGGACTAAGGCTTCCCACATGGCCTCTCTTGTGATTGTTTATGGTTTAGTTGCTAGCAAGGGCAGCTGACATTCTGCCTAGATGGGAGCATGAGCATGGTAGCTCCTCCTGCTACCAATGAAATCATCTCTCCTTGAGGGGCCATTTCATTCTGCTGTGCCTTCTTCACCACAGCCATAGATGTGGAGTTCAAAGTGGCTGTATCCCCCTCCTCTTAGCATTGTCCCATGCCACAACACCTACTGGTCCTGGAACTGCTGATGTCCACACATTCGCTCCATAAAGTGATGGCAGAGGTTGATATGGAGGGGATAAAGATATTTCCCCAGACAGTTGGGGGATACCCCTTCCAGCTCCACTGCAGAGAGGCTTCATCTCTCCAAGATGACCAGAACATGAGTCATGAACATTCGTTATCTCCAAGTTATAATGCCCTGTTCAAAGTAACTTCAGTTTATTCAATGTAAACCGCCTTGATATCATGAAAGGTGGTATATTTATTTATTTAGACAGATTTGTATACCACCTTATCCTACAATCAAAGTGGTTACATGACATCACAATTGGGGTTACATTTGATATAAGAAACGTTAAATAAAAATAAAATAAATAAAATGAAGGTGACCATTTAGTGAAACATAGGGGTTGAAGAGATCTTAGGGTGAAAGACCCATGGCTTCCCCTTATGCTTATTGTTTATCGTTGATTTAAAATTTAATATACCGCCCTTGGCGTTAGCAGACAGAGTGGTTTACATCAGTAAAATACTTGTATAAAAAATTAAAATGAAAGGAACTACAATCATGATAGAAATGGTAAGACACAGAGCAACAGAGAAAAATCAAAGAGCCTTTAATTAGTTAATGCCTAATCAATTACATGATGTCTACCTGTCAGGCAGTATCTTCAATTGAATAACTCAAATAACCAGAACAAAAAGGAAAATTTAGAGCTGAATATCCACATTCTTGTACAAGCCACCATCTTTCTCCACCCTCTCTATTTTCCAATATTATATGGGCATAGGACAAATCTCTATCTAGCTAAATGCCCAGATTCAACACATCAGATTTTATTGAGATTGAATTGCCCTCTATGTGGATCTTAAAAATATGCTTTCATTTCCCCCTTTCCCATTCAAAGAAGTTCAGATTTCTCAATATTAAGAATAAGCCTCCTTTCTCTCATACCAGCATTGATCCTTCTCAAATCATCCTTTCATTGTTTATCCACTAGACAAGGATCTGAATGCTGTCCACAAATAAATAACTAAAACCCGAATGATCCATTACTTCACAAGGAACAATACAATTATTAAAAAATAGGGGAAAATATTGAACCTTGAGGGACATCATATTGCAATACTGGTTTCCAAATAACACTTGCTGCTTCCTAGACATCAAAAATGAACTGAAACATTGAAGAAGAATGTCTCCAGTGTCTACTTCCCTCAACCTATCTATTGGCAGCCCATGATGAATCATATCAAATACTGCTGATCTATCTAGAAAAACCACCACTACATTCAAGCAAGCTATCATCAATCAGTTGGCAAATCTCATTCAAGACAGTTATAAGAAGAGTTTCTATATGACAGTTCCTCCGAAAAACCTGACTGCTCTAGTTTCCAATAATTCATCCAACTAAATCCAATTTTTCAATCAACTCGTCCAAAAAAATGGGATATTAGACATTGGTTGATAATTGTTAAAAATAGAACAGTTTAAAGATGCCTAAGAACATAAGATATGCCATACTGGGTCAGGCCAAGGTACATCAAGCCCAGTATCCTGTTTCCAACAGTGGCCAATCTAGGTCATACATACCTAGCAGTTTCCCCAAAAGACACAGGTTCCACAATGCTTGTACTGGGTCAAGCATTGATATCCTGGGTCCCTTCTTAATGGTTTATGGACCTTTCCTCCAGGAACTTGTCCAAACCTTTTTTAAACCCAGCTACACTAACAGCCTTTACTACATCCTCCGGTAACAAATTCCAGAGTTTGATTACACGTTGAGTGAAAAAATATTTTCTTTTATTAGTCTTAAATAGTTTACCCTATAGCTTCATTGCATGTCCCCTAGTCTTTCTATATTCTGATAACATAAACAATTGATCTACGTTAACCCGTTCCACTCCATTCATTAATTTATAGACTTCTATCATATCTCCCCTACGCCGTCTCTTTTCCAGGTTAAAGAGCCGTAACCTTTTTAGCCTTTCTTCGTAGGAGTATCCTTCCATCCCCTTTACCATTTTGGTGGCTCTTCTCTGCACCTTTTCTAATAACGCTATATCCTTTTTAGGATATGGCGGCCAGAATTGCACACAATATTCAAGGTGCGGTCTCACCATGGAAAGATATAGAGGCATTATAATATCTTTTGTTTTATTTTCCATTCCTTTCCATATGATACCTAGCATTCTATTTGCTCTCTTGGCCGCCGCTGCACACTGGGCCGAGGGTTTTAACATCTTATCAATAATGATGCCTAAATCGTTTTCCTGGGTGGTGTTTTTTTTTTTTTTTTTTTATTTAAAGTTTTAATTGAAACTGTAGCACACAATACAACAACAAAAATGCAAACATATCAATTATACAGCCGTGATTTACCCATTCCCCCCCCTTCCCCCCCCCCAGCCTGTGACTATGACAAACATTCAGAGTTCTTTACAAGTTAGTACTTCTCCAGCACAAATATTTTTCCCAGACTTTAGAAAACTTTTTGGAACTGTTATTTTTTAGGGCGGTGGCCTTACTAAGCAAGTAATTGGATTCGAGAGAGGACAGCCACTCCCGCACCGTAGGCGGGTGCTCTTGGCGCCACCGCCGTGTCACCAACAGCCGAAATGTCACACACCCCATGTTAATAAAGAAACTCTCTACCTGTGAGAGGGTCTCCGGCCTACTCCCCAGCAAGGCCACGGCAGGGCTGGGCTCAATAAATTTCCCCAATATAGCTCCCAGTAACTCAAACACCTCTTCCCACCGCTCCTGAAGACTCGGGCAAGACCACCAAACATGTAGAAAGGTCCCTACCCCCCCCCCACATTCCCTCCAGCACTTATCAGTGTGGCCGGTAAACATGACATGTAATTTTGCAGGTGTGAGATACCACCGATACATTAGTTTATAATTATTCTCTATAAAACTAGCTGCTAACATCCCTTTATATTTAGTCTGGAATAGGGCAGACCATTCCTCCTCTTCCCAGGTTATTCCCAGGTCCTGTTCCCAGGCCTGTTGATATGGACTACGTCCCCTTTCCCCTTCCATCATATTGTAGAATCTAGTGAGTAGTTTCTTCGTTTGCCCCATCAGGAATAGGGTCTCAACCTCTGTAGGGTCCCGTCTGAGCTCAGGAATTATTTGATATTTCAAATAGTGACTAATTTGTTGATAGGGAAAACGATCAGTGGCCACTAAGCCAAATTGCTGCTGTAGAGTCGAGAAGGCCTTAAGCTCCGTACCCCCCAGGAGTTGTCCAATGTGGGTTAGCCCCTTCCGGGCCCAGTTCAAAAACACACTGTTTCCCATCGCGGGGGAGAAGTCTGGATTATCAATTATAGGTATCAGGCGAGACACTTCCCCTGGGCCCAACCACTTTCGTCGCCATCTATGCCAGAGGTGTAGCGTTCTCTGAACATAGGGGTTGCAGTCTCGCACCCCCATGTGCCTTGCACGGGGCAACCAGATCCAGTCGGACAGTTTCCCCACTTTTAAGTCATCCGCCTCCATACGCACCCACTCCTTACCATATGCTGCCCCCCAGTCCACTATGGCACTTAATTGTGCTGCTTCCATGTAGCGATTCATATCTGGAATGGCCATACCCCCGTTTCGCCTGCTCCTAGTAAGCAAAGATCCCGCAACGCGATTGCTTTCCCCCCCCCCAATAAACCGCATAATGATCCGCTGGATCTTCCTCAAATAAGTTCGAGGCATCCCCACCGGCAGCGTCCGAAATAAGTATAACCACTGGGGCAGTATCACCATCTTAATGGCCGATATCCGCTCCAGCCAAGACAGTTTTTTACATTCCCAATATTCCAGTTCCTTCCGCATCTTCCGTTCCAGCTCCCCAAAATTCACCCTGCCTAAGTCCCTTTCATTGGCCATTAAATAGATCCCCAAGTATTTCACCCGCGTTTTTGCCCATTTAAACGGCAGCCGCTGCTGCAGCAGCTGCTGGGTGCAAGTATCCGCGGATATATTCAAAATCTCTGATTTCGTAGCATTAATTTTAAAGCCCGAAACTTTGCCAAAGTCCAGCAAGATCTGATACAACACTTGCACTGACTGCAGGGGCTCCGTCACCAGGAATAGCAGGTCATCCGCGAATAATGAAATTTTACTTTCCCACATCGGCCCCTTGATCCCCTGCACATCCGGACATTCTCGCACTAACTGGGCCAGAGGCTCCATTGAGAGCACAAAGAGCAAAGGGGACAGAGGACAGCCTTGGCGTGTCCCCCTCCCTAGCTCAAAGGCGGCGGAGTAAGCCCCATTTACACGGACCCGCGCTAGTGGATTGGAGTAAATGGCCCTCACCCAATTTAAATACCCTTCTCACAGGCCCATTAAATCTAATACCTGCATCAAATAAGACCATGACACCCGGTCAAAGGCTTTTTCTGCATCTATGGTCAATAAGACCAATTGTGATCCCGTGGTCTTCCCCCTCCAAATCGAATTCAACACTTTCCGAATATTATCTGCGGTTTGGCGACCAGGGACAAACCCCCCCTGGTTCTCATGTACTAGGTGGGGCATAAAAGGCAATAATCTATTAGCCAAAATTTTGTGAATATTTTGAAATCGGAGCCCAACAACGAAATAGGGCGGTAGGAGCTACATAGTGTGGAATCCTTCCCCTCCATGGGCAGTACAGTGACCCCGGCTGTTCGGAGGGTGTCCGGTAGCTTACCCCCCGCGCGGAATGAATTATAAAGCCTGGCCAGAAGCCCGCTCAAGTCCTCTCGGAATGTCTTATAGAATTTATTAGTATAACCATCTAGCCCTGGAGCCTTATGCGCCGGTAAAGATCTAATCACCGTCGCGACCTCAGCCGCTGTAATGGGCCGCGCTAACACCTCAGCATCAGATGGCGAAAGTTTAGGCAATTGCATCCGTAAATATTGGGCACGATCGGCCGGGGACCCCCCCTCCTCCGCCCTATATAACTGTTGATAAAATTGTACAAATTGCTCCCTAATCTGTTCCCCAGTCCTAAGCTCCCTCCCCGCGGCGTCGCGGATTTTAGTTATAAAATTCCGCTGCTGGTGCCTTTTCAACCGGTGAGCCAACCACCTGGTGGGCTTATTTCCAAGCTCAAAAAAAGTCTGCTTCAATTGGTCCTGGGCGAACTTAATCTCACCTAATTCAATTTCCCCCAAGTCCCTCTTTGCTTCCCGCAGGTCTTGTAGCCCCTGTGCATCAATCTCCCCCCTAAAGTGGCACTCCTCCCCATCCCGAATCCGTTGCTGCAAGGCAAGTTTCCTCTCCTCTTTAGTCTTTTTCACATGTGTTCCAAGGGAGATCAACTCACCCCTCACCACCACTTTCAAGCACTCCCAGAGAGTCTCTACCTTACAATCCCCCCTATCGTTTACTTCCAGATAGGCAGTTATAGCTGCCGAAACTTTCTGCCGTATCTCCGGGTTGTCCAAGAGGGCCTCATTCAACAGCCAATTACGCTGCCCCCTCTGCTCCTGGCCTACCTGCACATCTATCCAAACTGGGGTATGGTCCGTCCACGTCCTCTCTCCAATTTCACAGTCAAGCACTGCAGCCATCAGGGTCTCAGAGACCCATAGCATATCTAGCCTCGAAAATGAGGCATGCACTGGAGAGAAAAATGTGTGCCCCCGCAGCTCCCGCCACGTATCTTTAAGGCCCAGAGATCTACTCATTACCTTGAGCCGTCGCCTATCTTTGGCATTACCCCCCCCACCCCCCGCAGAGTTAGTCAAATTAAAATCCCCCCCCATAATCACTTGTGAAATTGTGAACAACTTTAACCTACTTGGATCAACTATCAATAAAGAAGCAACAAGCAGTCAAGAAATCAGACGACGCATTGCTCTTGGCAGAATGGCTATGAAAGACCTAGATAAGATTCTCAAGAGCAGAGATGTGTCTCTCCATACAAAGATTTGACTTGTTCAAGCCATGGTATTTTCAATAACATCATATGGATGTGAAAGCTGGACAGTGAAAAAGACAGACAGGAAGAAAATTGATGCCTTTGAATTATGGTGCTGGCGGCGAATACTGTGTATACCATGGACTGCCCGAAGAACAAACCAGTCGGTACTAGAGGAGATCAAACCTAAGCTTTCTTTAGAAGCTCAGATGACAAGACTTCGACTTTCATACTTCGGACACATCATGCGAAGAGAGAGATCATTAGAGAAAGACATCATGCTTGGCAAGATAGAAGGTCAACGCAAAAGAGGAAGGCCAGCAATGAGATGGATCGCTACAATAACAGCAGCTACGGGTACCAGTCTGTCGTCAATGAGCCGCCTGACTGAAGACCGAACACAATTTAGGATAGCTATCCAGAGGGTCGCCATGAGTCGACTCCGACTCGACGGCACTTAACAACAACAATCACTTCCCCCATTGCAAATCGTTCCACCACATTAGTTAATCTCTCATAGAACTTACCCTGGGCAGTATTTGGGCCGTAAACATTAACCAGGGTAAACCACTTACCCCGAATCTGAAGTTTAATAAGCAAAAAGTGCCCTTCTCTGTCCCGGAGGACGTCTCCCATCGTAAATTGGAGGTGTTCATTTATCAGGATCCCCACACCCCCCTTTTTTAAGTCCACTTTATTGGAAGCGAACCAGTGACCGGGAAACTGCCGATGTTGTACCCTCCATTCATCCCCTCTTTTGAGGTGGGTTTCCTGGAGAAATACAACATCCCCTCGAAGCCTGGCACATTCCTTAAACATCCGTTGTCGTTTAATCGGGGAATTCAAACCCCTAACATTCAAGGTTAATACTCGTAGCTTAGCCATATTCAGAACTAACGGGGTGAAAAGTAACTAACAAGCTTGTGGCTGGATGAATTCCCCCCTCCCCTATACCCCCTCCCCCGCCCCTCTTCCCATCCCCCCCTCTCCCCACCCCCAACCCCTCCCCCTTTCCCCTCCCTCCACCCCTCTCCACCCCCCACCCCCCACCCCCTGTTTCACCACCCGATCTAACAGGGTAGACCGGTTCCAGGTCACGTCCCTCATGGCAGCCCCCTGTTTATAAAACACAAAAAACAAACCAATCCCCCCCCCCCCAGCATAACCACATCAATTCTCCATCCCCACTTATTAACCTAATAACATTCCCCCGCATTTAAGCAGCAGAAAACATAGCAATGATAACCGTATCTCCAACCCCCATTACATCCCCTGGGCAGCAGAGAAACTCAATAACATAAACGTAAAGCCCCTTCTTTACACCCATAACCTCCCCACAGGCCCAACCGCTGCACCAAACTTTAAGACTAAAACCCTTAACCCTTAGAACATGGTTCAAGTGGCAGTCTCAGCAGGCTGCAAGGCTCTCTTCGATTTTCGGAGCCTCCGCTCCCCACCAGACACTCTACTCCAACTCTTCTGCGGACAGTTGGGGGGAGCGCCACCCGCACTTCCTCCCGAATCTCCAGGTACTGCTGTCGGGAGATTGGACCATCCCGCGTGCTTCAGACACAAAATGGCCGCCTCCACTGTGTGTGCCACAAAGGGTTTCGTGTTGATGGTAAACTGTAGGCCTACTGGAAACAACCATCGATAACGGACATTCTCCTCATGAAGCCTCCGCGTCACCTGCTGATACTCCCTACGCTTCTTCATGGTAATGCTTGAAATGTCCGCAAATACTTCTGCATCGGTCCCATGCCAGTTGATTTTCCCCAGCTTCCGGGAAGCCTGAGACACCAGTTCCTTGGACCGATATTCATGCAAGCAGCAAATGATATCCCTGGTTCTGTTATCTCATTTAGGACCGAGAGCCCGGTGGGCCCGATCCACTTTGAGGCACACTCCCTCCACCTCCATGCCCGCAGCCCTCAGAACAGCGCTGCAAAACTCCTCCGCCAAGGTGACATAGTTCACTGCTCCCTCCCCCTCCGGGAGGCCGCGTATTCGGATGTTCGAGCGGCGTGATCTATTTTCCAGGTCTTCCAGCTTTTGTAGAATGTCCTCCTGGCCATGCTCTAGGTCGACAGTGCGCTGTATCGCAGCTCCAAACTGTTCTTCCTGTTCCTCCACTCTATTTTCCAGCTCTTCAAGTCGGTTGCCAAGCAATAACATATCGCCTTTCAACTCTTTAAACCAGTTTTGGACCTCCGATTTAAAGGTGGATAGCTCTAATTGGTTAGATGTGAACCAGCTTTTCAAGTCCTCATGCAAACTCTGGATCTCCCCTACAGAGTCCTGCGCCGCTCCCCCACCCCCCGTATCCGCCACCACGGTGCTGCCAGCCGCCAATTTCATGACCGGAGACTTCACTCCTCCTCCACTTTTAAAAGAAAAAGTTCTTAGGTCCGTGCCAGTCTTTTTACCAGCCATCAAGGCACCCAAGGGCAGGCCTGTCACCCCGCACCCCCAGAAATGCCGCCGCAGAAGGCTCCGCAGGGCCCACTCCCTGCCTCAGGGCTTTCCTAGTAGGGCCACACTGCTACAGAAAGCCTGAACTAGTCCTCCAACCAGGTGTGGACGTCCTTGCAAAATCCCAGGTGTGGACCGATGGTACGCCAGCAAAAAACAGCGAAGAGCATGAGGTGGGAGCAGCCACATAGAGGCCCCACCGGACCAACAGGTATTAATGCTCCACAAACGCTGTCTCCGGAGCCTCAGTAGAGCACTGCAGTCCTTGCCACCCGCTCCCGGTCTCTCAAAGGACAGCCTGAGAACAGACCTGGGTCCCTCTGCAGCTCCCGTACCTCAATGCCGTCGCACCGTCTCGGCCTGTCCGCGCTCCTGCCACACTGTGAGTCCGCACTCGTTTGGGCCCAAAAAGGAGCCGTATCTCGCTCCAGTTGCACGCTGCAGGAACACTTGGTCCAAAGATCGTGGGCCTCCTCTCGTGTCGACTGTCCGCTTCTGGGCACCCAGCCGACCACCAGACTCCGGCACTTTCAGCACGTGAAGTGGAGGGGGAGGATAAAAAGACGCCCCAGGGCCTGCCGTCAGCCACGAGGCCCGCTCTCCATCCGCCCGAAAGGTGCCAAACGCTGTCTCAAAAACAAGCCGGGGGTCGGCCTTAGGTCAGCCACCTCCACCGCTTAGTTGCCGCCACTCTCCGCTGCTATATTAAGCCAGGGGGTGCTTAAATTTTGCTCATTGCAGGGGACAACGGCAGAGCTCGTCTAAAGCACCGCCATGCTGCCTGGTGACATCCGACTTTGTCCCTGGGTGGTGGTTTTTAATGTGGAACCTTGCATCATGTAACCATAGTTTGGGTTGTTCTTCCCTATGTGCATAACTTTGCACTTGTCCACATTAAATCTCATCTGCCATTTTGATGCCGTCTTCCAATTTATCAAGATCCTCTTGCAATTTTCCACAATCCTCTTGGGTTTTAACAACTTTAAATAGTTTTGTGTCATCTGCAAAGTTGATAACCTCACTCGTTATTCCCTTTTCCAGGTCATTTATGAATATGTCAAAAAGCAGCAGACCCAGCACAGATCCCTGGGGTACACCACTATTCACCTTTCTCTATTGGGAAAATTGGCCATTTAGCCCTACCCTCTGCTTTCTATCTTTTAACCAGTTCCTGATCCACAATAGTACACTGCCTCCTATCCCATGACTCTTTAGTTTTGCCAAAAGTCTCTGATGAGGGACCTTGTCAAAGGCTTTCTGAAAGTCCAGATACAGTATATCAACCAACTCACCTTTGTCCACCTTTTTATTCACACCTTCAAAAAAACATAACAGATTAGTAAGACAAGATCTTCCTTGTCTAAAGCCATGTTGGCTGTCTCCCATTAGGCCATGACTATCTACATGCTGAGTAATTTTGTTCTGTATGATGGTTTCTACCCTTTTTCCCGGTACTGACGTCAGGCTCACTGGGAAAAATGTACTGGCCCTATCAGTATTTTTTTCAGTATATTTGCAAAGAAAACCATATCTTCACTGAAAAATTTAATAATTTCAATTAATCGTTCAATCAAACTTTTATCCATTAACTTACGTTACACCGAAGGACATGAATCACATGGACAAACAGTAGCCCTCAATCCAGAGAAAACACACAACAAATGATTATCATTCACATGCTGACATTCTGTCCACCCCTCATTCATACCTATTTTCCCTCTAACAATCAGAGTCCCCTCCTAATATCCCCAATTCCAAATCTCCTTCTAAAACTGTAAACTCACCCTCACTCTTCTTCTTCTCAGCTGAATTAATACTTTCAGTGGTGACTGCTGCAGGTTGTTTGGATAACAGCCACATTCAGCCATTATCCAGATAGGAAAACCACATAAAGTTAGGCTTGATTTATTTGACCTAACTTTACCTGGTATCTTATCCGGTTAGCAGATGATTTTTTTTTTTTTTTGACTGGCCTTGCCCCACCCACAGACTGGCCCAGCACTGCTGGATCAGTCAGAAGAAATATTCAGCAAAACTATCTGGATAAAGTCACTGAATATCGCACTAGTTTGTTCTGTTAACCCGATAAGTGTTTTTGATTCTCTGTTTTCATCTAGGTCATGCAAAATTTCAATTGTATTCTATACTGATCGTGCAATCACCCAGTCACAATTTTTGGCACATTTGGAATGTAGGGTAATGAAATTAGAACAAAATAATAGGCAACTGCAGAATACTTCACGGACCAATACCTGCTAATAAAACTAACTAGGGAAAATGTTCTGGGTATATTATTTGCAAATAAAATGAAGCTAAGTGCACGCTGGCTTGCATTAAATGGAGGCGAAAGCAAGATACCAAAAGGTTAATAATATTCAACAGCTGGATATCCAGACAAAAATAACACGATATTCAAAGAGAGAAGTTAAATCTGGTGTTTTGAAAATATCCGACTAAAGGTAATCAGATAACATAGTCCAGTTAACTTTAGGACTGGTATTTTTTCAACCAGACTTAACTGGTTAAAGTAAACTGGATAGCACTGATATTGACCTTGTCTAGTCCACTTTTAGCCCCTCCTATACTGAAGCTGTTAGTTAAAATTTAAGTGGCCAGCAGCCCAGTAAAATAGAAAAAAATTATTTAGTGAATTCCTGACCTTAATTGGATAAATGATCAGAAAACTGGCCTCTAAGATATCATCTTCCTACTGTATGTAATAGTACCTCTCTCTAAAGGGAGTGAGGGTAGCCCTGGAGGCACTACCTTTTAGTATTTATCTCAGGCCTTTCCAGTAGTAGTTCAAGGTGAGTTACCATCAGACCCTCCAGGCATTTTTCTGTCCCTGGAAGGCTTACAATCTAGTTTGTACCTGAGGCTATAAAGAAAAAGGCACTGGCACTCAGATAAACAAAGGGTAAAGCACCATGTAAAATCACCAGTGCACACAAAATGAAGGGTCCTGGTACATCAAGAGATGCAACAAATGTCAGGGTTTCAACTGTAGTGAAGGGAAACTCACGTTCTCAAACAAGCACCACTCACTAGAGATATTTTAAGATAAAACACCTTTATTGATGATCTCCCAAAGTAAGTATATACAACAAAAAGCAGGTTAAAAGTATAAGAAAATTAAAAATACAAAGTCAATCAAAACTCCTCCTCTAAGCTCTGCAAGATAGTTGCCAAAGCAAAATGTCTTCCAACTCTGTGTACCTTAGCAGGAACAATCAGTTGCTTGTGCTCTGGGAAATTATAGGAAATTCTGAAAACCTCTTCACAGTATACCTCCTAACTGTACAAAAAATAGCGGTCATTTACTTTTCTCCCTAACAGAGCAACTGAGGAAATCTAAAATTACAAAATCTCAGAACACTCCCTTTTCTAAGTGTTTGGGTTGCATCATGTTGGCCAGCCCCAGCACCTTGGATCTGAGACTCTTTGCGATGGAAACGAGATGCGCGTTATTGGTCCCACTCACCTGAATGAGAAAAAAACACACTCGGGGCTATTGCTTCAGCCCACAGACTCCTCTTCTTCCACTTCTTCTCTTTTTAATCTCCTTTACTCCAGTTTTAGCTGTGGGATAACCCTAGGTGGATTTGGGGTAGCAATACTGGCTCTGGATGTATGACCTAGCAGGCCATCAGGAAGGCTGCTTCCTAGGCTGGGTCTGAGCCCCCTATGGGTTCTTGCAGCCACTTCTCCTTCCCCAAACTCCTGTGGCAGGCATAATAAGTCATCTGGCTCTTGGATACAGGGCTTTCATCCTTCCTTCCAAAAATAATGAAGAAGATAGACCCTGACCAGTGACCAACAGACAGGTCCATCCTCCCATCACTGTGGGCAAGAAGGATCACACTAGCAGCAGGGTTCCAGAATGTTGTTCTGAACAGGTAGGAAACACATTATACATGCATAAGACAATAGTTCCCAAACCTGTCTGACAGACTCCAGCCAGTTTCTCAGGATATCCACAATGAATATGAATGAGCTATATTTGCATGCTATTTCACTTTTTCATATTTATTGTGAATAACCTAAACATCCAGTTGGCTGTGGGATCAATAGCAGAGATGGGGGACAACTGGTGCAAGGCATCTCTCAGTGCATTTTTCTAAGAATGGGCTTGGTTTGTGCATACATCCTCAGATAGGATACCCAAAGGGGTCTTTTACTAAAGGGTGAATGGTGCTGCACCTAACGTGTCAATAGCTCCAAAACCATGGCACATTAGCTGCAACTGTTGGGGCACGGAAGGCACATTCTCGGAAGTCAACGTGGAGCCCTGTGCCCTAACTCAGTATACAAATAGCACGAGTGCATTTAACTCCACCTACTGAGGTGGCATTAGGTGAACCCATGCTAATTGCAAAGGTTGCAGTTAGTGCACGGTTTTTACCCCTCGCTAACAGTGCAGTGCTCACCACACCCACTCTCCACGCCTAACCCGCTCCCTTACCACCCCAACGCATGATTCATGGCACAGGAACTGTACCGTGCTGTCATGGCTCTGCACTAGCTGTCAACACGTGTCACAGCGTGTCTTTAGTGCATGCCGGAACATGTGCTCACAGCTAGCGCCCTTTAGTAAAACAACCCCTAAATGTTAGAAAAGGTTCAAAGAAGGGCCTCTAAGCTAATACGGGAGAAACACAGGTTCGTAGAGGCTAAAAGGAGACGACATTTACAAATATATTATCTCTCTCCTTTTAAACCTAAGAGTAACAAAAAACCAAAAGGGCACCCTGCAAGGAGTTAAGGAGAGTAGACACCACCATCTTCAGAGGAAATGTATAGAACATTTTTGCAGCAGAAACAATCATGGCACTATAACAGTACATCAGTTCAGAACTGCAATGGATGATTTTGGCAATGAAATAGGAAATGTGTGGGTGTTCTAGAGAAAGATACCACCCTAGGAAGTTTGGGCCCAATATTGCAAGGCATTAACGTGGTTTACAGAGTTGTAAACCGTGCAAATGCCCCTAAGTGGGCTATCCAGCAGCACTAACATGGTTAGTGGCGATTTTCAGCCACGGCCCAGTAAGCCCTCAGCAGCAAAAGCTGCCCTAACGTTTGACACTGAAACTAACCGGGCAGCGACTGAATATCTCCGCTGCCCAGTTAACTTCTGTGTCATCTGCGGATATGCGGCAAACCTGGATATTCAATGCCGCTGGCTGGATAAGGTCCCAGCATTGAATATCTGGGTTAACTCTTAAGCAGTGACGGCTAGGCGCTATTACCATGCTAGCTGCAGCCACTAAATATCGAGCCCTTTAAGCTGATTGTTGTTTTTCTCCAAAACTGCAGATCTACCTACAAGCACACAGTATTTTCTTCTGTCTTCCCCTGAGCAACTCAGGGAAATAAACGTTAGGCTAGCAGTGGCCCGATTTTGAAAGGGATTAATGCAGTTAGCAGACTTGCTAGCCGTGTTAATCCCCTTGGCCGGGATCTTCAGGTACTGCTGCTAACTGGCTAGCATTAGGGTATTCAGGGCCGGATTTACCTATACGCCATGTACGCCATGGCGTAGGGCCCACAGCCGGCAGGGGCCCACAAAAAAAGAACAAGTAATTTTTTTTTAAATGTTGTTGTTGTTAAGTGCCGTCGAGTCGGAGTCGACTCATGGCGACCCTCTGGATAGCTATCCTAAATTGTGTTCGGTCTTCAGTCAGGCGGCTCATTGTTGACAGACTGGTACCCGTAGCTGCTGTTATTGTAGCAATCCATCTCATTGCTGGCCTTCCTCTTTTGCGTTGACCTTCTATCTTGCCAAACATGATGTCTTTCTCTAATGATCTCTCTCTTCGCATGATGTGTCCGAAGTATGAAAGTCGAAGTCTTGTCATCTGAGCTTCTAAAGAAAGCTTAGGTTTGATCTCTTCTAGTACCGACTGGTTTGTTCTTCGGGCAGTCCATGGTATACACAGTATTCGCCGCCAGCACCATAATTCAAAGGCAGCAATTTTCTTCCTGTCTGTCTTTTTCACTGTCCAGCTTTCACATCCATATGATGTTATTGAAAATACCATGGCTTGAACAAGTCGAATCTTTGTATGGAGAGAGACCAGTCCTACCCCCCCCAATAGCCCATTACCAGTCCTATCCCCCCCATAGCCCATTACCAGCCCTACCCCCCCAGCCCATTTCCAGCCCTACCCCCCCAGCCCATTTCCAGCCCATTTCCCATCAGCCCCTGCGGGCTTAACAGAGACGCGAGGAGACGCTCTCTCTTCGCGTCTCTCACAGCCTGCAGCCTGCACGGAGGGAGGGAGGGAGGAACGAACGACCGACCCGACCCGACGGCTTCAGCTTGTAGACGGGGCCCCCGCGGGTCAGTCGGTGCTGCCGCGGCAGCAGAGGGGGCCCCGCGGCGGCAGCCACCAGGTTTTTTTTAAAATTAAATTTTACTTTAGGCCGACGGGGGGGGGGGGGGGGTAGGACTGGCAATGGGCTATTGGGGGGGGGGTAGGGCTGTTAATGGGCGATTGGGGGGGCGGGGGCTGGCAATTGGCGGGGGGGGTAGGGCTGGTAATGGGCTATTGGGGGGGCTGGGGCTGGAAATGGGCTGTGGGGGGGGTAGGGCTGGAAATGGGCAGGGGGGGTAGGGCAGGTAATGGGCTATGGGGGGGATAGGACTGGTAATGGGCTATTGGGGGGGGTAGGACTGGTAATGGGCTATTGGGGGGGCTGGGGCTGGAAATGGGCTGGGGGGGTAGGGCTGGTAATGGGCTATGGGGGGGGGTAGGACTGGTAATGGGCTATTGGGGGGGCTGGGGCTGGAAATGGGCTGGGGGGGTTAAGGCTAGAGGTGGGCTGATGGGGTTAGGACTGGTAATGGACTGTGGGCTGTTGGGGGGGCTTAGAACTGGCAATGGGCTTTGGGGGGGGTTAAGACTGGTAATGGGCTGTGGGCTGATGGGGGCTGTCTGGTAATGGGCTATGGGGGGGCTAGGACTGGAAATGGGCTGGGGGTTAAGACTGGAGGTGGGCTGATGGGGTTAGGACTGGTAATGGGCTGTTGGGGGGGTTTAGAACTGGTAATGGGCTTTGGGGGGGTTAAGACTGGTAATGGGCTGTGGGCTGATGGGGGTTGTCTGGTAATGGGCTATGGGGGGCTAGGACTGGAAATGGGCTGGGGGGTTAAAACTGGAGGTGGGATGATGGGGTTAGGACTGGTAATGGGCTGTGGGCTGATGGGGGGGGGTAGGACTGGCAATGGGCTATGGGGGGCTGACTGGAAATGGGTTGATGGGGTTAGGACTGGAAGTGGGCTGATGGGGGGTTAGGACTGGTAATGGGTTATAGGGGGGCTTAAACTGAAAATGGGGTGATGGGTTAAGGACTGTAAGTGGGTTGATGGGGGGCTAGGACTGGTATTGGATTGGGGGGTTGCTAGGACTGGAAATGGGCTGATGGATGGCTAGGACTGGAAATGGGCTGATGCAGGGACTAGAAGGGAATGGATGCTGGGTGAGGCTGGAACTAGAAGGGAGCTGATGTTGGGGGAGGATTAGAATGGGATGGGGCTGGAAGAGTAAAATGGAGAAGGGAAAAATATTTTGTGTGGGAGGGATAAAAAATCTACAATTGGCCGGGTATTGGGAGAGTAAGTGGGGATTGAGGATGGAGGGGTAAAATTTGAGTGGATGAAATAGGAATGAGGAAAGAGCAAAAGGAGAAAGATTAGTATGTTAAAGCAGATGTAGAGAGAGAATGGAAAAAAATCTAGAAGAGAGAAGAAAGGACAAATGGACAGCAGACGATGGAGAGTTAGCAGAAGACACGAAGAAACCAGAAGAAAGTGGCTGGAGCAATTGCAGCTGAAAAAAATGCACAAAAGGTAGAAAAATATCTCTTTATTTTGAATTTATTAATTGAAATATGTCAGCTCTGGTAAATGTGCATTAACGTCTGCGCTTTGTTTAGTACAAGAGCAAATTAATGTATAGTTTTATTTCTACAGTGTTGTACATTCCAAGTTTGGCTTTTGGGATTCCCAGTTTAATTATTGTCTTCCTGTTTCTAAATTGTGATTACTTGTTTGGTGATGGTCTATGTTCTGCATGTGTAACTGAGCTGAGGTGTTCTGTTTATATAATTCCTATTTGACATTGCCACTTGTTCTCTTTCCCCAGTAGGTCATGTATTGTTGTTCTCTGAAATGTATTGGTTTAATATTTGCAGTGTTGCCTTTTGATTGGTGGAGTATGGTGCTTTGTGAGTCCTGGTAGTGCTGTTAGGATACGGCGGGTTTACTATGGGTTCTAAATGGGCAGTGTTTGTAGTAGTTCCTAATGTGTCTGGCAGTTGGCACTGGATTATAGTAATGTAGAAATCTTTTAGTCTTTCTTTATCCATACACTCATTAAGAGGCACGTTTACTAAAAGTTAGTATATGGTAACATTATGCAAATATTTATGCAAATGAGGTCCCTTATGCAAATGAGGCCCCGCACCCCCCTTGGGCCGCCCCTGCTGGGGGCCCACAATTTTTGTTGGCGTAGGGCCTCACTCAAGGTAAATCCGGCCCTGAGGGTATTCCGTGGTGGACTGAGGTGGTACTCAGAGTTAATCGGGCTGTGCTGATATTGAGCCACTGCTCAGTTATCACAAGGTGGCAGAAGTTAGGCATCTGAAAGGCGGGCTTAACTTTTGCCGTTGAAGCCAGCCGGGCAGTGGCTCAGTATCACTGCTGCCTGGTTAGCTTCATGGCAATCTGGGCAACCTGAGTCTTCAATGCCGGGGCCTTCAGCTTCCTTTTAACCTATCCAGCTCCACTTTTACTTATGGACAAAGGGGGCAGCTGCATAATGGGGTTCCCTCTGACAAAATTAACCTGGTGTGCAAGACTGCCGGTATGCTTTCCTTCTGTGATGCTGTGCGCTACAGCCCCTGCTCCTGACAGGGCATAGACCTGAAATTGCACCTTAGTTCCTGCAGCTGCAGACACATTGTGCTATTACTGCTGTAGCTGCAGGAAGCCAAAGGTCAGACCCCAATGTAGATACAAGCAGGAAGTTGCTGAGCTCTGCGGTGAAAATGTGCACACTGCATTCTCACTAAGTACTCATTGCCTCAGCATGGAAGAAGCTGAGGATATGTGATATAATTACAGCAGATATGGACATCGCAGTGCTTGTCTACAAGAAGCTGCAATTCACGGCCAGCCCATCACCCTTGTTCCTAGCACCGTACGACTCTGCAACTAGGACAGGAGTCAGTTAGCTGGGGCAGAGGACACGAGGAAGTGAGAGACCCAGAGAAGGGTTTTTGGTTGCTTCACCTTGTGGGTGATACTTACTGCTCTGTGCAGGAGAGAGAGGAACTCAACCTTAGGTGCTCTTTCATCTCCCTACTGGCTTCTGCAGCCCCAACAGGACAAAGAAAAGTCTAGAGGAATGTAATGGGAGGGGAGGAGAGGGAAGATACCCAGGAATGACAGAGCAGGGGATTGAGATGGAGGAGGGTGAGTTGGCACTGGGGATTGACAGGGAAAGTGGAAACATGTGGATATGTGGGAGAGCACCAGGGAAAGAGCAGAACCAGGTGGGGAGAACAAAGGAGGATCCTTGGAGAAAAACACAGGCCTGGAGATAGGAGAAGGGAACTTTACTGCTGCTACTACTGATCGTTTGTACAAAAGACAGTCCCTGCTCATTAGAGCTTACAATCTAGTCAAGACAGACAACACAATAGCTGAGGACATCTAGGGGAATGGTAAAAAATACACATAGGAGACTAGGCGGATCAGGATTTGAAAGTGGCCTCGAAGAGGTGAGCTTTCTTTTTTTTAATATTTTTATAACCAGTTTTAACAATATTTCTAGAGCAAATCTTAAATGGCTGTTAACTGTTGGGAACATCTTTTTCAACTGCATTGGAGTATAATACCAGCACATCAGCAATTTGTATGCATTTTCCTTGATTGTCACACACAGAGCCGATCTGGCCCCTCCCATGCATACCAACTGCCAATCATTTTCCTCCCAACTAACCCCCAAATCTTTCTCCCATTCTCGCATATATGAACATTTTTCTTTTCCTTTCTGGGTGTGCATGTTAGCGTACAGGAAGCGAATTAGCACTCTAGACTGGTGATTGCACAACCACAAGGCCTCAAACCTTTGAACTCGTCTTCATAGATGAGCCGGCATTTCCCGTTTGAGAAAATGGGCGACTTGCATATATGCAAATTAATCTTTGGTTCCCAGGGAGAATTGCTCTTTGAGCTTTACAAAGGGTTTTATCTCCCCAGACTCCAGAAATTTGTCAAAAGTGTCCAGTCCCTGCTCCACCCATCGCTTGAATGTTCTCTCTCTCCCTGGGCAAAAATCTAGGGTCGCTCTTATGGGAGCCAATGTTGAAATGGCTTGGTTGGGAGCCACCCTCCTCTGACCTCCCTGCCACTCTGTCCATAGATGGTGAATGTAAGGATTCTCTGTCCAATCTCTTCTCAGCACCCCTTGTTCTAACCATGGAAGATGGTAGAGCTCGTGACCCAGCACCCAGTTTTGCTCAGCTCAGAAACATTTTGTCTTCCCCTGTACCCGCCACTCCATTCTCTGCCGCAGTTGGACGGCCAAGTAGTAGTCTGACATTTCTGGCATCCCCAACCCCCCTCTGTGTCTTGTGGCATATAATACCCTTTGTGCTATTCGTGGTAGTTGGTGCCTCCACCTGAACAAAAATAGCTTCCACTGAAGACGGTGCAGCTCCAGCTGGGGGACCTGAACTAGGAGAACCTGAAAAAAGTAGAGCAATTGAGGGAGAATCATCATTTTTATGGCCACAATCTGACCTAGCAATGAGATATACTCCTTATTCCATTTTTCTAACTCCCTCCTATTTTGTGCTAACAAGGTAGGATAATTTGCCACGTATGTTCCCTCGGGGTTCTTGGTAATGTGAATCCCTAAATACTTAATCGAGTTAGTGGCCCACCAGAAAGAATAATATTCCTGTAACTGCCAGACCAAAGTTTCCAGCAGATTGATGCTCAGCGCCTCTGTTTTTGACAAATTGATTTTGAAGCCTGATAGGGCCCCAAAATGCTCAAACTCTTGGAGGAGTATCGGCAAAGTCAACAGTGGATGGGTCACAAAAAAACAGAATTTGTTTGCAAATAAAGCAGTTTTATGCTCCTCCTGTCCTATTTCACCCCCGTTACATCCCCATTACTCTGCAGTCTCTCAGCCAGGGGCTCCATAATCAGTGCAAAGAAGAAGGGTGGGAGGGGGTATTCCTGTCGTGTCCCCTGTCTTAGAAGGAAGAACTCTGAATAACAATTGTTAGTCTTCACTGTGGCTTCCAGATTTGTAGATAGCACCTGGATTCACGCCAGCAATCCAGGGCCTTTCCCCACTCTCCTCAGCACCATGAACATGATCCCCCACTCAACCCTATCAATGCTTTCCCAGCATCGATTGTGAGAAGAATCATATCATGCCTGTCCTTTCTTGCCAACCAAATCACCTGGAGCATTCTCCTGATATTATCCCCTGCACTATGACCTTGCACGAACCCAGTCTGGTCTGACTGTACCAGACTAGACGAGACTGCTCCCAGGCAATTAGCCAAGATTTTTATCAAAATCTTCCCATCGGTATTCAAAAGTGAAATAGGGCGGTATGATCCACATACAGTAGGATCTTGTCCAGGCTTAGCTATAACCGAGATAGCCACCTGTCTCATTGAGGGTGCCAGCAGGCTCCCCTGAGTACCCCGTTAAACAGTCGCTCCAGCAAAGAGGTAACTGAAGGTACCATTGTCTTGTAGAAGCTTGTCCGTGGACCATTCAGTCCCGGCAACTTATGTGGGGGCCAAGCCTTTAATAACCCTGGCAATCTCCTCTGCGCTAATCAATTTAATACCTCCTGATCTTCTTCTCGTATGTGGTCTGGTCACCTCTCGCCCCCTAAATGTTCATCCACCTCTTCCTCCGAGACTTCCCCTTCTTGACTGTAGAGGTCTTGATAATATTGCAAAAAATTTCCCCTTATCTCCGTGCTTCGGAATAGGAACTGATCTCCCTGTCACTTAATCTTCACAATAGTGGAGTGCCTTTCTTGCTCCCTCAGTTTACGGGCCAATAATGTACTCGTCCTATTATTAATTTTGTAGTAATGCTAATTCATCTGTTGTAGCTGCAGCTAATTCCATATGGGTCCATTCCAACTGGGCCTGGAGCTTCCTTTCTCCCATCCTTTTATGTAAGTGCTCCAGCTCCGCTACTTTCCCTAGTAGGAGTTCCACCTTTGCCTGCCTGTCCTGTTTCTTCCAAGCTGCCCATTGGAGTAATTTTCCCCCTAAGGACCATCTTTAACTCATCCCATAATATGCCCATAGCAACCTTAAATATTCCACAATGGCCTCTTCCAGGCTGTGCACCATCTCCTTGTCTCGAAGCAAACTTTCGTTAAGGTGCCAAAATGTGCGCCCCTCCCTATCCATGGTTCCCTCAAACTCTGCCTACAATGGGGTGTGGTCTGTCCAAGTGATGGGCTCAGTCACCACCCCGAGTCCCCCAACAGAAGATCTATATGGCTAAAACATCCACGCAGAAGGGAGAAATATGTGTAATCCCTCTTGTGCCGTCCCATTAGCCCCTGAATCCCTTGTGGACCCCCATCAGGTCCCCTCCTCCCCCGATCTGCCCCTCTAGTCTGATCCAAAGAAGGATTAAGCACCTCAATGAAATCCCCCCCCCCCCACCAACAGAGCTCCATGAACACTGCCTCCCAAGAAAGCCGTCAGTTGATCCCAAAACATACACGATGTCTCACTGGGCTCATATATGTTCAAGAAAGTAACTTGTTGACCCTGTATTTCTCCCCATACCAGTAACACCCTGCCAGCCAGTCCTTTATCTACTCCCCCTAGCTGGAATGGGGCATCCCCTCTAATCAGGATTGCCACTCCTGCCTTCTTGTGGAATCCTTCTGCATTAAAATAATAGTGGGTGTAAGCTCCATGATGTAGCAATCGCTCATCCTTTGGGAGCAGGTATATCTCTTGCAAGAGAACCACTTGCCATTGCTAGTGCGGAACATCCCGGAATAAAGATGTGTGCTTCTCTGGTGTATTAAGACCCCGGACATTTAATGTATCTACTCCAATGGCAGCTATCCCTCCTATCACCCATCTTCCAGCCTCTAGGACTTCCCTTTTGAACCGTGTGCCCCCTCCTATTTCCCCCTTTCCTCCCCCTCCCCCCTTCTGTCCATGCACTTGCAGAACTCCCTTCTGCTTCTCCTTGTTGTGAAGAAGTATCACGCCCCTGGGAACTGCTTCCCCTAGACCTCTCCATGCTCTTTCCTCTTCATCCTCCACCTCCAATTGTTCACACATATTGCCACATCCCTTCCCGACCGCCTCTCTCTCTGTGCTTTCCAGTCAATCACCACCCACTCTTTCCCCCAAGTTTCTGTATCCCTATCCTCCAAGTCTTCCCTCCCTCCCCTCCCCTCTGGGCCGCTCTCGTTCTGATACCCATGCCCTCTTTTCCTAACTCCCTCCCCTCCTTTTATCGGCACAGAAATTCCATTTTTGGAATGGAACGGGTAAACGTAGTTAGATTGTTTACATCATCAGAATATAAAAGGACTAGGGGACATGCATTGAAGCTACAGGGTAACCTATTTAAGACTAATAAGAGAAAATATTTTTTAACTCAACGTGTAATCAAACTCTGGAATTTTTTACCGAAGGATGTAGTAAAAGCTGTTAGTGTAGCTGGGTTTAAAAAAGGTTTGGACAAGTACCTGGAGGAAAGGTCCATAAACCATTATTAAAAGGGACCCAGGATATCACTGCTTGACCCAATACAATCATTGAGGAACCTGTGTCTTTTGGGGAGACTGCTAGGTACATATGACCTAGATTGGGCACTGTTGGAAACAGGATACTGGGCTTGATGGACCTTGGTCTGATCCAGTATGGCATATGTTATGTTCTTATGTCCCCTTCATTTTAACCAAAACAAGAACAGATAGAACAACAACAACAAAAGGGGGCGTTAACTGTGCGGGGGGGGGGGGGAGTCACCTCTTTGCCTTCTCCAGTCCTTGTGCCACCTCAGTCTATATTAAAGCGCTTTCCCCCAAACATCTTCAGGTTGTTGATTATAGTGATCCTAAACTGCGCTGTCTTCTTCCATTCAACCTCTTTGAGAAGCGTTTTAATCACTGCCCCTTCTCTGGGATTAGCTGCCATTTCGGTTGCTCAAGGTGTTGGTCCTTCCCTCCCACTGTCTTTTGCATGTAGTCAGAGCTGGCCCGTCCATTGTGCGATAATGTTGTTCGCACAGGGCCCCATGCGAACACCATTATTATACAATGTGGACAGCTGCAGAGGGAGCCAGGGAAGCCCACGTGAGGCCCCAGCTCCCTCTGCACAGCCACTAGCGTGAGGAGTCTTTTCCCTCACGCTGGCGGCTGTATCTGTGAAGCCACGAATGCCGGGAGAGGTTAAAGGTTAGAGGGGGGAGCTAGGACTGGATGAGCTATGATCGAGGGAGGGGGAACTGGGGCTGGAAATGGGCTCTGATGGGGGGGCAGGACTGCAAATGGGCCATGATGGGGGGGCTAGGACTGGATGGGCTGTGATGGGGGGGGACTTGGATTGGAAATGGTCTGTGATTGAGGGGCTAGGACTGCAAATGGGCTGTAATGGTGGTGGGGGGGGCTAGAACTGGAAATGGGCTGTGATGGGGGGAAACGTGGACTGGAAATGGGCTGTGATGGGGGGCTAGCACTGGAAATGGGCTGACGAGGGGGCTGTAAATTGGCTGATGGGGGAGCTTGGAGTGGAAATGGGCTGATGGTAGACTGGAATGGAACTGGAAAAGAGCATATGGGGGCTAGGACTGGAAATGGACTAATGGCTGGAATAGGACTGGAAGGGCTCATGGGGCTGGAATAGGGCTGGAAATCGGCTGACGAGGAGGCTAGGATTGGAAATGGGCTGATGGGGGGAGCTTGGAGTGGAAATGGGCTGATGGAGGGCTGGACTGGAACTGGAAAAGAGCATATGGGGGGCTAGGACTGGAAAAGGGCTGATGGGGGCTGGAATAGGACTGGAAATAGGTTGATGAGGGGGCTAGGATTGGAACTGGAAAAGAGCATATGGGGGGCTAGGACATGAAATGGGCTGATGGGGGGAGCTTGGACTGTAAATGGGTGATTGGCTGGAATAGGACTGGAAATGGCTAATGGGGGAATAGGACTGGAAGCGGGCTGAGGGGAGTTGGAATAGGGCTGGAAATGGGCTGACAAGGGGGCTAGGATTGGAACTTGGCTGATGGGGGAGCTTGGAGTGGAACTGGAAAAAAAGCATATGGGGGGCTAGGACTGGAAATGTGCTGATGTGGGGGCTTGGGAGATTGGAACTAGAAGGAAGCGGATGTTGGGTGGGTCTAGAACTATAAGGGAGCTGATTTTGGGGGAGGACTAGAAAGGGTTAGGGATGGGAAATGAGAATGGAGAGAGGAAACTATTTTGTGTGGAAGAAAAGTCTACGATGGGTTGGGTATTGGGAGAGTAAGTGGGGATTGAGAATGGAAGGGTGAAATTTGAGTGGATGATAAAGGAATAAGGAAAGAAAAGGGGGAAAGAGCAAAAGGGGAAATATCAGTTTGTTAAAGCAGATATAGAGAGAGAATGGAAAAAATCTAAAAGAGAAGAGAGGACAAATGGATAGCTCGCAGAAGACACGAAGAAACCAGAAGAAAGTGACTGGAACAAGTGCAGCTGAAAAATAAAATCCCAAACAGAAGGTAGAAAACTACTTTTTATTTTGAATTTATTAACTGGAATATGTCAGGTCTGGGAAGTGTGTATTGCTAACATCTTCGCGTTTTTGCTTAGTGCAAGCGGAAATTAATTTATAGTTTTACTTCTTCAGTGTTGTACATTTCATGTTTGGTTTTTGGGGTTCCCAGTTTAATTGTCATCTTCCTATTTCTAAATTCTGATCCCTTGTTCTTTGTGTGGTGACAGTCTATGTTCTGCATGTGTAACCAAGTTGAGGTATTCTGTTCATATTGTTTCTATTTGACAGTCCCACTTGTTCTCTTTCCCCCAGTGAGCTGTATTGGTATTTTCTGAGATGTACTGGTTTTAATATCTGCAGTGTTGCCTTTTGATAGGTAGGTTTTGGTGCTTTGTGAGTCCTGATAGTGCTGTTATGATACGGTGGATTTGCTATGGGTTCTAATGATCAGTGTTTGTAGTATTTCCTAATGGGCTTGGTGGTTGTCACTGCAATATAGTAATATAGAAATCTGTTAGTCTTTCTTTATTCAGACACTCAATAAGAGGCATGTTTAAATTATGCAAATAGTTACGCAAATGAGGTTCCTTATGCAAATGAGGCCCCGCAATTAATCTCCGCACATGGCCCCGCACCCCCATTGGGCCGCCCCTGCATGTAGCTAGGGAGATTTGAGGCCCCTGCCTTTCCAAGTTGTGCCCATGCCTCTGCGGCCATCTGTAGGCTCTTGACCTGCCCTTTTATCTCAAATTGAATCCCGAAGGGGAAGAGCCATTTATACCTAACCTGCTCTTGGTGCAAAGCGGACACATGGCTTGGTGGTGTTGTAAAGTGGCGGAGGCAAGGTCTTGATAAATTTTCAGCTCATAATTCTGCAACTTAAACTTTCCCTTCATGGCAGCTGCTTGCATAATAGTTTCTTTCTGCTGGAAGCTCGCAAAACATGCCACTATGTCCCTTGGTTTTGAGCCAGGGGGGTCCCCAAGGACTGTGACGATCATGTGTTTGCCCTGTTCAGCTCTCTCTCCTCCATTTTTGAACAGGTGCAAACAGACTTCTCTCACCACATGGTCAGCCTGCGGAAAGCACTACTCCGGTACTCCCCCCCCCAGACCCGTATGTTGCAGTGGCAGGATCGGTTTTGCAGGTCTTCCATCTTATCCTGCATTAAGTCTTGTTCTCGTTGCCACTGCTGCATCTTCTCTTGCATCTCTTTGTTAGTGTCATCTGTTCCCTCCACCTGCTCCTCAAGCTGTGCCGTGCATTGTCCCAGATCCTACATATCTTCCTTCAGCTCTGCCATTGCCTCTTTCACGTTATTTTTTATCGCAATCACTTCTTGTTTGATCTCTCTGCACCATTGCCACAAATCCCCCTCGGATACACTACCCTTCCGCGCGCTTCGGCTCATCCTCCATTTCTGTGTTGGCTTGCTCATTCGGCACTGGTATCTCATGTGTTTTAGTCGCATAGGGGGATCGGTACCACTTAAGTTTCTTCCAGGTTGACATGGTCAGGAAGTGCCCTTCTTTATCCTGCACTCGCACTCGCTGCTCATTGTCTAGATGCGCCAGCTTTTATCAATATTTCGCCATCCCGATTGGAGCCCGACCCTCGGGCAGCCATCCCGGTCGGTGACATCACTTCCTCTCAAAGAGGTGAGTTTTCAGCCTGGATATGAAAAGGGTCAGAGATGAAGCCTGACATTCAGACTCGGAGAGTTTGTTCCAGGCATAAGGAGCAGCAAGGTGGAAGGATCAAATTCTGGAGTTGGCATTATAAGAGAAGGGCACAGATAGATGGGATCTGCCAGAAGTGCGGACTTCCCGAGGTGTAGGATGTCCAGTCTATGTAAGTATTAAGACCTTCGGGTATCACTGATTTTAAAGTAAAAATCCATTTTTGTTCTCTTATAAGTAAGGATTGCTCCTGTGACTTACCCGCTATTCCTGACCATAATCTATCTATACAGAAGCATCTCAGATGCTCAAAATCATGTCCCATTGTTAAACAATGCTGAACCATTGGCGCCTCTCTTACTTCACACTTTAGACGGCTCTTATGTTCTCCCATCCTTATTTTAAAGGGGTGAATAGTTTTCCCCATGTAAATTAACTCGCAGGGACATTGAATGATGTAAACCACAAAAGTGGAATCACATGTTGTATGTTGTTTTAAAGAGTATGTGACCCCACGATGTATAAAAGCACTCACTTCCCTAGAGATATCAGAGATGCCACATATCCCACACTTTCTATGGCCTACTTCAGAATTCGATAAACTACCCACTAACACGGGGGATCGCAGTACTGCCGGACTAAGTTGCTCTTTTAAATTTCCATTACGTTGCCACACACAACGTATTTTCTTATATTCTAACCCAGGAACTTATAAGAGAACAAAAATGGATTTTTACTTCAAAATCAGTGATACCCGAAGGTCTTAATACTTACATAGACTGGACATCCTGCATATAGGGATCGATAGGGGGCAATCGAGAAACAGGGAGCAAGAGTATAGGCAGGAAATATAGGGTAATACATCTTTTTTAGTCAGGTCCACATAGGTAAGGGAATACGAATAGTAAGTAGTGAAATACAGGTAAAGGGGAATCACCTAATTGAATGATTGTATTCGATGCATTCATAAAGTGATAACATTGGTATGGTGGACGCCATTTGTAGGCAGGTTTTCATGTCATCAATGGATTGACAAGAGGGAGGTTTAAAAACAAGGGCGGTAACAGCTAGCCCGCATGCACGGCGTTTTTCCGTAATCAAGCTGGACGAGAGGTTTCAGTTGCAGAAGTTAATGAGACGCATGCAGCATCATCCTTTCTCCGGTAGGTGATCGGCCCAGTATTAATTTATAGCAGGGTTTCAATAACGGAGTTTGAGTGTAGTTAGATTAAGTGTGGTTATTTATTTGCGCTTTTTGTCTTGTAGAAATAGGAGCCATTAGCAATCCCCTGATGAAACTTGTAAAAGTGAAACACGACGGAGGCGCCTAAGAAAGGCGTTGGGATATAAGCTAACTATATTGTTGAAGTGAAGCTGAGGAAGCCTGAGGATACTGCTGAAATACAAGCTAAGCATATTGTGGAAATAGGTTTATAATAAGAGATACGAGCCACAGAGAATTTCTCTGGAGCAGTTTTTTCATTACGTTAAAAAGCAGTGGGTCACAAGCTTCGGATGCTTATACTCTTTTAGTATTACAATAGAAATAGCTTGAGAAAGGTCATTGATGCTAATGGGCACAAGAGTTGGACGTATTTGAAGTCTAAAAACTGGTGCCACTGAGACCTTTCACAATATAGAGCAGTGACCATAAGAGTGAAATTGTTTGGAAAACATCTAGACCCCTCGAGATAAGAATTGAGTGATTTTTCATTTAGAATTTTTTGACAAATACAACACTCAGAGAAATAGACCATTTGCAGCAGTTCTCTAAGAGGCAGGAGCCGTGGCTGCCAGGGAAAGGAGAGGGTGAGTCTGCGGGGAGCTAACAAGGGGGAAGATGGGGGCTGACACACAGGGGGGCAGTAGAGCTGAAAGGGAACTGACATGAGGGGTGGTGGAGTCTGCAATGGGGATGACACGGGGGGAGGAGGGGGTTGGAAGGGAATTGACATGAGGAGAAGGTGGGCAATGGGGCTGACATTGGGAAGAGGAGGGGGCTGGAAGGAAACTGACATGAGGGAAGATGGGGTCTGCAATGGGGCTGACACGAGGGGGAGGGGACTGGAAGGGAGCTGACACGGGGGTGGAGGGTACTGGAAGGGAACTGACATGGGGAAGGTGGGGTCTGCAAGGGAGCTGACATGGGGGGAAGGTGGGGGGTGGAAGAGGGCTGACATGGGGGGAGGAGGGGGCTGGAAAGGAACTGATACCTGGGGATGGTACTGGAGAGGGACTGGAAGGGTGATGACACTAGGGAAGGGACGACAGGAATGGAAGAGAGCAGACACTTGGAGATGGGATGGGTGGGGGCTGGAAGGGAGGGGGCACTGGCACTGAGATGGTATTTGGACCAGAAGGGACTGGACAGGTGGGAAAGAGGGGGACTGGAAGGGAATGGACACCAGTGGCAGTCCTGGGAATGCAAGGGGGTTGAAATTGGAAGGTACTGGGAGGGGAGGACTAGAAAAGGGTGCTGATACTGGGGAGGATTATTAGGACTGGAAATAGGCTGATGGAAGGAAGCGAAGAAAACAAAAGAAGAGACAAGAAATGACATATGGACTATAGGCCATAGAAAGAAAGCTAAAAGAAGACAGGAAAGCAGAAGGTTCAGATCAGGACCAGCATGATTAGAGAATAAAATGGTCAGACAACAAAGGTAGAAAAAATAATTTTATTTTCAATTTAGTGATTAGACTTTGCACGAACTGAATCTTTTATTTATCTGATGTTGCTCTGCTTGTGGAGTCTGGCTTCTTGGGGATTCAGTTTAATTTTTGTCTACATATTTTTATTTTTACTTTAGGTTATTTAGTCACTTATTCTGTACGTGGCAAGGGTCTGTGTTCTGAGTGTGTGACTGAGACCATGTGTTTTTTTAACATAGAGTTTATACATAGGGATCTATACTATACTGTTGTAATTTGACTTGTTCAGCTTTTCAAATAGGTGTATGGATGTTCTAGGGATTACAGCAGTATTTATAGTGCACTGTTTTTCTGGGTAGTGCTCCTTATGTGAGTTTTGGAAGTTTATCCTGGTATGGTATGGTAGATTTGGCCTTGTAGATCTTCGATGACTTTTGTAGGGTTTTATATGAGTTTCCAATATACCTGTTACTGGAGAATGTTTGTTAGATGAACAGATTTTTTTTTAATATATTGAGTTCTGTGGGTGAATGTCCTACTTCTGCTCTGCACCCATTGTTGAGGGAGAGGTTTCTGTGGATGCAGAATATATATTCAAAAAGAAAAAGTGAGAACCATGGCACAGTTTATAATTTGGAACTATAAACTGTGCCGTGGTTCTCAGAGGGTGGGAAGTGCTGTGTTGGGACATCAAGTCGCTCCTGTTTTTGTGGAAGTGGGAGGTGCTGCATGGGTGCAGTTCAGCCCCTTGTTTGGCATATTTAGAAGCATGTTTCTTAAGCTCTGCGCCATACTGGGTCAGACCAAGGTCGATCAAACCCATTATCCTGTTTCCAACAGTAGCCAATCCAGGTCACAAGTACAGATTCCCAAAAAGGCAGATAGGCTCTGCAATGCTTGTCCAGGGGCAAGCAGTAGATTTTCAAGGTTCTCTTTAATAATACAACATTCATTCTCTTATATACCACGCTATTCTGCATCAGTGCGGATTACATTGAACAAACTGAAATTACATTGAACAGGGCATTATAACTTGGAGATAACTATTTTACAGGGAACATGAGCTATGGAGGGTTAAGTGGCTTGCCCAAGACCACAAGGAGCACCTGTGGGACTAGAAACCCCAGTCCTTCTGGCCCAAGGTTTCTGTCCTCTAGTGGGATTTGAACCCCCGACCTTCTGGCCTGAAGTACCTTGCTCCAACCACTAGGCCACTCCTCCACTCCGAGTTTATGAATAGTTTATGGACCTTTCCTCCAGAAACTTGTCCAAACCTTTTTTAAACCCAGCTACACTAACAGCTTTTATTGCATCCTCTGGTAACTAATTCCAGAGTTTGATTACGCTGGGCCATAGGTTAACTGCAGGGAAGCAGTTACATCTCCCTGAAGTTACTGTATTTCAGTGTGGCAAAACAGCTGCAGATGCAACTAAGACCACACAATGAGGTGGCATTAGTTGCACTTGTACTATTTGCACTGAACCATTGTTAGTTTCTGCTGACAATGCAGATGCATGTGTGTGAGAGTTCTTTCTCTCACCTTACTCTGCAGTAAAGTATAATTTTGGGAAAGAAATCCTGTAAAACTGAAGAGTAATGGGTAAAAGCGTTTTTTGACTACATATGTCTGTTTTAAGTTTGTATTGATATATTCCCTACTTGGTGAAGATCTGTCTCTGTTCTGCATGTGGAGGGAGGAGTGGCTCAGTGGTTGGGACAGGTTACCAGGGGGGTACAATTCCCGCATGGGGACAAGCAACTTCAGGCCGGAGGGACTGGGGTCTCTAGTCCCATGGCCACTCCTTGTGGCTTTGGGCAAGCCACTTAACCCTCCATTGCCTCAGGTACACTTAGATTGTGAGCCCTTCAGGGACAAGGGAATAAAAAGTACCTGTTAGTATACATGTAAACCGCACTGATGGAAGGGATGATATGGAGGAGATGGAATTTAGGAGATGGGTAGGAATAGGATCAGAGGAGCAGATAGTGAGTTTGGAGGAGAAAAGAAGATGGGTTGTTTGCTCCTCAGAGATCATAGAAAAGGAAGAAAGGGTAGCAGAGGTTGAGGGGAAGCACTGGGAGGAAAGAGGGGATGGAGTTGACCTCAAGGGGAATTCAAGTGTAATCTTGTGGACTTTGTCATGGAAAGAGTCAGCCAAAGTTTGGCCAGAAAGGGAAGGAGGGGTTGAGGGAGTGGCACTTTGAGGACAGAGTTGAGAGTTGTAAAGAGACACCAAGGGTCTAAGGCAGGAGAGTTAGGTGGACATAATAGTCTTGTTTGGTGAGTGCTATGGGTGGCTAGAAAGAGGTAAGCATGAATTTGAAGTGTAGAAAGTCTGCAAGGGTGTGGGATTTGAGCCAAACATGCTCAGCTGAGTAGGCACAGGAACGTAGATAGTGGGTAATTGAAGATGGCCAGTACAGTACGCCTCACAGGACGTGGCATGGGAGGAGCAAGAGCATCCAGAGCAGGGGAAAGTGCAGTTTTATAGGAAGCTACTGCCTCATCAACAGACTCAGATGACATAGTGGAAGAAAGAGATGATGAGATAGTAGTGGAGAGAGCTGATCCGTCAATAGCTTGAAGATTTCTAAAGAGGTTGGAGGAGAATGGGCAAGATTGATTTGGGTGGTGATGAAGAGTGAAGCTTAGGAGGTGATGGGCAGATAAGGGAACAACTGAGTACAGGAGTTTGAGGGTAAGCAATTAAAGACAAGATCAAGGCAGTGGCCATGCTGGTGAGTGGGAGCAGTAGAGCAAAGCTGAAAGTTGAATGAGAAGGCAAGGGAAAGGAGCTTTAGAGCATAAGGATCAGAGGGGTTATCAACATGAATTTTAAAATCCTCAAGAATAAGGGACGGGGAAGGTGAATTGGAAAGCCAGAAGTCAAAGTCAGCGAGAAAAGTAGAGGTGGACTGTCAGGGAGTTGGTAAATAACAGCTATCCAGAGAGGTAGTGGAGTGAAAAGGCGGATGGAGTGGACTTCAAAAGAGGGAAAGGAGTGAGAATGAGGCAGAATGAGGGGTTGAAATTGGCAGGAGCGAAAGAGTAGAAGCACAAAGCACCACCATGGCCAGTGTGACAAGGCATGTGGGAGAATTGATAGCCACCATGACAGAGGGCAGTGACTGAAGCTGAGTCTTCTGGGAGGAGCCAGGTCTCAGTTAGAGCAAGGAGATGGAGAGCACTAGAAACAAAGAGATCATGAGTAAAGGAAAGCTTACGTGAAATGGAGTGTGCATTCCACAAGGCACATGAGAAAGAGAGAGAGGAGGGGCAAACACAAACCTGAACAGACAGCCCCGTATTCCCTCCAAGCACATGCCAAAAGCCAATATGACGTTGCAGTGGCGTCGAAGGGGCGTCAAAGGGGCAGAACCTGCCCCTTTAAACACGCCCCTTCAAAAAACGCCCCACGGTCGCGCTCCGCGGTCGCGGAGAGGGCAAACAAGACCCTTTTATAGATGAAAGGCCCCAACAGAAGCAGGCTGCCCCAGACGTGCCTGCCCGATGAGAGCAGGGCAGCGGCAGCGGCAGCAATGCAGGCTCAGTCCCGGCAGTCCCAAGGCCAGATGTGAGAAGCACAAGAAGAGTGCGGGGCAGACAGGAGGCAGCACGGTGGAAATAAGGGTGAGATTCTTTCAGAGAGAGAAGAGATGGCTGAATAAGAGGAAGAAAATGGTGAAGCTGAAGAGCAGAAGATAGGGTAGATGACAAGATGGTGGGAGAACTGAGGATGGTAAAGAGGGAATGATAAAGAGGGAGCCTTGAAGCTGTTGGTATGAGGAGAGAAGATTAGGGAGTGCCAACCATAGGAAAAGAAAATGATGTGGAGCGATAATAAAGATGGAGAGGAGAGCAGAAGTCAGAAGAAATATATGAAGATAGGCAGGAGAGAGATTTGATAGGAAACAATTGTGAGTAATTTTATTTATTTAACATTTCTTATATACCGCCTTTCATGATATCAAGGCAATTTACATTGAACAAACTGAAATTTTGTTCAATGTAATAGTGTTAATGAACACAGGACAGCTATAAGAGACTGTTAGCCAGGGGGTGGGTGAGAGGGATAATAAGGCAGAGGAGCAAGAAACAGACAGCTGAAGATAGGAGGGAGCTGAACAATATTACAGAAAAATACAGAAAATGTAAAACGTTAGAACTGGATGGGTGAGTGAGCAGTAGACTGGGTTGGAAATTGGGTGGGAGAGCAAAAATACAAGACCAAGCCAAGGAATGCAGTAGCCTTGGAGGAGAGAGTGGGGACTCGTGGATTCGGATGGGGGTTGATCTGAGCAGGGAGTAGAGGATTAAGATGGGGAATGATAGAGAGTAGCCTTGGATGGGGAGATGGGAATTGGATTGGGGGAGAAAGCAGATGAGGAAATTGGGGAAAAAAGAGATCACAGACCAATGAAATAAAATGTCTAGACAACAAAGGTAGAATTTTTTTTTACTTTTAGCTTAGTTATTGGAATATGTCAACTTTGTGATGTGAATCCCATCATCCCATATGTTTGAATGTGTTTCTCTTTCCCTAGTATTGCACTGCATGCATTGTCTGGCATCTCGGGGTCTCCATTTCAGTTTTTGTGTGCATGTTTTCTAATTCTGGTCCATCTGCTTTTGATGAAGAGCACTCTCTGTTTGGTATTTGGATTGTAGATTTGATTACTTGCCTTTTCCAATTACAAGCTCAAGGCAAGCTACATTCAAGTATGCAACTTATTTCCCTCCCAAGCGGGCTTGCAATCAGCAAGTGTGACCAATTTGAGAAATTATGCTAATGAGTAGCTTCCAGTAGGAGGCGTATTGATATTCTAGCAACTGTTATAATATTTTCATAGGCTGAGTTGTTGTTGTTTGAGTCCTGGCAGGTAGTGTTGTTTTGATATGGAAGATTTACTGTAAGGGTTCTGAGTTACTAAGGTAACATTGAATATTTGTTCCTACAGTGAGTAGTAACAGGGGTGGCTCTATAATGAGGTGAAGTGAGGCAGCTGCCTCAGGCGGCAAGGTTTTGAGGGCAGCAATGCCCCCAAAACAGCCCCCTCACTTCATCTTTAAAGTTAAAAAAGAAAAGAAAAGCACACAAGTTGTTGCTGCCGCTGCTGAGTCCGCTTCTCAGCAGCGGCAAACTCACCGCCTAACTTCTTCTTCTGCAGCCGCAGCTCCCTGCCTCTTAGGGAACCGCGGCTGTGCTGGTAAAGCCGGTGCGGAGTCTTCCCGTCTCTCGGAGGGCTCCGTGCAGCATTGTCCCGCCCCCAAAGGAAGGTGTTACCACTTCCTTTGGGGGCAGGACAATGCTGCACGGAGCCCTCCAAGAGACAGGAACCAGAGCCTTCTTTTTCAGGTCAGTGTCCCTACCTTCCCTTCCCCCGGATTCTGCACATTTCTCATACAATGCTACAGCAGCGGAGCCAGCAGGAAGAAAAATGAAAGTAAAGTCTAAACACCATAAGCAGCAATCTACAGCAGCATCTGAGGGACCTACTGACAGTTTATCAGGTAAGGCCCCCAAATGGCAGTCCCATAAAAAGCAAGAGGATCATGGGCAATGTTCCCTCTAATTTTCTGTAGGCTGTGTGCGCATAAAATGTCAGCTGTGCAGCTTTTGAAGGAAGGTTAAATTTTTGTGCGCCACATAACGACACTCGGAGTTATATACCTTAAAATTTGACTACACGTCAGAATACAGTATGTACACCACATTGATTGCACTAGAAAATATTGTAGAACTTGTGAAAACCATAAATACACAACAACTTTTAAATTTTAAGACGTCTGTGTTGTTTTCTATCAGAATCAGAACTGTAATTTTTGTGCGCTCTGTTATAAAGTATGTGCGCTCGCTCGGCGAGGTGTGTGCGCGCGCACACGCGCACAGCTTAGAGGGAACAGTGATCATGGGGATCCCTCTCCAGAAAAACCCATGGCATCGGGAACCAACCATGCTTGCTCTTTAGTTGAAAAGCCCCCCCACCCCCTCGTCAGATCCCAGAGGTCACTAGTCCTAACTCCACGTTCCTGTCTCTCCTCAGAAAGTTTATGCCATACTATAAGCAACTCCCAGAATCAGAGCCCCTCTTTCCCACAGCACCCAATTGACATACCCAGAATCCCTCCCCCGCTTGAATGGAGGTCTCCACCACCAATTGAGAAGGTCGCCTGTTCCATCCTGACTGCCCCTTACTCCCATGAAGCAACAACATTCTGACTAGTATGAGAGGACATTCCCACCCCGCCACTGGAACAAGATTCCTCAGAAGAGGTCCTGGAAGATTATTTGTATCCTAAATTTATGCAAAAGGTCTCTTGAGCCCGTTCCCTAAGCAACTTCCAAATACCCACCAATAAGTGAGACTTTCAACCCATTCTTAAGGCATGCAGTGCTCTGAAAGAAATCTGATTCCTCAAAGATAAGATTACTAGTCCTGGCTTTGGACTCAGTCCAAGATCTCAATGCCCTCTCCATCCCTGATAATTCCCTATTTCCTCATCTTTCCCATCTCTACCTCCCTCATCCCTATCTTCCTTTTCCTCCTTTCCCACATTTTACTGTCCAGGTCTGCTCTCCTCCATCTCTTATACCATACTTTCTCCCTAACCCTTTCCTCTCCCTGATCTTTTCTGCTGATCCAAATTCTCCCTCTATCTCAAGTCTTTCCTCTCCTCATTCTCCATCTCATTCTATCCCTGTCTCCATCTCTTTTCCTTTCTACACCTTCTTTCTCCCCTAGTCTCTGCTTTTAAAGCAGAGCCGCAGGAACAGAGAAATGCTCCCGTGGCTGCTTTCTTTTTGGAGGAAGCAGCAGCAGCAGAAGCGGAAGAGCAGTGGAAGCGATGACCTTGACCTTCCCCCCCTCTACTGGTGCCCTCAAGCCGCGCTTACTGGGCTTACAGGGTAGCGCTGGCTCCAGGAAGATGGACGCAGAAGTTTAAAAGCAGAGCCGCGGGAGCAGAGAAATATTCCCATGGCTGCTTTCATTTTTTTTAAAAGGATGAATCAGTGAGGTGGGGGGCAGGAGGGAAAGGAGTTGGAAGGGAGCAGACAGGGGGGGTCTGGAGGGGAGCAGATATGGGGGGAGCTGGAAGGGGAGCAGACAGGGGGGGATCTGGAAGGGAGCAGAGATGGGGGAAGCTGGAAGGGAGCAGACGGGGGAAGCTGGAAGGAAGCAGACATGGGGGGAGCTGGAAGGGAGCAGACAGGGGGGCCTGGAAGGAAGCAGACATGGGGGGAGCTGGAAGAGAGCAGACTAGGGTTGCCAACCGGCCGGTTTTCAGCCGACCTGGCCGGTTTTTCCATGGCCAGGCCGGCTGCCTGCACAGATGCAAAACCGACCGTTGAAAAACCGTTTTTTTTGCTCTGGCCGCAAGATCGGGAGCGGCCAGAGCAAAAAACCCGGCTTTTCTCCTGACTCCCGAAGTCTGCGGCATGAACGCGATTCCCCATGGCAGTGCAGCCACTGCTTCTGCTTTGTACAGAGCAGCGGCTGCAATACACTTACTTTGAAACGTAAAGACAAACTGTGTGAGGAGCCCTCCGGTCATCGCAGCACCCGAGGAAGTGATGTCATAGGGGGCAAGCTCCTCACAGGTTGTCTTTCCTTTTCAAATTAACTTTAGCTGCAATAAAGTTAATTTGAAAAGGAAAGACAACCTGTGAGGAGCCCGCCCCCAATGACATCACTTCCTCGGGCACTGCAATAACCGGAGGGCTCCTCACCGGTTGTCTTTACTTTTCAAAGTAAGGGTATTGCAGCCGCTGCTCTGTACAAAGCAGAAGCAGCGGCTTGGGCAGGGGGGGGGTGAGTGACCCAGCAGGGGAGGGGGGGTTGGTGTGAGTGACCCAGCAGGGGAGGAGGCGTGAGTGAGTGACCCAGCAGGAGGGGGTGAGTGAGTGACAGGGGGGTGGGTTAGTGAACCAGCAGTGGAGGGGGGTGGTGTGAGTGAACCAGCAGGGGAGGGGGATTGGCGTGAGTGAACCAGCAGGGGAGGGGGATTGGCGTGAGTGAACCAGCAGGGGAGGGGGGGTGAGTGAGTGACCCAGCAGGAGGGGGTGAGTGAGTGACAGGGGGGTGGGTGAGTGAACCAGCAGGGAGGGGAGGGGGGTGGGTGAGTGACCCAGCAGGGGAGGGGGGGCGAGTGAACCAGCAGGGAGGGGGGGGGGTGATTGAGTGAACCAGCACTAAGGGGGGGGTGTGTGAGTGAATCCTCGGTAATTTTTGTGGGTGGGGTGGGGCAGGGCAGGGGTGGGACTGGGGGCGGAGAATGGGTGGAGCATGGTGTGCCACAGGTGTCGGGTTTTTCTCTGTGAAAATGTTGGCAACCCTCGAGCAGACAGGGAGGCCTGGAAGGGAGCAGACATGGGGGGAGCTGGAAGGGAGCAGACAGGGAGGCCTGGAAGGGAGCAGACAGGGGGGCCTGGAAGGAAGCAGACATGGGGGGAGCTGGAAGGGAGCAGACATGGAGGGAGCTGGAAGGGAGCAGACAGGGGGGAGCTGGAAAGGAGAAGAGCACACATGGGGGGGGGGAGCTGGAAGGAAGCTGACACTCGGGATGGCACTGGAAGGCGGATGGACAGGGGAGAGGGTGACTGGAAGGGAACTGACATGGGAGGAGGCACTGGGACTGGAAGTTCGCTGATAACCTGTGATGGTATTTTAACAAGAAGGGGCTGGACGATGGGGAAGGAGGGAGACTGGAAGAGAATAGACACCAGTGGCGGTACTCGGAAGGCAATGGGGTTGGTACTGGGAGGGGAGGCTGTAAAGCATGCTGATACTGGGGAGAAAATGAAGAAAGCAAAAGGAGAGACAAGAAATGGCAGATGGATTATAGACCATAGAAAAAAGAGCTAAGAGAAGACAGAGGAAAACAGAAACCTCAGATCGGGATCAGCATGATCAAAAATCATCAGACAACAAAGGTAGAAAAAATAATTTTATTTTCAGTTTAGTGATTGGACTTTGTGCTATCTATATTTCACACAGTATGGGGAACTGCATCTCTTATCTAATGTGGCACCGCATGCGGAGTCTGGCTTCTTGGGGTTTCATTTTAATTTTTGTCTACCTATTTTTATTTTTGCTTTAGGTTGTGGTCACTTATTCTGTACTTGATGAGGGTCTTTGTTCTGAGTGTGTGACCAAGGCCAGGTGTTCTGTTAACATGGAGTTTGTATGTAGGGATCTGTACTGTAGTAATTTGACTTGTACAGCTTTTCAAATAGGTGTATGGATGTTTTGGGGCCCATTGCAGTGTTTATAGTGCTGCTTTTTTCTTGGTAGGCCCCTTATTGTATGAGTTTTGAAAGTGTATGTGATATGGTATGGTAGATTTGGCCTTGCAGATCTTAATGACTTTAGTAAGGTTTTATATTAGTTCCCAATATGCCTGGTACTGGAGAATGTTTGTTGTTTGGTGAGATGACCAGAATCAGATTTTTTTTTAATATATTGAATTCTGTGGGTGAATGTTCTACATCTGCTCTGCACCCATTGTTGAGGAGGGGGTTCTGTGAATGCAAAATGTATGTTAAAAAAAAGCAAGCACCATAATGCAGTTTATAACAACAAAATGCAAATGAATTATGATTTGGAGTTCTAAAATGCTTTGGTTCTCACTCTTTCTTGTAGTTCCTTGGTGTGCGAACATCTTGCATTTGCTCTACATTATCTAATTGACTTTTGATTTGGTTCAGTCCCTGACTTGATTTTTGAGAAATACCCCCATTCGGGGAAGGGGGGGGGGGGCGCCATCTCATCTCTCGCCTCAGGCAGCAGATTGCCTTGAGCCTCCCCTGAGTAATAACATCCTAGTTCTGCTCTGTACCTATTGTTGGCGGTGATTATGACAAATGAGGTGTGAACTAGAATGAGTTGTGGTGGGGAATGGGGAGGAGCATAGGAGGGGAAAGCAGTACTGGCGTGAAGTGTGAAGTGTGGCGTGCAGCAGTTGAGAGGTATTGAGCCTATTGCACCCCTAAATATAGAAATTAACCTATATACCAACCTGGATATCTTCAAAGAATTTCTTTCACTTTGATAGGGATTTTCCCAGATATTTTGCCAGAGGCCTGCAGAAATACATTCTCAGCAACTGAAGATTTCAGAAAAAAAAAAAGCCAAGCAAAATGCTGGATGATTACCATTTAGTACCATTGTTACTATGATGGCATTAAAGAGAGAATTTTATAGAACCTTTTTTTGTGCATATGTGGCCTTCCATAAAATACCCATTGACTTAAATGTATTTGCTTGTCAAGGGGGCACATACTTTTCCGCTAGGCATGGCCAGTGGAGTATGCGGGGAGTGGGCGGAGTTTGTAAGTACATGCTCTGAACATGTGTACTTGCAAACCTTATGCACAAACATGTACATTTGCTCTCAAAAAGGTGTAAAGGTCCATACCTGCATTAAAGAAGCGATTTCTATTGCTTATGCCAGTATCTTATAAAGACATCTAGGTGCCTATGTATCTTTTTAAAATGGCATCAAAGTAGATGCTTACTTGGCCTCTTAACCCAGGTGCCCTGTTATAAAAATTCCCCTCCACAGGCACAGCCAGTTCAAAGAAAAGTTCTAAACTTCAGGTAATAAACCATTTTGCCTTTCTCAGAAGCTATGCACCATCCCGTTTCTCTAGGTTCCATTTACGAAATGTTTGGAAATGAATGCTGCCTGCCAACAGGAGAAGTGATTAAAGTCATCGGGTTCAAAATCAAAAAGATTATAGCAACTATTTGTGGGAACGCTGATGATGGCGACTGTATGGAGAAGATGGAGCTGCCGTTGGACTTTCCAGGTACTAGATTTTTTGATCCTACTCCACTTGGAGTAATTGCAAAGATGAAAGTGTTGTGGGAATGGAGGAATGGTATTTCTGATGGATCCAACAAGTTGGAAAGACCCATCATAGGCCTAATGAGTGTTTTGACGCAGATACTTCAGCTATGCACCTTTTTCTCGCCTTCTCGGACAGCACTGTTTTTTGTCTACTTTTCCGAAGCTGGTGTCAAAAATCTGTTCCTAGGTAAATGGAATATGTCAGAAATCTTTAATGGAATATTTTCCTTGTTGTCATTATTTCTTGGGACAAGAACAAATTGCAAAGAATACAAAACTTATGCACCAAAAATTTGCTGTTTAAGGTCAAAGTTTATATGTGTCAGAAAAATGATCTAATTACTTCAAATAGGAATAGCTCATTCATTGAACTGAATTTCATAATCATTTTACTTTTAGCCTTCTAATCTCCACCCACCCCACAGTGTACCACTCATCCAACATGGTTGGCATAATGCAGCCCCTTCACAGCAGGGGCAAACATGTTAATCTTTTAGTTTAGTTTATTGTTTAATATACTGCCTTCTTGGGCTTTTTATAGCCTATCAAAGCACAGTACATTGCTAAAATCATAGTATAAAGGTATAAAAACACTTTTAGATCCCTACTACTCAAAAACCTGGGTAAATAATCCTTTTCTCCCCAAGGCACTCTAAAATAAAATAATAAAGGCAGTTTATAACCAGCACCAATTTTGCCATCTAAAATTCTTAAACAAAGGGCCCAATATTGACTTGCGATGATTATGTGCCTTAGAGGCATATAACCGTCACTGCTGAACTTTAACCCCGGATATTCAATCCAGGGCCATATCTGGCCACGGGAATTGAATATCTGGGTCTGCTGCAAAGCGCCCGGAAGGCTCTGCATGGCACAGAAGCTAACCAAGAAGCGGCAATATTGATTCGCTGCCTGGTTAGCTCCCACTGGTAAAGACAGTTGAGGTTTTCCCATACCTCTCTTTACTCACGGATCGCTAAATGGTCAGTGGTTCAATATCACTGCTCTCTGGTTAGCAAAGGGTGCCACGTCCACTCCTCCCTGACAAGCCCTGATTCTACATGGATAGCTTCAGGGCGTGTAGCGGTGGAACTGGAGGATATTCATAGGCATTAACCATGTCAGTGCCGATGAATATCCCTCTACGACAGTAGCATTTACAAGAACTGTGTAAAGGCTGTTCAGTATCAGGCCAAACTTTTCTTTGGTACAAATACAATTTATTTAACCTGAACACCAGTGATTCTCAACCCAGTCCTTGGGACACACCCAGCCAGCTGGGATTTCAGGGTATCCACAATAAATATTTATGAGATTGATTTGAAGGCAGTGCATGCAGATCAATCTCATGCATATTCACGATAGGTACAGCATGCTGAAAACCTGGCTGGATGGGTGCATCCTGAGAATGGGGTTGAGAACCACCTTTATACACATATGATCTCAATGACAGCAGAAGCAAAAATACTTTACACACAAATAATACCAATAATGAAATATAGAAGTGTTTCGGACAACAGTCAACAATCAAGATCCAGCAATTTACCAAAGATTGGCTTTGGAATGTGAAATAATCAGGGACTGTTCTTTTAACGTGAGATCTGATAGGGCTGAGTAGATTCTTTTAACTCCATCAGATGGTGTAGTGAGCCACAGGTGACAGGGAAAAAGATTAGGGGTGAGCACGTATTCAGTTTGCTTGGGCATCTAAAAATGTAGAGTGCACACAAATCACTTGTGCACACATATACCTAAGATGAATCTGTGTACAACTGATTTATGCGCTTACAAAGCTCTAGCATGATGTAATGCATGCTTAAAGAACAGAAATGTGAAATGAGCATGAAAAAATGCCTGAAAATCAGGAAAAAATGTGCTTTAAACAAACATAAATCAGACTTTTTGGACTGTGCTTAGCCCTAAAAAAGATTCATATGCATCCAATTCAGAAAAAAATTACATTCGAATTCCATTAGACGTTTCTGAAAAGTAGGCCATACAGGTATGATGTATTGAAGCTGTCTACTTCTGTTTTTAAAATTCATAAGAAGATCTATCCAGAGTATAGACCATTTTCCATGCTTCCTTCAAATGGCAGCGCTTCCAGTTATTACACATGATTCGCATGAGGCCCTTATTTGCCAAAGAATCTTATCCCCTATTGGCAAAGATAAATTTGTGGATGTTATCCCCATTTCTGTACCCCACAGCTACAGCACCACTAAAGATGCTCAAGAGCCTTTTGAGGATTTGGCTCAAACCCCCCGGCTTCTTTCCTTAATGATCTTTTTCAAACTGATCTCTATGGAGAAGTCAGTATTCAGCAATGTGGTCAACATATGATTTTAATTGTTTGCAAATTATGTATATATTCCGCGATGTTATCAATTTAGATAACGCTGCTGAATGCATTTATGTGTAAGTTTGCAATGCTAAAATTAGATGTTTCGCCACATGATGTACTTTTGTGAATTAATAGGTTTTTTGGTCACACAGATTCCTTAAGTGCATGATAAGGGTTCTGTGGATATTGTATGACCTCTGATGTAGGCATGTTATTGCTGTAAGATGGCCATGTCAGATCATAGCAAATAAAATTTATTAAAAAGTTACTCTACAGATCCAAGATTTTCCCTGCTGTGTTATCACACTTTGGGGCATGTTTACTAAGCTGGGTTAAAGGCTAATACCAGCTATTTGTAACTAGGACCCATGTTATTCAGTGGGATCTAGTTACAAATAGCACATGCTATTAACCCAGCTTAATAAACATACCCCTTTTTGCTTCTCTGTGCGGATTTCTCTCTTTTGTTCTGCTCTCCTGGAAAGGGGATGCATGACTCGGACCTTTGGGTCACTGAAGAGGCCCACCTTTGGCCTGTCTTGTTATTTTTTATTATGAATAATGTTAGCGCATTGCAGATTTACTGACGCTTTCAAACAGCTGTCATGGTATTCACAATAAAAGCTAAAGATAAGAGCTATTATCATGAAAGGAATCTCCTGGGAGTGCATGTACACTTGATCCAAAACCTTTAATGGAACAAAAGAGTGTACACAAATCAAGGAAACACCAGATTTAAACTGTGCTAATGAGACTTCCTGAGATAGTGGAGAGCCTCAGTTACTGGGGAGACGTGAAAACAAAAGCGTATTTCTACGTACTTTCACAAACAATTCCTTCCCCTTTTGTATTAGTCTTAGGCTCATAAGCTTGTTTTAACAAGTTTCCAAATGCATTTAAAAACTTTGAAACACACGGAGGAGCATTCTAATGTGTGCGGCTAGGCCCCTTTACGCCCGATCAGAATCAGGACGCACAGAGTTAAACCTGATTCTGATCCCCCGCGGGATCAGAATCAGGTCTAGGATCTGTATGTGCAGACCGGTACCCGTTTCTGATCAGCCTGTATGTACAGACCCCTGCCCGGCTAACTCAGTCAGGCTCCTGAATGGAGCCACAGTGCCATGGCATCCTGTTGACATGGCACCATGGCTCCATTCCGGAGCCACGATCCCCGGCAGCTGACCATACTTTCCTTTCCCCACAGCCCGACCACCAATCTGGCCTTCCATGGCCAGGGTCAGGATCTGGGAAACCCCCTGCTCTCCTTCATCTCACTGGCGCTGCCATCGTCTGCCATCCAGGGGGACTTATTCCACCTCTGAGGTGGAATAAGTCCCCCATCCAGTCTGTCAACCCTGGACGTACAAGGTTGACTTCAGAATTGGCCCTGTATGTGCAATGTCCCCTCTTGCTCCCATCTAAGCCTCCCCATACAAACTCCTTGTTCGTACGGGGAGACTTTTGCCGGGGACAGAAGGGGGGTGAATAGACCCCTTAGCTTAAAATGAAAGTGCCATCTCAGAAATCACCAAGGTATTAAAGCTGAGCACACAATAGCCGACTCGAGTTCCGCCCGATAAGATTAAACAGGCTGCTTCAGTAGTTGTCACACAGCACTTTGAAAACTCCACGGAGCTACCTCAAACCGGCTGATAAAGGTGGTTCAATAGTCTTACAAAGCCATGATCAATACGTATCAGAGATATGGCATCAATTGTCTGATCAAAGGTTTTATCTACAAGTTGCAGAAAATCCTACAGCATCATTACAGCATATCATTTTTGCTTTTTTACAGGAAGCTTTTCAGAATAATATTATTACCAAACATGAATATAAATTTTTGCGTGTGCATATCCCAAGGGTACCAGTATTTTACACTTTACCCAAAGTAATAAAACATTAGAATCGCCTTCAGGGAGACCTATTGTTTCCAGCAAATTTTCATTACTTGAACCATTATCTATTTTTTTGGATAAACTATTGCAAGCGAGTGTTAAATTGGCAAGGTCTTATGTTCATGAAACTTTTGATTTTTTTACCAAGTTGGGGTCTCATGATAAATGGCCTGCATTTTGGTTACTTTTGATGTAATGACATTGTACACTAATATACCTCAGGCCCAGTCTTTGCAATTGATCCAAAAAGTTTTTCAGTCCAATCCTCCTAGCAATAGGTTGACTCAGTCTTTTTTGCTAACGCTAGCAGAACTGGTAGTAACCAAAAATTATTTTAGATTTGATGAGAATTTTTTCAACAGGTTCACTGTGGCCCCAAGTGTAGCAAATCTATCCATGTCAAATTTTGAGAAAACATATTTATAGCCTGCTCATTGGTGGACATAGGTGGGCCTTTGGTTACTTTTCATCAATGACATTATTTGCATTTGATTAGGAACCAAGGAATCTTCACATGCATTTTCCAATTGACTTAACATTCAAGACCCTTGTTTGCAGTTCACTATGTCAATGTCCGCTACACAATTGGCTTTTTTAGATGTTTTAGTTTGTCTACATGAGGGCAATATAAACACATCACTTTATAAAAAATCAGTGAATCAGAATAAATTGCTAAATTTTGAAAGTCACCATCCGTTGAAATTGAAGAGGACCCTTAGACAATTTCTAAGAATTCGTCAAATGTGTTTGGAAGATGATGATTTCTGCCATCAGTCTAAGGCATTGTTGTTGTGACTAGTGCAATGTGGCTACCCCAAGAAAATAAAATGAGGAGCTTATCTTAGAGCTAAATTTGCCAACCGTGTAAAATAGTTATCTCCAAGTTATAATGCCCTGTTCAATGTCATTTCAGTTTGTTCAATGTAAACCGCACTGATGCAGAATAGCGCGGTATATAAGAGAATGTAAATAAAATAAAATAAATAACCGTGCTTTGTTTTTGAAGAAACATCAACAGCAAACAGTGGATAAACAAGTAGTAGTCTTGTTATTCGGACACTTCAAGGAAGATAGCCCAGAGTATATACAAACATTGGCCAATGCTAGCTTTACATCAAGTTTTTCACAACAGCCCTTGCATTGCATTCACAAGAGCACGGAATTTAAGAGACATGTTGGTGCATTCTGATTATCGTACACCAGCTTCCACTTTAAGAACAAATGGACATCATAGCCCTTGTGGGCAATATAGTTTGTGCGATCAGTCGCTAGATGTGTCTGATTGGGTACATCCACAATCCAGAAAGTACACCCTTAAGCACATTACCAATTGTTTGACCTCTTGGGCTATGTACGTCATCATTTGTCCTTGCTCTAAATTATATGTGGGAAGGACTTTCAGGAGAGTGAAACAGTGTCTGATTGAACACAAGTCGTGCCTTGCTACTTGTACCATCACTGCCCCCATGGTGCAACATTGTATTGAGCAAAATCATGTTTGGCTACAGTTAAAATGGTTGATCATTGTGTCAATGATATGTCAAGGGGTGATTGTATGCAACAGCTGGCACGGTTAGAGCAAAGATGGATTTTTTCACTCAATTCAGTCCAACCTTACGAGTAGAAAAGGGCTCTTATAAAATGACATCACACTTAAAAAGGAGGAGCAGTGCAAACAGACATGTACTTGTAGAAGAGCATGCTCAGGGAAGGAATTTTGGGCAGTCATGATTTATGCACATATTTTCTAACATGCACATGTATGTGCATAAAGTGCACTCTAGAATAGAGGTTCTCAACCCAGTCCTCAGGACACACCCAGCCAGTCAAACTTTCAGGATAACCACAATGAATATGCATGAGATAGATTTACATGCACTGCCTCCATTGTGGGCCAAACTTCTCTCTCATGCATATTCATTGTGGTTAAACTGAAAACCTGACTGGCTAGGTGTGCCCCGAGGACTGTGTTGAGAATCCCTGCTCTAGCATGTATGTCGCAGGATTTGTGCTCTAATATTTTATAAAGACACATGGCGTCCTTTTACTAAAGCCCGTTAATTGGTTAATGTGAGTTTTAACATGTGGCAATTGGCAGCCACGAACGGTAATGTGGGGGCATGCCAGTGGCTGCATACTAAAGTGCACGTTAATTGGCCATGGCATGACAAGGCAAAGAATGGGCAGAGTGTGAGTGTAGTGAGCACATTGCCGCTAGCGCAAGGGAAATTGTCATGCACTCAGTGGCAATGTGACAATTAGCATGGGTGCATCTGATTCCTCGGTAGCTGTCGTAAGGTGCATCGATGTTAAGAGTGCCACACATTTGTATGCATGTACAGTGTGAAACCTTAGTGGGCTTTAATAAATGGCTCCATAGGCACCCATGTGTCTTTATAAAATAGTCAAAAAATAGGTGTCTTTCTGTCCTATTGACCTAGACACAATGTTATAAAATTACTTTTCACATGTCTAAAGTTGTGTGTTCAACTCCTGGGAATTTTTAAAAAAATACTTTTAGTTTTATTGCTGCTTGTCCCGGCTGCTCCTCCATATTTGGCCCCATTCACAACAACCTTCTCTTGGCTAGGAGCAAAGTGAGGCTGTTGCCAAAGGGCCATTTTGGGAGCACTTACTGCCACCACCATAAATTATCTGAAGTGGCTACCTTACTTTGTCTAATGAAAGAGCTTCCCCCTTCCCAAATACCACCTTTGGCGGCTGGTGCCTTTCTCTCCCACTATTTCTGTACACATTTTTCTACTTTCTGAACTTTTAACAGCAGGACCTTTAATTCCAGGAGAGAAATCAACAATTTATTTCAGCTTCCTTAACATTACCCTGAATAGGGCTGATCTTGTCTGATCTTGGAAGCTAAGCAGTGTTGGGCCTGGCTAGTATTTGGAATGGAAGCCACCTTAGAATACCAGGTGCTATGACTTATTGTGTGGAAGGAAGGCCTGGCAATCTACTTCCTGTCGCACCCTGCTATGGGAGATAAAGGTCATAGACCATTATTAAAGTGGACCAGGAAAATCCACTGCTTATCCCTGGGAAAAACAGCATGGAATTTGCCTACATTTTGGGAAGCTGACAGGTACTTGTGTCCTGAAATGGCCACTTTTGGAACCAGGATATTGGGGTTGATAGACCTTTGGTCTGACTCAGTATGGCAGATCTTATGCTCTTCAAACAGTTCTCTTTTTCATTTTTAACACTGTGACCAATAATTTCAAAACGGTGAATTTTCTCCTTTCATAGTCAAATAGATACCTAAAATTACACACATTGAAGAAAGGAGAAGAGACACTGTTGCTTAAAGTACAACTGAAAAAGTTTTTTTTAATTCCAAGGCAATGGTGTCATTAAGTGAAGAGTTCTTTAGCACTTCTTTGCATTAATGTAAAAATGTGTTTGTGCTGCTTTTGAGCTAATGCCAAAAAACATTAATGGCTGCTGCAAAATCATTCCTTAACTGTCTGACTAGGTGACGAGGGCAACTATGTGTAGAATATTAATTGGGACAACACATTTTTATGACATTTTATTATCTACAACAGCACCCATTTACGTGTAGGGTGGGAGCTGCACAGCTAAATTAAAAAGAAATGGATACAGCAACAAAGAAGAGAGTGTCTGGCACAGAACCTGAACATTACATCATGGGTGGAGTTTGGGGAGAGATGAGAAGGGCAATGCCCCCCTCTCCCTAAACTGGGACTGACTTGGCAGTGAGTGCCAGTCAGGCAGGAGCTACACCACTCCATGCTTCCAGCTTGCAAGATGAAGAACCAGTTGAGCCTAGTAGACCAGTCTTCTTCAGCGATTCCTTTTATTGTACCTTTTATCAACTGAATCATCCTCTCTGCCAGGCAGTTTGCCTGGTGCTGGCTTGATGCAATGGTGACTTCCCAACTAAGGCTTTTTTGCATGCAGTGCTTGAAGTTATCGGATATGAATGCAGACTGTGGAGTTGGCGTGCAGTAGGAAGAGGTTTACTGGTAAAATACTAGACAGCAGTTCAGAAAAACAAAATGTGGTTTGTTCAGATCCAGTTTATTAATCCTTCACAAAATTGGTCTCCCAGGCCTTCTTCCAGCCCAGTTAAAGTTCCTTCCTTGCATGGTCAAAATTCCTACCTTTGCAGGCCTTGCCTTGAAAGAATGCCAGGCTTCATGGGCCTCTCTCTCTCTCCCTCCTGCAGTCTGCTGGGTTTTTAACCTCTGCCTGTGAGCCATGCCCTCCCAATCCTGAACTCTGGGCTGCAGGCTCTCTTAAAGGGGCCTGTTAATAATCCCTCTGGAGATGCACGGGCAATACTCTATAGACCCCATCACACACCCTCCCCCCGCCCCCTCTCAGCTCAACCATGCTCTGTTGAGCACCTGCCTCACCCAGGAAAGGAAGTATGCGTTCAGGTGAGTCCACCCAGACTTATGACAAACCTGGAACTGATAGGGTTGTACACTCAAGAACCACTATATAATATGGCTGTTGGACTCTTTCTGCTGAGTCAGCCACATGAGGGGTTGGTAGTCTGTTATTAGAATAAACGGATGGCCAAGCAGGTAGTATTTGAAGGTTTCAAGCATCCACTTGACAGCGAGGGCCTCCTTCTCGATCACTGCATAATTCTTCTCCCGAGGAAGCAGTTTTCTGTTGATGAAGGCTATGGAATGTTCTTCACCTCTGACTTACTGGGCCAAAACAGCTCCTAGGCTCATTTCCAAAGCATTGGTCTGCACAATAAATGGTAGAGAGAAATCAGGGCTACTCAGGATGGGTTCAGAGCACACAGACTTCTTGAGATGCTAGAAGGCTAGGTCCAGGTCCTGTGACCACTGGATCTGTTCGGGAGATCTCTTCTGGAGAAGATTGGTTAATGGCTCCACCACCTCTGCAAAATTAGAGATGAATTGGCAGTAATAGCCAATTAGTCCAAGGAAGACCCGAACCTCTTTCTTTGATTCAGAGGTGGGGACCTCGGCAATGGCATCTACCTTCCATAGTTGAGGTCATATCTGCCCATTCCTGATTAAATACCCAGGTACATTGAACATTGTGACGTCCCAGAACACTTTTCTTGGGGTTGGCCATCAACCCAGCCTTCAACAGGTTGTCATTATGACTTGTACTTGGGTTAGATGGGTAGTCCAGTCTCTCCTGTAGATGACGATGTTGTCAAGGTAGGCCGCTGCATACTTCTGATGTAGTCTCAGTAAGCAGCTGACTAGATGTTGAAATATGGCGGGAGCCTTGTGTAAGCCACAGGGCAGCGCCGTAAACTGGAACAGACCTTGCGGGGTCAAAAAAGCAGTTTTCTTCCTGGCAGCCAGAGTCAAGGGTACCTGCCAGTATCCTTGGTCAGATCCAAGGTAGATATAAAGCGTGCTCCACTGAGTCACTCAATTAGATCATCTCCTCTGGGCATGGGATACGCTTCCAGTTTAGAAGATGCATTGACCCTCTGGAAGTTAATGCAGAATCTGATGCTTCCATCGGATTTAGGAACCAGGACGATGGGTGACGACCAGTCACTCATGGACTCTTCTGTTACTCCCAAGTTAGGCATCTCTTCCAACTCCTTGGAGAAGGCCTGTCGCTGGACCTCCCGAGTCTGATAGGGTTGATGTCACATAACCACCCCAGGGTCAGTAATGATATCATGACAAATGAGATGGGTTCATCCTGGGTTCCGGTGGATAAAACTTTCTAGATCTCTTCTCTGGGCAACATAAGAATATAAGAAATGCCATACGGGGTCAGACCAAGGTCCATCAAGCCCAATATCCTGTTTCCAACAGTGGCCAATCCAGGTCACAAGTAGCTAGCAGTTTCCCAAAAACTGCTAGGTTCCATAATGCCATAACGCTTGTATTGAGACAAGCAGTGGATTACCTGGGTCCTCTTTAATAATTGTTTATGGACCTTTCTTCCAGGATCTTGTCCACACCTTTTTTAAACCCAGCTACACTAACAGCTTTTACTACACCCTCCAGTAACGAATTCCAGAATTTGATTACGCATAGAGTGAAAAAATATTTTCTCTTATTAGTCTTAAATGGGTTACACTGTAGCTTTATTGCATGTCCCCTAGTCTTTCTACTTTTTGATGCCATAAAGAATCGATCTACATTTACCCATTCCACTCCATTCATTAATTTATAGACCTCTATCATATCTCTCCTCAACTGTCTCTTTTCCAGGTTGAAAAGCCCTAACCGTTTACGCCTCTCTTCATAGGGATATCCTTCCATCCCCTTTAACATTTTTGCAGCTCTTCTCTGCACCTTTTCTTATTCCGCTATATCCTTTTTAAGACACAGCAACCAGAATTGCACACAATATTCAAGGTGCAGTTGCACCATGGAACAATACAGCGGCATTATAATATCCTTTGTTTTAGTCTCCATTTCTTTCCTTATGATTCCTAGCATTTTATTTGCCTTCTTGGCCGCCGCTGCACACTGGGCAGAGGGTTTCAACGTGTTATCCACGATATCGCCTAAATCTTTTTCCTGGGTGATGGTTCCTAATGTGGAACCTTGCATTGTGTAACCATAGTTTGGGTTGTTCTTTCCTAGGTGCATAACTTTGTACTTGTCCACATTAAATTTCATCTGCCATTTGAACGTCCAGGCTTCCAGTTTATCAAGGTCCTCTTGCAATTTTTCACAATCCTCTTAGGTTTTAACAACTTTGAATAATTTTGTGTCATCTGCAAATTTGACTACCTCACTCATTCCCATTTCCAGGTCATTTACGGATATATTAAAAAGCAATGAACCCAGCACAGATCTCTGGGATACTCCACTATTCACCTTTCTCCATTGGGAAAATTGGACATTCAGCTCTACCCTCTGCTTTCTATCTTTTAACTAGTTCCTGATCCACAATAGTATACTGCCTCCTATCCTATGACTTCTTAACTTCACCAAGAGTCTCTCATGAGGGACCTTGTTGAAGGCTTTCTGAAAATCCAAATACACTATGTTGACCGGCTCACCTTTGTCTACCTGTTTATTCACACCTTCAAAAAAATATAACAGATTTATAAGACAAGACCTTCCTTGGCGAAAGCCATGTTGGCTTTCTCCCATTAAACCATGACTATCTACATGTTCAGTAATTTTGTTCTTTATAATGGTTTCTACCATTTTGCCTGGTACTGCTGTCAGGCTCGCCAGCCTGTAGTTTCCAGGATCACCTCTGGAACCCTTTTCAAAAATTGGAGTTTGTCACGCCGCTACTGCTCGCCTCCAGCTAAGAGGGGCGTGGTTATTTTATAGAAACTTTTTGCTGTCTGCTTTTTTAGCCCTTTTCAACTATTTCCCGTAGTGCCTTCTGGGAAAGGTAGTCTTTGCTTGGCTGTATGTGTGCATCAGACAAAAAGCTGTAGTTAGGCTCCAAGGGGTTAAGGAAAATGACAGAATTTATTTTACACAATGGTTCATTCTCACCACGTACAGGATATGGGTTCAGGTCTCTGTGAAACAGAGTATTCCCCAAAAACAAACACAACTCAAAAATGTCTGTTTAAAGGTTTTCCACATTGCAGGATATACAGTCTTTTTAACAGAATGGATAATTCACTTTCTTTGTAGCCCTGTTGGCCAAAAGCACAAACAAAAATCACATTCACTGTCTGTGATAGTATAGCTTCTCTTCACCTGCATAAACCTTCACATAACAACACAATTCAGGGTACAAGAAAGCTCTGTTACAAAAGCTACTTTCTTACCCCAGTGTCCTTGTTCCTGCAGCAGGTGCTTAACAAGCTTTCCACAGCTTCCAGGGCTACTCCTTAGTCCTTGTGACCTTTCCCTTTACCAACAAGAGGGAATCAGGGCCACCGGCTTGTGGACTATGGGTTCCCTTCCCTGGTAAATTCTCTCTCAGGGGTGGCTTGTTTTCTCCCTGTTCCTCAGGTTTAAAGCCTTGCACACAGAACAGTCCATAGGAATCTCTTCCCCATTTAGCTTTACCTCAGGCTCTCCCAGCTGCATAGGCTCAGACTCTCCTTGTTCACAATCCTCAGCTACCAGCCTCCCGGGGAATCCTGGAGTCTCTCCTGCTCCTGGCTTCAAACCCTCTGGCGGATGTGCTATATTCCACTTAGCACTCTCCTCTCTTGGCAGCTCAGGGGCTCTGCTCAGCTCTGCACCGGTCAAGCTTTGCCAGCTTGCAGCTGTGCCTTGGCTCGTGGCAGTTTGGCTTCCTGATTCTCCTTCTCCCCTGCTGCTCCTGATGACAACGCTCCCCTCTCTCTCACACTCTGGCTTCAGTTTATACTTCCAGGGCTCTCTCTTCCACCACTCCCTAGCCAGGTGATGGCAATCAGCCTGACTTCGTGCACCTGCATACTTGGAGCACTCCATGCTTAAGGGGATCTGGGCTCTGTATCCTCCCCCCTTCCTTCGACTAGGGGGAGCATGGAATGTGGGCCATGTGGAAGTTTTCTGATTCTTAGCTGTGTTTGTGTCTTTCCTACCCTGCCTTGGTAAAAAGGGGCCCTTTACTAGGGTGACTTCCCTGTCTCTTTGTCCTCCCTCATACTCTGGATAGGCCTCCTTGCCACAAGTTACATTGGCCATTCGCCAATCTTCAGGTCTACAGATGATTTTAATGATAGTTCACAGAGTACTAATAGTAGATCTGCAATCTCATATTTCAGTTCTTTCAACACTCTTGGGTGTATACCATCCAGTCCAGGTGATTTGCTACTGTTTAGTTTATTAAATAGTTGTAATATATCTTCCCGGTTTATCAGTATTTCTTTCAATTCTTTCAATGCATCACCTTTAAATACCATCTTCTTCAGTAAAGACTGAAGCAAAGCAAAGAGCTGGTCTCCAATCGGGACTTGATCTAGATCTGACGGGGCTGAAAGTTTTGGCCCAAAATCATATTTGTGTACCATCATAGCCATCACTGGAGTCCACAATTTCAGTAGATTAATATGGTAAATTTTGGCTTCTTTCGTTTATCTAGCTGGGCAATCTTGTACTTAACAGGTCCTACTTTCTCTTTGATCTCATAGGGCCCCTGCCATTTACAGAGTAACTTGCTCTCGGATAAGGGCAGCAAGACTAAAACTCTGTCTCTCGGTTGGAAAGTGTGATGCATGGTTGCCCAATTGTAGCTCCTGGCCTGCTCAACTTGGGCTTTTTCCAGACTGAGTTGGACCACTTCTCTGGCCTTCTTCAGCAGGTCTTGCAATTGTAAATGAACTCCACTAAATTATGCCCGGCACGGGGTTATTCTTCCCGTGTTTCCCTTACCATGCCTAATATGACTCTTGGCCGTCTTCTGAAGAGCCACTCAAAAGACTAAAACTCTGTAGAACTCTGAGGTGCCTCATGGATAGCAAACATCAAATAGGGTAGGAGAATGTCCCAATTCTTCCTGTCCTCCAGCAAAACCTTTTTAAATATCTGTTTCAGAGTTTTATTGAATAGCTTAACAAGGCTATCCGTTTGTGAGTGATATACTGATGTTCACAGCATCTTGATCTTCACCAAGGCACACACTGCTTCATCACCTTGGATACAAAGAATTTTCCTTGATTTGTGAGGATCTCATTGGGTATTCACATCTGCAAGAATACTTCCCAGAGGGCATTGGTGATCATAGGAGTCTTCATATTCCTTAGAGCAATGGCCTCCGGATAGCAGGTAGCATAGTCTAGTATGACTAAAATGTAGTTGTTGCTTCGGGCAGTTCGCTCCAAGGGGACCTACCAGGTCCATGGCCACTCTTTTGAATGGGTTTCAATAATAGACATAGGCACTATAGGGGCAGGTCAGACTCTAGTGGGGTTATGAAGTTGGCAAGTGGGGCATGACTGGCAATATAACTGCACCTGTTTATGGACCCTGGGCCAGCAAAATCAGACTAAAACACTCTCTAGTGTTTTCTCCACCCCCAGGTGTCCTCCTAATAAATGGCCATGAGCCAACGATAACACCTGCTGATGATAGGGCTGGGGAACTAACAGTTGTTCTACCTCTTCCCCCTTTAGGGCACCCTTGGTCACTCTGTACCATAAATCTCCCTTTAGCACAAAATAGGGAAAACGTTTTGCAGGCACCTCTCCGTTAGCTACTGGAACCCCATCCACCTCCAAAACTTGCTCTCTGGCATGAGGGACTCATCCTCTTGCTGGGCCCTCCTGAAGCTTCCTGGGCTTCTCCCAGTCCCCACTCTGGAAAGGGGACAATCATATTTGGGTCACCAGCACTAAGCCCTGAGCTATACATAGAGGTTTCTTCCCTAGGCTCCCCCTCCCCAAATCCCTTCCCCATAGCCGCCACCAGATTCTGTTGGTAGCGTAGCTTTTTCTGGTGACGCTGATTTCGGGTCTTAGCAGGCTTGGAAGTCTTGACATATAGATCCAGGTCCTCCAGGGTGAAGATCTCTGGGAAATCTTCCTGGTCTGACTTAGCAGAGCTGTCAGTTGAGCCCATATCACTCTGAAGTTTGGGTAGTCTCGGCCGATCACCACTGGGTATGGAAGCCAGGGGAGCACCACAACCTCAAACATGGCTTACCTGGTAGGAGTCTTAAGTAAAACTTGTGCCATTGGATACTATCTCTGTTCTCCATGTACACAGTCTTTACATAGTCAATTTGAAATTGGCTTACTGTTTCCTAACGAATGAGGGTCTGCACACTGCCAGTCTATCAAGGCCTGGAGGTGGGTCCCTTGAGCTCCACAAGAACTACAAAGTTCTGTGCCCCTGGGTGGGGACTGTCCACAAAAGCTCATGTGTGAGGAGTAGTTAGGCTGACCTCCATGGGTTTTTCCGCACTGAGGGGACACTCCCGAGCAAAGTGCCCCTGGGCTCCAAACCTAAATCAGGTGAAGAAGTCATGGCTGGAGCCCTGCCCTCACTTAGGAGGTGACTTTGGGGGTCGAAACATGGGAGCCAACATTTATTCCGGCTTCCCCTTCCATCCTCCTGGGTTAATGGGTGACTTCTTCCCCTTCTCACTGTCCGCTTCAGTCACCGGCTGGGCTTCATAGTACTCCTTCGCTATTTCCAATGCACTCTCCAGTGTAAGCTTGGGGTGCTGACGTACCCATTGTCTCATCGGGGGGTGGTCAAGCCCTCCAAAAACTGCTCCAACAGCACATTCTTGGCTATCTCGGGCCCGGTCTTTCCCTCTGGTTGCAGTCACTTCCATGCAAGCCCCTTCAATCAGTAGAGGAATCACTGAGGGCTCTCTTTTATCTGGAGTCCCCCATTTTTGAATCAATGGCGGTAGGCCTCTGGTGTACAGCCAGTCTGTTCCAATATGGCGGCCTTGACAGCTACATATGTAGCTCACCCATAAGGGTTGGCATCCTGGAATGCAGACCGACTGCTACCCACCAGCTGATTCTCTAAGTAAGTGGTCCATATGAGTAGCTCATTCAAAATTCATCAAAAAGTGATCAGATTAATCTTTTGCCATCATTTTCAGTAGCGCATGTGCTGGAGGGTAGAGTGGCAGTCTCTGTAGGGCTTGAGAGAGAACTCCTCTGTAATTCCCCTTGTGTTTGAATATGGTTTTGTAGCTGCTGCTGACATTGTTGTTGTTGCTGCTGACCATCTGCTAGAATTTGGAGGAGCCATTCCATTCTGGCTTGTCACTGTTCTCTTGCAACACCATCACAGCTTCCTCTTCTGCAGCTGAGTTAACCTTGAAGTATTACAGCTCCAACAAATTTTTAGTGGCCTCTGGTGGCCAAAACAAAGCTTTCTGTCCGGCACTAACTACACCTTCTTAACCTGCCTAACTAAGGTGATGCCAACCCTCTTAGTCCACACAAATGAATGAAAACCCCTAATCTGCTGTAGAACCCCAGCTCTAGAGGAATGTGGATTTGCCCTCAGTTACATGGTAGAGAAAATGGCCAAGCTACCACCATATGTAGTAGTGTGGTGTGTGGTGGGAAAGGATTTTCAGTTAAAACACCAAACAGACAGCAGTTCAGGGAACACAAAACATGTTTTATTCAGATCCAATTAGTTAAACCTTCACAAAGCTGGTCTCCTGGCCCTTCCTCCAGTCCAGTCAAAGTTCCTACCTTTGTATGGCTTGCCTTGAAAGAACTCCTGGCTCCATGGGCCTCTCTCTCTCTTGCCTGCAGCCTGCTAGGTTTTTAACCCTGTAAGCCACGCCCTCCCAGCCCTGAACTCTGGGCTGCAGGCTCTCTTAAAGGGGTTTGTTGATAATCCCTCTGGAGAGGGATGGGCAACACTATAGACCCCATCACCCAGACCTTTTCTGTAACAAAATCATCAGCCCATTGCAGTTCATGAGTTGCAAACAACTATTGAAATGCTGTTGTAAGGTTACTTTGATTATCTCAAGCCACCTTGAGTAAGAATTTACCACCACAAGGAAGGTCTTATCTTGAAATGGACCTGCATAGTTAATGTGGATCCTGCATCACAGTTTCTTAGTTGCTTCTCAAGGAAGGCAGAGGTTTTGGTGGATTGTTTCTAGACATCTGGCATGTGTCACACTCCTTTCTATGTCAGCATGTCCCAGGCCACCAGACATAACTCTTGGCCAGCACCTTCATAGGTGCAGTTCCAGGATGTGTGACATGTAACATGGCTAGAGCAACCTATTGACTTTTCCTTGGAATAATGCCATCATTTTCCCAAGGGAGATACCTATTATGAGCTAATAGTTCATCCAGTCTGCTAACGAATAGTTTGAATTCCACAGGCAGTTGAACACTTGACCATCCCTTAATACCCAGTTCAGGGCGTGTGTGAGGACAGGATCTTTATCAGTCAGGCTATCTATCTGGTTAGCCTAGAGGGGACTATCAAAATCTCAGCCAGAGGAAGGACAAAAAAAGTCTATTATCTCTAGTAGCAGGTGACTCAAGGCATAGCAATGAGTAATTGCTTTACTAGGTTTGTACTCCAATGTATAGTCATAAGCAATCAGCATGAGACATAAAAACTTAGAAACATGATGGCGGAAAAAGACCACTTGGCCTATCTAGTCTGCCCTTCAATATCTACAATAGTCCCCTTTTTACCTTTAGAGATCATCTGTGTTTGTCCCGTGCTTTTTTGAATTCAGTTAGGGCCAGATTCTATTCCAGATGTAGGTCCCCTCTGTGCGTCTGGCCTGAACTGGACACACAGAGGGGATCAGAATCATGAACAATTCTGCACGTGCAGGCCGGGATTGCGATTCTGTCCAGCCTGCATGTGCAGGACTGCACCTGGCTAACTCAGTCAAGGCTCTTCAATGGAGCCATGGCACCATGGCATCATGTTGCCATGGCACCGTGGCTCTATTGAAGAGCCATGATGCTGGCCGCCAGAGAATAAAGTTAATTCCCTGTAGCCTGACCCCCAATCTGGCCTCCTAAGGCTAGGGTCGGGCTGCGGGGAATGTCCTCTAACCCCCCTGCCCTATCTGCGCCCCAGCAGCAGAAAAAAAAAATTCAGGGAAGTTATTCCACCTTGGAGGTGGAATCACTTCCCTTGGAGGTGGAATAACGTCCTTGGAGGTGGAATAACTGGAGGGGATGTTATTCGGGGGGCAGGTGAAGCCACGAATAGTGGGATTGGACGTCCATCCATCCCCACTATTTGTGTCTCAGAATAACCCCCTTACTGTCCTCATATCCACCACCTCCACTGGGAGACTATTCCATGCATCTACCATTTTTTCAGTAAAGAGATATTTCTGCAAATTACTCCTGAGTCTATCCCCTTTCATGCTCATCCTATGTCCCCTTGTAGCAGAGCTTGCCTTCAATTGAAAGAGATCTTCTATTGTATTTATGCCATGGAGGTATTTAAATGTCTCTATCATATCGCCCCATCATGCCTTTCCTCTAAAGCAGAGGTTCTCACTGCGTTGGATACCCTGAAAACCTGACTGTCCTGGGGGTACCCGAGGACTGGATTGGGAACCACTGTTGTAAAGTATACATATTAAGTTTTTCCTCATATGCTACATGAAGAAGACCACTAACCATTTTAGTAGCCACCCTCTGCACCAACTCCAACCTGCTTATATCCTTCTGAAAGTGCGATCTCCCTATACACCCAAGCATCCTTCTGGCTTTTGCAATTGTCTTTTCTACCTGTTTAGCTACTTTAAGTTCATCAGACACAGTTATGCCTAGGTTCCACTCTTCTTTTGTGGATAGAAGTACCTCATCCCCTACACTGCACTGCTCCTTTTGATTTTTGCAGTCCAAATGCATGACCCTGCATTTTTTAGCATTAAATTACAGCTGCCAAATTATAGTCCATTTTTCAAGCTTAGCTAGATCCCTCCTCATGTTTTCTACTCCTTCCTGGATGTCTACTCTATTGCAGATTTTGGTATCATCCACCAACAAGCAAACCTTACCCGACAGCCCTTCCACAATATCACTAACAAAGATGTTAAAAAGAATCAGACCAAGGACAGATCCCTGCAGCGCACCACTAATAACCTCATCCTCCTCAGGGTGTGCTCGATTTGCCTTAACCCTTTGTTGCCACCCACTTGACCAATTTCTAACCCAATCAGTAACTTCAGGGTCCATTCCTAGGGTGCTCAGTTTGTTTATAAGTTGCCTGTGTGGAACGGTGTCAAAGGCTTTACTGAAATCTAAATACACCACATCTAGGGCTCTCCCTCGGTCCAATTCCCTGATCACCCAGTCAAAGAAATCAATCTGATTTGTCTGACAAGACTTGCCTCTGGTAAATCTATGCTGCCTCAGATCCTGCAATCCATTGGACTCCAGAAACCTCGCTATTCTCTCTTTTAGTAGCCTTTCCAATAATTTAATAACCACAGAGGGTTAGACTAATCGGCCTGTAGTTCTCAATGTCATCCTTACACCCGCTTTTGTATAAAGGGACCATATGTGTCTTTCTCCAGTCCTCTGCATCACTCCCAACTCCAAAGATGCATTGAAAAGGTCAAACAGTGGAGACGCTAGAATGTCCCCAAGTGGACGCTAGAATGTCCCCAAGTTCCCTCAGTATTCTTGGATGTATCCCATCCGGACCCATGACTTTGTCTACTTTTAGTTTAGCTAGTTCATCATGAACACAGTCTTCTGAAAATCGTTTGAGATCCCCATCGCATATTTGTTAAGCAATTCTGCTTTATCTTCATCAGTTTCTGCATATTCATACCCTGCACCCTTGAGTTTGACAATACCATTTTTGGCCTTGCTTTTCTCACTAACACACCTGAAAAATGTCTTATCCCCGCATTTTATTGCTTTGGCTTTTCTTCTTTTTGTACCTTTGCTTTCCTGACTACTTTGCTAGCTTCTCTAAGTTTGTCCAAATATAGATGCCTGTCTTCCTCTCTCTGTGATCTCTTGTATTTCCTGAAGGCCTCCCACTTTTTCTTCACCTTTTCAGATACTTCTTTTGAGAACCATAGTGGTCTCCTTTTCCTTTTACATTTACTTACCTTTCTAATAAAAAAGGTTTGTTGCCCTTAAAATATCCCCTTTTAGTTTTGCACACTGTTTTTCTACATCCCCCAGCTTTTCCCATCCCACTAATGACAAAGTTAGTTTTCCTAAATTCTAAGACCCTCACTTTTGAATGCATTTTATCAGCCCTAGTCCTAATACTGAACCATGCCATCTGATAATCACTGGATGCGAGATGATCTCCTACTGTAACATCAGAAACACTTTCCCCATTGGTAAGCACTATGTCCAGTGTGGACCCATCATGTATGGGTTCTCTTACCAGTTGTCTGAATAGTTCTCCCTGTAGAGAATCCAGGATTTCCTTACTTCTAGATGACACCGCAGCAGGGAAGTGCCAATCTACATTCGGCATATTGAAATTTCTATCAGTAGCACTTCTCCTTTCATGACAATACTGTGTCTTCTATTAAATCTTCATCCACTTCTATTCCCTGTGAGGGCGATATGTATATAACTCCAATGCAAATGGATTTCCCATTCCCTCTTTCTAGTTTGACCCACAATGCCTCCTCTCTTCCTTTTAAGCCCTGCAATTCTATAGCTTTAATATTTTTTACATATAGTGCCACTCCTCCTCCCCTCCTTCCTGTCCTTTCTGAAGAAAGTATAGCCCGGTATAATTACATCCCAGACATGGTTTTCTGTGAACCATGTCTCCGTAACTGCTACTAAATCCAAGTCAGCCTCTCCCATTAAAGCCTCAACATCTGAGATCTTATTTCCCATGCTACGGGCATTTATACACACCACTTTCTAGATGTTGCCCCTATTACCCATTTCTACAGAGATATTTAATGTTTCATTTACCTGGGGGTTCTCTCCACCCATCCCCAACAAATCTAATTTAAAGTCCTCTTCAGTAGGTTAGCCATTCTGCAGCTGAAGAGACTTTGACCCTTTTGGAAGATGAACACCATCTCTGCTCTGCAGCCACTGGAACATCATCTCATGGTCCAGGAAACCACAATGCGCTCAATGATACTGTCCACGTAACCATGCATTCATCTCCAGGATGCGAGCTTCTCTGCCTTTACCCTCAACAGGGAGGATTGAAGAGAACACCACCTGCGCACCTATCTGCTTCACCCTCTGTCCCAGAGCCATGAAGTCTATTTTGATATGCTCGGAGGCTGAATCTCTAGTAACGTGACCAAGTGTAGGCCTGTCTTTGGGGTATATGCCCTACAGAGGTTTATGGTTAATATGAATTTCAGAAATCTGGCCATACACATAGCTGTCAAACTTGTAAACCCTAGTTATCACAGTGAGCTCTCTCTATCAGTCTAAGCATAATTCCATTCAGATGATGACAAAGTTCAAGAAGAGTTGGCAATTGGTGCCTCCATACCATTTGGAAAAGCAGGACTCAGCACAGCCCCAACACCATATGAGGAGGCATTGCAAATGACTATGAGAGGCATCTGTTCCTCATAGTGAATACGTTCAGACTCTGACATAAGGAGATTTTTGATATTCTGAAAAGGGCCTGCATATCATTTCAGCCAGGGCACTGAAGTGCTTTATTATAGACACAAAGTCACGAACAGTCACAAAAGCATATTTTTTAAGAATTTATTGAATTTTGCAAAGCTCAGAAGTGTTTTCAAAAACATATGCATTTGATGGCACTTTATGGATAGTTTGGCAGCTAAGATTTCATGTTAAGGGCTGCAAAAACTCAAGGTGGTATAGTATAGGGTTGAAGTTCTTCTGTGTATACTCTGTTACTATGTATATAAGAGAAAGGCGGTATCTGGAGGTGACTGACTATAAAGTAATGGCGAAAGCCAGAAGAATGCTTGAATGCATAGGGAAAGGACTGAGCAGCGGGAAAGGGAGAGGAGAGTGCCCCTGTATAAGTCTCTGGTGAGATCATTCGATTACCATGGGCAATTCTGGAGACCACACTTTCAAAAGCATATAAACTGGATGGAATCAGCCCAGAAGGCGGCTACTAAAATGGTTAACAGTCTGTCATAGAGGAGATCTTCAGGGAGAAGCTTGTGGCACTGCAGACCCTCTGCAGGCAGAAGAAAATGTTTTAAACTCAGAAAAAAGAGGCAGACACCGGCTGCAGCATCACGAGGAGCCATATAGGGGGAGCAAGAGGGACCTCTGGAGGACTGAGGAACCACGCCCTAGAGCCAATGATGCAATACCGGCCTGCACCCAATCCAGAAAGGGAAGGATTCCTTTTAAAAGTCCAGATGACTGGAGAAAGTCAGACTGGCAGGGAGTTGTGCAAGGAGTTCCAGTTCCAGATTCGCATGGAGATCCAGATCCAGATCCAGATCCAGGAAGAAAGCTAACTTGGGAAGGAGAAAGGAGAGCTTTCCTGGAAGAAGAGGAGGATCCAGGAATAGGAGTCCTAACAGATGGAACCGGCCTAGCAGACTCAGCAGAGCCAGGTGAAGAAACTTGCTTTAGATATCTCAAAAGGGGAGAAGACACACTTTCCAGGAGGGAAAGATACCGTGTGGAAGCTAACCCTGGAAGGAGAAGGAATGTACCAGAGAGCCCAAGGCCTGAGTATAGCAAGGGCCAGCAACTGTTGAAAGGCGCAACAGGGAGTAACCAGGAGAGGGGTGAAAGAGGAATTTTGAAAGGCAACTTTCAAGGCCCTGGGAGAAAGAAGCTGCGGTGCACATGTGGCTTAACCCCAGCTGAAGGCCGACCTGAGAACCGGAGGCCTACCTGGGTGCCAGAGAAGCCAAGCCCCAGCAGGAACAGGCCTCAGCCCTCACCTCACTGTGATAACCTTAGAAGAAAAGGTAATTACTATTTTTCTGACTATGATTGTACGAATGATGTGAAGCAGAAGGAGCAAGGCACTGGAGAATGCTGTCCTTCTAGATGCATTCATGCTACAAAATACAAACCTGTACCAAACAGGAGACTTTCTAGAGAAGGAACAGTGTGCAGGAGAGACTGTCCACATGCTAAAAGTGTACAAAGCAAAGGCTTACCTTTAGATGCTGAACATTGGGGCATCATACAAGCATTATCCAAAACGCCTGAAGGCGAGCCCCTAGACATTCCAGACTGCGAGCCAATGCAGGTGGAATTCCCGGATGATCCCTCGGACCTCCCGATGGATTGTAGCTATTGCCTGGCCGAAAGAATTGAGCCCTTAGCGGAGGAATAGCTGTGGTCTGGGGTAAAAGCTTGATTCTGTATTCCGTATAACAGGTTTTCTTCAGTTCATGTTTTCTTTTAACCTGGAGCAAGGACATTCTTTTGTGTTGATGTAAGCTGTGCTATTTGAACCTATTTGCAACACGGGAAATAAAAGCCTTAATTTTTCCCTACCGTCGGACTGTGATATTCTTGGGAGCTTTTAGTTACACAGAAGGCTACCGGGATTATAAAAACCTGGGCCCTGTAATTGAGCTAAACTCCTCCACAAACAAACTTTGCATGTCCACCCTCTTTCTGCTGTGACCCGCCATTGCCACCAGGGGGGGCGGTGTGACAAGCTCCACCTCCAGTTTGGCAGTCACTATGCTGTCTTAGAGGAGAAAGGTTACCTGGACGATGAGTATCAGTCCCTGAGACACACTGCAGGAAGTGACCCCTTACCTGTCCTCCATGTGATGCAATATCCCCCTGCACAGGGCATGTACCCAGAAGGAAAGTTAGGATGGCGAAAAATCTCCAGATCCTCTCTGGTCTGCATTCCTCTTAACTCCTCTTTTACTAGTTAAGCCTCTCCTGGTTCAAGGCCTAGGTATCCATAGAGAAAAACAGTTCTTTCTGTTTTTCAGCAGGACAAAGCCCTCAGAGCTCCCATAGCTCTCTCAGCCAATCACTAGCAAATTCCCCTCAGAATTTTGTCTGGCAGTGCCTTTTATAATTCCCTCCAAAAACACCTAAAGGTAATACACACTTTCCATGATAGCTACTTTAGCCCATCCAACATTACGTCACTTCAGTATCCTCACAGGTTATTTATTTCTTATTTAAACATTTTTATATTCCGTTTTCATGATTTTCGTTATTCAAAACTGTTCACAATTCAGATAGAATAAACAAACTGAGAAGGATAAGAAGCAAAGGCAAGTGAGAGAATACAAATAAAAATAAGGTTAGCAACCATCATAACATATTAACACCCACAAAATTGAAACCCAAGAGTCATTCTCCCACACAGAATAAAGTCTTTGCCCCCTTTCTAAAATTCAGAATATTAGTTTCCAATCTTAAATGTATTAGTAAGCCATTCTAACACTCAGGACCAGTCATGCTAAAGGTCTTAGTCTTCCAAGTAGACTTCTGAATAAATGTCAAATTCGTGACTTCTAATATATTACCCTTATGAAGAGTGCAATTGTCTCTTGGGCACCAAACACCATAATCTACACTGACATACATACCAATGACACAAGAACCTACATACACATACAGCCCCTGAGACACACTGCAAAAGATACAAACATCCAAACACAATTGCACACACACAGCCTCCAAGACACATTGCCAGTATGCACACACTTCATCATGCTCAGATTCACACACTTACATACATATATGTACACACAGCCTCTGAGACATGCTGCTAACTCGCACATACCCCCAAACATGCTCACACACTTACATACACACCGACACCAGGACCCCGGTGCAAGGCGAACCCCATTCCTGCCACCCCCTGCTCCCACCCCTGCCCCCTTTGCCACTGCTACCGCCCCTGTCTAGGACCTGCAGTGGTGGCAATTACTTTTAAACAAAGACACAGCACTTACCATAATCTCTTATGCTGTGTGCTATTCCCGCTTCCACCCCTGATGTAGACTTCCTGTTTGCATGGGCGAGGATATGACTGGACCAGCCACTTCTGCCCCATAAAACAGGAAGTTTGCATTGGAGGGGGTGGAAGAAAAAAGAGCACACGGTGCCAGAGGTTATGGCAAGTACTGCATTGCTTTTAAAAGTAATTGCCACTGCGGCAGGCCCCAGAGAGAGGGGGCAGCAGGCCACTCACCAACCATTGGTGCTCTAGGCGGTTGCTGGCCCTACCCAACACACACATTACCAACATGCGCACACCCATACACATGCACACACATACAGATACATACAGAAACCGCCCCAACACACATTGCCAAGTTCATACCCCTAAACACCCATGAAACTCAAACACAAACACACATAGCCCCCTACCCTCTGGCATGTCACCCTCACATCCCCACATACAAACAGCTGAACTCTGCCTGTGGAACTAGATTTGCACATCATACCATTTATTCACGCACACATGTGCTCATGCACCACACAGGCACCATCAGTCACTACAAGCACCATGCCCACACACTCACACACCTACTCACACATCCCCTGCTACTCTATTGAGACACACTTTCCATGACTGTTTCAGCCGACCCCCCCCAGACATGCCTGAGTCTGCAAATGGAGGAAAGGCGAAACGCATCATTGCATCACACTCTTAAGTGTGTCCTTTCCAACTTGTTCTTTTTCCAGTGAAATTCTTTCTCTTCTAGAAGTTGCAGGAAATTAAAGTTATGCAGAAGCGAGAAGTTATTGTAAAAGAGCGCAATTGACCTGTCGAGCGGACTTTTGTTCTTTATGCCAAATCTTTAAATCCGTCTCTGCCAATTGCAAAGTCTATTAACACTCTTCATCTGCAAGAGATTTGTGAAGTCAAGCTGTTCTTTCTCCAAGTCACTGAACATGTGAAAAGAGACACTTGCTGTCTGTAAGAGGAGTTCAGTGTCAGGCTCATGAGGTATTGGTGCCAGTGACTTTTAAAGAGGCCATTGACTTGATTACTGTTCCTTTTATTTTTGAGAATTTTGTGGTTTTCTGACTTGACTTTCAGAGAGCTCTGTGAAGACTCTTGTGAAAATCTATAAGCTATGACAAAGGACTTCTAGTGGTTGTCTTGATCCTGGAGAAAACTGAAGTCTCTGTCATTTGTGATACCTTTTCAAAGGATTAACAAAATGTACGCTTTGAGCTTCTGAGACCACACAGGTACTGTACCTTCTAACATCTGGAAACCTGTGTGACCCGTGTGTTAAGCAAAAAGTCAGGATGAGATGGTTACTTAAAATTTATGTTTAAAGAACCAAACAATGCGGATTTTGTACTGAAAAACCTATGAGATGACACTCAGGGGCCTAACCATGTATACCTTAGATAAGATGGAAGACAGGTAGCAGTAACATTAAATACCTGAAAGGGAATACAAGGTAAGCTTTTTTGAATGGTAACTAAGTTCTAGAACAAGTGGCATGATATGAAGCTCTAAAGCAGTGGTTCTCAACCTTTTTTGTACCATGACCCCTTTTACCATTGGTCAACTTGTGGTGACCCCCAATGATAAAATCAAATGCATCTCTTCCTTTATCGTTAACACATTGTTGCTGTAATCATTTGTTGAATTATTAATATATTATACTTTTATGTTTTTATTTATAAAATTTACTTATTTAAACCACAATAACAAGTAACAATATTTGATTTCAAAATTATGATGATTTTGTAGTCAAATCACTAATATGAAATAAAATTATTTTTTCTACCTTTGTTGTCTGACCAATTTATTCTCTGATCATGCTGTTCCCGATCTGAGGCTTCTGCTTTCCTGTCTTCTCTTAGCTCTCTTTCTGTGGTCTATGGTCCATCTGCCATTTCTTATCTCTTCTTTCATTTTCTTCACTTCTTTCCATCAGCCTATTTATAGTCCCCCAGTAACCCTCCCCAGTATCAGCCCCTTTCCAGTCCTCACTCCCCGTATCTTCCAATGTCAACTTGCATTCCCATGACTGCCACTGGTGTCCATTCCCTTCCAGTTCCCCTCCTTCCCCACTGACCAGTCCCTTCTAGTACAAATACCATGGCAGCCCCTCTCAGATCCACTCCCTTCCAGTTCCATTCTCCCATTCCCTCATATCAGCCCATTTGTAGCCTTAGCCACTAGTTTTTTTCCAGGGCCAGCAGCTCTATCCTTCCCTCCACACAATCAGTCCATTCCCAGTCGAAGCCCCCAATCAGCTCACTTCCAGTGCTAGTCCCCCCTCAACCCCATTACCAGTGCTAGGCTCCCCTAATCAGCCCAATACCAGTCCTACCCCCCCATCAGCTCATTACCAGTCCTAGCCTCCCCTAATCAGCTCATTTCCAGTGCTAGTCCCCCCTCAACCCCATTACCAGTGCTAGGCTCCCCTAATCAGCCCATTTCCAGTCCTAACCTCCCGATCAGCTCATTTCCAGTGCTAACCCCCCATCAGTCCATTACTAGTCCTACCCCCTATCAGCACATTACCAGTCCCAACCCCCCTTGATCAGTCCATTCCCAGTCCTAGCTTTCCCTAATCAACCCATTACCAGTCCTAGTCCCCCCATCTGCCCATTATAATCCTAACCCGCACTGTCTCTCCCTTCTGTCCAGCATTTATCCCCTGTCTGTCCAGTATGTCCCCCTGTCTCTTCCCTTTGTCCATGTCAGCCCCCCTCCCTCCCTCCATGTCAGCCCCCCTCTGTCCATGTCAGCCCCCTCCCTTCCTCCATCCATCCATCAATCAATGTCAGCCCCCCTCCCTCCTTCCCTCCATCTCTCCATGTCAGCACTCCCTCCCTCCCTCCTTGTCAGGCCCCTGTCCATGTCAGCCCCCCTCCCTCCCTCCATACATCCCTCCATGTCAGCCTCACTCTGTCCATGTCAGCCCCCTCCCTCCATCTATCCATCCCTCCATGTCAGCCCCCCCTCCATGTCAGCCCCCCTCTGTCCATGTCAGCCCCCCTCCATCCATCCCTCCATATCAGCCCCCACTCTGTCCATGTCAGCCCCCTCCTCCCCTCTCCCTGCTACTGCCCTGTTCTTCTGCAGCCGCGGCTCCCTGCCTCTTAGGGAACCGTGGCTGTGTCTGCTGTGAGTAAAGCCGTTGCAGAGCCTTTCTGTCTCTTGACGGGCTCCATGCAGCATGCCATTGTCCCGCCTCCAAAGGAAGTGATAAACAACTTCCTTTGAAGGTGGGACAAGAAGCTGACTCGGCAGCGGCAGCAACTTGTGTGCTTTTTTTTTTTTTAACAGCGGAGTGAGGTGACCCCCGCTGAATCCTGTGGCAACCCCCGTGGGGGTCGCGACCCACAGGTTGAGAACCGCTGCTCTAAAGGGAAAAAGGAGGGGGTCAGGAAATATTTGTTGTGCATGAAGCCCTTTTCTGGGTTGTCAGTTTAGATTAGGGGCTCTGTTAGCTCCAAGTACAAGACTTGTAATTATATCTGCAAAACCACACATGGATTCTCCACCTCAAGGAGCATTTCAGACAAGATGGGGGTGTTCAAAATAAAGGTCTTACCTGGATGCAGTTCACAGTGTGAAACCATAAGCCTTAAAGGCCTTAACTACTAAAGTGGGGTAAAGAGGTTGCAGTTACTACACTTTACTTGCTGAAAGCTAATGGGGCTAACGGCAAAGCCTCTGCATTAGCTGTTGGGGGTCATGCCCAGCATCTTCCTAACCAGTTAACGCATAGCCGTAGAGTTCTCTAACTGCACTGCAGATCACGTGGACGCAGTTAATGCCACCCATGGAGTGTAGGGGTAGCCTTGTGGCTAGAGCAGCGGGCTGAGAACCTGGAACGCCAGAGCTCAAATCTCACTAGCACTCCATGTGATCTTGGGCAAGTCACTTAACCCTCCACTGCTTCAGGGACAAAGCATTCTAAGGGCAGGAAAATACTTGCTGCACTTGAATGTAACTTGCCTTGAGTGACTACTGAAAAGGTGTGAGCTAAATCCAAAATCCCATCTCTTTCCCTCCCTACTGAGCTAGCATTACCTGCCATGTGAACAGCCAACACAGATTACTTGTGTGTTAACTTTAAGGTGTCATTCTGCACCCCATTCAGTGTTTGGCAGTTAATATGGGAACTCGTGTGCATATCACACTGTCGTGCTTAGTACACTTAAGTAAAAAGCACCCTAATTTGGATGCTAGGGAATCCACGTGAAAAAAGGATGTGCACATGTAAACAGACACCATAAATAGTGCCTAGACATTTTGCCTTGCCTTTTGGAGTTGGAGGGCTGGTGAGTTCCTATACTGAAGAGCCTTCGAAAAAGAGCCGCTCATTCAGAAGACCATATACTACATATTCTTTATTCTGTCTCTCTTTCCAAGCCTGCTAACCCTGTGACTCTACAGGAACAGCAGGCTTAGCGTGAAATCATACCATTTCTAAGGGATTAAGGAATTTCAGCTGCATCTCCTGCCTGATAAAGCTTCAGTAGTGCTGAATCAATTTAGTTGCTGTTCCGTGTTATTCACCGTACTATAGAGAATTCACATCTTTTCTGTCACACAGAACATTTTTTTTTACGTGATCCATCCAGGGAACTGTAGACAAGAAACTTCGGATTACAAACTTTTAATGATGGCAGTTCATCTGCAACAAAATAATGAATTTTTATACGTCCACTTGTCAGTAGGATACAGTATGTTCTGCATTCACACCTCAACATTGAGAAGAATTACAGAGCATAACATGGCGCTCGTTTCATTTCAATTGCTTAAAGTTGCACAGTTAAAATGGCTATGTGTGCTTATCTTTCCTCATATTTTCTACTAGCTGAGTTACCGTATTGGTAAGGAAATCTGATATCTAATGACTGATATGAGAAAGGTCAGCAAAGTCAGATAAACTTTATAAATACATACTAGATCAGATTTCTTATTGCAAAACGTTGGGATACACAATGTTTTTTGTTCGAGTTAGGAGCAAACACCCATTTTTTGTAGTTGAACTTTTGAGCACAATATATAAACTTGGCCATGAGATAAGCAAGGTACCTTTAGATTAATCTGCTGCCTTAAGTGACTGTCAAGCTTTCATGATGGAGAGTTCAAGAGAGAGTAACCATGTGTGTTTCTCAGAAAGATGCAGAGAGCGCGGACGTGTGTTTCTAACAGAGAAAGAGCATTTGTATTTTTCAGAGAGATACAGACAGAGAATAAGTACGTTCCTCACAGAGAGAGTAAGAGAGCGGGTGTGTGTGTGTATTTCATAGAGAGACATGGTTTACTGTTAGTTTAAAAACCTCTAGCTGGAAGAATTTTGGTAGAGAAGTAACTCATGACCTTCCTCTGGATCAGTTTGTATTTACTCAAACTATGTCCAAATGCATAAAGAACAAACAAGCAAACTCTCAAAAATATTTAATACAGAGAGATGAAGAAGGCAGTTATCAAATTCATTCTTCTGGGTAAATTACCCTGTCTGAAAATTACTCTCCCCTGAATGCAGGGCCGGTCCTAGAGTTGGTCCAAAGTGTTGAAGCCCTAGGCGAACCTCAAGCTTTACATGCCTTCTGGTTGTCAAAATCTATTATTTAGCTTTGAATAGCCTGCTTTTGCTGCCCTCCAGAGGTTGCTGCCCTAGGCGACCGCCTTGTTTGCCTAGTGGTTGGGCCGGCCCTGCCTGCGTGGTTGAAAGCATTTATGAGCTTTCATAGCATGGAAACTTTTAGTTGGGTTAAAAAGAGATGTTCCTAGGGGTGTTTTTCAGTTGGGGAAGGAAAAAAGCATGCATGCATGGGATTTTCAAAACTACACATGCTATGTTGCCCTCTTCTGCCCGCCATGCACACAAACAGCAGATGCAAAGTACACGGACACATTTAGGAGGGTATTTTAGAAGGACCATTCTGGATTTGCATGTATGAAAATGACCGCTCACACATGCATGTCACATCCACATCCCAAAAACAGTTTTAGAAATGCCTGAATTTACATGTGTCTGCAATCATCTCCAAGTCAAATGGTGGCGTGTTGAGGACATGCCGGGGGTCTGATTTGGACGGAGCTACACGATACATGTGTATCTCCAGTTTCATATAGGGCTGACAGATATGTTGCAGAAATTATCCATACTTGTATTTGTTCTCCCCCTGGTAAGGGCCATCCCCAGAGCTGGTTCAAGGAGTTGGAGCTCTAGGCAGATCTTAAGCCTTACATCCCCCTTCCACACCCCCTAAGAGGCTTCCACCCTAGGTGACCGCTTAGTTTGCCTGATGGTTAGGCCGGCCCTGCCCCTGGTACATTTAGGTGTTTAGATAGTACTCATTGTGTCCAACTCTATATAGGAGGGAATGGGAGGGATAGCCCCCTCAATCCCCCAGTGTTTATGTCCCATCCACATGTATCTTTGGTAAACTCTGGAATTGTAGTTTTACATACTGTATACACTCTCCCATAGCAGTAACCCATATCTGCAACATATCCAAGGGTCATAGCAACTTAGGCATTAATACCATTTTTGCTAATGCAATTTGCCCCTTCAGGGAGAGTGCTAATTCCTACCATTTTTCACACAAGATTTTATTCTGTGACAACTAAACCATTATTAAAGTGGACTGGGGAAATCCACTGTTTACTTCTGGGATAAGCAATTTGGAATCTGTCTACCTTTTGGGAACCTGACAGATACTTGTGACCTAGATTGGCTATTGCTGGAAACAGGATACTGGGCTTGATGGATCTTTGGTCTGACCCAGTATGTTCTTATATAAACTTTTCAACTATATTCTTAAGATACAATTCTCTCATATTTTTCTGATGCCTCCTTTGTCCCAGGCCAAAGGAAAGTCCGCCCCTTTCATCCCCCTCCGACCCTAGATAAACGTAAAGTTTTAGACTTATAATTAATTTTCAGCCCAAATCTCTGTCTAAATTGCTTGATAATTTTCATCATCTCTGGCATTGACTCTTTCACCTTATCAACAAACAATAACATGTCATTAGCAATTAAATTAAGACAATACTCCTCACCTACCTGTGTGCCCTGACCTGGTTGGCCTCCCTCAGTTTTATAGCCAGGAGCTCCAGCACTTGTACAAGCAGTAGTGGAGAAAGCAGGCAGCCCTGTCCAGGGCCCTCTACCAATTCAAAGCCTTTTGATAGCCGACCATAACTTATCAGGTAAGCCGTGGGTTTTTGATAGAGCCGCATCAACCACATCAAAAAAATCCCTATGTATTCCATATTCTGGCAATACCGAAAATATGTAGTCTCATATAACTTTATCAAACACTTTTTCAATGTCTAAACGCCCCGCTTTTCTAGATGTCATCAAAACCGTAAGTGCCTTCATCATATTCATCAACCTGTGCCTATTCTTAACACAATCCACTTGATCCGAATGCACTAGATCTGGAAGAGGTTTGCTTAATTTATTCACTCATACTGATGCCAATATTTTCAAATCTTGATTAATAAGGGAAATAAGGCAATGAGAACTTACTAGCTCTTGATTTTTCCCTGGCTTAGGAATAACCCACTAGGACCTCTCTCCTCTCTCTCCATCCGTATCTCCTCTGATTTGCATTCTCTCCTCCTCTTCCTCTCCTAGGGCTCCACATCACTTTGTGTTTTTGATGCTAACTCTCCCTAATCTTTTCCCCTCATTTTGACAATTCCATACCCCTACTCCTCATTACCCAGTCATTACTGTCCCCACCTCCCCTACCATTTTGTTTTCTACATTATCATCTACCCTCGAGCTTCACCATTTTGTTCCTCTCATTCAATCATCTCCAAATTCACTGAGATCACCTCACCCTTGCTGCCGTCATGCTTCCTTCTCTCTCACCCATTCTCTCCTGCTCCTTCTTCTTCTCCTTCTCTCATCTGGAGATATGAATTTCAACCCTGGCTCCCCCTACACCTTTTTCACACTCCCAAGGCAGATCAATGCTTAACCTCTCAAACCTTGTTAATATCCCTCTCTTTTCTCACATTTCTCTCATTTTTTCATGCACCTTGTGGAATGCACATTATGTCTCCAATAAACTTGCCTTCATTCCTGGCTCTTACTGAAACTTGGCTTCTCCCTGAAGACTGCTTCAGTCACTGCCCTCTATCATGGAGGCTACCTATTCTCTCATACACCTTGGCCCATTGACCATGGTGGTGGTGTTGGGTTGCTACTCTTTTATTCCTGCCAAGTTCAACCCCTCCTTCTGCATCCATCAAATTCCTTTGCTTCCTTTGATGTCCACACCATCTGCCTATTTACTCCATTACCTTTCTGGGTAGATGTCATCAACCCCTATCAAGTCCACCTCTACCTTTCTCACTGACTTTGACTACTGGCTCTCTTCACATTATCGACCCTCTTTCTACTGTTATCTCATCACCTCTTTCATCCACTATGTCATCTGAGTCTGTTGATGAGGCAGTATCTTCCTAAAACACTATACTGTCCTCTGCTCTGGATGTACTAGCTCCTCCCATCCCATGTCCTGTGAGGCTTACTATACCTCAACCCTGACTGTCCTCAACAACCTGCTACCTACATTTCTGAGCCCACTCAACTGAGTGACTTTAGCTTAAAACATGTACCCTTGCTGATTTCCCACATTTCAAATTCATGCTAACCTCCTTCCAGTCAACCATAGCACTTACCAATCAAGAGTACTATCTTCATCTGACTAACCCTCTTGCCTCTGTCCCTTGCCATCTCTTTGCTATGCTCAACTCTCTCAAGATGCCTCCTCATGCAATCACTCCTTCACTTTCTGCCCAGACTTTGGCTGACTATTTCCATGACAAAGTTCAGAAGATTAGCCTTGAATTCTCCACAGGGTCACCTCAATTCCATCTTCCCCCCTTCAATCCCAAATTTTTCCCTCAACTTCTGCCACTCTTTCTTCATTTCCTAAAATCACTGAGGAGGAAACTGAAAATCTTCTCTCCTCCTCCAAACTCAAAACCTGCTCCTCTGATCCCATACCCACCCATCTACTAAGCTCTATCTCTTTTGCTATCATCCCTTCTATCTGTTACATCCTTAACCTATCACTTTCAACTGCAACTGTTCCTTTGGCCTTCAAACATACTGTGCTTATACCTCTCCTTAAAAAGCCTTCACTAGACCTTACCTGTCGTTCCAATTATCGGCTTCTCTCTCTCCTCCCCTTTGCTTCAGAACTACTTGAATGAGCAGTTCACTGCCACTGTCGTGACATTTTTCCTCTCAAGTCTTTCTGAATCCATTTCAATCTGGCTTTCATCCTCTACATTATACAGAAATGGCTCTTGCCAAAGTCTCCAGCAACTTGTTCTTCGCCAAAGTCTCCAGCAACTTGTTCTTCACCAAATTCAAGGGCCTTTACTCGATCCTTATTTTTCATGACTTTTCTGCTGCCTTTGACACTGTTGATCACCACCTTCTCCCCAATACCCTGTTTTCACTTGGATTTAGGTGCTATGTTCTGTCCCGATTTTTTTCTTATCTGTCCCATCACACTTTTAGTGAATATTCTCGTGGATCCTCCACTACTGCCGTTCCATTTTTAGTTGGTGTACCTTAGGGCTCTGTCTTTGGACCTTTCCTTCCCTATCTACACTCAGTCCCCTGGTGCACTTATGACTGTCAGATCTACCTCTCTGCACATGAAATCTTTCAAGGATTCCAGACCTATATCTCAGCCTGCTTATATCTGATGTTGCTTCCTGGATGTCCCATCACCATCTGAAATCGAATATGGCCAAAACCGAGCTCTTTTCCCCCTAAACCCACCTCATCCCTTCTCCCTTTCTCTATTTCTGTGAATAACACTCTACTCCTCCCTGTTTTCACAGCTTGCAACCTTGAAGTCATCTTTGACTCTTCCCTTTCCTTCTCTGCACATATACAACAGATAGCTAAAACGTGTTGCTTCGTTCTCTATAACATCAGCAAAATTCATCTCCTCCTTTCTGAATACACTACTAAGATCTTTATCCAGTAGCTAGTCATCTCCTATCTAGACTATTGCAATCTGCTCCTTGCTAGTCTCCCCCTGAATTATCTCTCTTCCCTTTAGTCTGTTCAAGACTCTGTTGCATGGCTAATCTTCTGCCAGTCTCGCTATGCTGACATAACCTCTCTTCTCAAGTCACTTCATTGGCTACCTATCCATTTTTGCATCCACCTTCCTGTCAGGGGAGTGTGGTTCGCCTTGAAGTAATTTACTGGCCCGAATCAGCATTCCCCTCTCTCAAGCAGCAGACACAGGCAGACAGCCCTGACACTCATTCACTCAGCAGCTGAGATATGCTTTTTAATCAATATAGATGGGTCTAGAGACGATTGTTACAAAGCGTTTGGGGTCAATTTCCCTGGAACTCTCCTGCCGGAACTGTTCATGCCGAGCACTTCATGCAACCCTCCTCAGAACAGCAAATTTTAGAGAATATGATAATCGAACGAGAGGAACTCTTTAAGATTGCACTTTATAAGAATGTCCATTGTGCAGTTACATGAGCAGAATAGAAGTATTGCAAAGGGAACTATGAGGGGCTATTCCAAGGACTTTGCATGGTTTGTAAACCTGCAAAACATGTAAATGCAGCTTTGTGGGATATTCAGCGGCACGAACACGGTTAATGCTGCTGAATATGCCTGGGTGCTGCTGCTACATGTCCCGATGATCACCGGTTAGCTTCCGGGCATGCTGGAGGCGTTCTGGGGCAGTGCCCGTCACTGACCAGGAAGCGGCGATATTGAGCCGCTCCCTGGTTAGCGACATGCGGCGAAAGTCAGTTGCAGCAAAGTCTGGTCTTACTTTCCCTGCAGAAGCGAACCGAGAAGTAGCTGAATATTGTCGTTACACGTTTAGCTTTGCGGCAATCCAAGTAACCCAGGGCCTGGATATGGCTCCAACATAGAATATCCGGTTTTCTAGTTCCGCGTCAGCAGCTAGTCACTTTAGCGGCACTAGTCACCGGCGCTGGATATCTGGCCCTATGTGTATGTGTGGAATATTCTGTTTCTCAAGTCTGAAAACACTTCACACTGAAGTTCTTAATTAGAGTCTGATTATGTAAATAATGGCATTTACCTATTGAAATACATACTTAGTTGTATGCAATTATGCGTTAATTCATCTATGAATCAAATGTTACAATTTGTGCTTAGACGTTTGTCAGATTTATTGCTACAGTTAGCTAAATTCCAGTATATCTTGTTGGTGGTTATCTATAATTACTTGTGTACTTTACATAATTGCCTAGTTTTCATATTTAAGCTTGTTAAAGAGCAGAGGCTCACTGACTGCAGATTAGGATTTAAATATGTGTTGCACTAGTTTTTTTCTTAGTTTCTAAAATCTACCATTACTCCTCTTTTTCAGGTCTTTTTAAAATTAAGGCCGACACAATTCCATATCATTCCATAGAAGAGATCACCAAAGCAGTATACATTGGGTCCAGTCGGTTTGGTCATCCTTGTTTCTACAGCCAGGAGGATATAAAACTGGCAAACCTGCTTGTGAGCGCAGGCGAGCAGATCATGTTCAACTCCATGGAAGAGATGGACGGTGTGATGTCTCTGAACTGTGGAGTGGTCAGGAGTGACCAACATCACTCATTTGCTTTGCCTTTCTCCCACCAAGGTGAATTTTATGAATGTGAGGATGACCAAATTTACACACTGACTGAAATCACAGAATGGAAAATCCCAAAGAGCAGAACAAGGACCGTGGCCCTTTCAAATGTCTTGGCTACTTCCTGGGATGGCAGTAGCCCTCTTCCTGAGAAATTCGAAGGAATGTTGATGCTTGCACCAGTCTATGAAATTCAAGCAGTGATGAAATGTAAGAAGATTTAAAGTTCAAATATTTCATATTTTTAGTCCTGGTTCTGTCTGAGAGGAAGCTTATGAGGTTGTACTGATGTTTGTGTGAGCTGTGTTTTCAGTGGTTGTGTGGCTGTGTCCCCTTCCCCCCTCCCGTCCCCACCATATAATGTGGAAATTTTGGAAGCAGGAATGGGATTTTTCAACCTAGGAAGATTTTGGAGTAATTACCGGAGGAGCTGTGTGACTAAAAAAATAGACATAGCATTTAATGTAACCAAGACTTTTTAGAATGTGTTTAGAATATAAAAACATGAGACGTGCCATGCTGGGTCAGATAAAAGGTCCATCAAGCCCAGCAGCTTGTTAGTGACAGTGGCCAACCCATTATATCAAAGAGCCGGTGCATGTTTTGTTGCTCACTCCCATAAGCAGAGGCATTCCCAAGTCTACATGGTTAATTGCTTATGGACTTTCGTCCATAAACTTGTCTACACCCTTTTTTAAAATCAGCTATGTTAAACTGAGCACATTCTCCCCTTTAGATTCCATAGTTTGTAATTTTTGTGTTCACCATAGAACAGGGGTTCTCAACCCAGGCCTCAAGAAATAACCAGCCAGTCAGGTTTTCAGGATAGCCACACTGAATATACATGAGAAAGATTTGCATATGATGGACGCAGTACATGCAAACATATATCATGCATATTAAAAACCCACCCTTTCCACATTGCATATGTCCTGCCCGTTACGTGATCCTGGCCATAACTGCTATTTTATTGCTTCCTTCCCCTGCTCTTTTCCTACCCCCTCCCAGGTGCGAATGTTTTATCCTTTCCTGTTAGGTACTGGTGTTCCTTTTCTGTCTGTGATTTTAATTTGTTTTAAATTTGTACACTGTCTTGCTGCTTTGAGTGAAGAGTGGTCTATCAAGCCCAGACAAACATAAACATTCATTGTGGCTATCCAGAAAACCTACTTGGGTGTGTCATGAGGACTGGGTTGAGTAGCACCAACCATAGATAAGTTTATTGACTCAAGGAACCCATGTCAAAATTAGCCGGGTTTTTTTTTTATCAATTTCTCACTCTGTCACTATAAGAAGAATTAGTCCTTAAAGATAATTTGTATGGAATTCAACTTCATTCATTTTCATATTTTCGGAAACTTTTTATTTTGGAACTTGCAAAGTATAAATAATTTACAAGAATACATCAGAGTCATTAATTTTAATAAGTGCAAAACTTGCAAAATAAACTAAGAAAGTTTGTGGAGGGTTATAAATATTGTTCGGCTTTATCTCTCAAGTTAGAGTACACACTGACAGTTTTATCCTAGAAAAGTTTGTTCGCCAGACATCTCAAGAGAAAACTGAGTGATTGACTGAATTCCTTATTACTCAGCAAAGCTGAAAGGAATCATCATTTTTTTTTGGTTGGCAGTTCCTACAGATGCGCATTCATTAGAGTGCATTTGGTTTGTTTGTGTGCTTTAAAAGTGTTAGTGCATGCAAAATTGATTGAATGCACATTAACCTGCAAACTAACATGTACGATCAGTTTGCATGTGCTAAAAAGCTGTAATGCATGTTTAAAACTCTTATTAAACCAAATGCATGAAAGAAACGGAAAAAATATCCTAAAACTGAAGAAATTGCTCACAAAGGAACCATTTATTTTTCTGTGCACATCCCAAGCAGTTTCCAACTGCTTTTTTGGACTTCCAGTATAATTCAAACTTGAGCAGGGTTCTAGCTTCATTTGCAGTTACCAGGACTTCATCGCCCCCCTCCCTATTTCATATCGTCTCCTAATTCACATATCCCAATCATTGCAACAATAGGCCATGATCATGTTAATGCCCAAAGCTCCTTTTGGAACTTTGCAATTGTAAACCTTCACACTGGCCACTAGGAGGCCCATATTCCAAGGGCTTGTCTAGATAACTTTTACGATTAGCTGGACAAATCCTAATGGTTGAAATTTTCCCTGCTCATTATCTAGATTTTGTTGCCTGGACAAAATGTATTCAGCCCAAGAAGGCAGCATTAAGGATGTTCCCAGTTTCGCTTTGGCTGGTCAGCATTGCTGTTCAGTACTTTGTACACACGGGCTTGCAAGCCTGAAACTCCTTGCAAGCACTTGCATCCCTCTCTCCCCAGTAATGCTTACAAGGGCTTGAAGCCCAGATTGAGAGGCCTCTGCCGACATGGAAACCTCTCTGCATCAAACCCTCTTTTGGCCAAAACTCTTGTCTAAGAGCTCCCTCACCAAAAATATCAACCATAGAATTGCCAAGTTACCCTGTTCCAAGAGGGAGATTTTAGGCCATTCCTGGATTTCAGGCAACCCTATTCTGATACACTATGGGACAGAGGCTTCGGAAAGGGGTGGGCCACAGGGGCCCTGGCTCCACCAAAACCTCACTGTCGCAATCACTGGCCTGCCATGGGGATCCGATCTCCTGTAGGCAGACAGGAGGGGAACGCTGTGATTGTGAACCAGTAGGCAGTGGCTGCCTGCAGGGATCCCATTCCTTGCGGGCAGAAGAGTGACAATTATTCCTCCTTGTCTGCCTGCAGGAGATCGGATCCCCATGGGCAGACCGGAGGGGAAGGCTGGTGATCATAGCTGCACTCAGTGTGACCCGCCGAGGGGCGGAGTTTGGTCTTCCCAATGAAAACGGCCTTTCACCACCTCTGCTATGAGACCTGAAGTACTGATTTCAATGGGTAAAATCAAAGGCTGCAAATGCCACAATACCGATATTGCCAAATTACCCAGTTCCAGGAGTGAGATTTTAAGCCAGTCCTGGATTTCTGACAATCGCATCCTGATGCATTATGGGCCGTGCAGCACTGATTCCAATGGGTAAAATCTGAGATTACAAATACCATACTGCATTGCAATGCAAATTTAAAACCAGAACTGGTAAAAAAATCTCACTCCTGGAATTGGGTAACTTGACAACTTTGCACTACTTTAGGATTAGCTAAAAAGTCTCCCTCCAGGAAATGGGTAATTTGGCATCTCTCATACCATCTCTCCTCTCTTTGACACTTCCAACTCCTTGGTCGAAAAGAGGCAGGAGTGATACTCAGCTTCTCTCGCTTTACTGACACCATCATCCAAAATGGCATCAGCTGATCTGAGGCTCCCCTTTGCTCCTGCTGGAAAGGGTGTAGTCTTTTTCCATTTTGGGTGGGGAGTGGGACTTTTGTTCCCTTTAAGCACTGGAAAAAGAAGCCAAGATCATGTGTTCCTACATGAAAGAATACATGCATGTTCCCATTGTTGGCAATATCTGTGTGTTCCTGGCCACGGGAACAGTGTGATATTCCCCACTCAGTGGCACTCAGTTACCGAAGTACCCAGGTAACTCATGTATGCTAAAACCACATTTTGATACACTTAATAAATAGAATGGGGAAAGGGAATGGCTTGGTATTGTTTTGGTTTTCTTTTTATTGAAAACTGAGAACATATTCATTACAGTCAATTTGTGAGTGCACCATTAGGAGTATTTTGGGTCCTGCTGATATCCGCTTAGAGCTCTCCTTCTGTAAATTTAGATCTCTCCTTAAAACCTGCATCTTTCAGCTAGCTTTCAATCTATCTTCACAGGCGTAGAACTTTGCCCCCGTCCCTCTGCTGCGTCTCTGTGTCTATCATTGCTCTCAGTTTAATGGTGTTCCTTTCTTTTCTTTTCTTTTCTTTTGATTTTATTGTTTTATTGTACACCGCTATGCTCTTCTGAAGGACAGTATAGCAAGTTTTAATAAACCATAAACCATTTTCAGTAAATTCAATTCCTTAAATCAATTAATTTATTTATTAGCATTATGATTATTAGTTGGCAAAGACAACTATTATTCCAACATAAAAAGATCGTCTTTCTGCTTAAAGTTTGAAGCCATGAGAGATTTCTGCTCTGCCCCCATCCCCAGTAATATTTCGGCCAAGTTAAAAAAAGTATTCGTGCATTAGTAAAGTCCACGGGTATTGTTACTCATGAATTGCGCACCAATTTTCAAAAGGAAAGTACGAGCATACTTTCCCTCTGAAAATTGTCTAGAGAAAAGCACCCTCAGAGGTCCTCTTCCTTTGTAAAATAATATGGGGTTGTTTTAGAAACCTTATTCGTGATTACATAGGTGTTACCTGTATAATTTGCATCCATGTGTTGTTGTTGTTGTTGTTAAGTGCCGTCGAGTCGGAGTCGACTCATGGCGACCCTCTGGATAGCTATCCTAAATTGTGTTCGGTCTTCAGTCAGGCGGCTCATTGTTGACAGACTGGCACCTGTAGCTGCTGTTATTGTATTGATCCATCTCATTGCTGGCCTTCCTCTTTTGCGTTGACCTTCTATCTTGCCAAGCATAATGTCTTTCTCTAATGATCTCTCTCTCCGCATGATGTGTCCAAAGTATGAAAGTCGAAGTCTTGTCATCTGAGCTTCTAAAGAAAGCTTAGGTTTGATCTCCTCTAGTACCGACTGGTTTGTTCTTCGGGCAGTCCATGGTACACACAATATTCGCCGCCAGCACCATAATTCAAAGGCATCAATTTTCTTCCTATCTGTCTTTTTCACTGTCCAGCTTTCACATCCATATGATGTTATTGAAAATACCATGGCTTGAACAAGTCGAATCTTTGTATGGAGTGAGACATCCCTGCTCTTGAGAATCTTATCTAGGTCTTTCATAGCCATTCTGCCAAGAGCAATGCGTTGTCTGATTTCTTGGCCTGCTTGTTGCTTCTTTATTGATAGTTGATCCAAGTAGGTTAAAGTTGTTCACAATTTCAATTTCTTCTCCTTCAATGATGAACCTGTTGATTATGCCAGTTGTCATGATCTTTGTCTTCTTTACATTAAGGTGCAGGCCCATTTTGAGACTATGTTCTTTGATTGTGAGAAGCAAATGTTTCAGATCATCTTCACTTTCAGCCAGTAATGTGGTATCATCAGCATAGCGAAGGTTGTTGATGAGTCTTCCACCAATCTTCACACCTCTGTTGTCTTCATACAATCCTGCTTCTCTGATGATTTGTTCTGCATATAAATTAAACAGGTAGGGGGAAAGTATGCAGCCTTGTCTTACACCTTTGCTTATTTTAAACCATTCTGTTTCTCCTTGTTCCTTTCGAACTGTTGCTTCTTGATCAATGTACAGATTGCGCAAGAGAACGATCAGGTGTTCTGGTATACCCATGCTTCTTAATGTGGCCCAGAGTTTCTCATGGTTTACACAGTCAAAAGCCTTGCTATAGTCGATAAAGCACAAATAGATATCCTTTTTGTATTCTTTAGTCTTTTCAAGGATCCATCTCACATCTGCACTGATGTCTCTCATTCCTCGCCCTTTCCTGAACCCTGCTTGCACTTCAGGTAGTTCTTGTTCCAGGTATGGTTGTAGTCTCTTTTGAATAATCTTCAGTAGAATCTTGCTGGCATGTGGGATCAGAGCGATTGTGCGATAATTTTCACAGTCAGTTGGATCACCTTTCTTTAGTATTGGTATAAACACAGATCTTTTCCAGTCAGTTGGCCATGATGTTGTCTTCCATATTTCTTGGCAGAGCCTTGTGAGTACGGTAACAGCTGCATCAGATTGCTGCAATACCTCTATGGGAATGCTATCAATGCCTGGTGCTTTGTTCTTTGATAAGGCTTTCAATGCTGCTTCAACTTCTTCTTTCATCACCAATGGTTCCCGATCATAAGGTACAGGTTGAAACGGTGTTGGTCCACTTGATCTTTATCATATAAAAACTCTGTATATTCCTTCCACCTTTTCTTGATCTTCACAGCATCATTCAACATAGAACCTTGAGCATCTTGTAACATTCCAATTCGAGGCTGGAACTTTTTCTTTAACTCTCGTAGCTTTAGGAAAGCCGATCTTGTTCTTCCTCTAATCGTTTCTGCTTCTATTTCCTTGCAAGTGTCATTGTAGTACTTTTCCTTGTCCTGTCTTGCTGCACGTTGGAAATCTCTGTTGAGTTCTGCGACTGTCTTTCTTTCTCCTCTGGCTTTAGGTTCTCTGTGTTTCTGGGCAATTTTCAGAGTTTCTTCCGTCATCCATTTTGGCCGTTTTTGCTTTTCACCTTTTGTAGAGACTTCTCGCTTTCTTCCAACACAACCTTCTTGATGTCATTCCATAACTCTTCTGGAGCTCTGTCATTTGTATCTAAAGCAGCAAATCGATTTTGCAGGCAGTCTTTAAATTCCAGTGGTATATTCTCAAGGTCATATTTTGCTGCATTCATGAGTGGTTTGCTCTTTTTCAACTTTAGCTTGAGTTTGCACACTAGTAGTTGATGATCTGTACCACAGTCAGCTCCAGGTTTTGTCTTTGTTGATGTTACAGAGCTTTTCCATTGTTGACTTCCACAGATGTACCCCAGGCCCATTTGACACATAGATGTCTAGATCATGTCTGTGTTGCATGTAGGCATGGCCAGGATGGCATCAAAATTTACATGCAAATCCCCGATTTCATATAGGGGATGCATATGTAAGACTAAAATTGCTCATATCTGGATTTATACCTGCTGCCAAACAAGAAAAGGGGGAAAAAAGTGCCTCTTTTCCCCTCCTTTTACAGGAGCAATTAAGGGGATACCTCCCTTTTTCTCCAATATTTATTTCCCTCTCTTAATCACATTATGGGAAAGATAGAGGCTTCTCTAGTTAGTGGCTAAGATACATGTGTAAGTGCTGACATTTACATGCGTCGCTTGTAAATAGCTGGTACTTACACACGTAAACTGTTATGTTTCTGACGGTGATTTCTCCCACGTGTATCTTTGTGACATGACTCCTCCCGCTGCAGGTGGATGCCTGTCACATGTAGTTTTTCAAAATGCAAAACTACATGCACTGTTGTTTCTCCTGCGCCATCTCTGCTCCTGGGAATATCTCTGCACAGTGGGAGTCAAAGTACACATTAGAACATAAGAACTGCCATACCGGGTCAGACCGAAGCTCCATCAAGCCCAGTAACCTGTTTCCAACAGTGGCCAATCCAGGTCTGGCAAATCCCAAAAGTAGCCAGACTCCATGCTCCTTATCCCCAGGATAAGCAATGTTTTCTTCTCGGTCTACCTTAGTAATGGTTTTATGGTCTTTTCCTCCAGGAAATTTGTCCAAATCTTTTTTTTAAACCCAGCTACGCTAACTGCTTTTACCACATTCTCCGTCAGCAAGTTTCAAAACTTAATTATGTGCTGGAACTGAACTTCAAGATCCTAACCCTGGTCCACCATGCCTACTACATGGCGTCATCTCCTTACCTGGCCTCCCTCATCATGCTTGTACCCCATCACAAATTCTTCACTCTTCCCAAGCTTTGCTCCTGGTCCTGCCTCCCCCTTCCTCCTTTCACTTAGGAACTCTTCTTATCTTAGTGCATTCCTATGGAATTCCCCTCCCCCCACCGCCCCTTCACAAAAAAACCTTCCCTTCCAAAGTTCAAAAAGGGTCTTAAAACCTGGTTGTTCCAACTTCCCTTCCCCCAAACCACTCTTTACCAGTTCCTCTTCCCCCTCTGGGGGTTGCAGCTGCTCTTCTCTTTATGCCTCCTTTCTCTCCCTCTTCCCCCTCCATCTGTTGAATTGTAATTCCCTGCCCCCTCTTCTGTGCTGTCCCGCCCTGTTTTCCCCTCTCTGTTGCAGTATATTTGCACTTCATTGTAAATTGCCTGTTATCTTTTAGTCCTAAGTGTAGTATTCTACGTGCAGTGACATTTTCTCCTATTGTTTTAAATGTACCACTTTGTGACTTCATGGAATGTGTCCCCTAGTCTTTGGACTTTTTGAAAGAGTAAACAATTGATTAGCATTTCCTGTTCTACTCCACTCAGTATTTTAGAGACCTCTATCATATCTCCCCTAAGCTGCCTCTTCTCCAATACTTAACTTTTTCTTTTTAAAAATGTCTTCAAGTCAATGCTGACTCCTGGCGACCCAGCAGCCCCTGGATTTTCTTGGCAAGGTATGACTGTTGCTTATATAGAGCCCTTCCATCTCTTTTATCATTTTGGTCACCCTTCTCTGTAGCTTTTCTAATTTTGCAATATCTTGAGGCAAACTGCACATAAGGTGCAGTCGCATCATGGAACAATACAGAGGCATTATGACATTCTGTTCTATTCTCCATGTTTTCCTTATAATTCCTAGCATTCTGTTTGCTTTCTTAGCTATTGCTGCACACTGAGCAGAGGATTTCAACGTATTATCCACGATGCTGCCTAGATCCTTTTCATGTGTGATCACTCCTAATGTGGATCCTTGCATCGCATAGCTATAGTGTGGATTGTTCTTCCCTAGGAGCATCACTATTGCACATGTCCACATTAAATTTCATCTGCAATTTGGATGATCAGTCTCCCAGTTTCTCAAGCTCCTCTTATAGTTTTGCACAGTCCACCTTTGATTTAATGTTAGCTTCTTTTAGGCTGAGCAATTTTCATAAAGCCACCATACTTGGCTAAATGGCTTCTGAAAATTGGCCTGCTCAATCTGCACTTCAGCCAAAATGTCTAGTTGCATCCTTTTCATTATCTTTAACTGAATTCTGCTCATTGGTTTAGAAAAATGTATATTGCAATCCAGTTCAAAGCAGCAGATGGCCATGTGGAAATCTGTTGCAGCCTCGCAGATTTCTATGGTGTATGTTTACTAAACTGCAGTAATGTCATTTGCGTTAGGTTCCGCGGTAAAGATACAGATACCCATATAAAGGCATGGGCGGTGCATCGTTACAGCAAGCCGTATCACCTAACGCATGTTACAAACTAACGCGCGCTACAAGGCGCCTCACAAGGCACCTTACAAGGCGCCTTGTAAGGCTCCCTGTAAGGTGCCATATAAATAAGGTGCCTTGTTAGGTGCCCTATAAGTTGCCTTATAAGGTGCCTTGTTATGTGCCTTATAAGGTGCCTTGTAAGGTGCCTCATAAGGCGCTTTGTAAGGTGCCCTATACAGTAGGGCTCCTTCGGCTATGCGCCGTATTAGGCACCCCTGGACAGGGCACCTTAGAGGGCACCCTGGGTTATGGAACCATAGGTTACAGTGGCCTAACAAGGTTATGGTGCCCTAGGTTAGTGTGGCCTAAGGGCTGCAAGGTGCTGCAGGATGACATGCATGACCTGTGAGGAACAGAGACAGAGCACTCACGAAAGGCAATGAACAGGTGAGTGAAGGCGGGAGAGCTGGGAGCCGCTGGACCTGCCATATCTGTGGGCATCCCATATGGCTGCCAGTACTGATGACAAACATGGTGGGGGCAACTGTACCACAGCACAGGGTGTTGGCAATGTAAAGTACTGGAAAGACAGTTGGTGGCAGATGATGGGAATACGTGTCCCCCCAGTGGAGGCGGAGGTGGCAGGATAGTTACAATGATGGGTGGACAGAGGACTGGTTCAGGATCGGCGGCGGGCTTGACTCTGCTGTGGTGGATCCAGGCGTCGATCTCGGCTACCTTTACTGCAGTTGGGGTAGACAGGATGACAGTGTACGGTCCCTTCCAATGGGGTTCCAACGGTATCTTCTTCCAATCTTTGATCCACACCGAAGTTCCAGGCTGGTAGGGATGCAAGGGTTCCGTCAAGTTGATAGGCAACTGGTCTTGGATCCACGTATGGAGAGTCTGCAGAACAAAACTAAGAGCTAGGAGTTCTTGTCTGGTTACTTCTGAACCAATCTGGGCTAAACTTCCTTTGACTCCCTGCACTATTGGTGGGGGTTTACCATACAAAACTTCAAAAGGGGAAAATCCTGTTGACTTTACAGGGGCTGAGCGTATTCTGAGTAAAGCTATGGGGAGCACTTGGGGCCATTTCAAGTGTGTCTCCTGACAAAGCTTGGACATTTGGGCTTTCAACGTACGATTCATTCGCTCAACTTTCCCTGAACTCTGGGGTCTGTATGCAGTGTGGAGTTTCCACTGTATCTGCAAAGCTTTTGCTAACTGCTGAGTAACTTGGGAGACAAATGAGGGTCCATTGTCTGACCCTATTACTGCTGGGATTCCAAATCTGGGGACAATCTCTCTCATTAAGACTTTGGTAACTTCTCGGGCTTTCTCAGTTCTGGTTGGGAATGCTTCTACCCACCCAGAGAAAGTACAAACTAATACTAGTAGATAATGGTATCGATTGGCTTTTGGCATTTCGGTAAAATCAACTTGGAGGTTGTGCATGGGGGTGACACCTCCTGACTGAACTCGGGGTGCTGTAATAAGGCCTTGCTTGGCATTATTTTTGGCACAAGTTACACATTGACGTGCTACTGAGGCTGATATGGTTGTCATCAGAGGGATGTAGAAATGTGGTCTGAGTGCTTTCTCCATAGCACTCTTCCCATAGTGGGTGGCTTCGTGGAAAGCTTTGATAAAGGATGGTCCTAACAGTTCAGGAATTACTATTCGTCCTGGAGGTTGACTGCCCTCTTCTGGTGGCAGCTCAATCCATCCATCTTTCAATACTCCATTTTCTTTGTCACAATAGTAATCCAATTCTTTGGTGGTATATCGTGGGGTCCATAGATTCATGGGTACTGGAAACAATGCTGCTTGCATTGGCATGGCTTGTGGGGCAATTTGTCCTGTCATAGCTGCTTGTCGTGCTGAGGCATCTGCAAATCTATTTCCTCGGGCAACTTCTCCTTTCCCTGCTTGATGTCCTCTGCAATGCATGACAGCTACACGTGTTGGGGCCCAGACTGCATCAAGTAACATCAATATCTCGGGACCATATTTGACTGATTTTCCTCCGGATGTGATGAGTCCTCTTTCTTTATAGAGAGCTCCATGGGCATGCAAGGTAGTGAAGGCATATTTAGAATCTGTATATACATTTAGCACAAGTTTTTCTCCTAACAACAATGCTCTGGTGAGTGCTATCAATTCGGCTTTCTGGGCTGATGTGCCTGAGGCTAGAGCTGATGATTCAACTACTTCGTGTTGAGTGACGACTGCATATCCGGCACAGCGTCGTCCATCAAGGATGAGACTGCTCCCATCAACATAATAGATCTGGTCGGGATTGTCTATGGGCACATCTGTTAAGTCAGGTCGACTGGAAAACACAGTTTCCATGACTTCGATACAGTCATGTTCTGGGAGTTCTTCACTGATGGGTATCAAGGTAGCTGGATTCAAGGCATGGCTCACTTCAAATTGTATCTGTGGGTTTTCACATAACATGCTCTGGTACTTCAACATTCGGGAATTGGTGAGCCAATAATTTGCTTTTTGTTCCATAAGGGCAAGGACTGCATGTGGCACAGTGACTCGTATGTTCTGTCCTAGTGTGAGTTTGTCTGCTTCACTCACTAGTAGCGCTGTAGCTGCAACTGCTCTCAAGCAAGGTGGCCATCCTTTGGCCACAGGGTCCAATTGTTTCGATAGGTAGGCTACAGGTCGCTCCCAATTTCCTAATTTCTGAGTCAACATGCCTAGGGCATTTCCCTGTGCTTCATGTACAAACAAGTGGAAAGGTTTGTGGACATCTGGTAGTCCAAGTGCTGGTGATGACATCAATTCTTCTTTTAACTTCTGGAAGGCTGTATCCTGCTCAAGTCCCCACTCCAGTGGTGACTTCTCTTCTCCTTTCGTGGCTTCATACAGTGGTTTGGCAATTTGGGCAAAGTTGGGTATCCAGATTCGGCAATATCCTGCCGCTCCCAGAAAGGCTCTGACCTGCTTTCTGGTTGTTGGAGTTGGAATTCTGCATACTGCTTCTTTTCTTTCTCTGCCTAATCTTCTGCTTCCTTGGGTAATACGAAAACCCAAGTATTTCACTTCTTTTTGACATAGCTGTGCTTTGGCTCTGGAAACTTTGTATCCAGCTTCATCTAGTAACTGCAAGAGATCTTTGGTGGCTAATATACATTCTCTTTCTGATACGGCAGCTATCAACAGATCATCCACGTACTGGAGAAGCACTCTCTTCCCCGGGGCTACTGGATAGCTTGAAAGGTCTTGATTTAGTGCAGCACTAAAGATGGTAGGTGAATTCTTGAATCCTTGGGGTAATCTTGTCCAGGTGAGTTGGCCCCCTCTTCCAGAGATGGGGTCCTGCCATTCAAATGCAAACAATATTTGGCTTACAGGGGCTAATCTTATGCAAAAGAATGCATCTTTCAAATCCAGTACAGTGAAATGGGTAGCTTCAGCAGGTATCAGTCCTAGAAGAGTGTAAGGATTGGGTACAACTGGATGTATAGTTTCAACTGCATCATTTACTCTTCTCAAATCTTGCACTGGGCGATAATCATCTGTCCCAGGTTTCTTTACTGGCAAAAGTGGGGTGTTCCATGGGGATTGACATACTTTTAGTAGGCCATACTCGAGCAATCTTTGTAGGTGGCGATGGATGCCTTCAATTGCGGCTCTTGGGAGAGGGTACTGTTTGACGTGCACTGGTGTAGCACTAGGCTTGAGGGTTACAATCACTGGAGCTATATGCTTGGCTAGGCCTGGGGGACTGCCTTCTGCCCATACTCCAGGTGGTGCATGAATGTTCTTTAAGGTTTGTTCAAAATAGGTGTCTTGGACAGAATCATCAATGTAATATCTCCATTCTTCTTCTCGGGGAACTGTCAGCAGCATTACTCCTGCTGGCTTGGCTTGGGAATTTACTGTCATTTGCATTTCTCCTTGTTCAGAGAAAGATATCTGTGCTTGAAGCTTGGCTAGCATATCTCGTCCCAGTAGTGGCACTGGACATTCGGGCATGTAAAGGAATTGATGAGTTACTTGCTGTCCTCCTAGACTGCATATTCGGTTTTGAAGAAAAGACTTTGTGGCTTTGGCACCAGTTGCTCCTATAATGGTGACTGCTTTTGTAGTGAATGGGGCTATCTTTTTGTCTATTACTGAATGCTCTGCTCCAGTATCAACCATAACGTTCATAATTTGGTCTCCTATTTGTATTCCGACCATAGGCTCCTGGAGACCTAAAGCAAACTTGGAGCCCGGTCTGTCCTAATCCACGTCATCCTCATCATGGGCTTGTGTGGCCAATGCTTGAATGGCTCCTCCTCCTCTCTCTCGCTGGAATTGTTCTCGATTGGCTCCTCCTCGGCCTCGGGGACGGCCTTGTCTTTCTTCTCGCCACTGATGATCGTTGTCGTCATCTTGCTGGGCGTCTTCGAGTTGCGGGCACGTATCTCTCCAATGTCCTTCCTCTCTGCAATAGGCGCATTGGTTCACGCCTAGTCTCTGGGTCCGGCCTCCGCCTTGACCCCGCCCTCTTCCTCTGCTCCTTCGACTAGGGACACCTCCCCTTTTCTTTTCAACTATGGCCGCAGCCAAAAAATCAGCTTTCTTCTTCATCTTTCTATCACATTCTCTCTGTCTTTCAGTATCACGATTCACATACACTTTATGAGCGACTTCCAATAACTGTGTTGCATTCATGCCCGCAAACCCTTCTAATTTCTGTAATTTACGTCTAATGTCTGGTTGAGACTGGTTTACAAAAGCAGAATTCACCATGCATAAACTTCCTGGTGCCTCGGGATCATAGGGAGTATACATTCTGTAGGCTTCAGTTAATCTCTCATAAAAATCTGCTGGGCTCTCATCTATCCCTTGGATAACTCCTGTGACTTTGGAAAGGTTCATAGCTTTTTGGCCCCCCCTTCTCAGGCCTTGTAAAAAGCCTTGGCGAAAACGGGCTAGGGCTGTGGATCCTTCATCTGTATTTGGATCCCATTGGGGGTCTTCATTCGGGAATTCTCTCTGAGCTGCTTCCCTACGGTCTATTATATTCTGCCCCTGCGCCGGAGCTGCAGGGTTTTCTGCCATCCATTCAATAGCTGCTTTTCTAATTCTCGCTCGCTCTTCTGTCGTGAATAGGGTGGTCAGGAGCTGACGGCAATCTGGCCAAGTGGGTTGGTGAGTTTCCATAATACTAGTTACTAATTCTGTCAGCTCCTGGGGCTTACTAGTATAGGAGGCATAGTGCGACCTCCAATTTAATAAATCAGTTGTAGAGAAAGGGATATACACATAAGTTAGGGGTCCCGCTACCACTTCATCATTATCATTCTTTACGGGCACTCCCGGGACTTGCCTTAAGGGAAACAGTTTGGCTGTCCCAGGCGTCGTTTGGGATCTAAGGGTTATTGTCGTTGCCTTTGCAGGAGTCGCTTTCTTTTTCTCAACAGGTTTTGCTTTGGGTTTCTCTTTCACTGGCGTGCTAGTGCTAGCGCTGGCTTTCTCGATTATTTGTACACTGTCCTCCTCCTCTTCTGGGGAATTTTCTCTTTCTCCTTCTTCTATCTCCGCTTCTGACTCACTTTTTACGTCCTCCACTTCTCTTTCCACTAATTCTTCCTCTTTCTCTTCTCCAGGAGGAGGGGGGTCAGGGGTTGGGTCCCGCCTCAGCTCCGGCCGTCTCTGGGGTTCTGGGGCAGGACGACGCCGGGCTACTCTTACTGGACCTGGGGTTCGGGGCTGCCTGAGGACTATTTCTGGGGAATCAGGATCTACCAAGATGGGTTTCTTCTTGGCTTTCTTATCCTGCTCTTTCATTCTAGGCTGTTCCGTTTTCTGTCTAGAATCTGTTTTAGCTAACATTATTCTGCACTGTTCCTCATAACAGCGCTGCGCCCAGGAGGGCGGATCTTCACAAATACTTAACCAGGAGTCTATATAGGGGTACTGATCGGGGTGCGCTACCCGCACTCTACGATGTATTGACTGAATAATCTCTACGGTGAACGTTCCCTCTCGGGGCCAGATGGGGTCTAGATCGGGCCACTCCCTAGTACACAAAATCTGCAAACGGGCTGCTGTCATTTTAATACCATAATCTCCTGAATATCCCTCTTTAAAATGTGCGATCATACATTCTAATGGAGTGTTTCTAGTAGACTCCGCCCCTCCCATTTCGATGTGTGCGCGCAACAACAGACAGAAGGGAAAAGGAGAGCGGACCGTGGGTAAGGGGTCCTCACGGCCCTGGAAACGTATAGGGAATACAAATAACAAGACAAGACGACAATCGCTTCCCCCTTTTCGCGACCTGAACGCGGTCGCCCGGTCAGGAAATGCGCTAATCAGGGGTCCGCCTTCACTTGGTCCGTGCTGCCAGACCTCTCATTCACACTTCGTTCACACAATCATGCTAGCAACGTATCCCAGAATGCATTCGTTTCTATCTGTTCTGACTAGTCTTTTCCCAATTACAAAAAGGATGAGGGTTTCACCCAGCGAATTCCCATGCCAGGCTACTCGGCTCTTCCTTGAGAGTTGATCATGCTCTCTTACCAATTCCCAATATCTCGAGATTACAAATTCCAAATTCCAATGGCAGTACTGCTCTTTCTATTTCTGTCTAGACCCAAAATCAAAACTATACTCACCGGATCCGGTCCTCAAATTTCCCAAGCAGGTGCATGAGTTGGACCTCGGACTCCCCTCACTCGGGTTCGAGGCGTTGGCTCCAACCGGGCCCGGCACCCGCCGAGGTCCGACCAGCTCCCTCCGATACAAGGGACCGGTGGCGCCAGGGAGCGGCCCTCGTCGGAAGGGCGCGATCCCGGCAGGACCAAGCCTATAGAGGCGGAAAGTCGTGGTATATTGCCCTATATACACTTTGATTCCACAACTTCCCGGCCAACGCACCAAGGAATATGTAGCAGCAAAGTGCAGACAAACCAATGATACCAGGAGTCTGTTCAGAAGGTCCAAATCATTTATTTGTGCACAAGTCTCAAGCAAGTCAATTTCAAAATGGCTGAGCAAAGTTTTCAAGCATTACAATAACTTTTATAGACTTCTGTTCCATTCTAGGTATAGAAAAACATTTCATTGGTCCCGGTAACCTCCCGTACCTCCCGTACCTCTTCTATTGGTCCCGGTACTGATAAGTTTCTCCAATTATGTCCCTTCTGTGGGCATGACACCTGCCTGCCCCCCTTCTAGTCCCAATTACAATGGTCAGTTCATCAACTTGTTACTTTCACACTCTCAAGGTTATGGGACCAATTTGTGCGTGCAGAAGAGCAAGGTTCTGTAACTCATCTGTCAGCACTCCTCATTATTTCTCTGCAGATGTACTTTTTCTTATCAGTAACTTCCAAACATGTCTTTTCTGTATTTTTTCCATTTCTTAGTTCTGCAGTTCTGCTTACCTAAGCTAATTCAATACTTCTACTGAGTTCTATCTTACAATAGCAGCATATTGGGGGATGTGCAATCCTATATGCCTCTCCACAGGCCTCATTTACAGGTCAAGCTAGCCATGCTGGCCTGCCTATGTCAGACACCGTGGATCACAGGCCTGCACCTGCCACAGTGGTGCCATGCAGATCAGGCACAGGCGAGGCAAGCATGAAGAGGCGCAATGCAGGAAAGGGTAGCAGTGCAGAACATGGGGTGACAGCCTGCACAGGCAGACAGGACTCTACACAGCTGACAGATGCAGATAGACAGACCGAGGGAATGTTGGCAATTGTTGCGAGGGTATTATGAGCTGGCAGCACAAATCTGCAAAAATATGACTGTTACGGGCATGCACACTATTTGAGTAGGACAGGCATGAGATGTGGGAACAATGAGGAATTGAACCCATGAACACTGCCAAGAATGGCATTGTATTAACCAGTAGGCTATACCTTCGTGGTGTATGTCACAGCAATGGCTGGGTACAGAAGGACTGCAGGTCACCGCACAAACTGTCTGCTCTGAGTGCCAAAATAGGGTAGCCCCACAGTACCCATGATGCAATGCACATGCTGAATAGCTGTCTACAGCTGATCAGCAAATGGGGTCTGCACCTCTCTGGTACCTCAGCTTGGAAAGACGAACTGACAGGGCGTGATACTGGCACAGAGTAGCTACAGACCATGCCATTGTGCAGGTTCTGTGTTCTCCCTGAGGGATAGGATGGGTGCCCAGCACTAGGTCCGCAGTACATGTGGTGCTAGAGATAGGTCCTGCTGTACATCCTCATCATTGCCAGTGTGTGACAGGTGTTCCTTGCAGTGCAGCTGAAGGTAATTCGGTGTCCATCTGTATCCTGCAGTCAAATGTGGCCCTCTGGGACCAGACATCACCCAGATTAGTGTGTACCCCGTGTTGGGGTCTGGCTGACAGGGGCACCTGTTATCAGGGCAGAGGGGTTTCCAAACTTGCATGAGGTTTGTGTAGCAGTGCCTTGATAGTTCAAAGTGGTATACACTACATACCCCAAAGGGCTCACATCACCCTTTTTGTAGGTAAGGAACAGGTGCCCCAGACCCTGTGAAGCAACCTCCATCCTGCTGGTATGCGACAGCCCTCCAGGGTTGGTGGGCTAGAACCATACCTGTGGTTGGGGCAGTGGCAGACCAGCAGCAATGATGGGGTTAGCTCTGGAAAACCCCAACTGCCTCACAGCACTGTCAGACTGCACCGTATAGGTGTTCCAACCATGCACAGTCTAACTGCAGACAGTCCACTAGCCAGTCCATAGTGCATGCTCACAGAGGAACTATGTGCACCAAGCAGGCATCTTAGTGATTGGGGCCCCAACACTGGGGACACAACAGGATCACTGGAAGCAGATAATATAGAGCGCTATGTGGGAACCTCGACATGCCATGGTCACTGCTCGGTCAGAGTGAGTGCCCTCCCAGCATGCCATGCTATGGCCACCCTGTCCATGCAGGCGATGGTCGGGCACTACAGTGTCCCAGCCATTGCCCCACACCTGTGAAGATGCATCCTGGCCAATCCGCCCTGTCCAGGCCATACCCACAACACTTTGATCCTCATTATGCACATATTCAGGCTAACGCTGGTAACAGTGGGACATTGTGGGCCTGGTGAGGTGTGGGCAGCCACAAAACAATGGATAGACATACACACACACATTCCTATTGCAGCATTGTGCACAGATAGGGGTGGTTGGCAACCCTGCCCGCCACACTGGTCCTGATCACAGTGCCAATATTGCTAAACTGTGCAGGAGGTAGTAGTAACCATTTTGAAATCCCCTATCAACAGAGAACCTCTCCCCAACAATCACAGAAACACATCCACAGTACTCAAGATAGGACAAACGACTAACACAAGAAAACCTTACAGTACTTACACACCCCACTCAATACGCAAAAGTCTTATCCAATCTGTTGTTTTACTGCTCTTGTAAATAAACACTTGTAATTAGTTCTGTTATTGTTCCATGTAATATTACCTGTATATAGTTAAAAACCCTGTTCCATGTAAAGTATACAGAAGTATACAAAATTTTGTTAACTGTTCAATGTAAACCACCCTTGATTTCTGGAAGGGGCGGTATAGAAGAAACTGTTAAATAAATAAATAAATAAAATAAATAAAAAATAGTAGTGCCCTGGTGATAACTGCAGCTCAATGCTGGGGCCAACAGCCTGACTCTCCATGCATCTTTGGATTGTGGAGCCTGTGTGAGTGGATGTTTGTACCCCTGTTCACCGCTGCTTTGGGCTTTGCATATGTTGCTGTTGTATCTGCATTGTAAGGTAAAACATAGGGACATGCTCTGCAGGAACCACAGCTGGGGCTTGAACCTGTGACCCTCTGTTTCTGGACACACTGGCTGGGTGTACTGCACCACACTGTTGCCACAGATGCATGGTGGTCCCTGGGGCTACCTGTACCTTTCCTCAGCCAGACCTTTTATGTTGCACTGCACACCACGTACTGGTACAGGGCATGGCCTAGGTCCACTGCAGGCAGGTGCCACTGCCCCCTCCAGCACGGGCACACACCCCCCTGCCATGCTGACATGACCATATGCTGTTGGTGTTGGTAGTGCGCAGTTCCAGGCCACCCACTGTGTGGGTAGGTGGTCGCCTAGGGAGCGGGGTCTGGGGCATGGGGCATACATGAGCATCCTCACATCTCCCCCATCACCACCTACCAATAGTCTGTTCTTTCCGCATGGGGGAGGGTTGGTTGGGGGGCTGTCAGGTCAGTGCCCTGGTAACTGTTAGCTTGGGTGGACCAGGTAGATGTAGGTGGATTGTGTTTGGCCTTTGTCAGCTGCTGTCTTGCTGATTTCCGGTTTCTATGTTCCTATGTGCCACCTAGGCGCCCACCTAGTTCACCCTGTGACCCTGCTGCCCCCGCTACATGTCCTGCCTGCAGCCTCCTATGCCCCACTTGCACCATCACCATAGTGGCCTTTCATACTTGGGCACTATGCTGGTGCTGGACATGGAGCATTACTATCACATTTCTTGGACTTCCTGTCTATGCTATACATTGCTGACACTTAAATGGTTTCTCTCTCCTGCAAATGTGCATCTAATGGCAGGTTTTCATTCGCGGTAGGAATCAGCCCTTCAGTTCAGCGCGTTAGTCTGCAGGGAGCCTCTCCCTGCCCATTGGCCCCTTCCCCCACCCTCTCTCCAACCTCTGCGGTGTTTACCGTGGCCGGGGACATTAACGATCGTTAAGTAACGTTAACGCACATTAACATTACATACCACGCGTTAACGTTACCTAATGAGCGTTAACGTTACATAACACGCGGTCTGTAACGTTACCGCAGTTTAGTAAATATACCCCTATGTGTTTTTAACAGCTTGGAGTGGCAAACTAAGAAATTCAACAATAGGTTTTAAGTGGACAGTACTAGAAATATGTTGAACTTTCTTTGAAACCATTTTTTCAAATCTAATTTGCAGTGTAAATGCTTGAACAGAAATTCCAAAACATATAAAAATGTGTTTGTTTTGTTTTACTTTTTTTCAGATCGAAAGGATATTGTTCATATCTTATCTGATCTTGATATTGAAGTCAAGGATATAACTGAACATTATAATATGAACTGCTTTCTGCAACCTTTATCTACACATGACATCTTTGAAAGAACCAGCAAAGAATTTCCCACGGTTGCAGAAATCATAGAAGGGCCTCCAGAAGCAGCCCATTGTTCGTTGAGACCTGGGACAGAAATTATCATCCACACAAAGTGCCAGGCAGTCAGAATTCTGGCATCTGAAATCAGAAGTGATTCACCAAAACGGCATTTCTTAATTCCATACAGCTATAAAGGAAAGTTGAAGAGAAGGCCTAGGAAGTTCCCAACGGCTTATGATTTGGAGATTGCAAAGAGTGAAGAACAACTCCATGTTGTTGCAACAAAAGCCTTTAAATCCATTGACACAGAGCTGTCTTCCTTGAATGTTGGAGACCAGTTTTTGGTTCACCAGTGTGAGACTAGTGAAATCATAGATGAGGATAGGAAAAAACTGGTAGATGTCTTAGGCTGTGAAAAAATTGAAGGCAAAAAATATGAGAAAGTACTCCTACCTCTCCATGTAGAAGGTAACTTTGTGGAAGTGGTTCATGACAAGAAACAATACCATATCTCAGAGCTTTGTAAAAAGTTACACCTACCTTTTAATGTCAAAGTCTCTGTGAGGGATCTCTCAATAGGGGAGGACATCTTGGCTGCTGTGCCAGGCTTACAACTTGAAGAAGAAATCACAGACTCTTATCTATTAGTTAGCCTTCTTGAGAAACCTGACGACTGTTGGGAAATTCCTGTTCATCGTTTAAATATGACAGTTCAGTTGGTCAGTAAACCTGTTGAGAAAACTGTATCATTAGCCACAAGGACCACTGTGGAGGAGATTAGTGAAGAACAATATTATATGGTACGACGATATGAAAACCAAGCTGTACATCCACCACCACGACCTCCAAAAAAACCCCTACAACTAACAACCACAATGTCTTCTCTTATTCCACCTATGCAAGGTTCAACCGGCCCACAGAAGTCTCCTAAAGTAGGATATTGTTTTTATGATATACTTTACTGTTGAACATACACCATTCTCTTATTTCAATAATTTTTTAAGGATGTTTGCTTTTCAAAGCCATTTCTGTGGGTAAATAGGAATAAGTACATGTAAACTGGTCATCTACAAACACCCCATCTCCTGTTGGTGTTAAGCAAGCATGTTGTTGTGCAATATACATGCTTTTATACACATAAGGAGAGGCAACCCTGAGGGTGTGCTTTGATTTAGGAGGAAAATAATGTAGGTGACTACAATATAAGTACATATCATTAAGCAACCTATAGTTTAGAAACGGTGCAGCTGGAATAAGTGCTCCAGTTGTAATTCCAAGAGCAGCAAAGCAGAGCAAGAGGCTGTTTAGATAGGCCTAGTTTCTACTCATTTTAAATCTTTGGCACCAACTTCCTTTCCTTACTTGTGGTTGGTGAGAACAGTGGAAGGGAATATAAGGAAGAAACAGAGAGATCTTACTGATCCAAACTAGCAAAAAATAGGGGATAGCAACAGGTAACTAATGGAAAAGGAATGAGCTACTAAACATTTATCCATGACACATAGAATGGTAAGAAATGTATTCCAAAAGATATATCTATACAGCCCAATATTGAAAGACACGTCTTTGCTATACAGAGAAGTGTCCTATTCATGGATTCTGTGGCAATATACATATATGGGGTAATTTCATAAAGAGGGGTGCCCAAGGTAGAGATGACAACCACATGCTTAAGTCATGGTAGTCTAGTGACAGCGCACAAATGGGCATATATGTACATATACTGGGCAATTGTCATTCTATAGGTACGTGTGCATATGCCATCTACTACGACTACTACTACTACTGATCATTTGTATAGCACTACAAGGCATACGTAGTGCTGTACAATGGGATTCTATACCACTGCCACTCCATGAAGAGCCTGGCTGGGCTAGCCGGGTAAGTGCCGTGACATCTGAGGTGCCTGAATCGGGGCACGTCCTGGAAGTCCTGGCCTTATGCTCCGATTCTGCTACCACGGGGCTGTCTAGCCCCCATGGGAGCAGAATCGGATGCGTCCCCAGGCCGTCCGGACGGCCCAGGAATGCACATCACAGAATTGGCCTCTATTTGAGGATATTCACATAACAGGGCAGGAACCAGTGGTGGCTGCCGACTGGTAATTCAAAAAGTAGGTAGTGTGATGCTCTCATTTCTACTGCTTTCTTCAAGTCCAGTCTTTCCCCTTTCTTCCATTACCACTTTTTAACCCCCCGTCCTTTCCAACCCCTTCCTTATCTTTTCTCCATTAGTCCCTTATGCTGGTTACTGCTATAGGCTTATTTTTGTCTTCTGTTGTCCTTTGGTCCCTCCGATCCCTCTACTTCCATTCTCTCTCCATCCTTGTCTGATCAGCATGCCCAATGTTGGCAGTGTGGTGGCTCTGTTTGTTTCCCTTTTTCTGAATCTCTGCCTCCACATCATCAGTTCATGTTCTGTCCAAACCCCAGATAGCTGCAGTTGCAGGCATCACTTCATGCCTGTCTCACCAGAAACTCTCGGTTTTGATTTCAGGTCAGACTGAGCAACGTTGTCAATTTGCTAGTGGCAGCTGTTCTCACCTGCCATCTCTACTTTTCTCCTCCTTTGCTTAGTCTGACTTGTGGGTGATCCCCAAGGCCCTCCTGCGGGTACCTCTTGGCATGCTCGTCCCTGGCATCATTAGATTTGGCCTCAGCTCTCCCCTGTTACCTGCCAGGCTGTTTCTCCAATGTTGTCCTTTTTTCCTTTTAACTGACCTGCAAAAAAACAATGTATTGAAGGTCTAGTATCAGGAAATACAGAACACCTTGTTGTTTGAAAACTGTTTTTATAGGAGAAATGGGCAATGTATATAAGGTACCTAGCTTCTCTGGGGTTCTATGAATTCAGTACCTAAACAGAGAGCTATCCGTGTATAACTTATATTTTATGAAATATTATGTGAAATCTCGGTTTCAGAAATAGAGAAAACATTTTTCTCTCATACTTTATTTTTAACCAACAATTCCTCTTACGCTAGAAACAAACTGGAAAGTACGTGCATTTTATAAGCATTGCACAAAGAAAGTTTCCATTCCTGTGCTGAAGTGCAAGTTGGTGCAGGAGATTGACAGGAGGGAGGAAGAAGGACACCAATACTCGTATGCACCTTGTGTATAGGTGGACAGAGAGATGGTCATATCCTCCACTAGAGCTTAATTTGTAGATGAAAAGGTAGTGGGACTGTGGAGCTGGGGAGGTGCTGGGCGAACCAGGGGCAGGAGCAAGAGGGACTGAATTAGAGTTGAATGGCTGCTCTCTGCTTTGCTCCAGGCTCACACCTCTCCTCCTTTTCCCTGCTAAGTGCTTGCAAGGGAAGGACCCTTACTTCTCTGGAGTCTGAAAAAAAATGACAGAATTCCATTCCAGGCCATTCCCCCAGAAATTAAGCCTTGCCCTCTACAATAGGTACTTTCACTCTAGTGAAATTCCCCCCCCCCCCAAAAAAAAGTACTATTCAGAAATAAAACTCTGCTCCAAGGGTGCATATTCTTAAATAATTGTGACAGAGAGAAAAACTGTTACCCATCCTGAAAACTCTCTTCTGTTTAATTTCAGAAAATACCATCAATGGCAGGAAGCCTTAGTGCTGAGATGCTGCTTTCACAGATAAACTAGGAAGGTGGTATCACATAGCCTCAATGCAACCTATTAACCACTTTCTCTTTGCTTTGTGAATGAAGTGATTCAGCAATAAGGTAGCCATACCGTTCTCATGTTTTGCATTAATATTGGGCCCTTTGGATTTTGGAAATAGGTGACACATTTAGCCATAATTCCTCTTAAACTAAAACATGAGTAAAATTACACTGATATTCAGTATAAATTCTCCAGCTTCAGAGGAATTCTGAGTAAAACATCTTTCATATTTTAAGAAACAGGAGATCATTTCAGAAAATAATTTCTGTCTTAAGGCCTCTTACGTGTGGAAAGCGCTTTTCTAAAGTTATGAGTGTGCTTGACCTCTCTAAGGTGTAAGGGAGAATGGAGGTCTACACCAAAGAGGTGAATGGTGTTTCAATTGCGAAGAAAATAGGAAACTAGCAAACCCAGTCAAGGCCAGTCCTTCCATTAGGCGAGTTAGACAATTAGAATGGAAGCAGAAGGCGGCCAATTCAGCCATGGCCGCCCACCTCCAAACACTGCAGGCTGAGTATATAGCATAAGAACATAAGAAATGTCATACTGAGTCAGAGCAAGCCCAGTATCCTGTTTCCAACAGTGGCCAATCCAGGTCACAAGTACCTGGAAGGTTCCCAAAAAGGCATGGGTTTACCATTTTGGTGGCTCTTCAACTACAACTACTACTACTGATCATTTGCTGGCGACCCAAATTGCACACAACTTTCAAGATGCACCATGGAACGATACAGAGGCATTATAATATGCTTGGTTTATTCTTCATTCCTTTCCTTATGATTCATAGCATTCTATTTGCTTTCTTGGCTGCCGCTCCACAATGAGCAGCGGGTTTCGATGTATTATCCGCGATGATGCCTAAATCTTTTTTCTTTATAATGGTTCTACCATTTTGCCATACTGTAGTTTCCTGGATCACCCCTGAAACCCTTTTTAAAAATTGGCATTATATTATATATCTCTAATCTTTAGGTACTATAGATGAAGTGTGAATAAACAGGTGGACAAAGGTGAGTCTGTTGATATAGTGTATCTGGACTTTCAGAAAGCCTTTGACAAGGTCCCTCATCAGAGACTTTTGGCAAAACTAAAGAGTCATGGGATAGGAGGCAGTGTACTACTGTGGATCAGGAACTGGTTAAAAGATAGAAAGCAGAGGTTTGGGCTAAATGACCATTTTTCCCAATGGAGAAAGGTGAATAGTGGTGTACCCCAGGGATCTGTGCTGGGTCCGCTGCTTTTTGACATATTCATAAATGACCTGGAAAGTGGAATAACAAGTGAAGTTATCACATTTGCAGATGACACAAAACTATTTAAAGTTGTTAAAACCCAAGAGGATTGTGGAAAATTGCAAAAGGATCTTGATAAATTAGAAGACTGGGCATCAAAATGGCAGATGAAATTTAATGTGGACAAGTGCAAAGTTATGCACCTAGGGAAGAACAACCCAAACTATGATTACACAATGCAAGGTTCCACATTAGGAACCACCACCCAGGAAAAAGATTTAGGCGTCATTGTGGATAACATGTTAAAACCCTCGGCCCAGTGTGCAGCGGTAGCCAAGAGAGCAAATAGAATGCTAGGTATCATAAGGAAAGGAATGGAAAATAAAACAAAAGATATTATAATGCCTCTATATCGTTCCATGGTGAGACCGCACCTTGAATATTGTGTGCAATTCTGGTCACCGTATCTTAAAAAGGATATAGAGTTATTAGAAAAGGTTCAGAGAAGAGCCACCAAAATGGTAAAGAGGATGGAAGGATATTCCTATGAAGAAAGGCTAAAAAGGTTAGGGCTCTTTAACCTGGAAAAGAGACGGCTCAGGGGAGATCTGATAGAAGTCTATAAATTAATGAACGGAGTGGAACGGGTAAACGTAGATCGATTGTTTACGTTATCAGAATATAGAAAGACTAGGGGACATGCAATGAAGCTACAGGGTAAACTATTTAAGACTAATAAAAGAAAATATTTTTTCACTCAACGTGTAATCAAACTCTGGAATTTGTTACCGGAGGATGTAGTAAAGGCTGTTAGTGTAGCTGGGTTTAAAAAAGGTTTGGACAAGTTCCTGGAGGAAAGGTCCATAAACCATTATTAAGAAGGGACCCAGGATATCAATGCTTGACCCAGTACAAGCATTGCGGAACCTGTGTCTTTTGGGGAAACTGCTAGGTACATATGACCTAGATTGGCCACTGTTGGAAACAGGATACTGGGCTTGATGGACCTTGGTCTGACCCAGTATGGCATATCTTATGTTCTTATGATTTTAATGATATAGTTCATAGATCACTAATAGTAGATCTGCCTCCTTTCCCCTCTCCCTCTGTGGTCCACGCCCTCAGACCTTCTGGGCGCAGCTCTTTCTTTCTTTTACTGAAAATTGAAAATGAACCTGCTGGAGGAGGCTTGTGGTCAAGCATGTTGAATGAGCTGTGGGATGTACCACAAGGATGAAGAAGGTGAGGAGATGGACCTAAGAGGTTGAGGTAGGCTAAGAATCAGTAGAATGGGATAGGAGTCTGTGGAGACAAAGAAAGGAGACAGGTTTTTGAAGGGGTAAGAGAGGGTAGAAATGGAGCAAGTGAAAGGGAGAATGGGAAGGATACAAAGAAAGAGCAGGAGTGGATGAGTAGTCTAGTGGTTAGAGTAACTGCCTAGTACCCAGAAGATCAAGGGACTGATTTCCACTGGCACTCCTTGTGACCTTGGGTAAGTCAGTTAACCCTCCATTGCCTCAGAAGAAAGGACTCACAATCTATTTCTGATCATACTTCCAAGAAAACCCAGGAGTTGGTGGCTCACCAGGAGTCAATATTGACTGATAGGCAGTTAAAAAAAAGTAGGAAAGAGACAGAAGAAATAGGCTGCAGGCAGGGGATTAGATGAGTGACATGGAAGGAGTTGGGGCTGGTGAAGGAATGAGAAACAGAGGAAGGTAGATCCAAGTTGGTGAGAGAGTGGGAATGGAAATGGAGGACCTATGAGGGGAATTGAAGACTGAGGAAGAAATAGTGAAAGACCAGAAGGTAAAAAGGAAAAACTCAAAGGAGGAGATGGAAAACTGCTAGATAGGTGAGAAATAAAAGGAGGAGACTGAAGACTGCAGCATAAAGAGAAGGGGGTAAGGAGATAGAAAATCTAGCTTTGGATGTATAGACAGACTGAGGAAATGGAAAAAAAGATGAAAGATCATTTTCAGAGAGAAATAAAGAGGAGAAGGAAAGAAGACAGAGGAAAATATAGAAAAAGAGATCCTGGAGAATGGCTCAACTAGAAGAAAATACAAAAAAGAGATCAGGCCCATTAGAAAAATAAAAGGATCAGAAAACAAAGGTACAGGCACAAAAAAATAATTTTATTTCAATGGGTCAATATTCAGCAGCAGCAGTTTTTTAAAATGCTGGCCGCCGCGGCAAAAAAAAAAAGAAGTGAATATTCAACACTGGTATCTGGCTAGTGGAGGTGCTAAATATCCAACAGTTGCCAATCCAGGTCACAAGTACCTGGCAGGTTCCCAAAAAGGCACACAGGTTCCACAATGCTCGTCCTGGGGTAAACAGTGAATTTCCTTGGTCCTCTTTAATAATGGTTTATGGATCTTTCCTCCAGGAACTTCCCAAGGCCTTTTTAAACCCAGCTACACTGACAACTTTTACTACATCCTCCAGTAATGAATTCCAGAGGTGGCTTTATTGTGTGTCCTCGTCTTTCTACTTTTCGATGGCATAAACAACTAATCTATGTTTACCTGTTCCACTCCATTCATTAATTTATAGATCTCTATCATATCCCCCCTCAGCTGTCTCTTTTCCAATTTGAAGAGCTCCATCCTCTTAAGCCTCTCCTTATAGGGGTATCCTTCCATCCCCTTTACCATTTTTTGTCGCTCTTCTCTGTACATTTTCTAATTCTGCTATATCCTTTTTAAGATATGGTGGCCAGAATTGCACACAATATTCAAGGTGCAGTCGCACCATGGAACGATACAGAGGCATTATAATATCCTTGGTTTTATTCTCCATTACTTTTATTATGATACCTAGCATTCTATTTGCTCTCTTGACCGTCGCTGCACACTGGGCAGAAGATTTCAATATATTATCCATGATGACATCTAAATCTTTTTCCTGGGTAGTGGTTTCTAAGGTGGTACCTTGCATTGTGCAACCATAGGTTGTTCTTTCCAAGGTGCATAACTTTCACTTGTCCACATTAAATGTCATCTGTCATTTGGACATCCAGTCTTCCAATTTATCAAGGTCTTCTTGCAATTTTTCACAATCGTCTTGCATTTTAACAACTTTGAATAATTTTGTGTCATCTGCAAATTTGAGCACCTCACTCATTATTCCTATTTCCAGGTCATTTATGAATATATTAAAAAACAGCAGACCCAGCACATATCCCTAGGATGCTCCATCTTTCTCCATTGAGAAACTTGGCCATTTAGCCCTACTCTCTGCTTTCCATTTTTTAACCAGTGCCTGATTTACTTTACTACACTGCCTCCAATCCCATGACTATTTAAGTCTCTCATGAGGGAAAGGCTGTCTGAAAATCCATATACACTATATCATCTAGCTCACCTTTGTCTACCTGTTTATTCACCTTCAAAAGATATAACAAATTAAGACAAGACTTTTCTTGGCTAAATCCATGTTGGCTTTCTTCCATTAAATTTTATTCTTTATAATGGTTTCAACCATTTTGCCCCAGAACCCGTTTTAAAAATTGCATTACATTGGCCATTCACCAATCTTGAGGTATTACAGATGATTTTAATGATAGTTCACAGATTACTAATAGGTCTGCAATCTTCAGCTTTCAGCTCAGCCAGAGTTGGTTGGTAAGCCTGAAACTCTCCCCAAAGCAATCTCTCCTTCTATGTCAGAAGTGACTTTGCAATCTGTATGGGTAATGTTGGTCGAACTGGATGTGATGGTAAGAAAATGTTCTCAAGATTTGTCTGCTTTAGTACAAACTGTAGACCATTTGCCTGCTTAACACGAATCGTTGACAAAAGAGATGCATCTATGGAAAAATATATAAAATACTGGTGATTGATCAGCTTTTTCAAGATAAGTTAACGATCTATCGTAAGCTTGAACAATTTGAAAATAAAATGTGACAATTAAATCTCAGGATTCTGAATTTCCCAAAGATTTTGAATATGTCACCAACTGGTTCAGTCAAGAAATATTTACTAATACCTGACAATGCCTTGCCTCCATTGAATAAAGCATATTTTTTTGCCTGTGGGAAAGCAACATCTAGGTGGGCTGGCAGACTTACTTACTTTAAAACATTTATATACTGCCAAGTGCAAAGCATTCTAGGCGATATACAGGCATCAATTAAAAACAAAATCAATTTTAAAAAAACCAAAAACCAAAAACAAAATAACCCTAGTCCATCCACATAAGGCAAACCCCATATCCATCCCCTACCAAGATTGGAGACATCTTTGGCGGAAGTAAAGGAAAGATCCTACTTAGTTAATGAACTTTATCTTTGAAATTGATTTGTCCAAAATTCTGTCTTTATATTTTAAGAAAATAGATGTACCACTTTTTGGTCAAACCTTCAGGATTTATCCTGATATATGCGGTTCTACCCAGGAGAGGAGGCGTTCCTTTCTGTCTGCGACGCAGGAGGCTCTGTCTTTGGGAGCGGCATTTTGATTACACTACACCTGCAAGTGTTTGGTTACCTATTCATATGTTAGATATGTTTTTTTCTCTCCAGAACAGCTCCATGCCTTTATGGACTTAAAGAAGATATCTGTCAATGCACCCTCTGATAAACGCTAGGAAGTGAGAAGGGTGCGTTATGTATTATCAAGAGTGTTCATCTTAAGCCATGTTACTTCCTGTTCTTTATTTACCTCTTCTTTCTGTTACTCTCCCTCCTTCACTACATTGATAGTCGTCTTAGTTTAAGAGAGCATTGTTTTGTTTGTTTTTTTATTGCAGTACTTTTTTCTTTTCCTTTTTCTAATTTGGATAAGGGTGTATAATGTCTCTCTTTACTGTTACTTGAACAAGTGAGTACTTGTGTATATTTTTGAAATTAATTAATAAAAATTGGCTTTTCTGTCCTGCTGAAGAGTTGTAGTGTGGCGGTAACCTTTATTCTCGCTTCAAAACAGTGAAGGACCACTAACAGGAAGCAACTGCTGAACACAATGATATCTTTGTTCGATACAGTGCTGCAAAACAAAACCTGCAGCTCAAATAATAAAACCTTGCCCTCCTCCAATGGTTTCCTTTAAGATCAAGTTTCTCTTTGTTTAAGAAAGGATTGGGTGTTTCTGCAGCCAGATGCCTTAAGAAAAAGTTATTGGAATGCTTTCTTATTTAATTTCTCTCCTTCCCCTATCCCCCCCCCCCCCCCGTGCTTTCCCCTCTGCGCCTTTGTGGTTTCTGTCCATGCAGCTCTTCATTAAGTTGAATCTGACTTTCTGAGCTTACTGGCACAGTGACTCTGTCTAGTTTGTTCAAGTACATTTTCTGCCAAGTCAGAGCAGTGTACGTTGCCCATATTATATGTAGGCTTGCTGACGTTCAGGCACTTCAACCCTCACAGCTGCCTGTTTGATTTTAGTTTTATTTCATCACTGCTCCTGTGAGCTTCAACGGCTTTGGTACCCAGTCACTAGAACAGATTGCAGACAATTTTTCCCCACTATATTATTATTTTACATTGGCTCTGTGTTTCCAGTTATTTGAACATTTACCAAACTGACTGGCAAAGCTTGCATGATTGATACTGAAACTTCCAAAAGCTGACAGTCTGAGGAACATGTGAGAGTAGTTGGATGTTTCTAGAGAATACAATCTTCATAAAAAGATGCTAAGACCAGCAGTGCGTGTGGTGTTGTGCTGCCACATGGGGCAAATGAGCATGTACAGAGGTGAGTTCTAATACAGAGTGCTGTTTTTCTGACTGTCCATGCGGCACAGAATTCTCAAAATATTCTGGTAGACTGTCAAAGATGGCAGGAAAGGTAAGATGGCTGTTAGACTCTGAGCTTCAGAGCCATTGGGAAGAAAATGACTTCTCCATCATTGTTTCCCTACCCCTTCTCCCCATAAAGCTATACCTAGTGTGTAAAAGCATGGTAAAGATTATAATTATAATTATTTATGCAGTCCTAAAAAATAGATTGATTTAAAAGTTTACTGGAAGTGCCTGTTACAGATGTTAACTTAAAGAGTGCCCCCACCTGGTTGCTAATTGATATTTTTCATTGGTTTCCTGTTCCTTAAACATATGGTGTTATTACCTTAAACCTATGGTGACAAAATTACGCATTGCATCATTGCGGTCTTTCACTAGCATGGTATGTTGAGGGAGGAATTGGAAATGTCCAGGTCAAGACATTCACAAGTCTCCTGGTAATTTAGAAATGGCTCTGCCAAACATGGAACCTTTTGTAAAATAGATAAATGGATGATGGCATATACACGTGCATTTGTTGGCATGTACAGAGCATTTGAAGTACTGTGTGAAATTCTGGACACTGCACCTTCAAAGAATATACAGCTGTGGTCAACATTATTGGCACCCTTGCAATTCAACCCCTGACGGCCCAATTCTGACCGGTGAATAACGAGGATATATGTCCCAGCGGGACGTCCAGCCCTGCTATCCGTCAGGACCATATTTTGCCCAAGTGCCCCCTGCATGTACAGTGCCACTGTGCGTGTAGCGCTGGATGGGAGGCAGCATGGTGGGTGGAGAGTGAAAGGAGCACGGGCGGGCCAGGCACCTGGACGTACAGGGCCAATTCAGTTCATGGCCCTATATGTCCGGCGGGCGGAAGATGGCTGCGCTGCTTATCCCACCTCTGAGGTGGAATAAGCAGCAGCGATGGTGGTGGTCTGGCCTGGCAGCTCCCCAATAGCAGAGCAGCCATGGCAGGTGAAGCCCCTCTGCTCAATCCTGGCCCTGACAGTGCCTGCTGAGGGTTGAGTGGCAGGGAAAGCCGTGATTGGCAGGGAAAGCCTGCTGGATGCTCCGGTGCCATGGTGACAGGACACCATGGCATGGCACACAAGCAGGGGATAGGGTGGGCTGGATAGGGTGTTGCGAGGACATATCACACTGTGGGATATGGGTATTGCCGGGCTGTCTGGATGCCCGATTCTGCAGCTGCAGGCCATCTAGCTCCCATGGTTGCAGAATCCAGTATTATTTTGGGCCATCAAAGAGCCCATCTCTATCACCTATCAGCAATATGATACATGTCACTCCAGATAACAGATCCAGGAGATCTGTGACATTGAACTCCATTGACCTTCCGAAACTCCTTACGAAATGCTCTAAATCAACAGCGTCTAGAGCCTTCTCACTGTTTGCGCCCAGAGCCTGGAATGCCCTTCCACCTGAAATCAGAGCCATCACAAGCCTAATGACGTTCAGAAAGGCCTTAAAATATCATCTGTTCCTAATATACTACCCGGAAGCTACTCCGAATGAACATAGCCCTCATGCTGGTCTTTCCCACTTGACCCCGGTAGAAAATGGCTAATCATGACGGTTCATACTTGCACACTCTATCCATACCGTATTTATATTACTTGTGATTTATTTATTTACCACTTCCATGTAATTAACCAAATAAATATACCATGTATATAGTCAACCTTGTTTACCGCCATGTTCTTGTATATAGTTAACCCTGTTTACTGCCAGGTTTTTGTACCTTGTTCATTGTAAAAAATCAATGCTGACCATGTCATTGTGTTTAAATTTGTTCAATGTAAACCACACTGATTAAAAGAGCGCGGTATATAAGAAATAAAAATAAATAAATAAATAATAAATAAATTTTGGCCGTCCAGATGGTCCAGACATGCTCCTTCCTGAATCAGGCTCCGTATGTCCAATATCTCCTGAAAAAACAAAAGTGGCCAGTAAAAAGTCTTTGGATTAGATATACATACATATTTGACACATAAAAGAATCAAATAAAACAAGACCAATTAAAAAACGAAATGGTATAAAAACTGGGACATTGCCAGGTCTTTATCTTTATTAAAAACTTGATATACCGCCCTAGTGGACAATGCCTCAAAACGGTTTACAGTATCTATAAAATTAAAAGTAAAAATGAAAGGAACACCAGAGATTGACAGGACAGAAGAGGATAGAAATCAGAGAAGGTCTAGAGGGTGTCTCAGGTCAGAGGGGAAGTGGGCGGGTGGCGGGTGACTTGTTGAGAACTACTGTGGGAGAGGTCAAAGGCAATCTGAAAAAGTTGTGTCTTCAGCAGTGTTTTGAATTTGACAAAGTGGTTTCAGAGCAGAGAGTAGGAGGTAGAGAGTTCCATAATGAAGGACCCAGGTAAAAGATGGCTGACTTCCGAGTCTGTTCAAGATGTGCCTTGGTGGCCGCAGGGAGGACCAGACAGTTGACATGGATGGCTCTGATGAGGCAGTGGGGGGTATGAAATTGGAGCAGATCAGATAAATACTGTGGGGTCCCAGTGTTAAGACCTTTGTGAACAGTAATAGAATGTTATAGTTGATACGGTATTGAAGAGGAAGCCAGTGCAGATGAATTAGGAGAGGGGAGACGTGGTCACGAGTGAGAACACATGCGGCAGTATTTTGTATAAGCTATAGGCAACGTAGCTGATAATGAGGAAGGCTTGCAAGTACACCATTACAGTAGCCCAGTCTTGAGATGACCAACGAGAGAAGGAGAGTTGTGAAGGAGGAGGTTGTGAGAAAGGGATGGACCGCATGACCCTGTCAGAGAAAAAAGAAGGAACGTTGGACCAGGGTTGTCACATGATCATGGAAAGAAAAAGAAGAGTCCAGCAGGACCCCCAGGTATAGGAGAGAATGGACAAAAGGAATAGGAGTGGAGGCAATGTGGGGCGCAAGCAACGAACAGGGTGTATGGCAACTAAACCAGATGGCTGCTGATTTGGTGGGATTAAGATGAAGACGATTCATAGACAACCAGGAATGTATACTATTTAAACATAAGTTTATGGAGGAAAGATCTGGTGATTGGAAATTGGTATGATATAGCAATATGATGTCATCCACAAAGAAATATGATATGCTGGACTGTTGAATGAGTAGTGCCAATGGTGCCATAAAGATGTTAAAGAGTAATGGGGCCAACACCGAGCCCTGGGGCACACCGCAGGTGAGAGGAAGTGTAGAGGAAGAAACCGGCCCACATGAAACAGAGAAGGAGTGAGCAAAAGGTAGGACCTAAACCAATCTAGTACAGTACCCCGGAGACCATATTCCTGAAGACGTGAAAGCAAGAGAATATGATCAACCAAGTCGAAAGCTGCAGAAAGATCTAATGAGACAGCAAGGGAAACGTCACCTCGATCGTGCCCTATGTGAATTTCATTGAGAAGTGCAAAAAATATAGTCTCAGTACTGTATCCAGTACAGATACCTGACTGTCGAGGGTGAAGAGCATGCATTGAATCTAGGTGGGAGGATATCTGCATAAAGATAAGTTTCTCCAAAACCTTTGACAAAAAAGGGCGTCATTTACATGTACAGAGGGATCCAGATTGGGTTTCTTCAATATGGGGCGGATAATGGCATGTTTCCATAAAGAGGGAAAAGTACCGTAGGAGACACTGCAATTGCATTAGCAAGGATGGTAGGAGGGCAAGAGACGGAACCACTGTTGGGGAATAAGATCAGAGGGACAAATGACCTTGTGGGATGAGATAATAACCTTTGAAAGCTCATGCAAAGTAACTGGCCGAAAAGTGGACCATGTGTGGGAGAGAGAGGCCAGAACACCAGGGGAGGAAGGCGGAAGGGAGAGAGATGGTGGCATGGGCAGAAGGGAAAAGTGGAGTATTGCAACCTGGGCCTGGAAAATGAGCCAGGCAGTCTGGGGAAGGGGAGGAAGCCGATGCAGTAGAAGACAGGCAGGTAGCTGAAAGGGAGTGGAGTATAGATAAAAGCTGCCTGGAGGAGTTGGCCACAGAAGAAATCCTGTTTGAAAAGTAAGTCTTCTTAGCATCATGTAGACATGCTCTATAGTGGTAGTACTGCCGTCGGAAATCTTGCAGGGTAGCGCTAGAGGGATGCCGACACCAAAGGTGCTCAGCCTTGCGGAGATATCTCCTGAGAAGTGAGAGACCAGAGCTAAACCAAGGGTGATGCTAAAGGTCATGATTATTGGCAAACAATTGAAATCAATTTGAACAGAAGAACCACATTACCATTGCAGTAAAATTAGATGCACCTGTGATCAATTGTCAGTACTTACATAACTTGAATCAACCAATGAATGATGGCTCTAATGTTTAAAATGGCCACATTCACTCCCTGTTCCATTTTCATAATAGTAAAGACAGAAAAGCTGCCTGAGACCTTCAGAAAAGCCATTATCACCAAACATCAAATTTCAAAATGGGGAACAAGGCCATCTCCAAAGACCTTGGGATTCCTGTGTCTACATTTCGCAATGTTATTAAGAAGTTTTTTGCTCATGGAACTGTCAAGAACTTCCCAGATATCTTCACAGGTTAGTGCGAACTGTTGGAAAAACACCACGTACAACATCCAAACAGCTTAAAGCTGACCTGGAGCAATCTAAAGTGACAGTTTCAACATGCACTATATGCTGCACACTAAACAAAGAAGGACTTCATGGGCAAAGGCCAAAGAGGACCCAACTTCTCAAAGACAGAAATAAAAAGGCATGCCTGATGTTTGCCAAACTGACCTTCAGAAACCACAATCCTTCTGGGAAAATGTTCTGTAGACAGATGAAACCAAACCTGAGCTCTTTGTCAATGCAGACCAGCAGTACATTTACAGGCAAAGAAATGAAGTTTATAAGGAAAAAAACACCCTTCCTGCAGTTAAATATGGTGGAGGTTCCATAATATTGTGGGGCTGTTTTGCTGCCTCAGGAACTGGAGGCCTGGAATGTATTAAAGGCAGGGCCAGCCCGTCCATTGAGCAAGAATGTTTTTTGCACAGGGCACCGCGTTTCAGGGGGCCCCGCGCAAAGAACATTCTGCTTTTTTAAAAATTAAATTAAAAAAAAAAAAAGCTGAGGGGCTGATGGGAAAGTCTGGCAGAGGGGGCCCCATAGGACACTCCATTCTGCTGCTGCTGCTGCTGCTGCTGCGGCGGCAGCGGCAGCAGCAGCCAGCTTTTTTTTTTTTTAAATTTTCCATGAGCCCATGGGGGGGGGGGTTAGGACTGGGAATGGGCTATGGAGGGGGTTAGGACTTGACTTGAGGTGGGCTGTGGGCTGGGGTTAGGACTGGTAATGGGCTATGGGGGGGTTAAGACTGGTAATGGGCTATGGGCTGATGGGGGCTGTCTGGAAATGGGATGATGGGGGTTAGGACTGGTAATGGGCTATGGTGGGGTTAGGACTGATAATGGGCTATGGGGGGGCTAGGACAGGAAATGGGCTGATGGGGAGGGGTTAGGACTGGTAATGGGCTGTGGGCTGTTGGGGGGGGTTAGGACTGGTAATGGGCTATGGGGGGTTAGGACTTGACTTGAGGTGGGCTGTGGGCTGGTGGGAGGGATAGGACTGGTAATGGGCTATGGGGGGGGGGTTAAGACTGGTAATGGGCTGTGGGCTGATGGGGGCTGTCTGGAAATGGGGTGATGGGGGGCTAGGACTGGTAATGGGCTATGGTGGGGTTAGGACTGATAATGGGCTATGGATAAGTACTGATAATGAGTTCTTTTTATAAACATCAGAATGTTCTTCCAGACTAGCAAGTCTACTTCGTATCTCTTCTTCCCCCAAAGAAATATCCGAAATGTTTTTCTCCAAAACAGTCACAGCATCGGCAGTAGATTTTACCTTTGTGGTTAAGGAAGAAACATGTAGAAATAAGGCCTCTCCCAACGAAGCGATAGCGGTCCAGATGGATTCCAATGTGAAATTCACAGGACGTTGCAAAGAAAATACAGCGTCCATATTCAAAGCTGTGTCCTACACTTCCAAATGTGTCTGATGAACAACCCGCGACGCAGTAAAACCAGACTGCATCGCGCATACTTCTCCTTCAGGGACCAAGGAAGATGAAATAACTGGGAGCTTGCTCTTAGCTCCACTCTCCAGCTCCACCAACGCATCTCTTTCTGGCCCACCCGAGGCACCACCGACCCCCGACATAACAGGGGAGGGGATCTCCAGAAAGCCCTCAGGCAATGCGTGCGTGCGGGAGACCTTGGACACCGGGCTCAACAATGGGGAGAGAGATAACACCGAAGTGGTTGCCGAGCTGTCCCGCTCCGACAAAACCGCTAACCGGCAATCACCACCGTCAGCGTCTGAACCCCGAGTAGCACGAACAAGATAAGCGTCTAAAGGCCCAGAAGAAACAGGCGTCGAGGCAGCAGAGGGTTGGGGGGGCACCGGCCCTGATTTGCCTTTTCGCTTCCTCCCCATAAGAAAACCGTGCTCACGCGGAACGCCAGGCTGCCACCCTTTTCTTTTTTTTTTTTCCTTTTTTAGGGAGATTTAGGAAAATTGACAATTCGTAAGTTATTTACACAAGACACATTTTCCAACTGTTCCAATCTCATAAGTACTGATAATGAGTTCTTTTTATAAACATCAGAATGTTCTTCCAGACTAGCAAGTCTACTTCGTATCTCTTCTTCCCCCAAAGAAATATCCGAAATTTTTTTCTCCAAAACAGTCACAGCATCGGCAGTAGATTTTACCTTTGTGGTTAAGGAAGAAACATGTGGAAATAAGGCTTCTCCCAACGAAGCGATAGCGGTCCAGATGGATTCCAATGTGAAATTCACAGGACGTTGCAAAGAAAATACAGCGTCCATATTCAAAGCTGTGTCCTCCACTTCACAAGCTGATAAGGTATCCACCAATCACCAATACCTTATCAGCTTGTGATGTCACTGCCCTTCTGACGTCTCTCTCAGCTGTGATTTAAGTGGAACTGGACTGGAGCAAAGTTCATTCGCCTGAGGAAGAGCTGAGAAGCCACATGGCTTGAAACACTGATTGGTGTAGCGTGAACTTTGCGCTGGACTGATTTCCAACCGTACCATGAGAGTGAATGGATTATCTGGCACTACAAAAGGAAGATCTAATCTCTGCTAACCACGGAAGGATATTTCCAACTTAAGTTAAGTGGAATGGATGTGGTGTTGGTTGGGACTATTGAGTTGTTAAATACAGATTAGACAGCTAACTAGTGCTGCCAGTTCTGTTGTTTTGGCCTTCGGGTCACTTTTAAATTGAATAAAAAGGAGGGCTCACTTCGAGAGCAGGAAAGTTCCTGTTCACGGTGAGTGATCCGACAAAAATTGGTAATAAGGTATAGGATTTAAATTCACATAATAGAGTTTATGGTATTTTTGGGAAATAGGTAGGTGTTGCAGTTCCAATAAATATGGGCTGTGTTTGAAATCAAAGTACATTTTTGGACAGTTGGGACTGATTTTTTGGGGTGTATTTTCTAGTACTTAATGGGTTCTAAATGGGCAGCGTTTGTAGTAGTTCCTAATGTGCCTGGCGGTTGGCACTGGATTATAGTAATGTAGAAATCTTTTAGTCTTTCATTATCCATACACTTATTAAGAGATATGTTTACTAAAAGTTAGTGTATGGTAACATTATGCAAATATTTATGCAAATAAGGCACTTATGCAAATGAGGCCCCGCACCGAGTCTCCGCACATGGTCCCGCACCCCCCTTGGGCCGCCCCTGATTAAAGGAATCATGAAATCAGAGGACTACCAAGGTATTTTGGAGTGAAATGTGCTACATAGTGTCAGAAAGCTAGGTCTGAGTTGAGGGTCATGGGTCCTCCAGCAAGATAATGACCCAAAACATACATCCAAAAGTACAAAAGAATGGTTAAAAAGGAACACATGGACTGTTTTAAACTGGCCAGTAATGAGTCCTGATCTCAATCTAATTGAGAATCTTTGGAAACAGCTGAAATCTGCCATTGGTAAAAGGAATCCTGGAAACATTCATGAGCTGGAACAAATCACAGTTGAAGAGTAGGAGAAACTACCAGCAGACGAAACTTATAGATGGCTACAAGAAACGTTTGGAAGCTGTCTTCACTGTCAAGGGTTGTGCAACCAAATATTAGTGAAGGGTGTCATTTTTCCTGTCCAGGTCAGATTTTTATTTTTTTTTCAGAAATTAGTAATAAGTTGCACAGACATCTCTTTTTTTGTTGTATAACTTTGGACATACTATTAAAATATTATGACATACAGTTGGAATATTTCCAATTATTTCTCAAGTTATTGTACACAACATACCTAAAATGCAAGGGTGCCAATAATGTTGACCACAACTGTAAATAAGAAGAGGGCAGTTACAAAATAGTCACTGCTCTTCGTCATAATGCATATGGGGACAAACCTAAAGATCTCAATATGCACACTTTGGAATTAAGGCGGGAGTGCAAGATATGAAAGGGATGTTTAAATTTCTCTGTGGCATAAATGCATAGGAGGATGGCCTCTTTTAGTTATTGCTATTTTTTTTAATTTAATGTTTATTAAGTTTTACAACTGTAATCCAGAATCATCTGAATAAGGATAAGAACATATATACAGGTATCATGACATAATAAAGAAAAAATCATACATATAAGGTTTAGACCACCAGAAACTAACCCCAATAAGGTTCCATTAAAGAAATAAAAACAAGGAAAAAAAAGGGCGGGAACCACTTACTAGAATGGAAAACCCACCCTTACCACACCATCATACGAGCATAGTTAACAATATGGCAGCCAGTACAGGAACTAAACCCACCCATCACCCTCCTTGCCCTGAAGAAATTGCACTAATTGCTGGGGTTCAAAAAAAATAAACTGCTTAGACTGAAATAATACCAAACATTTACATGGATATTTTAATCTAAATTGTGCACCCAGGGCGGTAGATCTTTGACGTAAAGCCAAAAACTCTTTCTGCCTTTTCTGGGTATCCCTGGAAAGATCAGGAACAATGGAAATTTTTGACCCCATAAATTGAGAAACAGACATTTTCCGGAAATATAATCTAAGGACAGCTTTTCGATCAGACTCAAATGCAAAGCAAACCAAAAGTGTAGCATGCCCGGTCACCACTTCCAGGGAGCTCTCTAGAAACTCCGTAAGGTCCAATTGGTCAGTTCCAGCAGCACCCTCAGGGCCCCTCTCCACACCCGCTTCCCCAGATGAAATCGCCACATACTGGGTTCTCACAATAGGAGGCAAAGATTCAGCAGGCATCAGTAGGACCTCTGACAAGTACTTACGGAGCAGACCCATAGGATCCATTAATGGAGACCTTGGAAAGTTTAAGAACCTCAAATTATTCCGTCGTAACTGATTATCCATGAACTCCAAACGCCATGCATAGATCGTTCGCTCACTGGATTGGGCTCCTCCCAAGGTCTGTAGATCTTCCACTTGGGCTTCCAGCCGTGTCACTCTAGCGGCCTGCCCCGCCAAATTCGTCTCCACCGTGGAACACTGGCCTTTAAGGACATTCAAATCCTGAGAAAAAATATCCATAATAGGGAGCAGGGACCTTTGCAGTGATGAGGCTTCCCATAAGCTCTCTAAAGTCACCTGTGCCAGTTTTTCTAACATGCACATCGCCCGGGATGCCAAAGTATCTGGGGAGCTGAACTTCCACTGCTCCAACCCAAAGCTGACTCCAAGGGAGGCATTAGATACCCTGCCCCCCACCGAAGCAGCTACCACACTCGGCGTTATCTTCGGAGAGGCGCCCCCCCGCTGTGACTGCGTCCTCCCGACCCGGAGGCACTCCTTCCCACAGCCCCTCCTCTGGACTCCTTCCGGACTGTGGCGGCAACACCTGAACGGGGCTCAGATCAACCCCGTTGCTCAGATCTGCCAAACTCGTTGGCAGGTCCGCCAAAGCCATAGCCGACACCATCGGTGAACAAAATGTGGCAATGGACGACTGGATCAAGCCGCCTCTGGGGGAAGAGGTAATGGGGGGCTTAGCTGACCGCTGCTTCCTCTTTTTCCCCATCAGGACCGACCAGATGCCAAAACTCTCCACACTCCTCACATGGCGTCCTACTCCGCCGCCATTTTGGAACCCCTGATCTCATTGCTATTTATTTTATTGTGTGAATTTTGTCTGCATTTATATTTAGTTATTTCTCTTTATTTGTAGATTGCTTTGCTTTTTTGGAATCTGGACGTCTGTTTTACCTGTAACTTTCTACCTACATTCTAGTTCTTTGCTGAATCTGCTAGTTCTCTCTGTGCCTTTATTTTTCTTCATACTCCACAACTAGAAAATTAAATCTTGCCACCATTATTAAACTTGACACATTCCTTCAGATCTGTTGACTTTTTAAATCCCTCCCTCCCCCATACTCTGAATTTCATATATAGTGTTCCTCTGGCTTGTTAGCAGTGTTATTACCAGGTGCATTCCAACTCTTTGAGACTTCCTCTTCAGCCTTGCTATAATCACATCATATCTACTGTGGAGGAGTGGAGGAGTAGCCTAGTGGTTAGAACACTGGTTCAGTAACCAAGCAACCAGGGTTCAAATCCCACTAGCACTCCTTGTGGCCTTGGGCAAGTCACTTAACCCTCCATTGCCTCAGAAGAAAGACCTGGCAATCTACTTCAGGTGACACTGCCAAGAAAACCCAGGAGCTTCTGGGTCATCAGGAGTGACTCAAAGGCACACATTGCATTGCATCTACTGACATCCATAATTCCTCTTCCCCATCCAGCCCTATGACTCCACACTACTTATTCCTCTTGATACTAATTCCCCTCAGTCTTTTTCCTTCATTCATACAATTTCCAAGTCCAAATAACTAACTCCTACTTTTTTCACCCCTCCAGCCATTTTGTCTTCTACACTATCATCTGCTCTTCAGTTTCAACATTTTCATCTTCTCATTTATCCATCTCTACTCTATTTGAGAGCACCCTATCTTCCCCACTATTGTGCCTCCTCTTCTCTTCCCTGTACCCTCCTTCCCTTGCTCTTATCTGGGGATATCAGTACCAATCCTGGAATCTCTCACATTCCCTTAACTGATCCAACTGCAACCCTCTAATCTTATTCCATCTTTTATTCCTTTCTCATGCATCCTGTGGCATGTCCACTTTCTCTCTCCAACAACAAACTTACCTACATTCAGAATCTCTTTATCTCTAATACTCTTCTGCTTCTCCCTGAAGACTCTTTGTCAAGGAGGCTGCCTTTTCTTCCATACATACCACCCATAAGAACATAAGTTATGCCATACTGGGTCAGACCAAGGTCCATCAAGCCCAGTATCCTGTTTCCAACAGTGGCCAATCTAGGTCATAAGTACCTAGCAGTTTCCCCAAAAGACACAGATTCCACAATGCTTGTATTGGGTCAAGCAGTGATATCCTGGGTCCCTTTTAATAATGGTTTATGGACCTTTCCTCCAGGAACTTGTCCTAACCTTTTTTAAACCCAGCTACACTAGCAGCTTTACTACATCCTCAGGTAACAAATTCCAGAGTTAGATTACACGTTCGGTGAAAAAATATTTTCTCTTATTAGTCTTAAATAGTTTACCCTGTAGCTTCATTGCTTGTCCCCTAGTCCTTTCTATATTCTGATGATATACCCGTTCCACTCCATTCATTAATTTATAGACCTCTATCATATCTCCCCTCAGCCATCTCTTTTCAAGGTTGAAGAGCCCTAGCCTTTTCAGCCTCTCTTCATAGGGGTATCCTTCCATCCCCTTTACCATTTTGGTGGCTTTTCTCTGTACTTTTTCTAATAATGCTATATCCTTTTTAAGATACGGTGACCAAAATTGCACACAATATTCAAGATACAGTCGAACCATGGAATGATACAGAAGCATTATAATATCCTTTGTTTTATTTTCCATTCCTTTCCTTATGATACCCAGTTGGCCATGGTGGTGGTGTTGGGTCATTACTACATAAGAACAAAAGAAAATAAGATATGCCATACTGGGTCAGACCAAGGTCCGTCAAGCCCAGTATCCTGTTTCCAATAGTAGCCAATCCAGGTCACAGTTTCCCAAAAAGACCCACAGGTTCCACAATGCTTGTATTGGGGCAAGCAGTGGATTTCTTGGGTCCTTTTTAATAATTGTTTATGGACCTTTCCTCCAGGAACTTGTCCAAATCTTTTTTAAACCCAGCTATACTAACAGCTTTTACTACATCCTCTGGTAACGAATTCCAGAGTTTGACACGTTGAGTGAAAAAATATTTTCTCTTATTAGTCTTAAATGGATTACACGTAGTTTCTTTGCATGTCTCCTAGTCTTTCTACTTTTTGAAGACAGAAACATTTACCCATTCCACTCCATTCATTAATTTATAGACCTCTATCATATCTCCCCTCAGCCATCTCTTTCCAGGTTGAAGAGCCCTAACCTTTTAAACTTCTCCTCATAGGGGTATCTTTCCATTCCCTTTACCATTTTTGTCACTCTTCTCTGTATCTTTTCTAATTCTGCTATATCCTTTTTAAGAGCTAGCGACCAGAATTGCACACTATATTCAAAGTGCAGTCGCACCATGGAATGATACAGAGGTATTGTAATATCCTTGGTTTTATTCTCCATTCCTTTCTTTATGATTTATAGCATTCTATTGGCCCTCTTGGCTGCCGCTGCACTCTGGGCGGAGAGTTTCCACAATGACACCTAAATCTTTTTCCTGCGTGGTGGTTCCTAATGTGGAACCTTGCATTGCATAACCATAGTTTAGGTTATTCTTTCCTAGTGCATAACTTTACACTCATCCACATTAAATTTCATCTGCCATTTGAACGTCCAGTCTTCTAATTTATCAAGGTCCTCTTGCAATTTTTCACAATCATCTTGGGTTTTAATAACTATTTGTCATCTGAAAATTTGATTACCTCACTCATTATTCCCATTTCCAAGTTATTATGAATATGTTAAAAAGCAGCAGACCCAGCACAGATCCTTGGGGTACTCCATATTCACCATTCTCCATTGGGAAAATTAGCCATTTAGCCCTACCCTCTGTTTTCTATCTTTTAATCAGTTCCTGATCCATAGTAGTACACTGCCTCCTATCCCATGACTTTTTAATTTCGTCACTATATCGACTGACTCATGTTTATCTACCTGTTTATTCACACCTTCAAAAAAAAAATAGATTAGTACGACAAGACCTTCATTGGCTAAACCCATTTTGGCTTTCTCCCATAAAACCATGACTATCTAGAAGTTCAGTAATTTTGTTTTTTATAATGGTTTTCTAACATTTTGCCCGATACTGCTGTCAGGCTCACCGGTCAGTAGTTTCCCGAATCATCCCTTGAACCCTTTTTAAAAATTGGCGTTACGTTGGCCATTCATCAAACTTGAGGTATTACAGATGATTTTAATGATAGTTCACAGATTACTAATAGTAGGTCTGCAATCTCATATTTCAGTTCTTTTGACACCCTTGGATGTACACCATCTGGTCCTGATGATTTGCTACTCTTTACCTTATCAAATAGTTGTAATATATCTTCCCGGTTTATTGATATTTCTTTCAATTCTTCTGATGCATAACCTTTAAATGATATTTTCTAATTCTCCCATCTTTTTTTTTTAGATTTCTAGCATTTGCATGCAGGCATTTTAGAAGTTGTATTTTATTCATAATAATCCAGTAATCAATTGACAGGGGTAATTTGGAATCTTTCAGCTCTGTCTGCTCTGTACTTAAGAGCATCTGGGTTACTTTTATCTTTATTGGAGCCCCTTTGTTGGGATGCCTTAACTTCTCACTTTTGCTAGTATTCTTCAAGGATACATCCTTCTGAACCATGCACTCCTGGGCGACTGTCTGCTTTTCCCTATTATCTAGTTTGAAAACTGCTTTATCTCCTTGTTAATCAGGATGGAACCAAGCTGCTAGTATTAACCTTTAAGTTGGAGCCCATACTTTAAGAAAAGACCCTCCCTTCCCCAAAATGTTGTGCAGTTTCTTACATATCCCAAACCCTCTTCCTTGCACCATCGTCTCATCCTTGCATTGAGACTCCGGGGCTCTGCCTGTCTTTTGGGTCCTGCCCATGGAACAGGAAACATTTCAGAGAATCCTACCTTGGAAGTTCTGGATTTGAACTTCCTATATAAAGCCAGAATCTCCCTCCCACGCTTTACTATGTTATTGGTACCAACATGTACCAAGACAGCAGGCTGCTCCCTGGCACTATCTAAGTCCTTGTCTAGATGGCACATGAGGTCTGTTACCTTTGCATCAGGCAGGCATTTTACCAGGTGATCCTCACATCCACCAGCCACCCAGCTATCTACATGCCTAATGATTGAATCACCAAATATAACGGTTGTCCTAACCCTTCCCTCATGGGCACTATCCCTCCTCAGTGTGAGAGGGTTCTACATCACCTAGAATATAGATTCTAAAAGCACTTGGAGGACAGGTCTCAATGTCATTTTAGAACCTCCTTTTTGTAGACATGGAAATGCTCAACTCATCTATAGAGCTTGGAAAAGTAGTTAGGGTAAAGCACACTATGCAGATGTGGATTCCTGATTTTTATAAAATCAATCCAAGTCTGGAAATAAAAAAGTGGACATTGGCATTTACACCTACCTCCAGACACAAATAAGTGCCTGCTGATAGGGGCAGATGTAAATGTTTACTTTGAAGGGGGAGGGGGCCCAGCTGCCCCAACCAAATATGCTTCCCCCACTGTATCAACCCAATCCCCCTTCCCACTCTCCCAGCAGCACTCTGACCCCCTCACACCCCCAAAACCACTAAGGCATTACATTGAGCCCTCTTCCCACTGAAGGCCTCTCCACCAACAGGTGAAAGCTCGACCCACTCCTTCGACAGCTCTCTTACGACTGTCTGGGCCCCTCCCTGATCTTATCAGGGCATTGGTGGTGAGCAGGAGCAAAGCCTACTCACTCTTGCTCTGCATGAGGTCCCTCTTCAGAATGGCATAGATGAAACACAGAAACAGAGAGAAACATTATTTATTTTAAAACACTTTTAGACCGCCATATGCACCAGCATTCAAGGAAGTTTACTACAAATATAAAAAATACAAAAATAAAAACAAACCCCCTCACCCACCCCACAACAAACAAAATGTCTGCGGACACATAGCCAAATGCTGCCCACCCCTGCCCGCCGATACCTAAGGAGGAAATAGGAAGGTCTTCAATGCCTTCCAAAGCACAACTAAATCAGTTTCTTTCCACAATCCCTCTGGCAGTATGTTACACCAGGTTGGGACTGCCACCATAAAAATATGCGCATGCCATCTGTGCAGTCATACCTGGTCAAATCCAGTTACGACCAACAACTGTACCTGACTGAATCATAAAGTTCTCCCGGGCTGATACCATTACTGTACCCTGCAGATAACTTGGTCCTAAACCCCTCACCACCTCATATCTGATGGCAGATAAAGTCCATATGGCCTATCCAGTCTGTCCTTCCATACCAACTACTAAGCTCCACAGTCCCTTTTTTTCATTCAGAGATCCTCTGCATTTGTCCCATGCTTTCTTGAATTTAGATGTAGTCTTTGTCTCTTGGGAGATTATCCCAGACATCTACCACTCCTTCCGTAAAGAAATATTTCCGCAAATTACTCCTGGGTATCTCATTTCACCTTCATACTATGTCCCCTCATTACAGAGCTTTCTTTCAATTGAAAGAGGCTCTCCTCCTTTGCATTTATGCCAGGGAGGTATTTAAACATCTCTATCATATCTCCTCTCTCCAGTCTTTCCTCCAAAGTACGTATATCGAGATCTTTAAGTCTGTCCCCAATGCCGTATTATGAAGCCCACTGACAATTTTGGTAACCACTCTCTGCATTAACTCCATCCTGTTTATATCCGTTTGAAGGTATGGTCTCTAGAATTGCACAAAATACTCCAAATGAGGTTTCAAAGGACTTCTATAGAGGCTCTATCACCTCTTTCTTCCTTGCTGGCACCTATGCACCTAAGCATCCTTCTGGCTTTTCCTATTGTCTTTTCTACCTGTTTAGCCACCTTAATATTATCAGAAACAACCACTCCTAGGTCCTGCTCTTCTTTTATTTATTTATTTAATGGTATTTATATACCGCCTTATCATTCAATCAAAGCGGTTTCCACGGCAAACAATCATGGGGGCAAATGTTTTCATGCAGTGTACAGTGTAGTGTGTATGTGTTGGCGGGGAAGTGATTAGAGTTGGTTTATATACATAGTGCGCTATTATACATCATGAGCTATTATACAGTCTTATATACAGTCTTTTTGTGGACAGAAGTACTTCACCCCCCCCCCCCCATACTGTACCGCTCCCTTGGATATTTTCAGCCCAGATACATGACCCTGCATTTTTTAATATTAAATCTCAGCTGCCAAACTCTCAACCGTTCTTCAAGCTTCGTAAGATCCCTCCACATGTTATCTATACCTTCCTGGGTGTCTACTCTATTGCAGAATTTGATATCATCCACAAAGAGGCAAATTTTACCTTACAGCCCTTCTGTACTATCACTTACACAAATGTTAAAAAGAATCGGACCAAGAACCAAAGCTCGCAAGACCATTAGGCAAACTAGGCAACTACCTAGAGCACCAATGGCCCAGGGGCAGTCTGCTGTCATCCCTCCCCTGCAGGTCCTAGAGTTAGTTCAAGGTGTTGGCATCCTAGGCAAACCTTGAGCTTCATGCCTCCTCTGGCGGTCAGAATCTATTGTTTAACTTTGAATGGCCTCTTTGCTGCTCCTAAGAAGCTTCTGCCCTATATGACTGCCTAGTTTGCCTAATGGTTGGCCTGGCCCTGCTCTCCAGGACCTGCGGCAGCAGCAATGGCCACAAAAACACCTACAGCGCCTACCCCACAACCTTGGCACAATGGGATTGTCTGCATCTGCCCCCTTGGACCTCCAATTCTGACTTCCTGTTTGCAATCAGGAAGTTGGGCATCGGAGGGGACAGAAGCAAACAGCTCCACAGTTCCGGAGCCACAAGGCAAGCACCGCACTGCAGCAGAACCCAGAGAGGGGTGGTAGCGGGCACCAGAGAGGGGGAGGGGTGGGCAAGGGATAAGGTTCGCCACGGGCACCTCATCTCCTTGCTCCAGCCCTGCCAAGGCCAGATCCCTGCAGAACACCACTGGTAACATCTTTCTCCACAGAATGAGCTCCATTTACCTGTTCCCTTTGTCACACCCCACTCAGCCACTTTATAACTCAGTCAATCACTTTAAGATCCATTCCTAGGGCACTCAATTTATTTGTAAGTCTCCTGTGTGGTACAGTGTCAAAGGCTTTACTAAAATCTAAGTACACCACATCTAGTGCTCTCCCTCATTCCAACTCTCTGGTCACTAATGAGATTTGTCTGAGAAGACCTCTCTTGTAAAACCATGCTGCCTCAGATCCTTCATTCCATTCTATTCCAGAAACCTCACTATCCTCTGTTTTAGCAGCATTTCCATTAGTTTACTCACCACAGAGGTTAGACTAACCAGCCTGTAGTTCCCAACCTCATCCTTACTTCTGCTTTTGTGTAAAGGGACCACAAGTGCCTTTTTCCAGTCCACTGGGACCACTCCTGACTCTAAAGAACCATTGAAAAGGTCGGACATTGGAGCCACAAGAACTTTCCTAAATTCTTTCAGTACTCTCAGATGTATCCCATCTGGCGCCATCGCTTTGTCTACCCTATTGGTAAGCTCGTGGTTTTGGCAGTACCGCAAGATTGCTGCTATCTCCATTTTGAAGAAAGACTCAATGCAGAGCAGAATTGAGTGGGCCTCGCTTCTGCTCCTGCTGACCACCAATGTCCCAGAAAGTCCAGGGATGGTCATCGGGAAGGGGGTGGAGGGATTTGGACAGTTGTGGAGGGGGGCCATCGAAGGAGGGGAGCCTTTGGGGGAGGGGGCTTGCTGTGATGCATTGGTAATAGGGGGCTGAAATGCTGCTGTTGGGAGTGGAAAAGGGAGCTTGATGTGATGCTGTGGCGGGGAAGGGAGGTAGTAGGACGGGGATCTGGATGTGGTCCTGGGTGGAGGGGGCCAGACCTATAGTGCAGCAATTTTAGGAGGCTTCTCCCATGTCTAAGTTGGGAGGGAGGAGATTTTCACGCAGTTGTTTCCCATGTACAGTCTCCTAAAATTGCTGCTCCTGCCAAACATGCAGGGACATACCCCTGCAGTCCTGCAGTTATTTTATGAGGGACTCTACATTTAGCAGAAACTCTTGTCATGTACAGGTCTAATTCTCCACATCCTGTGATGGATGTGGGGAATCCCCTCTCCACGTCTTTTCTAAAATTCCCTTTCACATAAATCAGGTCCCTAGTCTTGTGCAAGCTCAATGTAAAATTAAACTTACTTATTGTCACTTCTCAAAAGTCACATCCTGCTGAGTAATCATTTTTCCCCAAATTCCAAACAATTCTGTATTTAGTACAAGATTGAACACAAATATGCACACCCTCATTCCCCATCATCTCTCTCATGGGTTGAGACAAACCTTAGCACCCACTATCAATTCCCTCTCCAAATAAAATAGAAATTGTGCTCATAAACATTCCTGGTCACTCTTAACACAGCGCAACAGGCCTGTGCTTGTTGCCAGCCCCCAATGACACACAATCACAGTAAGGGTGGAGTTGCAAAGCTACCCAGTTCTAGAGAGATTTTAAGCCAGTCCTGGATTTCTGACAGTCTCATTCTGATGCATTATAAGACCCGCAGCACTGATTTCAGTGGATAATATCAGGGACTACAAATACCATACTGCATTGCAATGCAAATTTAAAACCAAAACTGACCACAAAGTCTCACTCCTGGAAATGGATAACTTGACAACTTTGGAATACCCTTAAACAGCTGAAAGGGCTAATATAGATATATTTGCCTCTCTCCTCTCCCCCAAACAAATCGTGCAGGCCACATCCAATTTAAATCAGCTTTGTGAATATTAAGGACCAGACAGTCCTTACAGGAACATATAAGACAGAATTTTAATCAGTGCAACTAAGCAGAAATAAAGTCAAACTAACATACTGTACAGAGTAGTCATTCTCTTCCATCCTGATAAGCCAAGCCAGAATTATTGGGAATTTAAGATAAGATATATACCATACTGGGTCAGAACAGAAGTCCATCAAGTCCAATATCCTGTTTCCCAACAGTGGCCAATCCAGGTCGTAAGTACATGGCAGGATCTCAAAAGGTAAACAGATTCCTTGCTGCTTATCCCAGGAGTAAGCAGTGAATTTCCCCAGTCTGCTTTAATAATGGTTTATGGACTTTTCCTCCAGGAGCCTGTCCAAACCTTTTAAACCCAGCTACACAAACAGCTTTTACTACATCCTCCAGCAACAAATTCCAAAATCTGATTATGCGTTGAGAGAAAAAATATTTTCTTTGATTAGTTTTAAATGTGCTACGTTGTAACTTCATTGTGTGTGCCCTAGTCTTTCTACTTTGTGAAGGATTGAATAATTGATCCACGTTTACCCATTCCACTGCATTCACTATTTTATAGACCTCTATCATATCTCCCCTCAGCTGTCTCTCTTCCAAGCCGAACAGCCCTGACCTTTTAAGCCTCTCCTCATAGGGGTATCCTTTCATCCCCTTTATAATTTTGGTTGCTCTTCTCTGTGCCTTTTCTAATTCTGCTGTATCCTTCTTTAGATATGACGACCAGAACTGCACACAATATTTGAGGTGCAATCGCACCATGGAGCGATAAAGGCATTATAAAATCCTTGGTTTTATTCTCCATTCCTTTACTTATGATTTCTAGCATTCTATTTGCTTTCTTGGCCGCCCCTGCCCTCTGGATAGAGGATTTCAACATTTTATCCATGATGATGTCCAGGTTCTTTTCCTGGGTGGTGATTCATAATGTGAAACCTTGCATTGTGTAACTGTAATTTTGGTTGTTCTTCCTGAGGTGCATAACTTTGCACTTGTCCACATCAAATTTAATCTGCCGTTTGGACATCCAGTCAAGGTCCTCTTGCAGTTTTTCACAGTCTTCTTGTGTTTTAACAACTTTGAGTAATTTTTGTGTCATCTATACATTTTATCACCTCACTTGTTTATTTCAAAGTCATTTATGAATATGTTAAAAAGCAGTGAGCCCAGGTCGGAGGGCCAGGGATTTGAATCCTGCTAGAGGACAGCAAACGTGGGCCGGAAGAACTGAGGTTTCTTGTCCCACAGATGCTCCTTGTGGGCTTGGGCAAGTCACTTAACCCTCAGTTGCCTCTGGTACAAAAGCATAGATTGTGAGCCCTTCGGGGACAAGGAAAAAAAAAATATATATATATATAGTTCCTGAATGTACATCGCTTTGACTGGTAGAAAAACGGTATATAAGCCTAGTTAAATAAATACATACATACATATTCACCTTTTTCCATTGAGAACATTGGCCTTTTAGTCCTACTCTCAGTTTTTCTATTAACCAGTTCCTAATCTATAATAATACATTGCCTCCTATCCCATGAATTTTAATTTCCTCAGAGCTTCTCATGAGGGACCGTGTCAAAGCTTTCTGAAAATCCAGATCAACTATATTAACCTGCTCACATTTATCTACCTGTTTATTCACACCTTCAAAAGAACATAACAGATTAGTGAGGCTAAATCCATGTTGGCTCTGTCCCATTAAACCATGGCTATCTGTATGTTCAGTAATATTTTGCCTGATATGGACATCAAGCTCACTGGTCTATAGTTGCTTGGATCACCCCTGGAACTTGTTTTCAAATTTGGTGTTATGTTGGCCACGCTTCAATCTTCAAGTACTACTACTCATACAAATGATTTTAATGATAGTTCACAGATTACTAATAGTAGGTCTGCAATCTCATTTTTGAGTTCTTTCAGCATCTTGTGATGTATACCATCTTGTCTAGGTGATTTGCTACTCTTTAGCTGAGACATCCAACCCTGCTATTCAGCCCCTCTGCTGACCCCGACTATCTTCCCCGTATGTTGTACAAAGAGGTTAGATGGGGGAGGAAAGGGGCATTGCGGGGGCGGAGTTAGAGCAGGCAGTGGATGGTCCACGGTCCTGGACATACAGGGCCGATTCCAATGTTGGCCCTGTACGTCTGGGGCCGGCAGACTGAACGGGGAACTTATTCCACTCAGAAGTGGAATAAGTTCCCCTAGTTGGCGGAGGATGGCAGGCCCGGGCGGCGGAGGAGGTAGGAGTGGGAGGATGAAGATTCCCCGCAGTACGACCCTGGCCTTGGGAGGCCAGATCAGGGGTTGGGCTGCGGGGAAATGACAAATCTGTTCAGCGGCCAGGGATGATGGCTCCTGAATGGAGCCGCTGTGCCATGGCAACTGGACACCATGGCACTGTGACTCCATTCAGGAGCCTTGACTGAGTTAGCCGGGCTAGGCCTGTACGTGCAGGCCGACCAGATGCTGCTGAAAGAAAGGATAGTGTTTTTTCTTTGAAGCCAATGGGTTGTGAGATCCAAGGAAATGTGGCTTTATCAAGGGAAAATCATGCCAAACAAATCTTATTTTCTTTGACTGTGTGACCAGAAAACTAGATCAAAGGCATGAAATGGATGTAGTCTACTTGGATTTCAGCAAAGCCTATGATACTGTTCCTCATAGGAGGCTTGTGAATAAATTGAGCAGCCTGGTGATGGATCCCAAGGTGAAGAACTGGATCAAGGACTTGTTGACAGACTACAGAGGATAGTGGTGAATGGAACCCACTCTGAAGAAAGGAGAGTGAGTAATGGAGTGCCTCAGGGATTAGTCTTGGGACTGCAACTGTTTAATTTATTTAACAGGTATTACAGATGATTTTAATGATATTTCACAGATTACTAATAGTAGGTCTGTAATTTATTTATTTAACATTTCTTATATACCACCTTTCATGATATCAAGGTGGTTTACATTGAACAAACTGAAATTACATTGAACAGGGCATTATAACTTGGAGATAACTATTTTACAGAGAACATGGGCAATGGGAGGTTAAGTGGCTTGCCCAAGACCACAAGGAGCACCTGTGGGACTAGAAACCCCAGTCCTTCCGGCCCAAGGTTGCTGTCCTCTAGTGAGATTTGAACCCCTGACCTTCTGGCCTGAGGTAATTTGCCCCAACCACTAGGCCACTCCTCCCTCTTTAATGTCTTTGTGGGTGATATTGCTGAAGGATTAAAAGGAAAGGTTTGCCTTTATGCAGAAAATGGGAAGATTTGCAAACAGACTGGACACTTCAGAGGGAGTTGACAACATAAGATCTACAAAAATAGAACAAGGATCAAGTGCTTGGCAATTGAGATTTAATGCAAAAAAGTACAGAGTGATCTATTTGGGATGCCGAAACCCAAAGGAGCTATATATCATAGGGGATGAAACATTGGTGTGTAATGTCTGAGGATCTCAAGGTGGCAAAAGAGTGTGAGAAGGCAGCAGCCAAAGCCAGAAGGATGTTAGGCTGCATGCAGAGTGTAATCAGGGCCGGCCCGTCCATTGAGCAAGAATGTTTTTTGCACAGGGCCCCGCGTTTCAGGGGGCCCCGCGCAAGAAACATCTTGCTTCAGCCCAACTAGGTAAAAAAAAAACAGAAACCAGCTGCTGCTGCCACTGCCGCTGTGGCAGCGCAGAATCGAGCATCCCGCAGGGCCCCCCCTGCCCTGCAGTCTTCCATGCGGCCTCAGCATCGGCTGTCAGAGTCGCGCGAAGAGAGAGCTTCTCCTCTCGCGGCTCTGTTAATCCCACCACGCGGCTCTGAAAAGCCCGCGCTGAGGCCAAATGGAAGACTACAGGGCAGGGGGGGTCCCGCGGGTTGCTCGATTCTGCCGCTGCCACAGCAGCAGCGGCAGCAGCAGCCGGTTTCTGTTTTTTTTTACCTAGTTGGGTGGGGGAGAGGGGGTTAGGACTGTTAATGGGCTATGGGGGGGGGGGGGGGTTAGGACAGGTAATAGGCTATGGGGGGCTAAGACTGGAAATGAGCTGATGGGGGGGTTAAGACTGGTAATGGGCTATGGGGAGGCTAAGACTGGAAATGGGCTGATGGGGGGTTAGGACTGGTAATGGGCTATGGGGGTTAGGACTGGAAATGGGCTGATGTGGGGGGTTAGAACTGGTAATGGGCTATGGGGAGGCTAAGACTGGAAGTGGGCTGATGGGGGGTTACGACAGGGAATGGGCTAGGGGGGGGATAGGACTGGAAATGGGCTGATGGGGGGGTTAGGACTGGTAATGGGCTATGAGGGTCTAAGACTGGAAGTGGGCTGATGGGGGACTTAGGACTGGTAATGGGCTATGGGGGGGGGCTAGGACTGGTAATGGGCTGATGGGGGGTTATGACTGGAAGTGGGCTGATGGGGGGGTTAGGAATGGTAATGGGCTATGGGAGGCTAGGACTGGAAATGGGCTGATGGGTTAGGACTGGAAGTGGGCTGATGGGTTAGGACTGGAAGTGGGCTGATAGGGGGTTAGGACTGGTAATGGGCTATTGGGGGGCTAAGACTGGAAGTGGGCTGATGGGGGGTTACAACAGGTAATGGGCTGTGGGGGGGGGTAGCTAAGACTACAAGTGGGCTGATGGGGGGCTTAGGACTGGTAATGGGATATGGGAGGGCTAGGACTGGAAATGGGCCGATGGGGGGTTAGGACTGGTAATGGGCTATGGGGGGCTAAGACTGGAAGTGGGCTGATGGGGGGTTAGGACTGGTAATGGGCTATGGGTGGCTAAGACTGGAAGTGGGCTGATGGGGGGCGTTAGGACTGGTAATGGGGCTGATGGGGGGGTTAGGACTGGTAATGGACTATGGGGGGGGTGTAAGACTGAAAATGGGGTGATGGGGGTTAGGACTGGTAAGACTGAAAATGGGCTGGGGGGATTAAGACTGGTAATAGGCTGTGGGGGGGGGGGGTAAGACTGAAAATGGGCTGATGGGGGGTTAGGACTGGTAATGGGCTATGGGGGGGCTAGGACTGGTAATGGGATGGGGGGTTGCTAGGACTGGAAATGGGCTGAGTGGAAGGGGGGCTTGAACTGCAAATAGCTGATGGGGAGGGGGGCCTGGAATGGAAATGGGCTGTGAGGGGATGGAGCTAGGACTGGAAATGGGCTGAGTGGGGGGGGGCTAGGACAGAAAATGGGCTGATGGAGGGGCTAGGATAGGACTGGAAATGGGCTGTTGGGGGGTGCTGAGGTTGGAAATGGGCTGTGGTGGGGGCTTGAATTGAAATGGACTCATGGAGGGGCTAGAATTGGAAGTAGGCTCATGGGGGATTTGGATTGGAAATGGGTTGAGTGGAGGGGAGCTAGGATTTGACATGGGCTGATGGTGGGGCTAGGAAAGGAGTAGAAATGAGCCGATGGAGGGACTCGGATAGGACTGGAAATGGATGGGGGAGCTAGGACTGGAAATGGGCTGATGCAGGGACTAGAAGGGAGCAGATGCTGGGTGGGGCTGGAACTAGAAGGGAACTGATGTTGGGGGAGGATTAGAATGGAATGGAGCTGGGAGAGTGAAATGGAGAGGGAAAAATATTTTGTGTGGTTGGGAAGACAAATCTACAATTGGCCGGATATTGGGAGAGTAAGTGGAGATTGAGGATGGAGGGGTAAAATTTGAGTGGATGAAATAGGAATGAGGAAAGAGCAAAAGGAGAAAGATTAGTATGTTAAAGCAGATGTAGAGAGAGAATGGAAAAAAAAAACTAAACGAGAGAAGAAAGGACAAATTGACAGCAGATGGAGAGTTAGCAGAAGACACGAAGAAACTAGAAGAAAGTGGCTGGAACAATTGTAACTGAAAAAAAATGCACAAAAAGTAGAAAACTATCTCTTTATTTTGAATTTATTAACTGGAATATGTCAGCTCTGGGAAATGTGCATCATTAACGTCTGCGCTTTGTTTAGTACACGAGGAAATTAATTTATAGCTTTATTTCTACAGTGTTGTACATTCCAAGTTTGGCTTTTGGGGTTCCCAGTTTAATTATTGTCTTCCTGTTTCTAAATTGTGATTCCTTGTTTGGTGATGTTCTATGTTCTGCATGTGTAACTGAGCTGAGGTATTCTGTTTATATAATTCCTATTTGACATTGCCACTTCTCTTTCCCCAGTAGGTCATGTATTGTTATTCTCTGAAATGTATTGGTTTAATATTTGCTGTGTTGCCTTTTGATAGGTAGGGTATGGTGCTTTGTGAGTCCTGGTAGTGCTGTTAGGATACGGCGGGTTTGCTATGGGTTCTAGGTGGGCAGTGTTTGTAGTAGTTCCTAATGTGCCTGGCGGTTGGTACTGGATTATAGTAATATAGAAATCTTTTAGTCTTTCTTTATCCATATACTCATTAAGAGGCATGTTTACTAAAAGTTAGTGTATGGTAACATTATGCAAATATTTATGCAAATGAAGCACCTTATGCAAAGGAGGCCCCGCACCCCCCCTCCGCACATGGCCCCGCACCCCCCCTTGGGCCGCCCCTGGTTACTTGTAATTTGTTTTGATTTTCGATAGAAGGGAGGGATTGCAAGGGTGTTCTAAGAGTATTCCCTTCTCGATCTAGTGTTAGTGGATTGGGTGATTAATGTTGAGAGGTGGGATGGAGCAATATTATTAGTAATCTTGAATGTTATCATTATTGTTTTATATTTAATTCTGCTAATTATTGGTAACCAGTGTAGGGTGTATAATAGGGGTGTTTAATGGTCAGAGAGTCGGGCTTTGCATACAATTCTTGCAGTTACATTTTGTGCTGTTTGAAGTTGCTTGAGGTACTTTTTGGGAATACCGTAGAGGAGGCTGGGTATGCATTTGAAGTGTTAAGAGTGCCAGCTAGTGGAAGTCTGTATTTGTTTATAATGGGGATCTTACTGTATCCAAATCCAGATATTCTGTGAGGATAGTGGTTATCAGGAGCAGTAGGAGGGAGCACAGGATGAAGGAAGCATACCTCTGCCTTGTCAGATGCATGTTGGTTCTGCATGGTGAGTCCTTGTGGTTACTCCTTGGGTGGTATGCTCCTTATAGTGGCATGCAGAGACTGAGAGTGTAAGTGCCCTGTATGCGTGACTTCTGGATGTAGTGGCTTCTGTATTCTAAGGACCACTCTAAGGGCCATGCCTAAGGGCCCTTTGGCATGGCCCCGCCAGTGGTCTGATCGCGTGGGAGAGCACATTTAAGAGTGCAAGGAGGCTGGTGGTTGGTTGTGCAGGGAGAGTGGGGAGGAGCTCACCTCCTGCTCACTGCCGCTGCCACTGAAGCTCCCTCACCGGTGGTCCGATTGCGCCAGAGGATGCTCCTTTTCAAAGTACAGGGAAGTTGGTGGTTGGATGTGCAGGAGGAGCAGGGAGGAGCTCACCTCCCGTTCACTGTTTTTGCTGCTGAAGCTCCCTTGTTGGTAAAGCCTCTGACACTTCCACACAGGTGACTTATAAATATATTGAGCAGGGGCGGCCCAAGGGGGTTGTGGGGCCATGTGCGGAGACTCGGTGCGGAGCCTGATTTGCATAAATATTTGTATAATATTACCATGCACTAACTTTTAGTAAACATGCCTCTTAATGAGTGTATGGATAAAGAAAGAAAGACTAAAAGATTTCTACATTACTATAATCCAGTGCCAACCGCCAGACACATTAGGAACTACTACAAACACTGCCCATTTAGAACCCATAGCAAACCCGCCGTATCCTAACAGAACTGCAAGGACTCACAAAGCACCAGACCCTACCTATCAAAAGGCAACACTGCAAATATTAAACCAATACATTTCAGAGAATAACAATACATGACCTACTGGGGAAAGAGAACAAGTGGCAATGTCAAATAGGAATTACATAAACAGAATACCTCAGCTCAGTTACACATGCAGAACATAGACCATCACCAAACAAGGAATCAGAATTTAGAAACACGAAGACAATTAAACTCGGAACCCCAAAAGTCAAACCTGGAATGTACAACAACACTGTAGAAATAAAACTGTAAATTAATTTCCATGGGTACTAAACAAAGCACAGACGTTAATTATGCACATTTCCCAGAGCTGACATATTCCAGTTAATAAATTCAAAATAAAGAGATATTTTTCTACCTTTTGTGCATTTCTTTTTCCGTTGCAATTGCTCCAGCCACTTTCTTCTGGTTTCTTTGTGTCTTCTGCTAACTCTCCATCGTCTGCTGTCCATTTGTCCCTTCTTCTCTCTTCTAGTTTTTTTTTCCATTTCTCTCTCAACATCTGCTTTAACATACTAATCTTTCTCCTTTTGCTCTTTCCTCATTCCTATTTCATCCACTCAAATTTTACCCCTCCATCCTCAATCCCCACTTACTCTCCCAATACCCGGCCAATTGTAGATTTGTCTTCCCTCCCACACAAAATATTTTCCCCCTCTCCATTTCACTCTCCCAGCTCCATCCCATTCTAATCCTCCCCCAACATCAGCTCCCTTCTAGTTCCAGCCCCACCCAGCATCCGCTCCCTTCTAGTCTCTGCATCAGCCCATTTCCAGTCCTAGCCCCCCCATCAGTCCATTTCCAATCCTATCCTAGCCACACCATCAGCTCATTTCCAGTCCTAGCTCCCCCATCCATTTCCAGTCCTATCCGAGTCCCTTCATAAGCTCATTTCCAATCCCAGACCCCCATCAGCCTATTTCTAGTCCTTTCCTAGCCCCACCATCAGCCCATGTCAAATCCTAGCTCCCCTCCATTCAGCCCATTTCCATTCCAAGCCCCCATCCCCATCAGCTAATTGCAGTTCAAGCCCCCCCCTTCCACTCAGCCCATTTCCAGTCCTAGTAACCTCCCAGCCCATTACCAGTCCTAGCCCACCCATTACCAGTCCTAACCCCCCATCAGCCCACTTCCACTCCTAAGCCCCCATCAGCCAACTTCCAGTCCTAACCCCCCATCATCCCATTTTCAGTCTTAGCCCCACATAGCCCATTACCAGTCCTAACCCCCCATCAGCCCACTTCCAGTCCTAACCGCCCCATCAGTCCATTTCCTGTCTTAGCCCCCATAGCCCATTACCAGTCCTAACCCCCCCTCAGCCCACCTCCAGTCCTAACCCCTCCATTATGTTTTTTTGAAGGTGTGAATAAACAGGTGGACAAAGGTGAGTCAGTTGATATAGTGTATCTGGACTTTCAGAAAGCCTTTGACAAGGTCCCTCATCAGAGACTTTTGGAAAAACTAAAGAGTCATGGGATAGGAGGCAGTGTACTACTATGGATCAGGAACTGGTTAAAAGATAGAAAGCAGAGGGTAGGGCTAAATGGCCAATTTTCCCAATGGAGAAAGGTGAATAGTGGTGTACCCCAGGGATCTGTGCTGGGTCCGCTGCTTTTTGACATATTCATAAATGACCTGGAAAGTGGAATAACAAGTGAGGTTATCAAATTTGCAGATGACACAAAACTATTTAAAGTTGTTAAAACCCAAGAGGATTGTGGAAAATTGCAAGAGGATCTTGATAAATTGGAAGACTGGGCATCAAAATGGCAGATGAAATTTAATGTGGAAAGTGCAAAGTTATGCACCTAGGGAAGAACAACCCACACTATGGTTACACGATGCAAGGTTCCACATTAGGAACCACCACCCAGGAAAAAGATTTAGGCGTCATTGTGGAGAACATGTTAAAACCCTCGGCCCAGTGTGCAGCGGCGGCCAAGAGAGCAAATAGAATGCTAGTTATCATAAGGAAAGGGATGGAAAATAAAACAAAAGATATTATAATGCCTCTATATCGTTCCATGGTGAGACCGCACCTTGAATATTGTGTGCAATTCTGGTCGCCATATCTTAAAAAGGATATAGCGATATTAGAAAAGGTTCAGAGAAGAGCCACCAAAATGGTAAAGGAGATGGAAGGATACGCCTATGAAGAAAGGCTAAAAAGGTTAGGGCTCTAACCTGGAAAAGAGACGGCTGAGGGGAGATATGATAGAAGTCTATAAATTAATGAATGGAGTGGAACGGGTAATCGTAGATCGATTGTTTACGTTATCAGAATACAGAAAGACTAGGGGATATGCAATGAAGCTACAGGGTAAACTATTTAAGACTAATAAAAGAAAATATTTTTTCACTCAACATGTAATCAAACTCTGGAATTTGTTAGCGGAGGATGTAGTAAAGGCTGTTAGTGTAGCTGGGTTTAAAAAAGGTTTGGACAAGTTCCTGGAGGAAAGGTCCATAAACCATTATTAAGAAGGGACCCAGGATATCAATGCTTGACCCAGTACAAGCATTGTGGAACCTGTGTCTTTTGGGGAAACTGCTAGGTGCGTATGACCTAGATTGGCTACTGTTGGAAACAGGATACTGGGCTTGATGGACCTTGGTCTGACCCAGTATGGCATATCTTATGTTCTTATGTTCATCAGCCCATTTCCAGTCCTAGCCCCCCCCCATAGCCCATTACTAGTCCTAACCCCCCCAGCCCATTACCAGTCCTAACTCCCCCATAGCCCATTACCAGTCCTAACACCCCTCCCCCCATCAGCCCAAGTAGATTTAAAAAAATGGCTGCTGTTGCCGCTGCCGCCGTGGCAGCAGCAGAATCAAGCATCCCACGGGGCCCCCCCTGCCCAGCAGAGCCCTCCCTTCAGCATCAGCTCCCTCTGTGCGGGCTTTTCAGAGCCGCAAAGGGAGAGTTCCCCTTTCTTGCGGCTCTGTTAAGCCCGCCGGGGCTGATGGGAAACAGGAAATGCCTGTTTCCCATCAGCCCTGGCGGGCTTAACAGAGCCGCGAGAGAGAATCTCTCCCTTCGCAGCTCTGAAAGCCGACGCTGAGGGAGATGATGCTGCAGGGAGGGCTCTGCCGGGCAGGGGGTCCCCATGGGACGCTTGATCTTGCTGCTGCCACGGCGGCAGCAGCAGCAGCAGCCGGTTTGTTTGCTTTTTAATCTACCTGGGCTGATGCAGAATGTTGTTTGTGCGGGGCCCCCTGAAATGCGGGGCCCTGTGCAAACAACATTCTTGCTCAATGGACGGGACGGCCCTGCAAGTAACCAAGCCTTCTCTCTTGCTGCACCTATGTTATGGAATGACCTTCCGGACTTCCTACGTGCAGTCAAAAATATAAAAACGTTTAGGAAAGAACTAAAACCCTTCCTGTTTACTCAACATTTTGGAGAACTTAATGAAGGTAATGGTTCGTCCCTCTAATCACTCCAAACTCAACCCATACAATGACATTCATCTCTGCTCCAATTGTAAATAGTCTCACCTGCTACCACTTGTACATAGTTTTGACTGTTAGAATGCTCTTAAAAGCACACCCCCCGCCTTTTACATAGTTCTGCCTGTTAGAATTTTAGAATGTTAAAATTTGTTCTATGTAATAATGTTCATTGTACACCGCCCCTGATCTCAGGAAGGAGAGGTATAAAAGTAACGATAAATAAATAAATAAATAAATAAACAATATCAGAAAATACACTGCTTGCTAAAAAGGATCCCATATGCAACCAGCACAGACAAATCTCCACACCATCAAAGCACGGTGACACCACCTCTAAAATGTGCGCTCACCAATGCACGTTCTGCCCTGGACCAAATGGGATACACCCAAGAATACTGAGGGAACTTGGGGATGTTCTAGCAGCTCTAATGATTGACCTTTTCAATGCCTCAATGGAGTCAGGAATGGTGGCAGAGGACTGCAGAGAGGCACATGTGGTCCCTTTGCACAAAAGCAGAAGTAAGGATGTGGTTGAAAACTACAGGCCGGTTAGTTTAACCTTAGTGGTGAGTAAATTATTGGAAGCGTTGCTGAAAGAGAAAATAGAGAGGTTTCTGGAGTTCAACAGATTACCGGATCCGAGGCTACATGGATTCACCAGAGGCAAGTCTTGTCAGACAAATCTGATTGATTTCTTTGACTGGGTGACCAGGGAGATGGACCAAGGGAGAGCCCTAGATGTGGTATATTTAGATTTCAGTAAAGCCTTTCACACCGTTCTGCACAGGCAACTTATAAACAAACTGAGCACCCTAGGGATGGACCCTAAAGTTACTGCTTGGGTTAGAAATTGGTTGAGTGGGAGGCGACAAAGGGTACAGGTAAATGGAATTCACTATGAGGAGAAGGAGGTTACCAGTGGTGTGCCCCAGGGATCTGTCCTTGGTCCGATTCTTTTTAACATTTTTGTTAGTGATATTGCGGAAGGGCTGTCGGGTAAATTTTGCTTGTTTGCGGATGATACCAAAATCTGCAATAAAGTAGACACCCAAAAAGGTGTAGATAACATGAGGAGGGATTTCACTAAGCTTGAAGAATGGTCTAGAATTTGACAGCTGAGGTTTAATGTTAAAAAATGCAAGGTCATGCATTTGGGCTGCAGCAGGGAGCGATGTAGTATAGGGGTTAAGTACATCTAGGCATGATTGAGTCTGATGATCTTAAAGTAGCTAAACAGGTAGAAAAGGCAATGGTAAAAGCTAGAAGGATGCTTGGGTGCCTCTGTATAAGCTTTGGTGCAACCTCTTTTGGAGTATTGTGTGCAATTCTGGAGAACGCATCTTCAAAAGGATATAAACAGGTTGGAGTTGGTTCAGAGGGTGGCTACTAAAATGGTTAGTGGTCTTCGTTATAAAACATATGAGGACAGACTTAAGGATCTTAATATGTATACTTTAGAGGAAAGGTGGGATAGAGGTGATATGACTGAGATGTTTAAATACCTCCATGGCATAAATGCACAGAAGGAGAGCCTCTTTCGATGGAAAGCAAGCTCTGCTATAAGGGGACATAGAATGAGGGTGAAAGGGGATAGACTCAGGAGTAATATGCGGAAATATTTCTTTATGGAAAGAGTGGTAGATGCATGGAATAGTCTCCCAGTGGAGTTGGTAGAGATGAGGACAGTATCTGAATTCAAAAAGGCATGAGGCAAACACAGAGGATCTCTAAAGGAAAAAAGGGGACTGTTGTAGTGGTTGATATGGAAGGGCACACTAGATAGGCCATGTGGTCTTTTTGTGCCGTCATATTTGTATGTTTCTGTGGAACAAAATACAAACTATAACCGACTTTATCCAAGAACATAAGCTGGACATCCTATGCATTACCCAAACCTGGTTCTCCAATTCTGACTCTGTGCTGCAAAACCAGCTATGTCCTCCTTCATATACAATACTCACTTCAAACAGAACAAAGAGAGAGGTGGAGGGGTCTGTGTAATTTCTAAAGAGAACTTGAAGCTCAATGCTACTGACTCCAGCTCTACCACTGAAATCGACACCCTAGGCGTAGCAAATCACTCCATCTTTCTCTGCCTAACTTATAGAGCCCCCCCACAGCAACACTAAAGAGCTTGTTGTCCTCCTAGAAACTGCCTGCTCCACCTCAAATAAACACCAGCCTCTTATCATACTTAGCAACCTCAATCTGGCCTCTGTGCCTATCTCTCAATCTAGTGCCTTCCTTAAAGCCATGACTGCACTCGGATACACCCAGATTCTCACCAAACCAACCCACATGAAAGAAAACATCCTTGACCTTATTTTCATGCCTGATGACCTACTCCCTGACCCCCATTAGGAACCCCACATTATTCTTCCAGTACTCTGGTCGGACCATGCAGCCATTCTTTTCATTTTCCTCCCCCCCCCCCCCAAACAACTCAGACTTCCACGCCACTCACAACCCAGAGATTTCAAGAGATCAGTATTGAACACTTCATAAAAATGGTCATCCCACAACTAGATTCCATAAGAGCTGCAGATGCTGATCTCAATGAAATGACCCAAGGATAGAACGATACTCTGTTCACATTAGCTCTTGTGACACCAAGGAAGACACCACCAAAACATCGCAATAGAACCCCATGGTTCTCATCTTCGCTCCAGAAACAGAAAAGTGACTTACACTGACTTGAATGCAAATGGAGAAACTCCAAGAGACCCCCTTCTCCAAGCTTTTTATATAGAACTACTCAGGCTATACAATGAAGAAACATTAAAACGCAAGAAAGAATACTACAGCAATCTCATCACCAAAACAATAAACAAACCAAGAGAGTTCTTCTCCATTGCAAAACACTTCTAAAAGAACCAAATAAAGGAATCGCAGAAAATAAAATATGCCCTCAGAAGACGGCACACTATTTACTCTCCAAACAGATACAAGCCCCACCAACAGATCAGCTCCCAGCTACCCCAGATCCTAAAGCATTACCCCAGAACTTATGGACAAACTTTGAGCTCCCATTGCTCAAAAACATTGAAGATGCAATTCAGAACCTAAAAACAACAACCTCCTCACTGGACCCTTGCCCTGTGACCTAGGTAAAGCTGGCTAGATCACACCTCAGCACATATCTAATGAGCATAGTGCACGCTTCCTTGTCGTTAGGCATTATGCCCACCTTGTTGAAGCAGACCTCAATCTGTCCTCTACTGAAGAACACAAAACTTGACCCCTCCTCCCCTAAGTCCTATAGATCAATATCCAATATCCCATTTATCTCCAAGTTAATAGAGAAAATTGTCCTTACACAACTTCAGGATCATCTCACTGAGCATCCACCTCTTGACCTTCACCAACACGGATTTAGACAGTATCATGATGTAGAAACCCTCATCACTTCCCTACTAAACACACTCCTCACCTGCTCTCAAGACTCCAATAAAGGTTTCATCCTAATATTCCTCGACATTACTTCCACCTTTGACTCCCTCTCCCATCATCAACTACTACAAAGGCTCTCTGAGATTGGCCTCCAAGATACCACCCTCAACTAGTTCCACTCATATCTCGAAGCCCATTCACAGCAAGTAAAAATCAGTCATAAGACCTTTCACTCAACAAATGGAAGTACCTCAAGGATCAAGCCTCTCAGCTGTCTTTTCAACATTTTCATCCTGTCATTATGTCAAGTATTCAGAAAGCACAAGATCCTATACTAAATTTATGCCGATGACATAATGCTCTTCAATCCCTATAACCCCCTTATCTCCTGACATCACCAACCTACAGAACTGCTTTGTAGAAATAAGGAAATGGCTTAACCTACATAACCTTTTCATTAATCAAGAGAAGATAGAAGTCCTATACATGATCAGCTACCCAACCTTTTCTCCACAGTCCACCCAGAGACTAGACAAAGTGGACATCAAGTTAGTTCTGTATTCTTCTTGGAAGAGATATGTTTTTAGTTTTTTTCTGGAATTGGGTCAGGTCCGAGCATCCTCTTAGGATGCGAACAGAGTAAATGGCTGATTATCCGGGGCATACTATTAAACCAATAGCTGAACTTTCAATCCCACATAAAGAGAACAACTACCTCTACATGCCAACAAGATTCTACTCAAGATCATTCAACAGAGGCTACAACCATACCTGGAATGAGAACTGCCTGAAGTGCAAGCAGGGTTCAGGAAAGGGCGAGGAACGAGAGACATTATCGCGGATGTGAGATGGATTCTTGAAAAGACAAAAGAATAACAAATGGACATCCATATGTGTTTTATTGACCACAGCAAGGCTTTTGACTGTATAAACCATGAGAAACTCTGGGCCACATTAAGAAGCATGCCAAAACATTAAGAAGTATACCAAAACACCTGATCATTCTCTTGCACAACCTTTACATTGATCAAGAAGCAACAGTTTGAACGGAACTAGGAGAAAGAGAAAATCAGCAAAGGTATATGACAAGATTGCATACGTTCCCCCTACCTCTTTAATTTATATTCAGAACAAATCTTCAGAGAAGCAGGACTGTATGAATACAACTGAGGTGTGAAGATTGGTGGAAGGCTCATCAACAACTTTCGCTATGCTGATGATACCACATTACTGGCTGAAAGTGAAGATGATTTGAAACATTTGCTTCTCAAGATCAAGGAATATAGTCTTAAAAGGGGTTTGCGCCTTAATGTTAAGAAGACAAAGATCCTGGCAACTAGCAAAATCAATAAGTTCATCATTGATGGAGAAGAAATTAAAATAGTTGACAGCTTTAACTTACTTGGATCAACATTCAATAAAAAAAAGGACTAGCAGTCAAGAAATCTGATGATGTATTGCTCTTGGTAGAATGATTATGAAGGACCTAGACAAGATCCTCAAGAGCAGAGATGTCTCTCTCCATACAAAGATTTGACTTGTCCAGACCATGGTATTTTCAATAACATCATATGGATGTGAAAGTTGGACAGTGAAAAAGATAGACAGGAAGAAAATTGATGCCTTTGAATTATGGTGCTGGCGACGAATACTGTGTATACTGTGGACTGCCCAAAGAACAAACCAGTCAGCACTAGAGAAGATCAAACCCAAGCTTTCCTTAGAATCTCAGATGACAAGACTTTGACTTTCATACTTTGTACATATCATGCAAATAGAGAAATCATTGGAGAAAGACATAATGCTTGGCAAGGTGGAAGGTCACTGTAAAAGAGGAAGGCCAGCAACGAGATGGAGCGATACAATAACAGCAGCTATGGATACCACTCTATCAACAATGAGTTGCTTGGCTGAAGACCAAACAAAGTTTAGGTCAACTATCCAGAAGGTCACCAGGAGTCGACACCCGACTTGATGGCACTTAACAACAACAACCCTTGACTACCATAAATTAAGAACTTTGAAACAACTCCGCCCTCTGCTAACCCCAGAATTATTCCGAACCATCTGCCAGGCTATGATTACACCTACCCTACACTATTGTAATGTTATTTACCATGGCTTACCTAAACTGAAGGATTTTTTTAATACAGTACCATCCTAATACAGATGGAGAACAACCATTTAATGTTAAATCCAGGAAAGACAAAATATTCTGCATTTGAAGTCAGAAAGTTCAGAAACCACTGTGGCGCAAGGAATGAAATACCATTGGCAGATAAAATTCGTAGTCTGGGAATTGGGGAGTCTAGAATTTTAATATTTAAGAGTCAAGTGTCTTTGCACCAAAATCTTTCTTAAAACTGAGACGGATTTGCAGTATCACATTTGTTCTCATCTATAGGAGAAAGATTTGAAACAAGTGGTTCAGGCTGTTATTTCAAATTTGGACTACTGTAATTTAGTGTATATTAGCTTGATGAACAGTTGGCTGGATTAGAAATAGTTCAAAATAGTGTGGCAAAGATTATAAAGCATGCTAAGAAATAAAACAGGGTCATCCCCATTGCTATATGAATTACACTGATCATTGATCTCCCAGAGGATCAGATTCAAATGGTTGGCTACCAGGCAGAAGACCATTTAAGGACAAGGACCTTGCTATTTCATTTAGGTGAAAATATATACTATACAATGTCCTCTATGCTCAGGTAGGAATTTATTGTTGGACATTCCGTCGGTGAAAGAATGTGAACTGACTGCAGCAAGCTCCAAAGGAATGGAATCACTTGCTCAAGGAATCAAAGTATTTTAAGGAAAAGATTGAAGACTTGGCTCTTCTTTGAATGGTTTACGTAGTATGCAGCCCAGCACTAGCTGTAGGGGGGGGGGGAGGGATATTTTAATAGTATGTAACCTCCCAGGCAGCTAAACAGGCTCTCAAGACTCTGATTACAGGCTACAGAACTCTCTTTTATAATCCAGAAGTTCTGGCAAACCCCCCTTTTTCAGACAAGGCAAATCTGTAGGTATCCGAACCTGTTTTTTTATGAGTTGGAAGGTGGGGGGCTGTCTGTCTCCAAGACCCTACAATGACTACCCACTTAGCTACCAGCCTTCTCTTCATAGGCAGATTCCCTGTCTGGTGTTTACCCATTAATGGTATAGCAGGAAACAAAATATTGGCCAAAAAGAATGTAAAGGGCACTCTTCATAAGCCGCAATCCAAAGATAATATTTACAACTCCTAAGTACAACTGAGATGGTAGTTGCTATAGTAGTTAGAGCATGTTACTCTTTCTCCTTATCTCCTGGGGTAGTCCCAAACTCTGCACATTGGGCCAGGACTGTACCAAGCTAGAAATGTGCCCTGTGCTAATAATGAATCTGGTGCCCCCCTCCACTCCCCCACATTCGGTAGCTCACTCTTTTTGAGCTTCCTTGCCCAGGGATGATAACAGCGCCCCCTTCTGTGCTTGTACCCTGTGCGGCTGCCCTGCTTGTACAGCTCTGCATTGGTCCCCTTACTCATAACTCCCAGACCTCCTCTCTTCCAAGACACTTGGAGGGAATATCTTCTCCCAAATCACAACTCTATTGCATTCAAAACCAGACTCCCTCTTCTTCAGTTAGGCTCTAGTCCCAAACTGTTGAGCTCTTCATTGGATCTAGGCAGCAGGATAACTTCCTTGCGGGGGGGGGGGGGGATACTTAGTTCAGTTTTGAGCAACAAGGCATGGAGGGGGGAAGAATTATTACCTTGCCCCCTCCCCCACACATCCATCTCATGACAGCAACAATATCACTTCCAAGCAGACAAATCAGCGTAAGTCCAAACAGTGATGCTTTTCCCCCCATACTGTGCAAAATATAAAGATAATGAATGTAAATTCTAAGAACTGACACATTCAAATCACTAAATTGAAAATAAAATTGTTTTTCTACTGCCTCTGTCCCCATTGCTGGAATCAGGGAAAGGAGGCTGCCAAACAGGTGGATGTCAAGGACACAGCTCTAAAATCAGGGATAATCACAGAAAATCGGGGAAATCTGGGAGCTTTACTATGGGGGTCCAGTGCCAGAGACTCTGACTCCTGATGCTGGTTCCAAGTCAGCTAGGAAGTCCCCACTGGTCAAGACATGAACACGATCAGGTACCAAGACCTGCATAGATGAGCAAAGACAATGTACAAAGACCATGCATAGAGAAGCAAAGATACGTTTCCCTCCAAAACAGGGGTTTTTATTGTCAGGCATCCCCTGGATCCTCTACTGGTCTTTGCCCTTAGTTGGGAACCCTTTCAGATTTCTAGGGGCAGACTCCCTTATGCTATTTCTAGGGCAGATCCATGCCTGAAAGGCATTTCAGAAAATATGTTCCTCCTGCTGCAAGAACTAAGTGACACCTGGATCGCAAGTGTCTTGGATCATTTGTTTAATTGTATAAAAGAAATGTACTCTGGTGATTATAGTATAATTCTGGGTATGCTGCCTTTCAGCATGATCTTGGGAGCCTGGAAAGCCCTAAATTATGGCAGGAGGACCAACACAGCACAACAGCCAGACGAGCTGGAAGGCCCTAAAACAGCAGAGGAGAGCCAACACGACAGCAGTAGAGGCAGCATGGACGCATAATGTCAGTGCCTTGAATCTAGGCATTATACCAGCTGGATATGCGCTAGCATTTTGTAGTCATAGAGGCGCCTATGTGTCTTTATAAAAATAACGCAAAAATAGGCACCTTCCTGCTCACTTAACCTAGGTGCCCCTTTTATAAAATTATCCCCTCAAGGACTAACCTTAGGAAACTCAAATATGAACGAACAGGTTTGAAAGGACATGTGACTGTCATGCAGGTACTCACAAGTGCATTATAAATCACTCTGAAAATATATTTACGCCTATGTGTTTTTTTGCCTTCCAAAGAGACGTGCAGGAAGATGTGTTATAATGGGGCACTTCTCAAACTGCCTTGGTATAAAGACTCTTTTACGGGCTTTGCATCAATTTTCAAAGTGAAATTTGGCGTGTGCTTTTCTTTGAAACTTCCTGCAGGTGCAAGGTATGAATGGTCACTAGCACCTGCTTTTTCTATGGGTAGATGTTTGGTGGCAAATTATGCACAAAGATTTAAAAATGCCATCCTCACGTGTGCGTTTTCTCCTTTGACCTAAATAAAACCCCAGAAACACATCCTTTCAGTGCAACTAAAAAGTTCATGCATTCTCTTTTAGGGAAGACAATTTTTATACAACTGATTAAGGGGGTAAGTTACTACATTGCGGTAATATAGCACATTTTACTACAGCTTAATTTATCACTGGAGTCATTTCATCTGTGATATTGTTCTTAGCATACCTGTTAAAAGTCAACAGGGATCAGGTTAGTGTGCATGCTAACCTGATCCAAATGACTTTTAGCAGGTATGCGCTACAATTAGTCTGCATAAAGATGTCACCATGGCCCATTTTATTCCTATGGGTCCAGCAGCACTTAGTATGTGTTAAAATTCCTTAACACATGTTAACATTTATTAAATATGCCCTAAAGTCCCCCTACCATACACATACATTGTAGACATAGAGCCTGATTCACAAAGGGGCATGTCTATGCCGTCTGGACAGCCCCGAGCAAGATGGACCCGTTAGGACCCGATTCTATACCATGGGAACGAAATGTTCCCACGGCACACAGAATCGGGACTGAGGACGGACTGGCATGCGCCTGCCTGCCTGCGAGGATGTTCTCCCCGCAGGCGCCCCTGGCTCCTGCAGCTAAGACCCCCCCTCATCCCCACTGACCGACCCACGGCTGGCCAGCCAGGGTCTGGATCAGGCATCGGGGACCCTCCGTACCCGGCTCTGGCCCCGGCCCTAGGGGGGGGGGGTGGGGATCCTTCGGCCTGATTGGCCCACTGGTGCTGATTATTCCATCTTTGAGGTAGAATAATCAGCACGTCCCTTCTGACCCCGCAGGACATACAGGACTGTGGTGAACTGAATCAACCCTGTACATCCTGTTGGCTCAGCCCACCCCCGCTCCACCCCAACCCTGCCCCCTCCTGCACCCCACCTGCTGTCCCTGTCCTGAGGCTCTAGCTATGTGGGGAGAGCAGGAGGGGGAATAGGGTCAGGATGGTTTGCGGGGCTGCATGACCCACTGGGATGTGCAGCCCTGCAATCCACGACTCAGAATCGGGCCCATAGTCTTGATGAGGCCTCTTCATTAAAGCTTAGCATGCACTATAAGGCCTTGGGTACACATCATGCTATTCCACATGTATGTTAACCAGGCTCATTGTGCATGCTAAGCTTTAATGAAGCGGCCTCATCAAGACTATGTCTACAATGTATGCGTATGGCAGGGGGACTAATGGGCTTTTTTAATAAAGGTTAACATGCATTAATGAATTTGTTCTTAGGGGAGTTCTGACCCATCAATTGCACACTTTCTCATCATGCTTAAGAAATCTGTGAGCATATTCATGAACACCGCCACCACCACCTAGAAAAAGGGGAAAAGGCACATTTGTATGTGATTTATGTCTTTTGTTGTTTGATGTAGCATTGTCAGTTGGAATATAATTATGTATGTTATTATGGAAGCCACTTAGAATGGCAGATTGGTGGCATAAGATTTTTGAATAAATAAATGCATTTTTTTCTGTTCTTGAGGTCTTGACAGAGCTAAAATGATTGATAACAACATTGTAATACTGTACAATTTTCTCATAATTTTAAAATAGCAGTTACGGCATTGATCTAATTTAATGATCAATACCACTTCAATCTGCCAAGAGCTGTCTTCCAAATTGTGCTTGAGTTGTAAGCTATCTAAAATAAATATCTACTTTGTTCACAGTAACCAAAAGCTTTTAGACACTTTCATTCTTATATTACATATAAAGTACTAAAAGACGCATTCCCCATAGAGAGTTTAACAGGAAAAATATAGACATGCTTTAAAGCCCACACAAAATAAGTTGTATGCACTGATACACAAGCACTAAAACTCATGCAAAAATTGTTTTATCAGGCAGGTGCTTCCTCAGCTCTTTGGTAGACATGATAAAAAGAAATAGCCTCAATGTGACTTGAACGTTATTAGGGGGAAATTTTTTAAAGACATTTTTGTGCATATATTCCAGCATACATGCATAAAATGCCTCACATAAAATTACAGCTAACAAAAAATTGCTCCTAGGAGAGTAGGAAAGAAATATGAAAATAAAAAGAAGCCCATACAATAGCAAGATCTGTCTAACCTCTGGCACTAGGCAGGAGGAATAAGATCTCGGCTGCAATCCCGGAGCATAGAGAAGGCTACAACGGGAAAGCTGCCGACTGCCCCGTGAACAATCAGTGGGAACGGTACAGCTGCATCAGTGGTCAGAAAAAACCTCCTGCAATAGCATAGTCCAATAGCACAGTCCCAAATAAAGCATATAAAAGCAGTAGGTTTTTTTTCTGACCACTGATGCAGCTGTACTGTTCCCAATGATTGTTCACAGGGCAGTCGGCGGCTTTCCCGTTGCAGCCTTCTCTATGCTCCGGGATTGCAGCCGAGATCTTTTTCCTCCTGCTTAGTGCCAGACATCAAATAGATCTTGCTATTGTATGAGTGGGCTTCTTTTTATTTTTGTATAAAATTATCCCATGCATACAAGTGTGCAGGATGACAAGAACACATGTACTTGTATGTGACTCTGGTATAGGCATGTTTGGCACCAAAGTTTGTGACTCTATCAGGGTATTTTAGAAGCCGTATTCATGCTCTGGATGTCTGAAAATGGGCACAGAGATGTCCATTGCACGGACGTCTCCAGAGTCATTTTAGAAGCCTGGCCTCTGGGAGGCGGAGCCAGCGGTGAAGCAAGATGGCTGCTTAGGAGTTAGCTCCGGTGTCCCCTGGCAAGATTCCTGCGATTTATCCTGCTTCTTTTGATTCAATACTGCTTCCGAACCTAATCCTGTCCTCCCGACAGAGGAAGGGTCATGACGAGCGGCAAGCCCACAAAATTAGACTTTACGGCAAGCACTAACTCGGGTTCCAAAAGAGCAAAGCCTGATCCCCTTTCTTCCCATAAGATGGCTGCCATGGGGGAACCAGAGGAGGCAACTGAGGCAAGAGAGCTACTGGGAGAAATCCGATCAGTGAGAGATCTGGTTGTAGCGAATGGCGACGCTCTGGTGCGGATGCAAGCAGACTTACATGATATGAAATCGCAAATGAAGGGTCTTGCAAAGCACAAGGATAAGGGGGAGCTGCTTTAGCAGCACATGAAGAACAGCTAAGTCAGCTTAACAGGGCCTTCAAGAAGACAGAGCGCATGGAGTTGAATATTGAAGATCTTAGCAACAGAAACAGAAGAAAGAATATAAGAGTGGTGGGTATACCGGAAGGCGCCGAAGGCTCCAATATAATTGCATTTCTGAGAAAGACGATACCCAAACTACTGCGGTTGAATCTTACTGGACCGATTGAAATTGAAAGAGCTCATAGAGTCCCGGCTCAGGTGGGCCCACACAACCAAAGGCCGAGGCCGATAATTTTTTGCTTGTTCAGACATCAACAAGCAATACAGATAACGGCAGCAGCAAGAGCGCTTACCTCAATATCATTTGAAGGCCATAACATCTCCTTCTTTCCTGACTTCTGCAAGGCAACAGTTGAGAAAAGGAAGCAGTTCTTGGTGCTGAGACCCCAACTACAGCATCTGCAGGCATGTTATGGGCTCTTCTATCCTGCTCGTCTCAAAATAACTTTGGACAATCAAACTAAAACATTTGAAGATCCTGCTATCGCACTGCGGTTTGTTGAAGAGCAAGAGACTTTAAAGATGCAATGAAATTTCTGTATTTTTTGTATGCGCAGGTCTCTTAGTTGAAGGGGGATGGTGAGCACAGAGGGTAGATACTGTGTTATTGTTCAAATTATTAATTTTCTGTTGCAAAACACTCTAGACTATGTTAACAGGTGGACAGCCTCGGTGCCCTTCCTTCCTCGACCCTGAGGGGGGGAGGCACAGAGGTTGTGGACAGAGCCGAGGGTTGGAGACCCACCTTAGTGGCTGTATTTATGAATATCTGTTGGCATATAAGTCACTTAATGGTAAAGGAATATGTAAGATGTAGCTGAGGAGAGTGCATTAGCAATACATATTACTGTTCAAATGTGGATCCTTGGGTGAGCAAAGGATGCGGGTGGAGTTAGTTACTATGAACCGGACAGTTACGTATGACATGGGTTTGCTGCTCATGCAATGTTGTTCCCTGGCTTAAGTGAATAATGGAAAGCAGAACAGTAATGTGACATGTTTTTCTGTCCATTTGATCCTGTCGGGAGGGATAAGATATTTACAAATCTTGGAAGCAAGAATAACAACAGCGTTGTGAAATAATGTGAAGCAATTAGGGTTTATCTTTTCTTAGTTTTGTTGCTTTCAGACGGGATATGCAGCGGCCATGTTGCAAAGCCTGCTGCCTCACCCATTTAATTACCACCTCCTTGAGGGGGTGAATTTGACGCCTTGCAAGCCTCACATAACTAGAATAAACGTAACCGGTACCTATCATTTGGGTAATCCAGGGCAGACCTTAGAGAAATATCCAAGTCCTAAAATCCAGAATTACCATGAACCCCCTTAAAATATTGTCCTTGAATGTAAAGGGCATAAATCATCCTCCTAAGCGAAAGAAGATACTCACGTACTGTCAGAAGCAAAAAGCTGATGTAATAATGCTTCAAGAAACTCATCTATCTACTAAAGAGACAACGAAATTGGCTCTGGGCAGCTTTGGTTTAGCAGCCCATGCTCCTGCTATTGGGAAGAAAAATGGGGTGACAATACTGGTTTGCAAATCCCTCAAAGTCCTGTTTCTTTCCTCTAGAACTGGCCAGGAAAGCAGGTGGGCTAGTGTTCATGTGGCATTGGAAAATTGACAATTAGTATTATTTAATGTATATGCTCCAAATTGCGATTGTCCAAAAATTTTCCAGTCCCTTGCGGAAGCGATTCAAGAGGTTTCCTCCCTCCCAATTATTATTGGTGGTGACTTTAATATGGTGCTGGACCCACTGACGGATTGAAAACCTTGTAGAGTGAATAGAAGGGGCAGAGCTTTGGTGGTGTTGGATTCTATTATGGAGGACATAGGGATGGTAGACATATGGAGGTTACTGCACCCCTCAGAAAAGAATTATACCTTCTTTTCTCATCCACATAGCTCCTTCTCACGGATAGACTTTTTCTTGGTGTCCAGAACACTAGTGCAAGAAGTCAGGTGCGCAGACATCTTAAGCACGCACATCTCGGACCATAAAGCGATAACGCTGGATCTGGATCACCTGGAGGTCCATACTAATAGCCATGTCTGGTCCTTTTCTAGATCGTTGCTTGCGGAGGAACCTTTTAAACTATATGTCCAGCAGGCCATTAAAGATTTTTTTGAAATTAATCACCCAGAAGATACATCTCTTTGGACATGGTGGGAAGCATTTAAGGCTTCAATAAGAGCGAAGATAACCAGCTTTTCCATTGCTTCTGACAGAAAGGCGAAAGACAAGCTCAAGGCTCTGGATCAGCAGATTAGGGCTAGGGAAAGAATTCTACAAAAGCAATTTAATTCTGTGGCATTAATGCACCTACAAAAGTTAAGATATCAATATAATATGATTCTTAGCAGTGAGGTGGAACAAAGTATGTTTGTTCAACAAGCACGTTACCATACAGAGATGAACAAGGCTGGTAAACTACTGGCTTCGAGTTTTAAGTCGCAGCACGGTAAATCTCATATCATGTCTATAAAGGACGAGCATCATGGCCCCTTGAGTAAAAACAACAAAATAACAGAGGCCTTTTGTAAATTCTATACGCAGCTATACAAATCGAAAGTGGACTGCGATGTACCTGCTATGAGAAAATTCCTGGGTCAGACTGATCATCCTAAATTGGGCCAGGATCAAGTAACTTGTCTTGGCAAAGATATTGCTCATGAGGAGATGAAGGATGCTCTTTCAGGAATGAAAGGCGGGAAAGCAGCGGGACCTGATGGATTACTGATAGAATTTTACCAGGCCTTTACAAAGGACCTCCTTCTCCACATGATGATCTACTACCAGCAGCTGCAGAAGCAAGTCAGTAATACTGGAGCTTTTGCCAATGCAATGATTGTCGTGCTAGAAAAACCTGATAAGGATCCGGAACTGATGAGCAATTATAGACCAATCTCACTTTTGAATGCGAATTACGAACTATACTCTACTGTCCTGGCTAACCGACTTAACAAAGTTCTCCACTTATTAATACATCCAGACCAATGTGGCTTCATCGCAGGCAGATCCATGGAGGACAACGCTTGACTATTGTGTAATCTGCTAGAAGTAGCAGAATCGCTGGAGACTCCATTTGTAGGCCTGTCACTGGAGTGGTTGGCACGGCTGCAGCCTGGAAAGGTTTCCTCTATGCTTCCTTTGCATCAGCGGCCAGTGCAATCGAATAGGATGGATCCAGAATTGAAGCCCGCTCTGCATTAGTGAGGCCTCCGTTTTTTTTCTTTTGAGACTTTGTGGGATGCATTATTTACTCTTCAACAGCCTCTCTCTATGCAACTTCAAGCTATTTTTGGCCAGTTTATTTGATTTGGACAGAAAATTGAGGCACATGAATCCTTATTGGGTTCTTTTCAAACAAAAGTTTCTACTTTGGAGAATCACTTGGATCAGATACAGGACTCTGTAGTGGCCGTTATGTAACACTCATTCATCAAAAGATGGAAGCCCTGGAAAACTCCTCCAGAAGCAGGAAGTTAAGACGATTGAATTTTCTCAAGATTCCTTCTATTTCACCTCTAGAACTATTTAAAAAAGTTTCTTACTTCAGTGTTAAAGATTCCTGTAGAGTCAGTACTTCTGATTTCTAGAGCTTTTTATTTATCTACTGCCAAAGTCAAGCTGGTCGAAGGTTAGGGTCAGAATCAGTCTTCTGTCCTATCCTGTGATGTTGTTGTTGTTAAGTGCCGTCGAGTCGGAGTCGACTCATGGCGACCCTCTGGATAGCTATCCTAAATTGTGTTCGGTCTTCAGTCAGGCGGCTCATTGTTGACATACTGGTACCCGTAGCTGCTGTTATTGTATCGATCCATCTCATTGCTGTCCTTCCTCTTTTGCGTTGACCTTCTATCTTGCCAAGCATAATGTCTTTCTCTAATGATCTCTCTCTTCGCATGATGTGTCCAAAGTATGAAAGTCGAAGTCTTGTCATCTGAGCTTCTAAAGAAAGCTTAGGTTTGATCTCCTCTAGTACCGACTGGTTTGTTCTTCGGGCAGTCCATGGTATACACAGTATTCGCCACCAGCACCATAATTCAAAGGCATCAAGTTTCTTCCTGTCTATCTTTTTCACTGTCCAGCTTTCACATCCATATGATGTTATTGAAAATACCATGGCTTGAACAAGTCGAATCTTTGTATGGAGAGAGACATCTCTGCTCTTGAGAATCTTATCTAGGTCTTATCTAGGACTTGGCAACAGAAATGAAGCTGGAGAAAGACTGATAGAATTCTGCAAGACCAATGATCTATTCATCTCAAACACCTTCTTCCAGCAACACAAGCGGCGACTGTACACATGGACTTCACCGAATGGATTATATAAAAATCAAATTGACTACATATGTGGAAGTCAATGATGGAAAAGCTCTGTAACATCAACAAAGACAAAACCTGGAGCTGACTGTGGTACAGATCATCAACTACTAGTATGTAAACTCAAGCTAAAGTTGAAAAAGAGCAAACCACTCATGAATGCAGCAAAATATGACCTTGAGAATATACCACTGGAATTTAAAGACTGCCTGCAAAATCGATTTGCTGCTTTAGATACAAATGACAGAGCTCCGGAAGAGTTATGGAATGACATCAAGAAGGTTGTGTTGGAAGAAAGCGAGAAGTCTCTACAAAAAGTGAAAAAGCAAAAACGGCCAAAATGGATCCTGTGATAGCCTTGATTTAATTGGTTTCTTAGAGCGATCTGAGTCGGAACCCAAGCTGACCACTACTCTGCTAGTCACCTTGGCTTTAGACATAGATCGAGATTGGCTGTTAAAAATATATTTTCATATTGCTATTAAGAAGTTTATGGATTGCCATATCTGGATATTTCCCATTGTGTCCAGGGCCACACAGAAAAGAAGGAAGCAATTTTTTTTGCTTAAACCAGGGGTTCTTCTGTTGGGTGGTCTTTTCTTTTTACATTTTCCATGTAAATGCCTAGTCAAGTTGGCTGGAACAAGTTATCTTTTCTTAGATCCACATTAACTGTCTACCTTTATTTCCTCCAAAGTTGCCGATGCTCAGTCTGCTCCCCTAGAGGCCCCTCAAAATATCCCTGCGATTTGAGTAGGGCTTATTCTCGATAGGACTCTAGCTCCCTTAATGTCCGCCAGATTTACCTGTTAGGTTATCCAATTTGGATTTATCCATTCTTTGGTGTTCTTTCTCCCTTCATATATTGAGGGCTTGTGGGTGAAGGTCTTTATTATATTTCCTTTATGGTGTTTCTATTGATTGTTATATTTTCTTGACTTGTTACCTTTTCTGGGCAGGGTTATTCTTGCAATTATGTTGAGATTTCATAAATAAAATATTAAAAAAATAAAAGATAGATATGGTCTGCGTTTATTCCAGCTCCTGAGTTGGTGTAAATGTTTGCAGCTTCAATCTAGCTATGATTTCCACCAGCTTATCCCTAATATACCGATGCAGTGCACCTATATCTCTTTATAAAATGCTCTAAAAGTAGGTGCCTTCTTACCCTCCTAAGCTTTGACCTATTATAAAATTACCACTTAAGGTCATGTGATGCAGTGAGCAGAAAGAGGACATGATTCTCTTTAGTCCTGAGAGCTGCTCCTAGAATCCATCTCCATCAGTGTCTGCCTACCTCATTTTCCAGATTCCAACCAAGGCAGATATTTTTATTGCGATGGATGGTTTTGTTAGTAAATCCGCAACGAAAATGTCAACTAAAGTACTGAGAAAAGACAAGGAAAAGAGCAAGTCCAGCAAGGATAAGATGGCGAAGGTGAGCCTCTCCCAGGGGTCAATGGAAAGTGAGGCTGTAATATCTGAACTACGCGCAGCAGTAGTAGAAATCCTAGATGGCAATTTAATTAAGCTTTTTGAACAGTTGAACTTGGTGATCTCTGCTATCACTGATATTAGTAAACAACTTACCGAGGTTGAGTAAAGAACGTCTAGCATGGAAGACAAGGTCCAAGGAGCATTATGGGAAATAGCTCAATTACCATCAGAATTTCCAGCTTATCTGGAGAAGCTGGATGATCTAGAAATAGATTGAGATACAACAAGTTGTTTTTTGTGGTCATTTTGGAGGATTCAGTGACAGTGACGTACAGGAAATTTTGGAAAAATGGTTCATGGAGAATCTACCACTGACAGAAATGCTAAGGGCTTTGAACCAGCCATATTACATGTCAGTGCTGATGGAACAGTGCAAGTTTTTCAGGCTGCAAAAGAGGCAAAGCAGTTTTTGAACCAAATGTTAAAAGAATGCAGCAAGATTGGTAGCGCAGCAAATTGACCGGCCTTGAGATACTGGTTATGCTCGGCAGCTGGATGGTTGTGTATTTTGTGTGAAAATTGGTAAGACTTTACCTCAGAAGCACAAGTATAAATAGGTCAGCCAGAGCTCTGTGATTCTCAGTTATGAAGGACTACCAAAAGGGACTGCTACAGCTGGAACAAGATCTGCACTTATAAGTATTTATCTTCTGGAATATATTCTATATCTTGGGGAAAAGGGGAATTCTTTGGTTTATAGCTCAGAAATCTGTGTATTTTAGAATTCAGCGTTTTTGCTGAGTCAGCCAGGTCTTAGTACCACCAAAGAGCTTTTTATTTAAATCAAATCAGAGTATAGCTTAGCATGCAAGTAGAATAAATAGTTTCTGAGTAGAAAGAAAGAAACTTGTTTCTATTGACCTTCACAAAGAAGCCTTACAGTTAGGAGGCAAAAGATCTGTGAAGTTGTCTTAAATAAGTGTGAAAGCCAAGTGACAGATCAAAGGGGCAATTTGAAAGGCCCCCTCTATCAAACTAAGGGTTATGTGAATCACCCAGGAAATTGGTAAGATTTAACCTGAGAAGCACAGGTTAGGGCAATGTGTAACAAGCCACTTTTTATTAAGCCTTCTTTTCCTCCCACCCTCCCCAGGGATAATCTTAGCCTCATAGGCTCTTAAACCTATTAAAAGGAAGGAGGTGCCCATATTTACTTTCAGGTGTGGCTGGTTATCCTTATCAGGAATAGATTAATTAAAGACTTGAGATTAATTAATCTTGAAGTGAACAAAGTCCATTAAACAAATTAGGTACTGTGGCCAATCCAGGTCACAATTACCTGGCAGGTTCTCAAAGAAGCACACAGGTTCCACAATGCTTGTATTGGGGCAAGCAATGGATTTCCCAGATCCTCTTAAATAATGGTTTATGGAACTTTTCTCCAAGAATTTGTCCAAACCTTCTTTAAGCCCAGCTACACTAACAGCTTTTACTAAATCCTTTGGTAACGAATTCCAGAATTTGATTACACGTTGAGTAAACAAATATTTTCTCTTATTAGTCTTAAATGGGTTGCACTGTAGCTTCGTGTCTTCTAGTCTTTCTGCTTTTTGATGGCATAAACAACCGATCTATGTTTACCCGTTCCACTCCATTTATTAATTTATAGACCTCTATCATATTGCCACTCAGCCCTCTTTTTTCCAAGTTGAAAAGCCCCAACCTTTTAAGCCTCTCCTCATATGGGAATCCTTCCATTCCCTTTACCATTTTTGTCACTCTTCTTTGTACCTTTTCTAATTCAGCTATATCCTTTTTAAGATATGGCGACCAGAATTGCACACAATATTCAAGATGTTTTCACACCATGTAATGATACAGAGGTAATATAATATCCTTTTTTTTCTCCATTCCTTTCTTTATGATTCCTAGCATTCTATTTGCTTTCTTGGCCGCCGCAGCATACTGGGTGTAGGGTTTCAACATGTTATTCATGATGATGCCTAAATCTTTTTCCTGGGTGGTGGTTTCTAAGGTGATACCTTGCATGTGTAACCAGTTTGTGTTGTTCTTTCCTAGGTGCATAAATTTGCATTTGTCCACATTAAATTTCATCTGCCATTTGGACGTCCAATCTTCCAATTTTTGAAGGTCCTCTTGCAATTTTTCACAATCTTCTTCCGTTTTAACAACTTTGAATACATTTGTGTCATCTGCAAATCTGATCACCTGAAATTTGATCACATTGGTCTCTGTAAACAATAGGAAAAAGTGATGGAGGCTTTAGCCAAGGCTGTTACTATGAATGGTTTAAGAAAGACTCACACTATGGAGCTACTATATTTCAGTGGACTTTTTGATTTATACTGGTCTAGAATTTTTGGGGTTAACACATTTCTTTACAGAATCAGTTTGCAGTTTGGGGTTTATATTGGAACATGGACTGATCCAGACCTGCAACCGAGTGAGCTACTGATGTTCATTGCTGAAACGGCTAAGCCCCATGCAATAGGGTGCCACTGTCATAAAGACACTGCTGTGAATTGAATCCTGGAGATGTATTGGGACTTCTCTATTGGGAGGCAGTTGAAGATCACTATGTGGTGTTATATTTGTATATTCAGGTTTGGGCATTGTATAATGAGGTGTTTGATTGAGAGGAGTAGGCAAAGAGCGAAACAAATTGAATGGTTGGTTGAATGATAGGGGGAGAAAGGGAGCAGCTCTCTGGCACTAGTAATAATCTTTTTACAGATGATTGTGGTGGATAGGGAGAGTGAATATAATTTGTGGGAAGTGTGGATGAATGTGGGTGGAAAGAGAGTAGTGGAGGAAGTGGGATGGTGGGGGAGAATAAGATCGGTGTTGGAATGGTTGTGTGTTGATGGAGTGAATGTGAGTAAATGGATGCGGTGTGGGCTGGGAGCCCCTCCACAAAATATTACTAAAAGGTGGTCTATAAAGGGCTGATGCTTTCATTACGGGAATGTCTATGCAAATGCAATGTGTGCCTTTAAGTCAGTGCTGACTCCTGATGACCCAGCAGCTGCTAGGTTTTCTTGACAGTGTGACCAGAGGTAGATTGCCAGGCCTTTCTTCCAAGGACATGGAGGATTAAACATTGACTTGACCAAGGACACATAGAGTGCTAGTGGGAATCAAACCCTGGTTTCTGATTCCCACTAGCACTCCTTGTGGCCTTGGGCAAGTCATAAGAACATAAGAACATAAGAAATGCCATACTGGGTCAGCCCAGTATCCTGTTTCCAACAGTGGCCAATCTAGGTCATACGTACTGTGGCAAGGTCATCTATCCTGAGTATGGGGGAGGTGAGAAACGTAAAGAATTCACTCTAGTAAAGGGTCCCCTTTTAGGAGTGCAGGGTGAGAAAGCCACAGCCACACTTAAGAACCAGAAAACCCCCAGTTGGAACAGGTTTCATGCAGTGTCTAATAGAGTAAGAGAGAGAGAAATTACGGGCACGAGGTCCAAAACCCTTACTTCAACAAGTTCCCTGATTACTCAAATACCAGAAGGCAGGGGGATTGCCAACACCTGGGGAGGAAGGAGGTGGGGCTAGAACCCTGGAGGTATAAGCCTATGCTAAAGTATACAGAGAGAGAGAAAGGAGGAGAGAAAGGAGGAGAGGGAGGAGAAGGCAGAAACCGGAGAAGAGAAGGAGGTAGAGAAGGTGCTCACTCATGCAGAAGAGCTGAGCTACCAGGAGCTGAGAGGGCTGAATTCCCTGCAACAGGTTGGCAGCAGAGCTTGGAGCCAGGAAGTGGAGAAGCTCTCAGAGCACCAGAGAAGTTGTCAGCTGAGCAGTCTGACCAGGTGGATGAGCCAGAACCCATGCAGCTGGGAGAGCCAGTGGTAGAGTTGGGGGAAGAAGACATCCTTATGGATTGCTCTCTGTGCCAAGCTTTAGACATGACGTCTTGAGGAAAAGCCAGCCCTGAAAGAATTATCCTCCTTGAACAGGTAACCATAAGAAACAGGCAGTGTGGTGGTAAATTCCTATATGTTTTTAAAAGGGAAGTTTACTGAAGTATAAGGATAAGCAGGAAGCTGTGATTCATGCTTGTTATCCACCTGTGGTTTGAACTGTGAAACGCAAGAAGCCAATTTACCTGCTAGAAGAGTTTTTCTTTGCTCCTCTGTTATGTGAAAAGCCTGTTGAGAGTTTTTGATGGCAGTCTGAATGTTTACTTTGTGTTTTGAGTTCAGTTGTACCTGAAATGCAGCCTAGAAGGAATTGAGGCTGATAGAAGCCAAATTGCCACAGAAGATTAAGCTTGTTTGGACTTTATGCTGTAATTAGCAAGGACTAAAAGGAAGGTGACAACCTTGCTATCAAAGGCTGTGCTTCTGAAAGTAAGAAGACTTTAAACAGCCATTTTTGGGTTCTTTTGTTTACTTTGCCAACCATCTGCTGTACCTTGAGCAAATCCTACAGAAATAATCCTCTATTTGGTACTTTGAATCTTTTTTGTGCGAAATAAATTTTCTGTTATATGCCTCATCTAGGTAGCCTTAACTACAACTTTCTACCTGAAGCACAAACACATCTTAGCAGTACTACATTTCCCAGAAGACACCACAAGGAAATAGGCTGCTAAGGCTGATAGGAGAAGAATCCTCCAATAACCACGCCCCTCTAAAACTAGAGGCGAGTGGTGAGGGCGTTGACAGTACCTAGCAGTGTCCCCAAGAGACACAGGTTCCACAATGCTTGTATTGGGTCAAGCATTGATATCCTGGGTCCCTTTTTAATAATGGTTTATGGACCTTTCCTCCAGGAACTTGTCCAAACCTTTTTTAAACGCAGCTACACTAACAGCTCTTACTACATCCTCCGGTAACAAATTCCAGAGTTTGATTACACGTTGAGTGAAAAAATATTTTCTCTTATTTGTCTTAAATAGTTTACCCTGTAGCTTCATTACATGTCCCTTAGTCTTTCTATATTCTGATAGCGTAAACAATCGATCTATGTTTACCCGTTCCACTCCATTCATTAATTTATAGACCTCTATCATATCTCCCCTCAGCCTTCACTTTTCCAGGTTGAAGAGCCCTAACCATTGTAGCTTCTCTTCAAAGGAGTAGCCTTCCATCCCCTTTACCATTTTGGTGGCTCTTCTCTGTACCTTTTGTAATAACACTATATCCTTTTTAAGATATGGCGACCAGAATTGCACACAATATTCAAGGTGCGGTCATACCATGGAACGATACAGAGGCATTATAATATCCTTTGTTTTATTTTCCATTCCTTTCCTTATGATACCTAGCATTCTATTTGCTTTCTTGGCCGCTGCTGCACACTGGGCGGAGGGATTCAACATGTTATCCACGATGACTCCTAAATCTTTTTCCTGGGTGGTGGTTCCCAATGTGGAACCTTGCATTGTGTAACCATAGTGTGGGTTGTTCTTTCCTAGGTGCATAACTTTGCACTTGTCCACATTAAATTTCATCTGCCATTTGGATGCCCAGTCTTCCAATTTATCCAGATCCTCCTGCAGTTTTCCATAGTCCTCTTGGGTTTTAACAACTTTAAACAGTTTTGTGTCGTCTGCAAATTTGATAACCTCATTAGTTATTCCCTTTTCCAAGTCATTTATGAATATGTCAAAATGTAGCAGACCCATTACAGATCCCTGGGGTACTCCACTATTCACCTTTTTTCCACTGGGGAAAATTGGCCATTTAGCCCTACCCTCTGCTTTCTATCTTTTAACCAGTTCCCGATCCACAATAGTACACTGCCTCCTTTCCCATGACTTTTTAGTTTTGCCAAAAGTCTCTGATGAGGGACCTTGTCAAAGGCTTTCTGAAAGTCCAGATACACTATACCAACCGACTCACCTTTGTCAACCTGTTTATTCAAACCTTCAAAAAAACATATCAGATTAGTAAGACAAGATCTTCCTTGTCTAAAGCCATATTGACTGTCTCCCATTAGGCCATGACTATCTACATGCTATTTAATTTTGTTCTTTATGATGGTTTCTACCATTTTCCCCGGAACTGACGTCAGGCTCACCGGTCTGTAATTTCCCGGATCACCCCTGGAACCCTTTTTAAAAACTGGCGTTACATTGGCGATCCTCCAATCTTCATGTATTACAGATGATTTTAATGATAGTTCATAGATTACTAATAGCAGGTCTGCAATCTCATATTTCAGTTCTTTCAACACTCTTGGATGTATACCATCTGGTCCAGGTGATTTGCTACTATTCAGTTTATCAAATAATTGTAATATATCTTCCTGGTGTAGCGATAGTTCTCTCAATTCCTCTGCAGTATCACCTTTAAATACCAATTCAGTCTTGGGTAACATCCCTACATCTTCCTCAGTAAAGACCGAAGCAAAGCATTCATTCAGTCTCTCCGCTATAGCCTTGTCTCCTCTTACTGCCCCTTTTATCCCTCTATCATCTAATGGTCCAATTGACTCTCTCACAGGCCTTTTGCTACGAATGTACTTGAAAAAGTCTTTATTTCAATGTTCTTGCTTCCGTAGAAAGTTCCCTCTCAAATTCTCGCTTTGCCTGCCTTATCAATGCTTTGCATTTAACTTGCCAGTGCTTGTGCTGTTTCCAGTTTTCGTCGTTTGGCTCTTTTTTCCATTTCCTGAGAGATGCTTTTTTTGGCAGCAACAGCCTCTCTGAACTCACCTTTAAACCATGCTAGCAGTTTTTTGGACTTTCTTCCACTTTTCTTAATTCGTGGAATACAGCTGGTATGGGCTTCCAGGATAGTATTTTTAAATAACACCCAAGCTTGATGTAAGTCTTTAACCTTTGCAACCGCTCCTTTTAGTTTTTCTTAACTATATTCCTCATTTTATCATAGTCTCCCTTTCGAAAGTTAAAAGGTAGTACTGTGGATTTCTTTACTATCCCTCCTCCACTAATTAAATCAAACACGATCCTGCTATGATCACTATTGCCAAGTGGTCCCAACACCCTTATTTCTTGCAGCAGATCTGGTGTTCCACTAAGGACTAGGTCCAGTATGGCTTCCTCTCTGGTCAGTTCATGAACCAGCTGCTCCAAGAAGCAGTCATTTATTTCATCTAGAAACTTTATCTCCCTAGCATGTCCTGCTGTGACACTGACCCATTCTATACCGGGGTAATTGAAATCACCCATTATTACTCTGCTGTGACTTTTATTAGCTTCCTTGATTTCTTTGAGCATTTCATCATCCGTTTGTTCATTCTGGCCAGGCGGTCGATAGTACACCCCCACTGCCATCACCTTCCCCTTCATACATGGCATTTTAATCCATAGAGATTCTACAGCAAATTTTGTTTCCTGCAAAACTTTAATCCTTTCTGACTCAATGCCCTCTCTAACATAGAGTGCAACCCCTCCACCAATTTGATCAGTTCTATCATTATGATATCCAGGTATCACAGTGTCCCACTGGTTATCCTCCTTCCACCATGTCTCTGAGATTGCAATCATATCTAACCTCTCATTTAGTGCTATATATTCTAACTCTCCCATCTTATTGTTTAGACTTCTAGCATGTGCATACAAGCATTTTAGAGACTGTATTTTATTAATATTAATCTGGCTATTGGTAGGCATGAGTAATTTGGAATCTTTACTCTCTGTCTGCACCATACTCAAGGGCATTTGGGCTACTTTACTCTTTTTTGGAACCTCACTGCTTTTGGTAGTATCCTTCAAGGATATCTTCTTCCGAACCATACGCTCATGGGCGACTGTCGGCTTTCCCCTATTTTCTAGTTTAAAAGGTTCTTTATCTCCTTTTTAAAGGTTAATGCCAGAGGTCTGGTTCCATCTTGGTTAAGGTGAAGCCCATCCCTTCGGAAGAGCCCCTCCTTTCCCCAGAATGTTCCCCAGTTCCTAACAAATCCAAACCCCTCATCCTTGCACCATCGTCTCATCCATGCATTGAGACTCCGGAGCTCTGCCTGCCTTTTGGGTCCTGCACGTGGAACAGGAAGCATTTCAGAGAACGCTACCCTGGAAGTTCTGGATTTCAACTTCCTACCTAAAAGCTTAAATTTAGCCTCCAGAACCTCCCTACCACATTTTCCTATGTCATTGGTACCGACATGTACCAAGACAGCAGACTCCTCCCCAGCACTATCTAAGATCTTTTCTAGGCAGTGCATGAGGTCCGCTACCTTCACACCAGGCAGGCATGTTACCAGGCGACCCTCACGTCCACCAGCCACCCAGCTATCTACATGCCTAATGATTGAATCACCAACTATAACAGCTGTCCTAACCCTTCCCTCATGGGCACATGGCCCTGGAGAAACGTCCTCAATGCGAGAGGGTTTTACATCACCTGGAGGACAGGTCCTAGTTACAGGATCACATCCTGCCACACCGGGGTGATGCTTTCCTGTCACATGACCTCTGTCCTCCATGGCAACAGGGATGCTGCCAGACTGGAGGTGGGACTTCAGGACTATATCCCTGTAGGTCTCGTCAATGTACCTCTCTGTCTGTCTTATGCTTTTCAAGTCTGCTACTTTAGCCTCTAGAGAACGGACTCGTTCCCTGAGAGCAAAGAGCTCCTTGCACCTAGTGCACACGTAAGACCTCTCACCAACGGGGAGAAAATCATACATGTGACGCTCAATGCATAAAACTGGAAAGCCCCCATCTCACTGCTGGACTGTTGTCTGCATCTTAGTTTAAAGCTTGTGTTTAGGTCTTTAAATTCTGTACTTACTAAGGGTTGGTGTAGATGCTTATACTAATGAAAGTATATCTAATACCTCTAATATACCTTGTTCACCTGAAGCTTAATTAATCTCAGGTCCTCAATGTATGATTAATTTGGATAAAGAGCTGCACCTGAGAGCAGCCCCTTTCCTCTACGACATGCAAGTACCTATAAAGCTACAATTACCGCAGGGGCGGGTGGGTGTTGGGGAGGGAGGGAGGGAAATAAGACCTATTAAAAGAGGGCTGTTACAAGTTACCCTGTCCTGTACCCTCAGCATTTAACCTTGGAAGAAAAGCCTGGTAATTTACTTCCGGTCACACTCCCAGGAAAACCCAAGAGCAGATGGGTTATGTTGGGGTTTTTTGCCCTCTTTTTAATTGTTGTGGCTGCAGGGTTCACCCCAACATAAGTGTAAAGCACAGGACCCTCTTTCAAATAATGTATCGTGCCACTGAAGTAAAGTAGAAATTTTATTGTCAGGTATGTAATATCACAAGCTTTGCAAGTTTAAAGTCAATGCTCTAATCTATATATTACAAATCAGCATGAAACAGGAAAATGAATATAAAATTGTCTTTATGTTCAAAGCATCTGAGGTCTCCTATGAAGGGTCCTGGGGACAGAGTAGCGTTGCTCTCTAAGGAGAGTGTGCCGGTCTGTCCCAAATACTAATCTTCTTCTATATTTATACTCATTTTTAGGCTTGTGAAACAGAACTGCTGATAAGCAGGTTTTCTTTCCCTTGTCTGTTCCCTATTTTCATGCATGTCTGTTCCTTAACCTTTTGCCCTCTTGCCCTCTGCTTTCCTCTTGTGGCATCCTGTCTTTATCCTCCTGGCAGTTCCTTCGCCTTTTGCCAACCCTGTTTCCTGCAGATTAACTCCAGATGTTGATGTTGGTCAACTACATCCTGTCACCTAGTTCTTTTTGTTCCCCTTTGCTTAATCAAGGGGCCCAGGTGGCAGTTTCTGTAACCTTATAGCTTCCAAAGCCGTTAAGGTCAGCACCTCTCATTGTGTCAGCTCTATGATTTCAGGATGTTAGCACATTCCATAGTTCAAACTACTAATTCTGCAATTCCAGGGTGAAAGGGTCAGCAGACTATTTCTTACTCAGGCCTGGAGCTGAAGACATTAGCATAAGATGGAGGACAGTAGTCCAACTTGAGACAAGGGTACCTGAAGGGGGATTCATTTTCCCCTCAGTTACCAGGAGTCAACACTGACTCAAAGGCACACATAAGCATGGAGGAGTAGCACAGTGGCTTGCTAACCAAGAGATCAGGGTTTGATTCCCACTAGCACGGAAATGTCTATACTAGTCTTAAAATGTGTCTCATGGAATGTAGAAGGAATTAGGTATAAAATATTACAGACTTTATGATAATCACAAAATTTGTTAGATTTTTACAGGAAGTGTGTCTTGATAATGCAGAACATGCTCATGTAACCAAGTGGTAAAAATAAAGATAAATAGATACCTGTGGCTTTTTTTGGGGGTGGGGGAGGTGAGGTGTTGACCACAGCTGCCCGGTTAGCTTACTTTCACTGGTTTGCCCTAACCAGACAGCAGCTGAATATTGCTGTTGCCTGGTTATGGCAGGATGATATAATTTGTACCCTAGTATTGCTGTGGCAAAGTGCAATCAATGAATAAGTCCAGGAGTCAATTGACAGGATCCAAGCCAGTTTAATGTGCACAGGCCCAGTCAGTCAAAGCTTCAAAAGGAACTGAGCAAAGGTTTATACAGAGACATAACCATTTATACCTCTTTTTCAGTTTGATACATGAAAACTTTCTATTGGTTCCAACTCGATACATGCAAACTTTTCATTGGTTATACATTCCCTTCATTTGTCCAATTAGAAAACCCTCCGGAGCCTAGCAACCGGCCCCCTCCTTTAGGATTGCTTGAACAATAGTATAGTTCTTAATCTCGTTACTTTTCTACTGCAAGATTAACTTTGGCTTCTGGAATGCATATACTGAAACATTTCTGTTCTTTCACACTCAAGAGAATAATAGATGACTTATGAATTCATGAAAACTTCTTATTAAGCATTTTAAAACAGTTTTCTTATTTTCCACAGATTTTTGGTTCTTTTCTAGCTATAATGGGAGTTAGGATCCAGGCCTAACTTACAGGCCTTTCATAGTAGCAGGCCATGCTAGGCTATAGCCTACCACAGTATCAAAGTGTCTCATTGGTTATCCTCCTTTCACCAGGTCTCTGAGATACCAATTATATCTACCTCTTCGTTCAATGCTATATATTCTAACTTTCCCATCTTATTTTTTTAGACTTCTAGCATTTGCATAAAGGAACTTCATAGCATGTTTTTTTTTTTGTTTATATTAACAACCTGCTTATCAGTTGATGGGGCAATTTGGAATCTTTCAACTCTGTCTGCTGTTTACTTAAGGGCACCTGGATTACTTTTACTTTTATTGTAACCTCTCTATTGGGATTCCCTACCCTCCCTGTTTTGATAGTATCCTTCAAAGAATATTATTCTGAACCATGCACTCCTGGGTGACTGTTGGATTCCCCCAGTATCTAGTTTAAAGGTTCTCTATCTCCCTTTTTAAAGGTTCATACCAGCAGCCTGGTTTCACCCTAATTAAAGTGGAGCTCATCCTTCCAGAAAAGGCCCTCTCTTCCCCAGAATGTTGTCTAGTTCTTGGCAAATCTAAAGCCCTCATTCTTCCACCATCGTCTCATCCACACATTGAGACTCCAGAGATCTGCCTTCCACATGGAACAGTGAGCCTTGCTAAGAAAACTACCCTGAAGATCCTGGATTTTAATTTTCTTCTTCAAAGCCTAAATTTAGCTTCCAGAATCCCCTCCTACTCTTTTCTACTGTATGTCATTAGCATTCACATGTACCAAGACAGCTCACTTCTACCCAGAAGAAATGTGAGGTCCACTACCTTTGTACTAGAAAGGCAAGTGACCAAGTGATACTCATGCCCACAAGCCTCCCAGCTATCTACATGCCTAAGAATCTGATTGCCGACTAAAAGAGCCATCCTAACCCTTCCCTCCTGAGCAGAAGCCCCTGGAGATATCCTCAGTGGGAGAGTATATTGCCTCCCATGGAGGGTCGGTTATAGCTACAGGATCATTTCCTGCAATACCAAAGTGATGCTTGTCTTCCAGGTGACCTCAGTCCTCCAAGCAGCACTGAGGTTGCCAGACTGGAGGTGGGACTATCCCTGTAGATCGCCTCCTTATACCTCTCCAGCTTCCTCAGCTCTTCCGAGTCTGCTAGTCTAATCTATTTTTTTTATTTTTATTTAAAAATAGCATATTCCGCAATAACACCTAACCTAGCTGGATAACAAGAAACATACATAAAACTTACACCTAAAAACAATAAAATAACATAACATAATCATGCCTTGAAAACACATAAGCCTGATGGCTTGCCAATGCACAGGAAAAAGCCTGACCTCAGCCATGCAAAGACTAGTTTATACAAGTGGTTGAAAAGGCCTGTTGAAATAAATGTGCCTTCAATTTTTTTTGAAACACCAGAATATCTGAATGTAATGCAATTCAGCTGGCAAAGTGGAGTGGAGGAGTGGCCTAGTGGTTGGGGCAAGGTTCTTCAGGCCGGAAGGTCAGGGATTCAAATCCCACTAGAGGACAGCAACCTTGGGCCAGAAGGACTGGGGTTTCTAGTCCCACAGGTGCTCCTTGTGGTCTTGGGCAAGCCACTTAACCCTCCATAGCCCATGTTCCCTGTAAAATAGTTATCTCCAAGTTATAATGCCCTGTTCAATGTAATTTCAGTTCGTTCAATGTAAACCGCACTGATGCAGAATAGCGTGGTATATAAGAGAATATAAATAAATAAATAAAGCATTCCAAATCTGTGGAACAGCCATAGAAAAAATCTTGTTATGAAACACTTGGAAATGAATCTGCCAAAAAGGTAAAGTCTCTTGCGAGTGTAAAATACGAGGTGAACAATAAACTCGCAAAGAAGCCGACAAGCTAAGTAGGGCTCTATGATTGAAAGACTTAAATACCAACATGATGGATTTATATAAAATGTGTAATTTAATTGGTAACCAATTGAACTTCCTTAAATCAGTAGAAATATGCTCAAACCTTCTACTATTAGTAATAAGACGTCCTGCCGCATACTGAATCGACTGCAAAGGCCGAATAACATACAGTAGTGTGCAAAAGTCTGGAATCACTTGTGAGTTTTGCGTTTTTCGTACTTTCTAATGTTTTTTTTTTAAATTTTGCGTTAGCCCAGTATATTCATCTTTCTACCACGTTAAAAGGGATACATTTGGCTATTAGAGTTGACTTTTTTGCATTCCTTGCTTCCAATTTAAATACTTTACAGACACTGGGAAATAGCTACTGAGATTTTTGTGGATCCTGCGTCAAAACTGGATTGAGATTATCCAATATGCACACGTTATTTTTGACCAATCAGGAGTCTGGTTTCACTAACCAATCACAATGCAGATATCTAGCCAACAGTGCAGCTATAAAAACGCGCGGAATTTTTGAATTTCATACGCTTTCCGGATCGACCATGTAGATGACTCGGACCCTGACGTTGGAGGAGCGTATTCGTGTGTCCTTTATGAGCGAGGAAGGATTTTCAAGCCATCAGATAGCCAGGAAAGTGGGCTGAAGTCAGAGCGCTGTTGTTAAGATTGTACAGAAGAAGAAAGAAACGGGTTCAGTGGTGGACAAGCCTCGTTCACGTTGTCCACATGCATCAACATCACGCCAGGACCGCGCACTATGACGCATTTCACTGACTAATCGCAAGTTAACCTCTCCTCAACTACTTCGAGAGTGGTCAGACAAGAGTGAGGTCAGTGTCAGCTCATCAACAGTTCATTGCCGGTGCCTGCAGTTTGGTCTCCAGGGCTGCAAAGCACGGAATAAGCCACTAATGACTGACATACAAAGGTGCAACCGGATCGTATAGGCGAGAAAGCACTCAACCTGGTCGACTGAAATGTGGGAAAAGGTGTTATTCAGTGATGAAAGCACCTTCTGCCTGTTTGGTAACCAGGCCCACACCTATGTGAGGAGATTTCCTGGAGAGGAATCAAGCCTGAGTGTTTCAACCTCACTGTGAAGCATCCTTTGAAGGTCATGGTCTGGGGCTGCATGGCTGCCAGTGGCGTTGGATGTCTTCACATCATCGATGGAATGGTCAACAAGGCCAAGTACATCATCATACTGCAAAAGTGCATGGTGCATCAGCACACCAGCTGTTTCCTGACCAGTTCCTGTTCCAAGATGACAATGCACCCTGCCATGCACTGCTGCCCGCCTTATCACCTTCTCCTCCCAATGAGATCACGTAACAACTCTCCTTTTACGTCTACACTGGTTACCTGTCTCCTTTCGCACTCAGTTTAAGTTACTTACTCTAGTTCACAGGGCTCTTCACACTAGTGCTCCACAATACCTGGCAGACCTTATTACATTCCACACCCCCAGACACACTCTCTGCTCCTTCTACCTCAACCGCCTTAATCTCCCTTCCCCCTCCCTCGCTCACCTTCAATCCACCCGCTCCTCTGCTTTCTTTTTCATCGGCTCCGCACTCTGGAATTCACTCTCCAGCTCCCTCCGGTTAGAACCCCTTCACACCACCTTCAAGCGAGACCTAAAAACCCACCTCTTTTCCTTGGCCTAAGACCTTCTCTCCCCTCTTGTCTGATCCTGTCCCCTATGTATAGTCCTGTATCCTTTCTCTCATATTTTTCTATCAACAATTGTAACTTCCTTTCTTCCTTTCTTGCCCTGTGCCTGTTTCTAATTATTTGTGAATTGTAAACCACTCTGATTGATAAAGTAGGGCGGTCTATCAAATAAATAAACATAAACATAATCCAGACAGGTGATCAACTGGAAACAACAGAACAACATCAAGTCAATGGACTGGCCTGCCCAGTCTCCAGATCTGAATCCAGTCGAGAACCTGTGGCACAAGGTGGCTTTGGAAATATCCAAGAGGTATCCGACATCAAAGCGTGAGCTGATTGAGTCACTCATTGCAGCTTGGAACTGCATTGTCACCAATGATCACCTTGTCAGATTGGTTCATTCAATGCCGACAAGGTGCAAGGTGATCAAGAACAAAGGGTGGCCCATCAAATACTGAGCCATCACTGACACATAAAAACGGCCTTTTTCAAGGCCACATACATTAATTTGAAGGAAACCTGGCGTGCGTCCATAATATTTTAAAGCATACTTACAATAATATATGGTTGGCCAACGATGTACATTACGCGATTTTCACAGAAAATCTATCAACAGGACAACTATGGGGAACAAACTCAGAAAATAAGGGCCAAACCAATACTAAAAGTTGGCCCTAATAGCCAAATCTATCACTTATCATGAGATACACAGAAAAAGCCACTGGGAGGAAAAATAAATTAAGATATAAGGTCACAAAGTTGAAAAAAACGTTGAATTTACAAGTGATTCCAGTAGTCAAGTGGAGACAAAACCAAAGCTTGAATCACAATATGCAGAGTCTCAGAAGACAAAAACAATTTAAGTTTGTGTATTAAATGCAGCTTAAAGAATGTAGCCGTAGTAACTTTCTGAACTCTATCCTCCAGACATCGGATTCATTCTTTGAGAGCTAGGAGCTCTTTGCACTGAGTGCACACATATGATCTCTCACCAACTGGGAGATTGTACATTTGACATGTGGGCCCTGTATCCCACAACAACTGTTTTTTCTAGATATCACCAATTACCAATTAGCAACAAATTACTCAGGACAAACTTCTGCTCAGATGCAAAGCTTCTTTATTGGTATACCAAAAGCGAAATAAATCACCAGTGCAGAGAGCAAAAGACTCTGTCTGAGAGTGTGACAGGCAACCCCCTCTCTGTCCAGGATCAGAGAGCAGATTGCCCACTGAGTTATGGAGCCGTCCCCTTATAAAGATATTCTCCATCACAAAAACTTCTAGAAGTTCTGATGTCATTCTCAGAAAATCAGAACTACTTGCAAAGAAAGAAAACTTTGCTCGAACTCCTTCTCTGAGGCCCCCTCCCATGAATAATGCCAATTATGCCTTAGGGCTACCCTCCCCTGCAGCTGGTGCTCTCAAGGTCTTTTGGTCTTTGCTTAATTGTGCTTCTTATCTGTGCTGTGGAGCAAATATTTCCTGCATTCCTTGGCCTGTATGGTCTTTCATCTCCTGGTGCTAAATTACATTCTTCTTTTCTTCAAGGCTGAAAGTATGTTTTCTGCTAATTAATTCTCTGAGCAGACCTGTATTTCTCTTCTGAGCCTGACTTCGCATACTTCTACTCAAAGCAAGGCCTCCAGACTACAGCAGGCCGCAAGGCTGTATTGTAGCATATACTTTCTTAGCCCACAGGACATTTTCTTTTCTTCATCGTGAAAACTGCAGGCAGGCCATGATTACAGTCACAGATAGCAGCTGAAGGAGCAAAACTATCCCTAAGCCAAGATATCCCAACATTCACCAATTTTTCTATTTTTTTTTCTTTCGCTGAGGTGAGGGCCAAAGGCAGGAAACCCAAATTTAGGGACTATGAATAACAACCATTTGTGACAAGGAAGGATCTTGCAAAGGTAAGAGCTCATACTGGTCCCTAGAGACAATATACAGAGTCTTAGTGCTTCGCATTATCATACGTTTACAGCAGGCAAGCAAAATAGATAAGGTACAACAGGCAATAATTGCAAAACAAGCTATACTTAAAAGTGTAACAAAGAAAGCCTTAAGTCCTCCTCCTAAACTAGCAAACCATGAAGAAATACTACCCCAAATATTGCCAAGCTGGAACCCACCCTTAAAATCATTAATATGTAATTCAGAAAGGTGTTTTATCTTATTTATAGCATCAAAAACAAAAATAGAGTGGTTAGCGATGACAGTACAACAATTGGTAGCATTAATAAAAGTACATGTGCCGCCCTCAGCAGCCAAAAGCAAATCTAGAGCTTGCCTATTTTGCAGTCATTTGCGTATTTTGCTCAAGGGACTCAGCTAAACGTGAAATAGAGTCAGTTACAGCTTTCATCTGAATATGTAGTAAACATTGAAGGCGACGTATAGCCATACCAAGTTCAGCAGTAAGGGCAGGGGTTGCAAAGGGGATCCAGGCCGTTGCACTAAGGGCATCCAAACGGGTTTTGGTCATGGGATAAGTGGAATTGATGTACTGATATGAAGCCTGGATAGATAGCATCATTCTCAGCTACAGAGGAATCCCAAGGGCTGGAGTCAGGAGAGAAACTACGCTTAAATCTGTGCAGAAGGGAATGGGTAACAGGATGATGGGTAACATTGAGAGGGATTAAAGCAGAAAAAGAGGAAGTTTTAACTAAAGCACATGGCAAAAGAGAAAGATTGACGGTTTGATACAGGGTATGTCCACATAACCAATAGTGACCAACTACCGCCGCAAGGGATGAGGACGGAGTCCACCTATGGGTTATATGATAACCAGAATACAAAAAGCCACCATTTGGGGAGTTCATGTAAAATGAATTCTTAGGCATATAACAGGACCTGTAAGGGGAGTGGGACACTCTACCTAATGAAACCATTACAGTGCCATTGGCATACATGGGGCCAATGTTAAAACTGTTATTCCAGTATGTGGCATCTACAATGAAATCAGTTGCAGAAGTGTTTTTTTTTCATAAGTCACGGGAGCGCAAGAGTGAGTACAGTAGGGTAAGGTTAGTAAAGTTGGGACCCCGCCATAGAGGCAAGGTAGTATGGGCCCGTATATGCCATGAAGCATTTTTGCACATTATAGGACATGTTACACCTAGCAGAGAAAGAAACAGAGGCATTAGAGATTAAACAGTAGACATAAGTCTGAGATTCTGGTGTAAAGACTGGTATGGGCTCATTAGAAGGATTCTGGGAGCGCCAAGATTGGCTACACTGTATGGGTTCAAAACAACCAGGGCTTCTATCGTCATTGTCCCAGCACGGCACTCGTCCCATAATTTCAGAGAGCGATACCGAGGAGACGAGAACTGGGGCATACCCAACCCCTTTAGGCAAAGGAGTACATATAATACAATCTGAGACATTTAATAAAGAAACAATCTGCAACACTGACTGCTTCCATGAGTTCAGAGAAACAACAGGGACAGCCCAGGGTACCCGCAGTAGCGGTTGGGTAGCCAGATTAACCTGGTTTTGCTCCTGGAGGTTTAGGGCCTGCTGTCCATTCGGAGGTAGACACCGGATAAAAAGAACAAGAACAATTGAAAATCCCAAAAGAAAACTCAAAGGTAAAGGAAACTTGGTACTTATCTGACTGGAGGGGAGAAAATCCAAGCAGTATAAAAAGAAGTAATATCACAGAAATTGATCACCAAAATGTCCAATGTTCAAATAAGAGTTCAGTTCACAGCAGGGTTTGATTATAAACTCGTAGAAAGAAAGCAAATTCTCCATCAGGATGAAAGAAGTGAATAAACAGTACCATCACAATGGAGATAAAAAGAAGTAAGCACAGGGATGCCCCAGGAGAGAGTGGGTAGATAGCAATCATTCTGATCAACGGAACAACCTTGTGGTGTAAGTCTTTGGAGGAATGAGATTGGTCACTCAGATGAGACAGCTGGGACAGCTTTCAGATGACTGACATGTATCCAGGTGTCCACGTCATTCAGTTGAGCAGCGAAAGGGGATGCTGCAGTAACAATGTGAGGGCCGGAGAATGTAGGGCAGTCCCAGGAGGCACGAACACAGTTTCTCTTATACACTGCGGACCCTATGGGGAAGCAAAGTGACAAAGGTGAACTGGATGCAGCCTGCGCATTTGTCACACGGTCAACAATTTCTTGTAGCGCAATCCGGAGTCCTGCAAGGTAAGAAGAAAGATCATCATGGACCGGGGCTAAAGACTGTGAAAGAGGAGATGTGCGCATGCGCCGGCCTGTGGCCATTTCATGAGGCGTCAGGGGCAGCCGCTTGATGGGGCTGTTGCGTAGCTGAAACAAACACATTGGTAAAGCCTGTAACCAGGTCATGTGACCAGAAGCACAAATCTTTCTGAGCTGAGTTTTCAAAATGCCATTACAGCGTTCAAGAAGACCATTAGAAGTGGGCTTATACACAGACACATATTTCCACTGAACAGAGAGGTGCTGAGTGAGTGCAGAAACAAGGGCATTTCGAAAATGAGAACCATTGTCAGAATATATTACCTTAGGAATACCAAATCGGGGTATAATTTGTGTTTGCAGAACTTCTACCACTTCCTCAGCAGTTTCTTTATTGCAAGGAAAAGCCTCGATCCATTTAGACCAGGGGCAGACCCATACCAAAAGGTATCGCTTCTGTGCACATCGGTGGATCATATCAGTGAAATCCACGTACCATGATTCAAAAGGGCCATGCAAGACAGGAAGGTGACCCCTAGCCAGAGGTTTACCTCCAGGTTGGGCATTCAAGATACATACAGGACATTTTACCACAATTTCTTGAATTCGATTATTCATGTGAGGGCACCAAAAGGTATTCTCTAGCATCCCATAAACATATGCAGCAGTAGAATGATAGACATCATGTATGAGACCTGTCAGGCGTTTCAGTGCTACAAAACAGATACAAAGTTTTCCAGATGGGTGCACCCAGAGTTTCTTAACTTGGGTACAGCCTAATCTCTCCCAATTTCCAATCTCATAAGCAGAGGCATCTTTTTGATAGTCAGAGAGGTCAGGCACTGAATAGGTCTGAGATCTAGTAACAGGTAATGTTAGCGGTGCACCTTTGGTGACTTCTTTGGCTAACTGATCAGCTAAAGCATTTCCTGTATGGAGAAAAGAGTCCCCTTGGGTGTGCCCAGGAACCCATTCACAGCATAAGAACAAATTATCAATTCTGCGTTTCTCTAGGCACTCATAAATTTGGTATATCTCATCAAGGTGTGTGATTGTGCTAGCTGAAGAGGTAATGAAACCTCTCTGTGACCATTTTTGATGGAGTGCTGTCAGTACCTGTGCTGCATAATGAGAATCAGTGAAGATGACAAGGTTATGATTTTCCTGATGTAACAAAACATCCAATATTGCACAGATTTCAGCACCTTGGGCGCTGTAACCACCGGGCAATTGATACTGTAGTATCTCAAAAATATCACCAGAGGGGGATATGTGCACTGCACTGAACCCAGAACAAAGTAAAGTCTCTGAACCATCGGTAAACCAGATTGCCGAGTCTGAAGGCATTTCGTTAAAGGACCGAATATTATCAGCGAATGCAAAGGAGGGGGCTCTGTCTCCCTCCTCACCCACAGTAACAGAAACTAGGTTCTGTAAATACCCAAAGGGATGATTTGTAGGAAATGACTTAAGAAGGATGTGACTTCGCAAAAGAGTGGCACAAACCTGATTTACACACCGTGGGGTGAAATGGAGAGTGTTACTGTTTAACAAAGCCTCCACATCACCAGTACAGTACACTGTAAGAGACAAGGGGTGAAAGGTGTTATAAGTCTTTTGGACTGCCTCACTGAGAGCCACCAACCCTTTTTCAATGTCTGGTAACACTAATTCAGTGACTGAGAAAGTTCCTGACAAGTAGGACACTATCTTACCATGATCTTGGTAAAGCACAGCTGCCCACGTATGATGTCCATGGAAACTAATCAAGAACATTTCTTTTGAATAGTCAGGGAGGCAAAGACTTGGCGTATTTGACACATCAGACAGAAGTGATTGAAGTAAAGTTTGATCAGGAGCTGACAAATTGATAGCAGTAGACCCTTTTACTCCCCCTTTCAGATATTTGCGAAAAGGATGTGTGCGTTGACTGTGACCTGGGACCCAATTACGGCAGAAATTTATCATGCCGAGAAGGGAGCATAATTCCTTAACAGTTTTGGGCATCTTTAGCTCTAAGCAATGTTGTTTAGTCTTGTCAGTTAAAGAGAGCACACCTTCACCAATCAGGAAACCCAGGAAAGTAACCTCAGATTGGCATATCTGTGCCTTGTCCATGTTAATTTGATAACCACAGTTTCTGAGGTGACACACAAGTTTGTCAGTGAGGGTTAAATTTGTTTCTGCTTCAGCAGTGGACAGTAACAGATCATCCACATATTGCAAAAGTGATGCTTCAGTGGGTAGTTCAGCTTGAAATGGTTGCAAATCTGCCACCAGTGCTTGAGAGAAAATGGAGGGGCTCTCTACGTACCCTTGGGATAACCTGGTCCACTGATAATGTTGACCCTCGAAGGTAAAGGCCAGGAAGCACCGGGAAGCAGGTTCGACCACAATTCCAAAGTAAGCATGGGACAGGTCCAAAACAGTGTGATATTTGTGCAAAGTAGTTGCTGTTAACAGTGTAGCAGGGTTGGAAACAACCGGGAACTGGGGTTCAACGACACTATTGAGTGCTTGCAAATCATGAACTATTCGCCACTTACCATTGGGCTTTTTCACAGGGAACAGTGGGGTATTATACTGAGAATTACTGAGTTCAATAATGCCATGCTGCAACAATTCCTGGATCTCCGGGCGAGATCCTTGCAGGGCATCAGGTTGGATCGGATATTGTGGAATCTTTGGTGGTTTGCAACCAGGCTTGATATGAATCGTGACAGGCGGGTGTGACTTAACCCGTCCATAGGGGCTAAGGAGCAGTGACCTTTCAGGACCTTTCTCTCCCAGTGGACCATAGGTGAATTTAATCTGCAATTTTACCAGTAAATCTCTTCCCATCAAATTTACGGGACAGTGAGGGGCAAATAGGAAGGAATGACAAACCTGCTGGTCTCCAATTCTCAGGGAAACCGGTGTAGTCATGCAAGATGTAAGGGGTTTACCATCAAAACCTGTGGTAATCATTTTCTTTGTGCTAAGCTGACAGTCTTTTGGTAAAGCAGTTAACACGGAGGATGTGGCTCCAGTGTCTAGCAACATTTCAGTGGGCTCATCATTAAGGAATACCACAATTATGGGTTCCTGATAGGTGAGCCTAGCCTGTAAAAGATAAATTCTTAGTCATTGTTGTGGAGGGGGTCCAGAACCCTGAGGGGGTACCCACAAGGGGAAACGCTTTCTGTCAGGATTTTCAGATCTACATGGGACCAGGCATGTACGCTGGATATGGCCATAGCCACCACAATTCCAACACTGAGGGGTGGATGGACGGTTATTTTGCTGGGAAGGGGAATCCCAACGCCGTGGCTGGGAATAACGGGGTTGCTGGGCTCTGTTATAATAAACATGTTCCCTATATCGATCACATCCCTCATCACGGGGGTCTGGAACATCATCATCATAACAATCCAGATATTCAAAATCATCTATTTTATCCTGCTGTTCCTTAATTTTCTGTTTAAGCTTCTTAATGAGTTCCTCATCATTGCTTTTATTGTCTGTGGGTTGAGACTTCGTGGGAGTCGATGGCTCCTTATTCTCTTGCAATCCTTTAAGCTGAAGGCTCAAAAGACGGGCCTGAGCTTGCTTAAAGTCTTTTTCAGCTTTTAGGGTGTCCTCCTCTAAGGAACGGATGTAATGAAAGATATGGGCCTGTTGTTTGGGCCATGGCTCGGTCTCAAGACCTACCACAGACTTAAGTTTTGCTAATACTGTAGGAGGAAGAGTATTACAAAGAGTCTGGAAAAACATGAGTGACATGTTCGGGTCGTCATATGAAACGCCCATTTGTGCTTCCCACAAATCTTGGAATTTTGCAAGATATGCACTAATATCCTCTCCGGGTTGGAACCGCATAGTAGTAAGGGGGGTCATACTACGCTGCGTAGGGTATGTTTCCCGTAGAGATGCCCAAATGTGTAGACGGTAGTTATTAAAAGATGCACCGTCAAACCTATTATCGGCTTTAGTAACATCTGGCAGGCCTGCTCCTATGAAAATCTGATTTGTGGCATTATTGGCCAGAATTTTAGCAAGCAAAGCCTTCACATCTCCCAGGGCCAGGCTATATCCGGCCGTTACCCGTTCAAATTTCTGAATCCATGCTCCACCTCCTCGGTTTAATGGAGGTAGGCTTGAAACAATATTTGTCATGTCCGTGAAATTCCAGGGGACATATTTTTGTCCGTGAGTGGTGTGTATAATAGGAAACATTAAACCAGATTTGGGCTCCTTTCCCTCATATTTCTCCCAAACTCTCAGGCCTGCTGCCATGTAGGTGAGGTCCCAGCCGGGATCACCAGCACCGCTACGAATACAAAGGCGGGCAGTATTAAGATGTACTGTGTCGAGTGAGCCAGTTGGGGGCCACTGCAACATTTGGAGCTGATTATTCTTGGTCCATCCGTACATATTGGAGGACCAAAGGTACACATAATAACCATTTCCTCCCTCCATCTCCGTAACAAAACTCAAAATATCTTTATTTCCCTGCTGGGCCACTAAGGAAAAACCAACCCCATCTACATCATCTTCCTCATCTATGAGGGACAACAGTGGTTTGCCAGTAGTACGTGATCGTGTCTGCCTATCACTCTTAGGCAACAATGGCTTTTGTTTGAGGTTCTTATCAGGGACTTTGACTTCATCAAGTTCCTTACTGGGGGTTAAAAGATCATCCTGTTTGGGTTGATCCTGTTCGTCTTGATGAAGACGCGAGAGCTCAAATTTCAAAGCCTCTTTCTGCTTTGTGACAGTTTCTTTGTCAAACTCTAACTGCTGCAGTTCCTCCTTCAAAAGCTTCTGTTGCTCTGCTAACAGCTTTCGTGCCTCTGAATATTCACTAACATCAGATGGTGGGGGCACTGTCGGTTTAAGATTTATGACTCCCTCAACTTCAGCCCACATGCCATTACCTTCTCTTATAGCATCGTTAAGGGCTTCAGTAATTTCAGCATCAGGAACACTAGAAGGAATTTGTTCCCGTTTAGGTTTTAATACTGGATCAGAGTAGCCAATAGCTGCCATGGTCTTACTTTCTGATGCCCAGTATGGTGGTGGGGAAACAGGCACTGTGGGCGCTGGGTGAGGACCAGCCTGCATCCAGAGAGAGATATGCCACAGATGTTCTAGCTGAGCTTTTCCACATTTGGTAAATAAAATATGATCCCTAATTTTAGTTAAAATGAGAGGATCAAATGATCCTCCCGCTGGCCAGGCGAGAGTAGCATCCTTTTTCGCCCATTTCTCCCACTGTTTAGAGCAATTTTTTATTGAGGATTCCAACAGGGGGTTCTGCCTAATGAGGGAATCTATGGGAGTAGGACCAGACTCAGTCCCTTCCTTATCATTTACCACCTGTTTGGATTTTCTTTTAAACATACTCGACTGTCCCTTTCTTCCTATAATCAGTAAACCTGGTGTTTTCACTGTGCAGGGACACTTTAGTTACAGGCAAGATCTTGTTAATAACTTCACTTTTTACCGATATATATATAAAAATCGAACCTCTTTATCTGCAGAGGAGTTGGTAAATTCGCTGGTAATTTCACCTTTTGGCAGGAATAAACCTGCCAGCAACCTCTTTAAGTTACAGAGGAGCTGGTAACTTCGCGTTTTACAAAAATAACCTCTTTATCTGCAGAGGAAACGAAGTTACAAAATCCAGGACTCAAACAAACACACAGTTCTTACGCTTCGTCCAAACCCAGCCGTTCCCCTCGCGGAGATACGGAAACGTGGATAAGGACACACAGGCGCTTCGCTCCAATTTCTTGGGCGTACAGTCTCACATATACACCAAGCAATCCTGGGCCTTTAAAGATCTAAAGTCTGGGCAACAAAAAAAAAAACTTACTTTCCCTAATATTTACAGAACACCCTAATCAGTTACATAGCAGTACAATAGCAGAACAGTGATCACATAAAAGCATAAAGTCACTACTCACCCACCAGCAAGTCTTCTGTCATTGATGGGGTAGACAGGAAACAAATACTCACAAGCAGAGTCTTCCTAGGGGATCCAGATGTCACTGCGTCACACAGGGACCGCATGCACTTCTCCTGAACTGGCAGGAGGGAATCACGTCTTCTAGGCCAGCAGAAGGAAACTCATCCCCTGTTCTATTTTTTTTGTTGTTTTTTTATGTTAAGAACAGGAGGTAGCCTCTTCTCCTAATGAGAAGGAATTCACATCCCCTGTTGTCTTTTAAAACAGGAGGGAGCCTTTCCGACAAGAACGCAGCCAAAAGCGTAGTCTAGCCAGAGGAATCCTTGGGCAATTTAGAAAAAGGTTAGGAGTGACTACACTCAATTTAGAAGTGAGATGCGGCACCCAGTAGGTTGCGGCACCAATTCTGGGGCCCTGAATCCCACAACAACTGTTTTTTCTAGATATCACCAATTACCAATTAGCAACAAATTACTCAGGACAAACTTCTGCTCAGATGCAAAGCTTCTTTATTGGTATACCAAAAGTGAAATAAATCACCAGTGCAGAGAGCAAAAGACTCTGTCTGAGAGTGTGACAGGCAACCCCCTCTCTGTCCAGGATCAGAGAGCAAATTGCCCATTGAGTTATGGAGCTGTCCCCTTATAAAGATATTCTCCATCACAAAAACGTCTAGAAGTTCTGATGTCATTCTCAGAAAATCAGAGCTACTTGCAAAGAAAGAAAACTTTGCTAGAACTCCTTCTCTGAGGCCCCCTCCCATGAATAATGCCAATTATGCCTTAGGGCTACCCTCCCCTGCAGCTGGTGCTCTCAAGGTCTTTTGGTCTTTGCTTAATTGTGCTTCTTATCTGTGCTGTGGAGCAAATCTTTCCTGCATTCCTTGGCCTGTTTATGGTCTTTCATCTCCTGGTGCTAAATTACATTCTTCTTTTCTTCAAGGCTGAAAGTATGTTTTCTGCTAATGAATTCTCTGAGCAGACCTGTATTTCTCTTCTGAGCCTGACTTCGCGTACTTCTACTCAAAGCAAAGCCTCCAGACTACAGCAGGCCGCAAGGCTGTATTGTAGCATATACTTTCTTAGCCCACAGGACATTTTCTTTTCTTCATCGTGCAAACTGCAGGCAGGCCATGATTACAGTCACAGATAGCAGCTGAAGGAGCAAAACTATTACTAAGCCAAGATATCCCAACAGACACTAAGTGCAAAAGACTGGATACCCCCATCTCACTGCTGGAGTGCTGTCTACATCTTTCTATTATTGAGTTTAGTTGTTTAGAGTTGTTATGGGAGTAGGGATACCTAAACTAATATAAAGTTGCTGCTCTGGGAAGTATGATACTGGGAGTGAGAGGTGGAGGCTGAAGGGGAAGGTTGAGAGGAAAAGACTATATAAATGTGATGCATTCAGATCCAGTAGTATGTAAGAAACAATTCATTCTGGATTGTTGTATGATGTTGATGGCTTAGTAATAACAAATTTTAAACATAAAATTACTACTTGAGGCTCCCTTGTAGTAAACTGTGCTTTCTTTAAGCATAGTGGTTTATTTCTGATTTCTCTACGTTAATCTTACATATCCTCCTCCCAACACCACCACTCCATGGATTTTCACAACCCTCCCTGGCAGCCCACCCCCTTCAGTACCTCCATCACCTCCACCCCAGTCCTTCGTGACCCATCCCAGAACTCCTTGCCTCATATAGTGTCCCCCAACACCACTGCCTCCTCAGACTCCTGAAAATCCCTTGAACATCCTGCCTACTGTGATGCCCCCTGGCAACCATTCTTGCTTAATCCTATGACTCTTTGAACACTCCACTCCCATCACCAGGTTCCTGTGACCTACCCAAGACACTTCACCTCCCTCAATATCCCCTTATACTCTTACCCCTTAAACTTCTCTGACTCTCCCAGACATCCCACCCCTCATGATGTCCCCTACCACCCCTATCTCCTGAATCTTGTGATACCGTAGATATCCTACTCCTTATGATTACTTCAACAGCCCCACTTGCTAGTTTCTCTCTACTCTGTACTATTTGATATTGGAGTTCCTTTCAAATCTTTGTTTCTTAATTTTGTTTTAATTTTGTAAACTGCCTTGATTGTTGACAGAAAGGTGGTATATCAAGAAATACTACTACTGCTACTACTACCACCATCCTTGGATCTCTATGACCCACCCTAGACACTCTGCTTCGTAAACACTCCTCAGTGCCACCACCTCTGGGCTCCTGCGATCTCCTGGACACTCGTCCCTCCCTGTGATACTACCTAACACCTGTGACCTCCATCCATAACTTCCTAAGACAATCTTGTCCAGGGCACTCTGTGCCCAAGCACCCCAAGCCAGGGTACCCTGGCCTGAGCATCCTGGGTCACAGCACCTTTGGTCTGAGGACCCCCAGGTTAGGAAATCACTTGCCTGGGCTCCTAGCACAATTGGCCCATTGACCAGAGAGCCTCTAAGGTCAATAGAAACCCCTCTGGACCAATTGTACTTACCTAGTCCAGGGAGATGTCCAGTGGCATTCTTTCCACAACTGCCACCATCTTGGCATATGGTGACACCTGACCCCTAGCAGTGCATCAGCATTGGAAGCCTGGGCCAGAAGTGCCCTTGACCTACTATCTCTGGGAAGTGGGGACCATTAGGGGTCAAGGGAATTCAGAGCTCACTAGGCCACAAGGGAATTTTTGTGGGGTAAGGAGTAGGAGAGGGGGAGTTTGGATAGTTGGTTGCTATTGTTATTGTTTGTTTGTTTTTTTTATCTTTCCTTCGTCTTGGTGTCTGAACCATTGCCAGCTCATTCACTGACTAGATGGGAGACGTTTTACTTATAATGCAGCAAATAGCTACATATTATAGTGGCACTAAGTGATGTTTTCTCTGACATTGTACACTTTTTAATGTCACTGTAATTTGAATACCATTGCATTGGGGGTAAAAGGTTTTAAGCACGTTCCAGGGACGTAGTCAAAGTTAGGCTGGAAGAGCCAATGCCTCTCCAATTTTTGTGTCAGACTCCTCGAACTCTCGTGGCCCAACCATGGTTACTGCAAATTACCGTGGGGTCCCGAAACTCAGCAGTAAATATCCAGGAGCTGTGGCCTCTTCCAATATCTGGCCAGCATAGTGCATACGTTAAAATCTCCTAGATGGCATCTCATGAGATCACAAATGGAATGTGTCACCCTTAAGGTTTCAGTGCAGATGCAGTGTCAGATGTACACTGGGGAAAGGAGGCAGAGTGGTGAGAAGTGGTGAGAAGTGGTGTGACGGGCTCCCGCTGCTACTATCTAGATGCCATTGGTGAGTGACATGCTTATGGGGAGAAGATTCTATGCCTACTGCTCATCCATGTTAACCATGGGCTCCTCCAAAAATTGAGTTTTGGCTATACTACTGGCATGCAAATTAGAACACTGTGCACTTAAGCTTGGCACAGTATTCAAACAGCTTACTGCATAAAGGCCTTAGCGTGCAAATTAGACCATACAATTATAGCTTCTATGCATTGGTAGTATCTTAGTGTTAAATAAAAATTAGACCATACAATTATAGCTTCTATACATTGGTAGTATCTTAGTGTTAAATAAATTAAGGCTAAAAGAAAAATTGTGGATGTATGCCAAACTGAGCACACACAACCCTCTTTTCCTTAAGACTCAGCCCCCTAACTGAAAACCTGTATAAAAACAAGCCTGGCACAGAAATGGGAGAGTATTTGAGGAGATGAAAGATTTTTAGGATAGTTAAAAACAGACCAAACTGCATATCTTTTGTCTGCCAAGAAAGAACAGACTGACATCTTTAAAAGCCTCAGACCCCAATACATTTGTTCCATTGATACTACATTGTGGGAGGGGAGGAGAGGGAATTTTGCCAAAGTAAGAAGAACACTAGCATTTGTCCATCTTCCCTGCAGTGTTGAGGCAGTGATGACATATTTACAACCAGGGCTTTTTTTTTTAGGTGGAATGCAGTACTGGCACTTTTTTCATTGCCTACTGAACTTGATCTATTGTCCTTGTGTATGAATGACAGATTTATTTAACAGGGTTTTTATACTGCTTTATTGTTTCAATCAAAGTGGTTTACAGTGTATCTTAAACTTAGTAATGTTGCGACGCCCTTGCTTGGGCCCGAAGGCTTACAAGCATAGAGCGGCCTTATAGTGTCCCTTTAAATAAAGCTTCCCTTGTTTGTCACCAGAGGGATTCTGGGACTTGTAGTTGGCTTACTTATATAAGGACAAATGTAGTTGTGAGACCGGTGGTTTAAGGCAGCAAGAAAATTTATTTTTTTGCAGGATTCCAAGGCATTAAAGCTCAAAAACACAAAAGCCAAAGGATGCTTCTCCAACATAAGAGTAAATCAGGTTAACAGAGGAAAATGCAACAAAAACCTTCTATCACTGAGCAGCAGCTTTCATTCAAATAAACTTTCACAGAGCACAGCTTCTTGTGGTCATTCCACGTATCAGGTAAACGTTTTAACAGCTGCTATTTTCTTTTCCAAACCAAACTTTTACTAAAGGCAGCTTCTTGGCTTCAGAAGCTCACATACTTAGTAGAACACAGACTTGGCTTTTTCCAACTCTTGGAAGTCACAGAAATTAGTCACTATATTATTTCACAGTCTTTCAACCCTGTTCAACAATGCTCAGTTCTCCTTTAGACAAAAAGAGCAATCCATTGGTGACAATTCTGACTCAGCTTCTGGCAGACAAGAATCCACCTGCATCTCTTCTATGGACACCGGGTACTTCTTACTTCCACCAGTTTTATAAACTTGCCCAGCCTTCCTGTCTTCTAAAAACTCTTGGAACTGCTTCAACAGCAAATCACCCTGAGAAGGTACACTTGTACTGGGAGGGTAAAGCTTCCTCTCTGCAAACAGTTTTCTTAATGCTTCTAGTGTTAAAAGCTCAGTTTCTCTGCTCTTATCTGGGTTTTGGTTCTCTTCATACATAAAACTATCCACCCACCTCTTAGCAGACGTTAGGTCTGTCTCCTGGACACTAGCGGAAGCAAACTGTTTCTCTGCAAGCTGTTCAGGTTTACATGTACTGGCTTTACCTTGGGGCGGGTCTCTCAGGCAGCTACTGATTCCTTTCCTCCTGATACCTTTCAGGCTATGGAACTCAGCCTTCTGGTGCCTTTCTCCACTCCTTCCCAGATAGCCACTCTCTTGAAAGTTTCCTTGGAACCTTTCTCCCTTTCCAGGATCTCTCAAAGTTTCTCCTTCGTGGGCCTCTATTGCTCTGGCTGAAGATCTATTCCTTTCCAGCTTCTCTTGGACCTGCTGGCTCTGCTCTCTCTGCTGCGTCTCCCATGTGTGTGTCTCCCCTGTCTGTGTCTCCTCTCTCTGCTCTGAGTGTGTTTTTAAAAACCGTTTGCTGCCGGGCACTCCCTTGCCTTTGCACAGGTGTGACCAATCACTAAGCAAGCTTGGCTCCCCGTCTGAACTAGGGCGTGGCCTGGCCTTAGCAGAGAGCTGAGTTTTTTCTTGCCTGCCTTGCAAGCAGTGTGCACAACTGAACTGTCACTTGTTTTAAAGGGAAAAACAGGGTTTTCTTCCACCGGGCTCTCCTCACCACAATGTACATTAAACAGAGACATTGATTAACTTGGATTTTTCTGAGGCAATGGAAAGTTAAGTGACTTGAGTAGGACTTGAACCCTAGTTGCTTGGTTCCCAATCCAGTGCTCTAACCATTAGGCTACTCCTCCACTCTGTATGAATACTGGCACCTTCTTTTGTTAGGAAAAATGCAGTGTTTACAACTGTTCATTTATGAGCCCTCTGAATATTTTGCAGTGATATTTGAATAGATTCACCACAGTAATGACAGCAATAGCCATTACCCTATGCCTGGAAAGCAAGCTCAGGCTACCGACAACAACACAGTGTACCTCATTCCCTAAAGCTACTTCCAACTCTTCTGTGGCAACCACACCATGCAAATGTGCCAAGCCATTGTAGTAGCACTCCTTGGCCAAGGACAAGACCATAGCTCTTCTGTACTATGCACTTGGCCACTAGGTGTCGTCATTGTGTGATGGGGGAGATTCCCTCCTCTGAGGCTATGAACCTTGAGACTGCAGCAATCTTAGCCTTGGTTGGCCATTTAAGCAGAAACCAGACTCCAGGTCTGAACCCAGATCTCCCACTTGTCAGCACACAACATTGCCACTCAGCTAACAAGGCAGTCCATGCCACATTTTTATTACTGAACTTTCCTGAAATTTTCCAGAACATTTTCGGCTGTGTATGTGCATGATGATTCTCTGTTGCTTACCATTAATCCATACAGCTGGAGATTTGTACAAGGCCAGGCAGTAAACAACTCTTAGCATTGACATACAAATTAGCATAGAGGGGAGGCACAACTAAGGGGTATGTTTACTAAACTGCGTTAGTGCGATTCGCGTTAGGAGCCGCGGTAGAGACAGAAATCCCAAATAAGGACATGGGCGGTACATCGTTACCAAGAACACACCGAGAACGCGCGTTACAAGGCGCCATAAATGAACGAGCGCTACAGGGCACGTTACCGCGCGTTAATCTTAAGAAGGCGCGCAGGCATATAAGCACAGCAAGAGAGCTGTAGCACAATGGTTACAACACTGACTGATGCTACAGGGGTCATGGGTTCAATTCCCCAGTGGGCCTAATGTATAAGGCTGGCTGAGGCAGCACCCTTTACATTTAAGTAGTGATTGTTGAGGCATTTGACATGTATTTTAATTAGTGCTGCCAGCAAACACACCCTCACGGTGGCATAACCTAAGGTGCCGCATAAGGCACCCCATAACGCACTCCATAGGGCACATTATAAAGTGTACTGTCTGCCAAGGCACCCAATAACGCACTCCATAGGGCACATTATAAAATGTACTGTCTGCCAAGGCACCCTATAATGTCCCCTATAGGACACCTTATAACGCTGTGAACAAAGCCCTGGCTGGCTGCAGAAGAACTGCAACTCACCACACAAACTGTCTGCTGTGGTTACCAGGATAGGGTTAACCCACCCGTACCCATGATGCACTGCACATGCAAATCAGCAGTCGAGAGATGGGCACAAGATTGGGTATGCACCCCCACAGCACCTCGGCCTGGTAGGGGGAACAGACCATGTGTGGCACTGCCACAGAGTAGCCACAGACAGTCACATTGAGCGGATACTGTGCCCACCCTGAGGTTGAGGTGGGGCGCCCAGCACCAGGTCCACAGCACCTTCCATGGCTGAAATACGCCATGCTGCAGGTCCCCATCAGTGTGTGATAGGTAGTTCCATTAGACACACCTAGGATACATCTGTGTCCTGCTGTATGTCTCGGTCATGTCTAGTCCTTATGGGCGATGATGCACCCAGAATAGTGCATATCCTGTGTTGTTGCCATGGTTACCTGCTGTAGGTGAAGGGGGGGGGGTGTATGGACACATAGGCAGATTATGTACCACCACACAACCCACCCTCTGGGGCTCAGGGTGGGAAACAGGATCACCCACCAATAGATCCACAGTCTACCTCCCTGCAATGGTAACAGTAGAGGGGACCATCAACCCCAGTCCTGCTGGGGAACAGACAGAGCGGTACACATACATAACGCAATAGCAGACAGACAGCAGGCCTGGAAATGCTCAGCTGCCCCCCACCATTATCTGACATTCTCCAGCAGCAAGCCTACAGCCGCTGCACCCTGCAAGGTGTTCCAGCAAGACACATACTAGCTGCAGACAGTCCGCCAGCTAGTCCATAGTGCATGGTCCTGGAGGAGATGCATGTACCCAGAACGGGGATGTCAGCATACACACCAAGCAGATAAGTCAGTGATTGGACCCCAAAAGAAAACCCATAAATATCACATGAGAGAAATGCTATATAGCACTATGGGGGAACCTAGCCATGCCATGGTCACTGCTCAGTCAGGGTGAGAGTGACCTCCCAGCAGGACATGCTATGGCCACCCTGTCCGTGCAGGTGGTACCGGGCACTACAATGTCCGAGCCATTGCCCTATGCCCTGTGCAGATGCGGCCAGGCCAGGCCACCCTATCCAGGCTATTCCCACGGTACCTTGCTCCTCATTATGCACATTGGCAGGCCAATACTGGCAACAGTGCTAGCAGTGTGGGCTGTGGAGGGTGTTGGCAGCCACCACACACTGGATAGACAGACACACACTCCCCACACCTATGCCAGCATTGTGCAACTATAGAGGTGTTGGGCAGCCCAGGCCACCACACCAGTCCTGGGCACAGTGCAGGTATGGCTATGGTACGCAATACTGTAGGAATCACTCCCCAGGTTGGTAAACACTGTCAGACACAAGACCTGTAGCACACTCCACAGACATCAGAAAGGTTGCTATGATGTAGCTCAATCAGAAAATTGTACTTAACCTAGAAATTGCTATCTGCCAGTAATCATAGCAACCTTTTGATAGATCTGTACCATATTCCCAGGTTTAGGGTGGCATTACTAAGGTATGCAAGTGCTAGTATTGGGAGATGCACGCAGAGCCCAAAGTCCTGCCTCTACAGGAGGCTTTGGATAATGGGGCTTGTGGGTGCGGGTGTGTCTGCCCCTGTTGGCTGCTGCTTTACGGCAGAGGTTCCCAACTCCAGTCCTGCGGTGCCACACACTGTTCGGGTCTTCATGCTGTCCCTCATGAATATGCATGAGATATATCTGCATACCATGGGGGTGGCGCATAGAAATACAGCACAGGCATCTTTATCAGAGGCAGCATGGAACCGGAATGGTGTTTGGCCCTCCAGGACTGCATTTGGGAGACTCTGCTCTAGGTAATGTGCATGTTTATGGTGTCCGTGCTCTGTAGGGTAAAATGTAGGTGTCTTTGGCATGTTTACGTCATCTGCAATAAAGGTGCTGTCTGTATTAGCACGTTGTAGTAGTGGGTAAAATATGGGGACTGGGTTAGCAGGAACCACAGCTGGGACTTGAACCTGTGACCCTCTGCTTCTGAATACGCTGGTTTAGTGCACTGCACCACCTTGTTGTCACAGAGTCAGTACATTCCTTGGTGATACCATGACTGTTCGTCAGACAGGGCCCGTCTGTTGCAGTACACGGCACCCACTTACACAGGGCTAGGCCACGGTCTGCTCTGGGCAGCTGCCACTGCCCCCTCCACCACCAGTATCCCTCAGCCACCATGCTGACATGCCCTTCTGCTGATGGTGCTGGTGGTGCGCAGTCTCAGGCCATCCAGTGTGCAGGTAGGCGGTTGCCTATGGTGCGGGCTCTGGGGTAGGGATGCCTGCATAGACGTCCACGCTCCCCCCAGCCCCGCCTACCAATGTTCCGTGACCTTTGGGGGTAGCTGTTGGGTACTATCCTCTGTGACACTGTGGGAAACACACTCGTGCCCATGTTGGGCCTTCAGCAGTTGCTGTATGGCTGCTCTGCTGTTTCAGCATTCGTATGGGCCACCTAGGCATCACCCTAGTCCGCACTGTGGCCCAGCTCCACCACAGCATGTGCCGCCTGCGGCCCTCTGTATCCCCTTCTCCGGCATCTGTCCAGTTGCCATTCCGACATGCCCGCCCTGATGTTGCCGGACATGTGCACGCCATAGGAACCCTGTCCGATGGTGGGGAAAGCCTTGAGCAACGCTATTTCACTGTGGGCTCATTCACCTTGTATTGGGACGGAGTATAGACCCTTCCACGATTTATATCTGTTCTATGGAGCTTACTCGGGGGGGGGGGGAGGGGTTGATGTTTCTCATTGATACCACTATTGGCCAGCTTGGTTATGTTTTTTTTCCAGTTTGTTGGGGTCATTTTCAGTGTTTATGTGCCCTTTTGTTCTGTGCACATGTATCACACTTATCACCTTTTTTAGGTTTCCCTGCCTGGGCTGTACTTTGCTGACACTGAAATGGTTTCTCTCCCCTGTAATCTGCATTTAACGGCAGGTTTTCAATCGCGTTTGGATTCAGCTCTTCAGATCAGCGCGTTAGTGTGAAAGGAACCTCTCCCCGCCCACTCTCCGCCCACTGACCCCTTCTCTCCACCCTCTCTCCACCTTCTGCGGTGTTTTACCGCGCCGCGGAGCTTTACGATCGTTAATGTTGGTTAACGTGCGTTATGTAACGTTAACGATCATAAGCACATCATAACGCGCGTTATGATGCGCTTACGATTGTTAACGTTACATAACACGCGTTATGTACCGTTACCGCAGTTTAGTAAACATACCCCTAAATAGGGCATCTGACATTAAATGACATATAGCTATTAAAAAAAGATAGAGTGAATTTTCCATAAGACCCATACATATGTTTACTTATTGAAATGATTCATTTGGAATTTAGTTTGACCATACTAAAAATGTGAGCAGTTGTAAAGAAGCTGCCCACTGCAAGACTGGAAGTTCTCCAATTTATTGTAGGTGCAGAACAATTACAAGTGTAACTTCTCAACCAGAAGCACACCTAGCTGTATGTTGCTGCTTCTGAACATACTTTTGGTTATTTTTGTTTTTTTTTTTTATATAAAGTAGTTTAGAATTGTTCTTATGGTTTTACTAATTGGCTCAGATAGCTGAATTATTATCGTGATATATGTTTGCAAATACTGAATTTATAATACTGCTGTTTACATATATAGATGCTGCAGGATGAATAAGGGGGCTCATTCTGGGTGTGGTTTAGGCAGTTGACAAAACTAGGTGTGTTGTCTGTTTTTCAATGGCAATGCACATTTATTTAAAAAAATGTCCCCAAAGGCATTTATACCTGCTCTGGGGCATGTGTGTCAATTACCTGCTCATTTTGATCTGGGATTTCCACCAATGATTGTGGGGCAATTGTGCTGGGTGGGGCTGGAACTAGAAGGGAGCTGATGTTGGGGAAGGACTAGAAGGGGATGGGGCTGGGGAATGAGGATGGAGGGCGGGAAAAGAATTTTGTGTGGGAGGGAAGAAAAATCTACGATTGACTGGGTATTTGGAAAGTAAGTAGGGATTGAGGATGGAAGAGTGAAACCTGAGTGGATGATAAAGGATTAAAGAAAGACATGGAGGAAAGAGCAAAAGGGGAAAGATCAGTATGTTCAAACAGATGTAGAGAGAGAATGGAAAAAATCTAGAAGAGAGAAGAAAGGACAAATGAACAGCAGACAATGGAGAGTTAGCAGAAAACACAAAGAAACCAGAAGAAAGTGACTGGAGCAATTGCAACTGAAAAATAAAATGCCCAAACAAAAGTTAGAAAAATACTTTTTCTATTTTGAATTTATTAACTGGAAAATGCATGGGACAAACACAGAGGGTCTCTAAAGGAAAAAAGGGGACTCTTGTAGTTGTTGATATGGAAGGACAGACTAGATAGGCCATGTGGTCTTTTTCTGTCGTCATATAACTTTGGCCTTTGGGGTTCCCAGTTTAATTATTGCCTTCCTATTTCTAAATTGTGATCCCTTGTTCTTTGTTTGCTGATAGTCTGTGTTCTGCAAGTATAACCGAGCCGATGTATTGTGTTCATGTAGTTTCTATTTGACAGTGCCACTTGTTCTCTTTCCCCAGTAGGAGATATATTGGTATTCTCTGAGATGTATTGGTTTAATATTTGCAGTGTTGTCTTTTGATAGATAGGGTTTGGTGGTTTGTGAGTCTTGGTAGTGCTGTTTTGATATGGTGGGTTTGCTATGGGTTCTAAATGGTCAGTGCTTATAGTACTTTCTAATGTGCTTTGAGGTTGGTACTGGAGTATAGTAATGTAGAAATCTGGTAGTCTTTCTTTATCTAGACACTCATTACTCAGAGGCATGTTTACCAAAAGTTAGTGCATGTTAACATTATGCAAATATTTATGCAAATGAGGCCCCGTAATGAGTCTCCACACATGGCCCCACACCCCCCTTGGGCTGCCCGTGGAAATAAGTAAGTAGCATCTACTGAGGTACAAGTGTCTGCATAATATTTCCTAATGGGTTGTACTAAGTGTTATATCCAAAGTATTCTAGCAATAGGAGTGTCTTTAGCTTCTTGCAGAATTCGTTTATTAGGTCCAAGGATCTTATCTCTTCTGAAAGTGCTGAATGCACATTGGGACATGTATTGCCATCTTAGCACAGGGCTATGACTGTTAGCATGGGATGATTCCTGCGCTAACTGCGTAACCTATGGTAGGGGTGCGAGTGGGCAGGTTATGGGCTGGCAGTGGGCATGGTGAGCTCAGCGTAGTTAGCACTACTTTCACACTGCGTGCTACTTGCATTAGCAGGATCAGCTAACACCAGCTCAATAGGTGGAGTTAAATGCACCCACGCTAATGTGTGTGCTAAGGGACAGGATTCTGCTTTAACTGCTGTGGAAATGCTTTCCACACCCCTGACAGTTAATACAGTGGTGTTGCACCTAATGTACCATTGTTTCAGAGCTTTTGCCATGTTAGGTGCAACACCTTCGCATCCTATAATAAAAGGGCTCCTTAGTCTTTGTCTTCTTTATACACATCCATATAAGGAACACTTAATCTTGGGGTAGTCCATACCCCAGGGGCCTTCAGAAGAGTTATTTTTCTCCCAGGTTCTCTCTCCTCCTTTCACTCAACACATGTACATGCTTCGTGAAAATCCCGCGGGAAGGGAGAATCTTTAGAAGAGTTCACATCAAACACTGAGGAAGAATCACCTCCCTGGAATTGGATAGACTTTTGTTTTGAATATATTCTATCCTTACGTTGTTTATCCCCATCTGAATCCCCCGATGAACCCAAGGTGTCCTCAAAAGTAACTTGCTTTGGTGATGACAAATCCTTCTTTTCACGAAGGCCGGTATCGGGGTTCAACCCGACCCTGTTACCATCAGGGCCAATGGAGGGGTCCGACAACCAGACAACGTTCAAAACATCAGTCTTCAACCTCAGCAACAAACCTTTGACTGTTGATCAGGTTCAGGCGCTTTCTATGGGTTTATCTTTTGTACCTACGGTTTTGTATGATCCTTTTGCCATGCGTTTGGCTTTATATAGGTTTTTTTGTAAACTTCAAGTTCAGTTGTTTTTTTAATCATGTAAGAGTTCTGATGATGATTCTCTTATTGCAAAACCATCTACATGGCTACCGCCAGGGCCAGTGGACTCTGCCATTGCCACTTTTCAACAGCTAGTCCTGATGGACTTGGATAAAATGGAGCAGACTCCTCATAAGGTTTTTAATAATCTGTCCTCTGTACATAAATTAGCTTTGGATCAAATAGCTTCTGATGCTGATTTGGTTGTATGGGCAGCGGATAAAGGTGGGGCTGTTGTTTTCCATTCTCAAGAGGATTACCATTTGGAAATCATGGGACAACTTTTGGATACTCATTATTATCAATTATTTGGGTGAGGATCCCACACTCTCCCTACTAGCTGAAATTACTAAGGTTTTACCAGCAGGCATTTGATTCTGGTTGGCTATACTGTTCCTAAATTCCATAAATCGTTGCATCATCCACCAGGGCATCCTATACTGTAGTGTCTTGTTGTGGTTCTGTGCTCGAGCCCTTATCTAAATTTTGTGATTTATTTTTGCAGTCTATGGCAAGCATGGTCCTCTCCTTTATTCAGGACACATCTCATATTTTTAATTAACCTACAGTTTGTGTTTCTTCCAACTACACCTATTTGTTTTGGCAACTTTAGAGTGGAGGAGTGGCCTAGTGGTTGGGGCAAGGTACCTCAGGCTAGATAGGTCAGGGGTTCAAATCCCACTAGAAGACAGCAACCTTGGGCCAGAAGGACTGGGGTTTCTAGTCCCACAGGTGCTCCTTGTAGTCTTGGGCAAGCCACTTAACCCTCCATTGCCCATGTTCCCTGTAAAATAGTTATCTCCAAGTTATAATGCCTTGTTCAATGTAAACCACCTTGATATCATGAAAGGCAGTATATAATAAATATTAAATATAATAATAATATTCCAATATTTCTCAATTTGAAGCATTACAGGTTGTTTCAGGGTTATCTTTGCAGTTACCAGCATGATTACCCCAACATTTTGTGTTATCTTCGTTACGTTTAGTTTTGGAGAAAAATTAATTTTCTTATATTGATTCTTTTTATTTCAAAGTTTTTGGAATTGCTATGGGAGCCACTGTAGCCCCATCTGTTGCTACATTATTCATGGCTGATTTTGAGCAGCGTCATGTATATATATACTTCACCTTTATTTTCTGAGGTATTATTGTGGATGAGGTTTTTGGATGATATTTTTATTATTGGAAGGGTAGTTCTTTACAACTGTTTTCTTTTGTGGAATCATTGAATAAAGTGGATGATGACATCAAATTCACCTTAAAATATGATGCTTGTTCAATAGAATTTTTGGATATCGTCATTACCTATGCTGGGGATGTATTGTCTACATCTCTATATGGAAAACCAGTCCAGCGCAATACTTTGTTACAGTTTAACAGTTTCCACCCACCATCACTAATATGGGGACTCCCTTTTGGCCAGTTTCTTTGGCTTCGGCGGATTTGTTCATCTACGGAGGATTTTATATATCATGCATATGAACTAAGCTATCGTCTGTATGCTTGAGGCTATCCCAAATCTGTGGTGGGTAAGGTTTATAAGCAGGCTCTATATAATCATAGGGAATGGCTGCTCATACCTCCCCGAAATCGTAGAGATGAAAACCTTCATGAGGATAAAATCGTGGGAGTTTTGCCTTTCACTAGTAGGACTAGGGCGGTACAATAAATTTTACGCAAACACTGGGAGATTCTATACATGACTGTTTTCACAAGCATTTATGCCTAGCCTTCACTTGGGGAAAAATCTTACGTGATAGGCTAATGCATTCTGCTCTGTGTATTCAACTGTCTCTTGAACGGGTTGGTCATTTTCCTTGTGAACGATGTACTTACTGTTCTGGCTCTTTGGTAGGAGATACTTGGGAAGATCCTGTTACAAAACGAATATGGAAGTTCAAGCACTTTACTACGTGTGATACTACTTTTGTAGTGTATCTATTGTTATGTCCCTGTGGTCTCAAGTACGTGGGTCGCAGTTCTCGCCCTTTTAAGAAACGTTTGGCTGAGCATGCCTCACGAGTTCATACACAGGTTTTTTCAGCCTCAATAGTTCAACATGCTTTACAACAGGTTCATTCATTTACCCAATTTTCTTGGAGAGTTATTGATTGGATACCTCCTTTTACCTATGGTGGAGATCGTTTGTTCCGCCTACAGCGGGTCGAACAGCAATGAATTTTTAGATTGGACACTGTTACACCACAGGGTATAAACCTGGAATTGGACTGGCATAGTCTTCTTTGATCTTCTGGCTCTCCAGGAGGCATTTGAATGTCGATTGCTCCCGGCCCCTGGTTGGCTAGGCAGTAATCATGTGATCCAAGGTTGACATCAGACGCTGGGGTTTAAAGGACTTCCTTTTGGTGTTTCCCTTGTGCACAATCTGATGATTGAGGTGAGATTGAAAAACCTGAAGCAGGGTCTTTGAAATTTGGTGACCAGAAACGCAGGACTGTGTCTTTGAAATCTGGTGACCGTTGTTGGGATATGTTGCTGTGCTGGGAACTCAGCTAAGTACTTCTTGCTTTGAATGTGTATAACTTTAGCAGTTTTAAATGTTTTACTGCACTTGATTAAAAAGGACACGGACCTCTAGTTAAGGTGTTCTTGCCTGGAGGCTATAAGTCTGACAAAAAAATTGTGTTTGGGAAGTCCTTTGTGTATCAGAACCTGCTAATTTTTGTTTTGCATAGAAATAACTGAGCATGTTGGAACTTAGCCCATTAACATTTGTTAACACGTGTTAACTTTTAGTAAACTTGCCAGTTAGTATTATTCTGGTTCTTTTCTTCTTCTATGCATTTCATCTCCACATGGTCTTTTAAAACAGCAGTGTCTTTAAGAAAAAGTCAAAGCTGCTAGGTATTGAGCCCACCAATGAAAGCCTGTTGGCGCTTGACAACAATTGTTAAGTAATGCTGGTGATCTTTGGGAGATTGTTCAAAAGTGATTAACTTAAATCATTATTGATTTGACTTTATGTATCTGAGACTGTCTATATACATTTTTTTTACTGTAACAAGAGAACATTTTAAAACTTGGTGAAAAGCTAACAAAAGAAGTGGTACATTGTATTTTTTTAAAGTGATTTTCTACTTTGAATCCAAAATGGCTTCTCATTCTAGCCAGTGATTCTAAAGGCAGTCCACAGAACAAACCCGCCTGGTCAACTTTCCAGTATGTCCACAATGCATGCAATAGATTATGCATTCACTGCCTTTATTATATGCAAATCTATCTCATGCATATGCATAGTTGATAGCCTTAAAACCAGGCTGGCTAGGTGTGTCTCAAGGACTGGGTTGAGAAACCTCTGTTCTATTCTGATTTATAGTTCTCAATGCATGTCTCGAATATGTTACTACAAATTATACAAGCAATTTAAAACTTATTCTAACAAAATATATTTAATCTGTAGTATAGAGAACAATTAGAACTGATGTTCCTTTTGTCATGTCTGTGAAATGCTTTATAATTTACACATGGACTAAATCATTATGATTTTTGTAATTTTAGAGCCTGCATGCAGACATCTCCAGGAAACAATACTCAAGCCAAGCTAGTGCTTCTGAATTACAAGATACTTGTCAAAATGATTTGTTGAGCCCTCAGAATGAGCAAACTGTGATTGAGAAAACTACATCAGTGGAAAACAATGCATTTAAAGGTCAGTTCAAGTCACATGGTTTTCATTATCACAGTATAATGGAATTTGCTTTCCAAACAGTAATTTTATAGTTTTGAGGTATGTTTATTAAGGCGTGCCAATAGCAAATGATCGTACGCCAAATTAGTGAGAAGGCCCACACTAATTTTAGGGGTCATGTGTGTCCATCCCCCTGCCAATTGCATGATGTTAATGTGCTGCACCATGTTAACCAGGACTTGGGTACACAATACCATCCATCGAAATGGTATTACATATACCCATGCTAATGGCCTCAGACAATAGTTGCACACACCAAAATGCCCATGCTAACTGTGATGCACCAACGCCCACATTATGCCCTTAGTCTACCCAGTCCCCTCTGAAAAAAATGCAGGGTCATGCATTTAGTCTTCAAAATTTCAAGGGAGCAATATAGTATAGGGGGTGAAGTACATCTGTCCAAGAAAGAACGGGACAAGGGGATGTTTGCTTCTGAGGATCTTAAGATGGCTAAACAGGTAGAGAAGACAATGGCAAAAGCCAGAAGGATGCTTGGGTGCATAGGGAGAGGAATTTTCAGCAAGAAGAAGGAGTTGACAGTGTCTCTGTATATGTCTTTAGTGAGACCTGATTTGGAGTGCTGTGTGCAATTCTGAAGACCAACCCTTCTAAAGAATACAAACAGGATGGAGTTGGTCCAGAGGGTGGCTACCAAAATGGTCAATGGTCTTTGTCAAATATCTCAATATGTCTACTTTGGAAGAAAGGTGGGAGGAGGAGATATGATAGAGATATTTAAATACCTCCATGGCATAAATGCACTGGAGGAGAGACTTTTTCGATTGAAAGAAAGCTCTGCAATGAGGAGGCATAAGATGAAGATGAAAGGGGAGTAATTGAGAAGTAATTTGCATAAATATTTCTTTATGGATAGAGTGGTAAATATGTAGAATAGACTCCTAGTGGAGGTGGTAAAGATGAGACTGTATCTGAATACAAGGAAATATGGTACAAACAAAAATAATCTCTAATGGAAAAAAAGTTTAGTAGTTGGTATGGAAAGGTAGACTGGATTGGCCATATGATCTTAAAAAACTAGCTTTTCAGATAGAAGAATGTTTAGGTGAATAAAATATGTTTGATGATACAAATCAGTATTTGGAGTGGGATACAGAGCAGAGACAGCCCTGGTAGCTTTGTCTGATGACTTGCTATATCTCAGTTGGATAGAGGAACTGAGATCTTACCAATTCTATTGGAGCTAAGTGGCACTTTTGGCACAGTGGGACATTGGATAATGCTGTCACAGCTATCTGAGTTAGAGATTGCATGAGTTGCATAGAAATGGATGATGTCACGTTTTAATCTATTTTTATTTAGCGGGTTTTTATACCGCTTTATCACATAGTCAAAACGATTTACATTATAACATAAACAGGGTGACTGTATTACAACAGGAATATTGAACGTGGAGTATCCATTAATATTAATAACTGAGGTTGAACATAGGTAATGTTACAGAAAGAGTATACATTGACATTAATAACTTGGGTTGATCACTAATTATTTAGCAGGGGTTGTTTTTTTTTAATACTGCTTTATCCTATGATCAAAACTGTTTACATCAAACTAAACTTAGTACATTGTAACAAAATAATGATCTTGGGAAAAATTAATAAAGAGCTAAGGGTGGGGGTAGGGATTTGTGATGAGGCAACTAACACGTTGATTCAAATTGAGATCACATCTTGTCTTTAGTAAAGTATGATGTAAATAGATGTGTCTTCTTATGTTACTGAAGGGGCAATATGGTACTGTAGCATGCTTATATTGAGCTATGTAATGGTTTCAAAGTGTTCTGAAAATAGATATGTTTTTAGTAGTAGTAGTAGTACTTTCTTGCAGAATTCTCGGATGTCTGTTGTAGCCTTGACGTCTTCTTTTCGGGAGTTCCATATTGATGATACAGATAGAGAGAATGCTCTGTTGTAAGTAGTTTGTTTACTTTTTGTTTTAGAGTTGGGAGTGATAAGTTGTTTTTTGTTGTTGCTTTCCTTGGTCTAATTTCGGGGTCTTTTTGTATCAGTGACCGGATTGCGTCCACAGTTGTGTGGTGTACGATTTTGAAGATGATGAGTGTTCTTTTGTATTTGATGTGTAAATGCATTGGGAGCCAGTACAATTGCTTTAGGAGGGGAGTTGTGTGTTAATGTCTTGGGGCTTTTATTATGATCTGTGCCGCTGTATTTTGGGCCATCTGTAGGGGTGTATTGCATGTTTTGGGAGTCCTTGGTATATCAGGTTGCAGTAGTCCAGAACTGGTGTTATAGTTGTTTGACAGATAGTTCTGAAGTCATTTTGGCTGAGTAATGGTTTGGGTTTTTGTATAATTCTCATCTTCTAATATGCTGTTTTCGTGGTTTTCCTTATGTGTGAATGTAGATTAATGTTTTGGTCCAGTGTGAGTCCCAGATTTTTTATTTCTTGGTTTACTTTAGGTTATTGTGTGATATGTTTATATACATTGGGAGGGGGGGGGGGGAGGGATGAATGTTTTGTTCCTGCTGATGTGTAGAACCTCTGTTTCTTTATAATTTATATTTAAGTTGTACCGGTTTACCATTTTGTCATTGCCTCCAGACATGTAGTTATTTTTGTATATTCAGGTTTCTTTATATTGAAAGGTATGTATATCATAAAGTCATCTTTGTAGATGTTGTATAACACGTTATGGTTTCTTATTATTGTACACAGAGGTTAGAGATATAGATTGAATAGAAAGGAGAAGGATGAGCCTTGGGGAATCCCTTGGTGTTGTCCAAATGGTTTTGACTTGTGGGGGCAAATTCAGACTTTTTACTGTCGGAAGCTTATGTACGATTAGAACCTTTTGGGGTGGTGTTGTTGAAGCTTATTTCTCTTAGTCTGTGTATTAGGGGTATGTTTACTAAACCGTCTTAACGTGCGCCGGGCGATAGTGTGCAGGCTGCCATAAAAAAAGTAGGCGTTTCAGTTTTAAAGTAGCAAAACGGGATTATCGCGCGATAACGCAAGCTGCTGCCCACATTATCGGGCGAAGCGCCGCTAAGCGCGTTAACGCGCGGTAATCTTAAGTAGGCACCCAGACATGCGAGCATAGAAACAGAGGTGTAGCACAATGGTTAATACACTGACTGATAAGGGTCATGAGTTCGATCCCCCAGTGTGCCTAATGCATAAGGCTGACTGAGGCATCAGCTTTGACATGTAAGTATTGTTTCTTGAGGCATTTTATTTGTATTTTAATAATTGCTGTCAGCAAACACACCCTCACGTGCCATAACCTAAGGTGCCGCATAAGGCACCCTATAAGGCACTCCATAGGGCACATTATAAAGTGCACTGTCCGCCACGGCACCCTATAATGTCCCCTATAGGGCACCCTATAAGGCGCTCCATAGGACACCTTAAAAGGCACCTTATATGGACTGTAACCATAAAGTGCCTCAGAAGGCGCTTTATAGGGCGCCTTCTGAGGCACCTTATGGTTACAGTACTCTGAGGGTATTTTTGCTGGCAGCACTAATGTACATTAAAAATAGACAATGCTTCGGACAGCCCTATCAAATAACCCCACTGTGGGTTTGAACCCATGACCTCTGGTTCCACAGGCAGTAAAGTAACCAGTGGGCTACAGCTGCTAACAAACCCCTGGCTGGCTGCAGAAGGACTGCACGTCACCACACAAACAGTCTGCTGTGATCACCAGGATAGGGTTAACATGCAAATCAGCAGTCTACAGATGATCACAAGATGGGGTATGCACCCCCACAGCACCTCGGCCTGGTAGGGGGAACTGACCGTGTGTGTTACTGGCACAGAGTAGCTACACACCGTCACATTGTGTGGGTACTGTGCTCACCCTGAGGGTGAGGTGGGGCGCCCAGCACCTGGTCCACAGCACCTTCCATGGCAGAAATAGGCCATGCTGCAGGTCCCCAGCAGTGCTAGTGTGTGAGATAGGTAGTTCCTGCAGACACACCTTGGATACATCTGTATTTCTCAGTCAGGTTTAGCCCTTATGGACCCATAGGCGGATTATGTACCACCACCCAACCCACCCTCTGGGGCTGAGGGTAGGAAACAGGGTCTCCCACCAACAGATCCACATTCTACCTCCCTGCAATGGTGGCAGTAGAGGGGACCATCAACCCCAGTCCTGCTGGGGAACAGACACCCTACAGGGCAGTCAATGCAGTTCTGCACACATCCATAAAGTAATAGCAGACAGACATTAGGCCTGGAAATGCTCAGCTGTGCCCCACCACTATCTGATATTCTCCTGCAGCAAGCCTCCAGCCGCTGCACCCTGCAAGGTGTTCCAGCAAGACACATACTAGCTGCAGACAGTCTGCTAGCTAGTCCATAGTGCATGTTCCTGGTGGAGACGCGTGCACCCAGAACTGGGATATCAGCATACACACCAAGCAGATAAGTCAGTGATCAAGCCCCAAAAGGGAACCCATAAATATCACATTGGAGAAATACTATATAGCACTATGGGGGAACCTAGCCATGCTGTGGTCACTGCTCAGTCAGGGTGAGAGTGATCTCCCAGCAGGACATGCTGTGGCCACCCTGTCTGTGCAGGTGGTGGCCGGGCACTACAATGTCCCAGCCATTGCCCTGTGCCCTGTGCAGATGCATCCTGGCCAGGCCACCCTGTCCGGCTATACCCATGGTACCTTGCTCCTCATTATGCACATTGGCAGGCCAATACTGGCAACAGTGCTGGCAGTGTGGGCTGTGGAGGGTGTTTGCAGCCACCACACACTGGATAGACAGACACACACTCCCACACCTATGCCAGCATAGTACAACTATAGAGGTGCTTGGCAGCCCTGGCCACCGCTCCAGTCCTGGGCACAGTGCAGGCATGGCTATGGTACGCAATACTGTTGGGGTCACTCCCCAGGGTGGTAAACACTGTCAGACACAAGACCTGTAGCACACTCCACAGACATCAGAAAGGTTGCCATGATGCAGCTCAATCAGAAAATTGTACTTAACCTAGAAATTGCTATCTGCCAGTAATCATAGCAACCTTTTGATAGCTGTGTACCGTATTCCCAGGTTTAGGGTGGCATTGCTAAGGTATGCAAGTGCTAGTATTGGGAGATGCACGCAGGGCCCAATGTCCTGCCTCTGCAGGAGGCATTGGATAATGGAGCCTGTGGGTGCTGGTGTATCTGCCCCTGTTGGCTGCTGCTTTACGGCAGAGGTTCCCAACTCCAGTCCTGGTGTGCCAAACACTGTTCGGGTTTTCATGCTGTCCCTCATGAATATGCATGAGATACATCTGCATACCATGGGGGCGGCACATAGAAATACAGCACAGGCATCTTTATTAGAGGCAGCATGGAACCTGAATGGTGTTTGACCCTCCAGGTCTGCATTTGCGAGACTCTGCTCTAGGTAATGTGCCTGTTTATGGTGTCTGTGCTCTGTAGGGTAAAATGTCGGTGTTTTGGGCATGTTTACATCATCTGCAATAAAGGTTCTCTCTGTATTAGCACGTTTTAGTAGTGGTAATATATGGGGACTGGGTTGGCAGGAACCACAGCTGGGACTTGAACCTGTGACCTTCTGCCTCTGAACACACTGGTTGTGTGCACTGCACCACCGTGTTGCCACAGAGACAGTGCATTCCCTGGTGATACCATGACTGTTCGTCTGGCAGGCCCTGTCTGTTGCAGTGCATGGCACCCCCCTACACAGGGCTAGGCCATGGTCTGCTCTGGGCAGCTGCCACTGCCCTCCTCCACCACCAGTACCCCTCTGCTACCATGCTGACATGCCCTTCTGCTGGTGGTGCGCAGTCTCAGGCCATCCAGTGTGCAGGTAGGCGGCTGCCTATGGTGCGTGTTCTGGGGTAGGGGTGCCTGCATAGACGTCCACGCTTCCCCCCCAACACCGCCTGCCAATGTTCTGTGCCCTGGAGGTACCTGCTGGGTACTATCCCCTGTGACACTGTGATAAACACACTCGTGTCCATGTTTGGCCCTCATCAGTTGCTGTCTGGCTGCTGTACAGTTTCAGCATGCCTAAGTGCCACCTAGGCATCTGCCTAGTCCGCACTGTGCCCCAGCTGCACCACAGCATGTGCTGCCTGCAGCCCTCTGTATCCCATTTTCAAGCATCTGTCCAGTTGACCATTCTGACATGCCCGCCCTGCTGTTGCTGCACATGTGCACGCCATAGGAAACCTGTCCGATGGAGAGGAAAACCCTGCACAGCGCAATTTCACTGTGGGCTCATTCACCTTGTATGGGGACGGAGCATGGACCCTTTCAGAATTCATATCCTTTTTTTGGTGCTTTCTTGGGAGTGTTTTTTGATGTTTCCCATTGAGATCACTATTGCCCAGCTTGGTTATTTTATTTTTTCCATTTTCTTCTGTTCATTTTCACTGTTTATTTGCCCTTTTGTTCCGTGCACATGTATCACACTTATCACTTTTTCGTAGGTTTCCCTGGTTTTGCTGTACATTGCTGACAGAAATGGTTTCTCTTCCCTTTAAATCAGCTCTAACGCCAGGGTTTCACTGGCGTTAGTTTTCAGCCTCGGATTTCACAGCGTTAGTGTGCGGGAAGCCTCTCCCCTCCCACTCTCCACCCATTGACCCCTTCTCTCCGCCCCTGGGGAGCCTTCCTCCGCCCTCCGGGAGCCTTTCTCCGCCTTCAGCGCTCGTTTGCGCCGCTGCGTGCGTTATCGCGCGCTAAGGTACCTCTGCACCCGATAAAGCGCCATTATCACGCGATAAGGTACCTTATCGTGCGATAACGTCACAGAGTGCACATTAAGACGGTTTAGCAAACATAGCCCTTAGTATCCAATGGTTGATTATATCGAAGACTGCCGACATGTCAAGGAAGATTAATATGAAGCCTTGATTCACGTTATCTACACCTCTTATGATTTTTGTCAAGAAGGGAATTGAGTAAGATTTTCACATTGTGGTTGAGTTTGAAGCCGTTCTGGTGAAGATCTAAAGGTGCAAATTGGTCTTCATGGTCTTGCAATTGTAGTGGTATAATTTTCTTGATTATCTTGGTGATGAATGATAAGTTGGATATGGGTTGGTATGTGCTGGGATCATTTGGATCAAGTGAAGGATTTTTTAGTATTGGTCTGATGGCTACTTGTTTAAGGTTGGCGGGCAGGTAGTAATGTGAAAGTGATAATTGAATGAATTTAAGTATAGATGGGCCTAGTTCCTTTTTTGAGAGCTTGTTCCATGATACAGGGCATGGGTTCAGTGGGGATATGGTCGTATTTAAGTTGGTGATGATATGATTTAGTTGCTCCAAAGTTGGGATTTGGAAAGTGTCCATAAAGGGGTGCGACAGATTTTCGTGTGTCTGTAGTAAGGTTTTGGGGTATGTATTTTTATGTCTTGTTTCCAAGATGTTTGTTAAATGTTGGGGGTTTATGTTGTATTTTTGGGACAATTTCTTCAAATAGGTGAGTTTTGTGAATACCATGACAGTCATGAACCTCATTTCTAAGCCAGGAGTGTGATCTCAGTTTTTCAAATTTACTGCTAATGCTCGGCGTAGTACTTGCATTGTGCCAAAGAGAGTCTTCTTCTGGAGTTCTTAATATGTTATGTGTATTTATCAAGATGTGCTTGGAAATTCCTCTTAATTAGGCCTGTGGCACCCAACACAGTGGGAAATAACTCGGTATCCTTCTACCACATTTTCTTGGTCTCCAACTGCATTTCTTGGTCCTTGAAGATTTTCTGCCTCTCAATACACTTCTCAGAATAGTCATTTGGAACTAACACCTCTATAATCAATGCCGTTCTGGTGTTTTTCTCCTTTACCACTATATCCGGCTTCCTTGCTTTTTATGTTGGAATGGCAGTATCCCAAGAAATCATAGCCTTCACGGTACAGAATAGACCCCATTATGCCTAATTATGTCCATTAAGATAATGTGTGTATCTTATTTCTTACGGAGTGAGCATTTATTAGTGCGCACCTTATGTATCTATTCAGATTTTGGTTCTGTCGGATACTATGACCTGTAGAGGTGATTTTGATTGTTGGAGTCTGAGTGGCCTTTTGTTGACTGGTTGTTGTACTGCCAGAGTGGTATGTGTCGTATCCCTTGTATTGGCACTATGAAGATTGTGGACTGTAGAGGGGTTGTTCCTGCTTGTGATGTTAGAGTAAGGTGCAGTGCGAATAGGATTAGTAAGCTATTTGTGAGCAGCACGGTGTTACCGAGTTTGTCTATTATTATGTATCGTCGCTGTGGCATTATGCTTTGAATGTTGTGCTGCATTTTCTCTGTAGTTGCTTGGTAGGTAGTGTTGCTTTTTATATTACACTTACCTCAGGTTGCATTAATGTTCACTTTGGTGGTTTAAAGTTGTCCACGGCAGGTTCACTCCAAGGGCCATATCTAACAGCCCTTTGAATTTATTGGTGCCACTGGAAGTGATGATGCAGGGAGAGGAGGAGCTTACTTCCTGCTACTCTCACGTTGTTTCCTCGCTTCTCTGCTGAAGACGGCAGATGCAGTCTTGTAGGGTTGCGGAAGAAGCCTCGCGTTTTGCACTGTAATGGCAATTGGGTGAGCTTGTCTCGTTGCTGTTGTTGAGTTGGCGTTCCTCTCTATTCTATGCGGGCTCGCTGGGTACAGCCCTTTGAATTTATTGGTGCCGCTGGAAGTGACGATGCAGATGTTCTCAAGTGAAGGCCATGGGAGATGTGGTTTCTAGTCCTCATAGGATCACGTGTGGTATACTTCAGAGATCTTGGTTTGTTTTAAACTGGAATTTGTTTTCTTTCAGGGAATCTTGTCAATAGGACAAATGTGGAAGAAGGTTTGCTTTGTTATCACTAGGCGAGGGCTGGTGCAAAGTTATTAGATGCCCTAGGCAAACCTTTAGCCTTGAGCCCTTTCACGGTTGGTGTTTAGTTCCCTAGCAACCTCCCCCTGCTCCAATATTATGATAATTAAACTCTACACCATTCCTCCCAGAGAATCCTATTAAATTACATATTTGTACATCTTACTTTTAAATATTAAACTTTGTTTTGTAAATATATACATAAGGAAAATTTCCAAAAGCCATTTACAAGGATAAATGGACTAGTTGCAAAATACCCATTCTTCCTGCAGGTAAAATAAAAGAACTTAGAAACATGATGGCAGATAAAGACTATACGGCCTATCCAGTCTTCCTTTCCATACTAATTGCTATGCTCTTCAGTCCCTTTTTTCCTTTAGAGATCTGTGTCTATCCCATGCTTTCTTGAATTCAGATACAGTCCTTGTGTCTACTACCTCCTCGGCAATACTATTAAATGCATTTACCACTCTTTCCATTAGGGTTGGTGCTAAGGTTTCTGGTGCCCCCCTGCAACCTATAGATCAGCGGCCCCCTCCCTCATTATTATTAATGCAAGCTACACCCCACCCCCCTTTTTCCCAAAACTCCTTTTTCAACTCTTCATATGATGCTAGCGTTTCTCCTTCAAGTCCAGTATTGAAAGAAAATTGCAGTGAAGGGGCACCTGCATAGCCAGAATAAAAGTAACTAATGAGCAGTAAATACTGTACTTAGCATCATATGAACAGGCTGTGATAGTTCAAGAGCATGCTAAATTTTAGATATGGATCAAAAGAAAAATACTCAGCTGTATAGGCAATTCAAAAATATTTTTATCATTGAAAAAATATGCAGGAGATTTTGTAGAGAATGTACAATAAAAATCAAAAACATGATAACCATACAGTCAGTGTACATTTAGAAACTATAAGCAAAATTGGTATAATGTTGATGCAAAAAATAGTCTCAATATAGGAAGACAGTGTCAACATTAATATATTGCTGATTTAAACCACATGTGTTAAGCAGATTTCAATGATAAACCAATAAATCCATGCTTTCCTCTTGTGGGCTCACAAGATGTTTTTTCATTTCTTGATCAAACATGTGTTATTCTAATTTTCTCTCGCTCTACTTTCATTTCCTACTGGCAATCATGTAGCTAATGTACCGGCAGTAGATAATGACGCTGGAGTGACAGAAAAGCAAAAATAACATGGCCACTTTCCAGCCAGACTAGGAAACAAATTCCACGCTTTTTCCATTACTCTCAGGTTTTCAGGATTTCTTTCCCAAAATTATACTTTCCTCCAGAGTGAAGTGAGAGAAAGAACTCTCACACACAGGCATCTGCATTGTCAGCAGAAACTAACATAATGGCTCAGCGTAAGTAGTGTGGGTACAACTAATACCATCTCAATGGGTGGCCTTAGTTGCTCCTGTAGCCATTTTGCCATGCTGAAATGTGATAATTGCAGGGGGATATAACTATCTCTTTGAAATTAGCCTACGGCCCCTTGCCAGTAATTCAACCCACACATGTGTTACCAGCACAGAGCTTAGGAAACATACTTCTAAATGTGCCAAACAGCAAGAAGGGCTCAACAGCACCAGTGCAGCAACTCCCACTTCCACAAAAACAAGAGCGACTTGGCAGCCCCAACACAGTATTTTCTACCTTCACAAAAACAAGAGAGTCTCAGTGGCCCCCTACATAGCACTTTCCATCCTTCGAAGAACATGAAGGGCTTTGTGACCCCAACAGAACACTTCCCACTCCAACGTAAATACTAAGAGGCCTATTCCATTCAGGCCATGCAGCCCCTGTATGGCCGAGCAGAATCGGGCCAGGCAAAGTTAGACCCGATTCTGATCCCGCAACCCCCATGTGATCAGAATCAGGTCTAGCATCTGGTTGTTCAGACCAGGACCTCATTCTGCCCGGTGACTACCTGGCTAACTCAGCCAGGCTTGTGAATGGAGCCACAGTGCCATGGCTCCATTCACGAGCTGCGATTGCCGACTACCCTGGAACAACTCCCGTTCATCGCAGCTCGACCTCCGATCTGGCCTTTCAAGGCCTGGGTTGGGCTGCGGGGCAGCCCCTGAGTCCCCTCACTTTCCCACCTGTGTAACGCATCGTGGTTCCCCGCTGTCCAGGGGGACTTATTCCACCTTCGAAGTGGAATAATTCTCCCGTCTAGATCCAAAGACCCAGACATACAGGGCCGACCTCTGAATCAGCCCTGTATGTCCGGGGTCATGTCCCACGCATGCCCTGCCCTCTCTCTGCCTCTGGAATGCCCCCTCCTGCCTCCATCTAGGCTTCCCCATTACAAACCCGGTTTGTATGGGGAGGATTTTGCCAGGGCTGGCAGGAGGATGAATAGCGGGGATGGATGTGCCAACATGACATCCATCCCCACTATTCGTGGGACAGAATGAACCCCTAAGAGGCAAATTCAGAGATGCGCATCCCCAGGCTGTCCAGACATCCAGACATTCAAACGGCCTGGGGATGCACCCGATTCTGCTCCCGCAGGGGCTAGAGAGCCCTGCGGGAGCAGAATTGCAGCATAAGGCCCGGATGTCCAGGATGTGCACCAATTCAGGCACCCTGGATGCCCCGCCACTTACCCGGCTAGCCCAGCCAGACTCCTGTATGGAGCTGCGGTGCCATGGTGTGATTTTGTCATGGCTCCGCAGCTCCATGCAGGAGCTGCGATCCCTAGCAGACCCCAAAATGTTTATTTTCCCACAGCCCGACCCCTGATTGGGCCTACTGTGGACAGGTTCTGGCTGTGGGGAACCCCCTGCACCCTCTCACCTCGCTTTGTGGCCCTGGTGTCCCCGTTCTGTGCCATCTAGGTGGACTTATTCCATCTCTGAGGTGGAATAAGTGCCCTGTTCAAATAGCCGACCCCAGACGTACAAGGCCAACCTTGGAATAGGCCCTGGGCATCCAGGGTCAGGTTCCCACCCACTCCCCACCTTCACTCCTCCCCCAGCCCACCCCCTCCTGCCCACGAACAGAGCTCCCCACACATCTTGCCTATATGTGCAGGGAGCTCTGTCTGCAGGATTGCCATCATGGCATTTAGCCAGTCTGGATGTCTGGACTGGAAGTCCAGACCCGCTAACACAGGTCAGAATGACCCCCTAAGAGAGGTTTGGCATCTCCAACATAAATCAAAATTGTGCACCGGACCAACAAGGTGATAATGTAAATATATATTCTGCAAAAAACAAAGGAAATGCAAGATGTTCACACACCAAGGAACTAAAAGGAAAAACGAGAAGCACAGTTTATAACATCAAGTTATAAAATTATAACTTATTTTATTTTGTTGTTATAAACTGCACTATGGTTCTTTCTTTTTTTAACATATATTCTGCATTCACAGAATCCTCCTTCGACAATGCGTGCAGAGCAGAACTGGGACATTCACCCACTAGAACTCAATATCTAAAAAAAAAAATCTGTTTCTGATCATCTCACTAACAGCAACATAAACATTCTCTAGTAACAGGCATATACAAACTATTACAAAACCCTACAAAAGTCAATGAGGATCTATAGCGCAAATCTACCATAGCATACCAGCACCAACTTCCAAAACTCACATTAGGAGCCTACCCAAAAAAAGCAGCACTGTAAATACTGCAGTGGGCCCTGGAAAATCCAAACATCTGTTTGAAAAGCTGAACAGATTACTACAGTACTGATCCCTACATACAAACTCCATTTTAACAGAACACCTGGCCTTGATCACACACTCAGAACACAGACCCTCACCAAGTATAGAATAAGTGAACACAACCTAAAACCAAAAATATGTAGATAAAAATTAAACTGCAATCCCAGGAAGTCAGATTCTGCATAAAATAGAACACCAAATAAAAAGAGATTAATTTCCTTATACTGCATAAAATATAAAGACAGCACGAAGTCCAGTCATTAAATTGAAAACAAAATTGTTTTTTCTACCTTTGTTGTCTGACCATTTTATTTTGTGATCATACCGGTTCCAATCTGAGGTTTCTGCTTTCCTCTGTCTTCTCTTAGCTCTCTTTCTATGGTCTCTAGTCCATCTGTCATTTCTTATCTCCTCTTTTGTTTTCTTCACTTCGTTCCATCATGGATATTGATCTTTTCTCTTCAGCTTTCTTTCATTTATTTTTCTCTCTTTCTGTCCACTCAGATTTCACTACTCTTTCTTACTATTCAGTCCTCAATCCCTCTCTTTCTCACTCCTTAATCTTATCACTTTTCGATCCTCACTCCAGTCCTCCCATTCCCCACCTCTTTTTTCCTGGTCCATTATTCCCCCGTCTCTCCCCAACCCCAATCCAGTCTCTTTCTCTCTCTCTCTTTCCTTCCATCCAGTATCTCCGTGCTCTCTCTCTCTCCTTATCCTTCTATATCTACCATCTCCCTTCCTATCCCACTGCGCCCAGCATCTCCCCCATGTCCATATCATACCATCCCCTATTACTCCCATAACAAACATCTCTCCATCTCGTTCCCTCTTCTCCCCTCTCTTTCCCTATTACTCCCATATCCTGTATTTCCCTCTCCCCTTATTATCTCCGTGTCTAGCATCTCTGTTTCTCTCTGCCCCTCCCTCCCCTCATGCCCAGGATTTATTTTTATTTTTTAAATATCTTTTTTATACCGCGCTCTTTAAAATCAGCGCGGTTTACATTTAACAACTCGTGCAGCGCAGGCAGAGCCCACGACTGCACTTACAATGAACAGGGGTTTCTAAACAGGACTGACAGGGTAACTATGTACAGGCAAGCTAGCCGTCACAGGTGAGGTGGTCAGCTCGCAACTATATACAGATTTATTAACTATATACATATTGACTAGTCAAAGCATGTGCACAATTCCATCAGCAGATTGTCTTGTGATCTAGTGAGTGGGGTTGCAATCCTGCAGGGTGGCTGCGATGGGGATGGTGGTTTGGTTCCTGGGTGCGCCTGGTTGAGAGATGTCGTATGAATCAGTATAGTGCTGGATGAAGAGATGGTGCTTCAGTGCTTTTCTAAACTGGGCGAGGTCAGTGATGGCTTGAATGGCGGGTGGAAGAGCGTTCCAGCATGTGGGTGCGTATAAGGTGAAGGCTCTCTTTCTTGTTGACTGGGAGCATTTTGTGATCGTCTTCGGATCTTCCTATATTCTTCCTATAACCCATATCCAGCATCACCGCTCCATCTCCACTTCTTGCTTATCCCTATGCCCCCTTCCTATGTCCACTATCTCCTTTCATCTCTCTAGCCCCCCACCTCTACTTTGTTCTGTCTGCCTCCCTTCCCCCCCCCCCCTCAACCATGCATTCAGCAACTCCTGTCTTTCTTCTGGTGCCCAGTATATCTCCTCCACTTCCCAATGCCCCCCTTGTCTACTTCCCCCCTCTTGCAGCCGAGAGAAAGTTGAACCTGCCCGCAGAAGTAGAGTGTCCTGTGGGCAGAGGCTCTTTAGGCTTTAAAGAGCCTCTGCCCATGGCACACGCTACTCCTGTAGGCAGGCTTGGCCCTCTCTTTCCACCGCAATTACTACCTTAAAGGGCCTCTGCCCAGGGAACATGCTACTCCTACAAGCAGGCTTGGCCCTCTCTCAGCTGTGATCAGTGCCAGGCTCAGTCCTCAGCAGTTGTACCCTTGTGTTTCTGTACTATTTCTGTGGTCAGCAGGAACTCTTTGTTATTTTATGTAATATTGAAACAAATAAAGAATATGAACAGACCTCCAAACTTTTGTGCACATTAAATAGCAGGTGCAAATGTGGTGTTTAGTTAGTTTTGATGGGCTGGTTTTCAAAGGGGAAGTATGTGTGTCCTTTCCTTTGAGCACGGGTGTAACGTATGTATATATATGCTGCACAACACATGTTAGGTGGCCTATGATAAAAGTATCTTCAGTATGGCTTATTGCAAAAGTTGAGTTTAACATAGAGACAGCGAATGTGCATAGACATGCCAGGGTAATTTCATAAGGAGCAGCTCAGGCTGCATGTGTTACCTAACGCACATACAGTCCCTATCTTATAAAGTAAAGAGTGCACACTGCTGCTTACACCTGCCCTAGGGCAGGCATAACCTGAGGCACCTAGATCAGTGCTCTGAGGCGCATAACTCATTGAATTCTGGCATTTATGCATGCCAGCCAAGGATCGCCTATATGCCACCCAAGCACCACTCCCATGCATGGCCCAATGGAAGTTGCATATGAGCGGCACCTCTGCACGCACATACTGAATAGCGACCGGCCAACGCACACATGAAAGTGCACATTCATGCACGTAAGCCCTTGAAAATAGGGACTACTGTGCATAATGAATGTGTAATTTTCATTGCGCCCTTTATAAAATCAGCCTCGTGCATATTTCATGCTTATTTTATAAAGTAAGGAACACGTGTACTTCCTTTATAAATTAGGGGTATAAGTGGTGAAAAGATGTTAAACTATGCACAAGAACTTATACCATCCCTAGGGCTGGTGTAAATGCCTGCACCTAGATTTTGCAAGAACACATGTAAGTTATAGTATTTTATAACTTATGTGCTTAAATTTGTACTCTGCCCGAACTCTGCCCCTGTGCATGCCCACAGTGAAAGCACATACCATCAGCTCGAAGTGTCTACTTATAGAATAGCGATCAACTACACTAGGGGGGACATGTCAATCACATTCACGCCCCAAGAATGATGTTAAAAAGGACCAATTTCACTGGTCAACAAATTTTTACAAAAGTCATGTTACTGAAATAAAAATAGTAATTTCTTATCAATTTTTATATGTTGAACATGAATATGACAGTGAAATTTCAAAGATGGCTCTAGTTTTTTTGTAATCTACAAGAATTAATGTTTACATCACGAAATGCATGTCAATAGTAAATATAAAAGGCCTTTGGTTAATACCTGTAAAAAACCAAGTCATAGACTGCTTCTTAGATTTTTTTGCCTGTCTCTTGTACAGCTGTTCGGGAGCTTCTCTGGGGAGTGTCCAGCAGCAGTCAGCCAGCATTGTAGTGGACCATTTTCCCTGCTATTTTCGCTCCATTGTTGCGATATCCTGGTGAAAACGTTCGCCCTGTTCATCACTAACCATACTACAGTTGTCAGGAAAGAAATCGAGATGGGAATCAAGGAAATGGATCTTTAGAGACATATTGCAGCCAAGTTTCTGATACTGCATCAGCACGTCTTCTACTAGTTCCTTGTAGTTTTCTGCCCTAACATTCCCGAGAAAGTTTGTTGACACTAGGCGAAAAAGCATTCCATGCTTGTTTCGCATCACCCTGCAGCAAGTTGTTGAACCGGTCATCTTTGAAGAGCTCTCGAATCTGAGGACCCACAAAAACTCCCTCTTTAATCTTTGCTTCGCTGAGTCGAGGGAATTTTTCATGCAGGTATCGGAAAGCTGGCGAAGTGTGGTCCATGGCTTTCATGAAGTTTTTCATCAAACTTAGTTTGATGTGAATGGGTGGTAGCAGGATTTTGTGAGCCTCAACCAGAGCTGGGTGCTGGATATTCTTCTCTCCAACGGTTACATTTTGTCTGTGATTCCATTCCTTCCGCACGTAGTGCCAACCCCTTGTCGGCTATCCCATTCACATAAGAAACACATGTATTTTATATATCCCTGCTGCAGCCCCATTAAAAAGGGCAACTACCTTCAAGTCACCACAGAGGTGCCAGCTGTACTTGTTATAGTTAATAGAAGTCAGTAGATGCTTTAAGTTATCGTATGTCTCTTTCATGTGGATGGCGAGTGCTACTGGAATAGATGGAAGACGGTTTTCATTGTTCAAAAGCACAGCCTTCAGACTCAATTTCGAAGAGTCTATAAATAGTCTCCAGTCTTATGGGTCATGAGTGGTTTTTAAGGCATTTGTAAGGCTTTCAATATCGGAACAGAATACCAGATTACTTTCCTTTCTGAAGAAAGGCTCCAACTGTTGGTGGTGCTTTCGATATGAAGTAATGTTGACATCTTCTTCTAGAAGATTCCATTGTTGGAGTCTTGATTCTAGCAATTCTGCCTTGTTCTTGGATAAGTCCAAATCACGAACCAGGTCATTTAGTTCTTCCTGTGTTATTCTGTGTGGAGTTGATAATGCATCCCAGTGAAAATCTGGGTCACTGCATGCTGACGGACCAGGAGAAGAACAGGTCGGCTCACCCTTGTCCTCATCAGATGAATCAAGAGAATATTCTGATGGATGTTCTGGAATAGGAAGTCCCTCATCATGTGGAACTGGTCTCAATGCAGACGGAATGTTTGGGTAGACTATGCTCGAATTCTTTTGCTTCGTTATTCTGCTGGAAAGAGGAGGAAGCAAGGAGAAGTAACAGTCATTTATGTGGTTGCTTGGCTCTTGCCACACCATGGGGACTGCAAACGGCATTGATGGTCTTTTGCAATTCAACCACTGTGAAAGCTGTGTTGTACATGTAGCACAGCATATATGCGGGGCCCAAGGTCACCAATCTTGCATCCGAAGTAAAGATGATATGCCTTCTTCAGTTGAGAAGTGATACTTTTCTTCTAGTTGGCAAATGTCACTTCCCCACAAATGTAGCAGAAATTGTCAACGGTATTAACGCACTTTTGCAGCATTACTGTTCTGTATTGTATCTAAATGGCTAAAATTATATGATTAATAAAAGTTACATGTAACAGTAGCTTAAACTGTCTCGCACATAGTCTGAAATATTTTAAATGCTCAACCTCTCCGACTGCGTATAGTACACTGCTGACGTCAGAGGGCTTCAGCAGCTGTCTGGCAGTAGTATTGCATTGCATCAGAAAATGATGCAATCAACTCTGGATGATGTGTGCATGCTGGTATTATGCAATGTGATGCAATATTACATCATTCAAGGCTTATTTGGGATGTTGTTGATGTCCTACTGGATAAATTTACCCGGTGAAACGTCAAAAATGAACTACATGCAATATCTTCAAAACGAGAGCCAATAAAATTTTTTTAATGTTATATTCGTGTTCAGCTCACCAAGATACTACAGATTAGGGCCTTTTAAAGTCAGTAACGATTTCAATGTTGACCAGTGTTTTACACATGTTCACCCTGGTCATGTCAGTGTCATACAGGTCCGTGATGGAGGTATGTCCAAGGCGGCGATAGAAAGATCCACATGCAGCTCCTATTTTAGAATGGTGTCACATGTTTAAAACCACTGGTGGATGCGTCCATATCTATACCTGCCCTTGGCACCCATAGGAATTTGAAACATGCTCGTTTCTGTCAGCTTATCGCCAAAATAATTTTCCCCCCTCGTAAAAGGATGGCAGGTAAAAATCAACATCTCTTTGAATACTGCTGCAGTGCTACATGACTCCAGTTCTACAATGGCAGGCCAGGACATGTATGGGTTAACATCTACACATGTGCATTCTGAAATGCTGCTGTGAACACGTCTAAGTTGCTATATCCATATTTTATTTATTTTATTTATTTATTAACAATTCTTATATACCGCACTATTAGACATCAGCGCGGTTTACATTGAACAGAAAACATCCGACAGTTTACATATGTCTGGTCATTACATTTAACAGGAAGAATAACTTGGTGAAATAGGGAAACTAAATACAATGCAGGGTTATCTGATAAAGGATATCCTGGTTAACTATATACAATAGTGGTACAATAGTATATGGAACAACTAGTTATTTACATTGTGAAGTTGGTCTGTTGCGGGAGTCTATCTGGTTTGACCACTTCTGCTATTCACCTGGGGGTTATGTTCGGAGCTGTCATTGAGATATTTAAGGAAGAGGAAATGCTTTAAAGCCTTTCTGAACTGACTTAGATTAGGTATTGCTCTGATTTGTGCTGGTAAGGTGTTCCATAGAGATGGGGCGCAGAATTGGAAGGCTCTGTTGGCTGTTGATCTAGTGCATCTTGTGGTGTCATTTGGGATAACTAGTGTGTTTAATTCTGCTGTTCTTCGTGGCCTGTTTGGTGCAAGTGGTTGTATGAGGTTGGAGAGAGAGGAAGAGGTGAGCCCCTTAGCCGCTTTGAATGTTAGCAATAAGGTCTTGAAACTGATCCTTGCTTGAATGGGGAGCCAGTGTAGCTGTTTTAGAAGGGGTGTTACGTGATCTCTCCTGGATGCCCCGAGGAGTACCCTCGCTGCACTATTCATGGCTAATTGCAGGGGGTTCAGGGTGGACCGGGGGAGTCCTTGTAGTATGGAGTTTGAGAAGTCGAAATGGGGGAGTATAAGGGCTTGATAAATGGTACGGAAATCATCCGGTTCAAGTAGCATGCGTAGGTGTCTGAGGGATCTGATTTTAAAGTAGATTGCCTTGACTGTGTTGGCTATGTGGTTCTTCATGTCAAGGTTTTGGTCCAGTGTTACTCCCAGGTAGCGTATTGCCGGTTTAACTTGGAGTTGGGCATCCTTTACGTTAATACAACTAGGTGGGGTGAAGTTGGTGTTCCTCGAGACGAACAGGACTTCCGTCTTTTTGTGTTGTATTCTCAGGTTTTGTGATAGGAGCCACTCTGATATGGTATTAAAGCAGTTAGTCAGCGGGGTAAGGTCTAGGTCAGGGGTCTGCAACCTTTAAGACGTAAAGAGCCACTTGGACCCGTTTCCGAAGGGAAAAAAAAAACTGGGAGCCGCAAAACCATTGCGACATTTAAAACAAATCTAACACTGCATATATTGTTTCTTACCTTAATGCTATATACGACCCCTACTTTTCCTGTTAAAATATAGGTGTTTGGCCTATACTCGCCGTATAAGACTACCCCTCTTCCTTCACACACCAAAAAAAAAACCGCCAGAAAATATCACAACAAGTAACAATATTTGATTTCAAAATTATGATGATTTTGTAGTCAAATCACTAATATGAAATAAAATTATTTTTTCTACCTTTGTTGTCTGACCAATTTATTCTTTGATCATGCTGGTCCCGATCTGAGGCTTCTGCTTTCCTGTCTTCTCTTAGCTCTCTTTCTGTGGTCTATGGTCCATCTGCCATTTCTTATCTCTTCTTTCGTTTTCTTCACTTCTTTCCATCAGCCTATTTCCAGTCCCAGTAACCCTCCCCAATATCAGCCCCTTTCCAGTCCTCACTCCCAGTACCTTCCAGTGCTAATCCCCCCTCAACCCCATTACCAGTGCTAGCCTCCCCTAATCAGCCCAATACCAGTCCTACCCCCCATCAGCTCATTACCAGTCCTAGCCTCCCCTAATCAGCTCATTTCCAGTGCTCGTCCCCTCAACCCCATTACCAGTGCTCCATCCCTCCATGTCAGCCCCCTCCCTCCCTCCATCCATATCAGCTCCCTCCCTCCATGTCAGCCCCCTCCATCCCTCCATGTCAGCCCCCCTCCCTCCATCCATATCAGCTCCCTCCCTCCATGTCAGCCCCCTCCATCCCTCCATGTCAGCCCCCTCCCTCCCTCCCTCCATCCATATCAGCTCCCTCCCTCCATGTCAGCCCCCTCCATCCCTCCATGTCAGCCCCCTCCCTCCATCCATAACAGCTCCCTCCATCCATGACTGCCCCCTCCATCCCTCCATGTCAGCCCCCCTCCCTCCATCCATATCACCTCCCTCCCTTCATTTCAGCCACCCTCCCTCCATCCATCCATATCAGCTCCCTCCCTCCATGTCAGCCCCCCTCCCTCCATGTCAGCCCCCTCCATCCCTCCATGTCAGCCCCCTCCCTCAATCCATCCATATCAGCTCCATCCCTCCATATCTGCTCCCTCCCTCCATGTCAGCCCCCTCCCTCCATCCATCCATATCTGCTCCCTCCCTCCATGTCAGCCCCTCCCTCCATCCATATCAGCTCCCACCCACCATGTCAGCCCCCCACCCTCCATCCATCCATATCTGCTCCCTCCCTCCATGTCAGCCCCCTCCCTCCATGTCAGCCCCCCTCCCTCCATCCATCCATATCTGCTCCCTCCCTCCATGTCAGCCCCTCCCTCCATCCATATCAGCTCCCTCCCTCCCTCCATGTCAGCCCCCCTCCCTCCATCCATCCATATCTGCCCCCTCCCTCCATGTCAGCCCCCCTCCCTCCATCCATCCATATCTGCTCCCTCCCTCCATGTCAGCCCCCCTCCCTCCATGTCAGCCCCCCTCCCTCCATCCATCCATATCTGCTCCCTCCCTCCATGTCAGCCCCCCCTCCCTCCATCCATCATATCTGCTCCCTCCCTCCATGTCAGCCCCCCTCCCTCCATCCATATCTGCTCCCTCCCTCCATGTCAGCCCCCCTCCCTCCATCCATCCATATCAGCTCCCTCCCTCCATCCATATCTGCTCCCTCCCTCCATGTCAGCCCCCCTCCCTCCATCCATCTCAGCTCCCTCCCTCCATGTCAGCCCCCTCCATCCCTCCATATCAGCTATGTCTGCCCCACTCCCTCCATCCATGTCTGCCCCCTCCATCCCTCCATGTCAGCCCCCCTCCCTCCATCCATATCTGCTCCCTCCCTCCATGTCAGCTCCCCTCCCTTCTTCTGCAGCCGCGGCTCCCTGCCTCTTACGGAACCGCGGCTGTGCTTTTAAAATCATCTCGGAGCCCTTCCTGTCTTGACGGGCTCCGTGCAGCATTGTCCCGCCTCCAAACTTCCTTTAAAGGCGGGACAATGCTGCACGGAGCCCGTCAAGACAGGAAGGGCTCCGAGATGATTTTAAAAGCACAGCCGCGGTTCCCTAAGAGGCAGGGAGCCGCGGCTGCAGAAGAAGGGAGGGAGCCCATAACGCCATAAATACCGGGCGGGCAGTGTGCTCCGGAGCCACGGCAAAGGTGAGAAAGAGCCGCATGCGGCTCTGGAGCCGCGGGTTGCCGACCCCTGGTCTAGGTAATCCAATAATATTGGCATATATAGTAGCACATCGTCTGCATATATCATGTAACTGACGTTAAAGGATCTGATGATGTCGCAAATGGGTTGGATGTATATATTAAACATCAATGCAGATAAAGAGGATCCTTGGGGTACACCTTGACTTTGTTGGAAAGGTTCAGATGTATCCCCGTCGACTCTGACATGCTGCCATCTATCAGACAGGTAAGATTTGCACCATTCGAGTGCTGTTCCACAGATGCCTTTTTCCCTTAGCCGGCAGATGAGAATTTCGTGGCATACAGAGTCAAAAGCCGCTGCTATATCTAGGAAGACAAGAGCGAAGCCCTGGCGTATGTTATCCACACCTGAGGTTATGTTGTTGAGGAGTGTTGTGAGTAGTGTTTCTACTCCATGCGACTCTCTGAAACCATGTTGAGCTGGATCCAGTGGAGCTGATGTGTCTATATGATCCTGTAATTGCCTGTGCACTATTTTCTCGATGATTTTTGCTAGCATAGGTATGCTAGATATGGGCCTATAAGATTCTACCTTTTGAGGATCAAGTTTGGTGTTCTTTAGCAGCGGTCTTACAGAGGTCTGCTTGAGCGTAGATGGGAAAGAGCCAGTGGTGAAGGAATAGTTTAAGATTTTTGCTATAGTTGAGGATATGTCACATCGCAGGTCCTTTATCCAGTGCGCAGGACAAGGGTCTGTGTGTGCAGTGGTTGTGTTTAGAGCTAGGATGGTATCTTCAATAGTTTTCTTCGAAGGAGTAGAGAAGGATGCCAGTGATACTGGGTAGTCTTGTTCATCAGGAGGGTCTGGTATTAATATTTTGTTGGTCTTGCACATTTTAGATTGCATGTAAATTGCATAGTCCTGTGGGTGGATCCTGTTGTGGTGCTCAGGCGTTGGCTCTTTGGCAAGTGTTTTAACTAAGTTAAACAAGTCGTGAGGTTTATTCAATGACCGTTTCAGGGTATCTGTGTGGTGTTGTCTGATTTTATCTGAGATGGCTTTACGATGCTCTGCCAGGTGATGGATGGGCCCTTGTTCTGCCCAGCCCTGTTTTCTTTATATGTTTGTGGAAATGTTTATCTTTTAGCACGTTCACAAGCCAGTTTTTAGAATGCATTTACTCGTGTCCACCTTCTCTGCTGACCTCCCACAGAATTTCAGAAATTTTGATTTGGCTTTGTCAGGGGGCATCTAAAGCCCTTTTACAATGTGCCTTTGTGCATGTAAACCACTATAGTATCATGATTTATGCAAGTACTCATGCATGGAAATGTAGGCATGCCTTATAAAACTGCCCTCATTCTGTTATATAAGAGGGAGAGCGGAAATGACATAGACTGTGATCAGATGTTTTCCATCTCTACTAGAGTAAGAGCAAGAAGTATTAGGCTTAAATTGCAGCCAGGAAATGTAAGTTAGAACTTGATCACCGTAAAGTTGGTTAAGCACTACAATGAGTAACCCTGAGTAGGGGGGTGAAATCTCTGTCACTGGTGGTTTAGAACAGCATAGAGGATAATAACTGCTTGGATGGTTTCAAGTACGGGGGATCCTGCCTGGAGATAGTGAATGGACTAAATGACCTTCCTTCACAGAAGTGAAACATTTGTTTCCTGTTCATCTCATGCATTTGCTTTACTCTATTTTTGTTAGACTTGCCAATCAGAAAGCCTGTGAAAGATAATATAGGAAAAGAGACAGATTCCGATAAGCATGATCATGATTACATCGATGAGAACATGGTTGATAACATACGAAAAAAGTTGCAAGATGGAGTATTCGCTGGTAAATCCAGGATAAAGAAGCAGTAAGGTAAGCATGCCGTAACTATTTTAAATATGTCGTAGGCTGGAGCAACATGCATAGCTGTTTAAAAACTGAAGGCTCCAATATTCAAATGGACATGTGGAGGATAATTTTATAATAGGTCTCCAATGTGTGAAGGCCAAGTAGGTACCTATTATGAGTCTATGTGCCTTTCTAAAAATACTAGGGGCAAAATGACAGAAATCGCACCAAGACTGAAGCTGTAGACATTAATACCTTATATGCATTCTCTTACACTTGTAACCCCAAGCTAATTTTATAAAAGCTCTTTTACACACATAAAAAGCTCTTAGCACACAAAGAAATCCTTTAGAAAATTATTCCCTTAGCGGCCACTGCCAAATGCATAAGTTCACTTTCTGTGGATTTGTTATAGGCATCGTGCTGGCAAAAATCCCTCTAAACTGTCTTGGCACTAACCAGTAAGTGCCAGGTGGAGTTAGGGGAGAGCGAGGGCAGAACAAAGAGTAAAGGCTCTTTATTCATAGTGATTAATGCAGTTAGCAGATCTGCCAACCATGTTAATCGTGGTGAACGGGATATTCAGAGGCACTAACTTGTTGAGTGCCACTGAATATTCATGGGCGCCACTGCTCAGTGCCCTGATGCCAACCAGGTAGCATCGGAACGTACTGTGGGCAACACCCAGGGATAACTGGGCAGCGGGGCTATCCCTCGGCGGTGAAAGTTAGGCACAGTAAAGACTGTCTTAACTTTTGCCGCCAAAGCTACTGAGCAGCAGCTCAATATCGACACTTACTGGTTAGCTTCCTACTTCACTGGCTGACCCAGATATTCAATGCTGGTGGCTAGAAATGGCCCTGGCATTGAATATCAAGGTTTAGAGTTCATCAGCGTTGGCTAGCCACTGTAATAGCCTAGCTGCCACCACTGATTATTGGGCCATATATATAAGTGGTGATATTCAGCCACTAGAGATCAGTTATGGAGTGAGGTAAAAATAAACCACAAAATGTGAAAATATCTTTCCAACCTTTATTGGCATCTTGATTGGTTAAACCCTACATGGTCCATGTTTCGGCAATGGGCCTTCATCAGGGGAATTTAAAACCCTTGGTAGGAGACATAATCCTATGTTAAAAATAAATAAAAAGACAATAATTAAATAAAACATTGATACTATAAAATTGTGAAATCATAAAATTAATGAGACTAAAACAATGCTGTCAAAATAAGAGAGGAATTAAGCGAGTAGATAAAACAATCAAATAGAGCATTCAAATCTGTCAATTAAAATAAATAAATTAAAATAAATGGTTAAAACAATCAGACTAAAACATTAACATTATTGTTTTGCTATTTACCCCGTTCAAAGTCAAACAACCGAAATTCACCAACCTTGTTAACTGCTTCAATGCAATTACAGACTGGCTAACTACCCAAAACCTCTACATTAATTTCAAGAAAACGGAGGTACTCTTCATATCAAGGAACAAAAACTTCTCTCCCCCCCCCATCCTAAGAGTAAGAGATGCGGAGCTTCCAAGCCGTAATGCTATACGCTACCTCGGCATTACTCTTTACCAGCACCTGGATTTCAAGGAACATATAAAAAACATCACCAGATCTATCTACAACAAAATTAGAACACTGAGACACCTCAAACCTATGCTCCCTGCTGACGACTTCCGAACCATCTTCCAGGCCCTCATACTACCGCATTTAGATTATGCAAACTTAATCTTGTACGGCCTACCAAAGAATACTCTCAATCCTCTCCAGCAAGCCATGAACGCCGCTGCACGTGTCCTCTGTGGTCTAGCCAGATCAGACCACATCACACCAATACTCAAGGATCTCCATTGGTTGCCGATATACTCCAGGCTAACATATAAGATTCTGCTAATAACCTTCAAGATTATCAACAACATCGCCCCCAATTCTCTCAAGGAACTTATCACATCTACGCCAAAAACTAGAACCAGAAGGACAACAACAGACAACACTTTGACTATTCCCAAAGACTCCATAAAATGCTCTCAAACAACCAGGAGAAGAACCTTCGCCTACTATGCACCAAAATGTTGGAACGACCTCCCCCCAGAAATCAGAGCGATCCGTGACCCCCTACAATTCCGGAAAGCAATAAAACACCACCTCTTTCTGCTCCATTTTGCCCAAGCTGCCACCCCGACTCTAAGAAACCACCCCCCTTCCCCTACTAAAGACTCCTACACAACATAAAGCTCAAGCCCCATGCAACATAATGCTCAAGCCCCTTCCCCTACTAATTACTCCTACACAACATAACGCTCAAGCCCCAAGCACTCACTTGTCAGCCCTGAAGCATCCAACGTACTTTCAGATCAAGTATCAACTATGATGCCATATCTTTATGTATATAGTTTCATGTATTCCTCATCCATCCTGATATATGTCAATATGTAAATAGTTTCCCATGTTCTCCAAGTTTTATTCCCTGTTATAATGTAAATTCAATCAGTCTTCTCTGATCTGAAAACTCTTTGTTAAATGTAAACCGCACTGATAACAAATAGTGCGGTATATAAGAATTGTTAAATAAATAAATAAAATTAAGAGAAATCCAAGGCATATATTGCAAAAATACATTAAAACATCTTGGGGATCATTCCTGACTTTGTTTAGTGCGGATGGATGTCTGATCTGAACGTCCAGCCCCACTAAATGCCTGGATCGCGATGCAGAAAACAGAGCTCTCCGCACGTAGATCTGAGTTGTGCGGGAAGCTCTCTTCATGGGCAGGCTGGAGGTGGAGCAAGGGTGGGCTGTGGGCGCCACCATGACCCCGGATGAATAGGGCCGATTCCGAGGTCGACCCTGTATGTCCAGGGTCAGCTATTTAAATGGGGGATTTATTCCACCTTGCAGGTGGAATAAGTCCCCCTAGACGGAGATGGATCGATGAGTCGGGCCTGGTAAGGAGGGTTAAGGGATGCAGGGGGTTTCCCGCAGCCCAGCCCTGGCCAGGGCAGGCCCAATCAGGGGCTGGGTTGCAGGGAAAGAAATTAGTGATGGTGTACCAGGGATCATGGCTCCTGCATGGAGCTGTGGTGCCATAGCAACATGATGCCAAAGCACCGTGGCTCCATACAGGAGCCTGGCTGAGCTAGCCAGGGATGTGGCTGGACATCCGGGGTGCCTAAATCGGGGCATGTCTCGGACGTCCAGCCACTATGCCACGATTCTGCTCCAGCAGGCATGTCTAGTCCCCATGAGAGCAGAATCGGGTGCATCCCCAGGCCGTCTGGATTTGGCTTCCTTGTGTTTGAGATAAAATCTTATATGAGGACTGAAAACCTCCAGAGAACTATTGTGCACAAGGAGTGTAGAAAAAATATGTATGTCATTAATTTTACATAACACTGTTTGATTGATTGTCAAATGGGTGGACAATGGATTATATGATTCTATAAAAATGATTAATAAATAATAAGTAATAAATAAATTTGTGTAAATATTTATGTTGTAAACTAAACGAAAAAGTGTATATTGTCTATCAAACCAAAGAGGGAGGATAAAGGAGTGGAATCAGAACATGTATGTGATACAGATTAATGAATTGTAGCACATGTGAAGAGAAGAAGGAGAACTTAAGTAACATGTATTCATCATATACAGTGGGGGAGAAAAAAAGAGGAGAGTCCCATTTGAGGGTGAAAACTGCAAATATCTGATAGCAATATCTGAGATTGTGGTGCAGTACACAATATTACAGCTATAAAAGGAAGAGAGATATATGGTTATAGTTATGATAAACAGGGTGGGGGGGGGGGGGGGAAGAGGAAAGGGGAAGGAGGGAAAGTGAAGGAGAAACTTAAAAATTGTTGTTCTAATAAATGAGTATAAAAATATATATCTCTATAAACCGAGATAAAATAATCTGCAATGCAGAGAACTCTCATTGTAGTTATCGAAACACAAATAGTTGCTTTGGTCCTAATACAAGAACACTGTCTTATCTGAGCTGCTCTGATCTACACAAAGACGCAAGAAATGCCATGCGATTTATTGGCAAATAAAGAATCAATTGCAGGTACGAGCACCATTTTTAAAGGTCTCGGTTGGCGCCAAAATGTCACTAAAAACAAGTTTATTTCTTTCTATTCAGAGACTATTTACTGTATTCTATTTTTATGCTAAGCTATATTCTGATTTGATTTAAATAAAAAAGCTCTCTAGAAACAAATTTATTGCACTAACTATTTATTCTATTTTACTTTCTATGCCAGGCTATGTTTTATTTATTTATTTTATTTATTTACATTCTTTTATATACCGCGCTATTCTGCATCAGTGCGGTTTACATTGAACAAACTGAAATTACATTGAACAGGGCATTATAACTTGGAGATAACTATTTTACAGGGAACATGGGCTATGGAGGGTTAAGTGGCTTGCCCAAGACCACAAGGAGCACCTGTGGGACTAGAAACCCCAGTCCTTCCGGCCCAGGGTTGCTGTCCTCTAGTGGGATTTGATGTTCTGATTTGATTTAAATGAAAAGCTCTCTGGTTTTACTAAAACCTGACTGACTCAGCAAAAACACTGAATTCTAAAATACACAGAATTATTAGCTTTAATCCAAAGAATTCCCTTTTTCCACGATATTTAGAATATATTCCAGAAGATAAATACTTACAAATGCAGATCTATTTCCAGGTGTAGTAGTCCCATTTGGTAGTCCTTCATAAAAACAGCATGGGACAGAAATGTGTGTCATAAAAAGGTCTGCAGGATGTCGTGGAACATGAAAAGTATGTCATTAAAGAAATATGTCATAAAAATACAGAGAGGTCTTGGTCCGTATGAGTAGAGAGCCCATGAGGAAAATGAATCTCTATTCTAACTGGAGAAGGGTAGCTTCTATATTGCCGCACCTCCAGCTAGGTTTCACAACCTTTATGATCAAAAACTTGAGGTCTGAAATTTTGTGATCTTTTTCCAACCAATGTTGAACGAAAGGTTTCTGATCCATCTTTTTCTTCAAGCAGCTACAATGTTCTATAATTCTAGTTCTAATACTACGGCTTGTCTTTCCCACATATAATAGTTTACAAGGGCACACAACAATGTGCCTCCAGGCACTGGAAGAACACCGCCAGAGCAGCCAGCAAGCCTGATTGCCATTGGGGAGGTGAGCGGGAAGGAGAGCCCTCCCCAATCGCCTCCAGAAGGCGTATCAGGCCCATCACAGAGCCGCAGAAGCATCTTTATATGTAAACACCTCCAGGCATGCATGCGCCTGAGGGCCTTGCCAGAGGGCCCTTTGGCGTAGTCCTTAGGCGAGGACCAACATAGGAACAAGGCAGGTACCACCAAATTGACCAGCAAACATTAATTAACCAGACACCAGCCAGAAAAACAACTACCTTCACCTGCCAGCTGTAGACACAACAGAGCAACCTCTCATGCTGAAAGCTCCACCTTCCAAAGGTTCTCCACTACAGTTTTTCTCCAGCAATTAACTGTTACCACAGCTGTCTCCAGCCAATGCTGGTAAACCACCACCTCTAGACAGCCTTCTCTAAACCAATACCAGACTATAAACATGGAAGCAATACACAGAAGACTAACCACCATTATCATGCAAATTGTCTTACTCCTCCTAATATTCACCATCCTTACTGACTCTGCTAGCTCAGTCCACAGTAACACCATTCCCATAATTCAAATGTACAAGTATCCACATGAGAGAACCCTGCCCCGACTACTCTGCACACAACTCCATACAAGACACTGGAGGTTGAAAAGAATCCCAATATCTATGCACAATATAGACCAGGGGAAGTCTACCACATTACACCCCACAAGATGTGCACTCATCAATGCCCGCTCTGCCCGAAACAAGATCCAGTTACTAACTTCATCAGTGAAAAGAACCTTGACATCCTTTACATAACAGAATGTAGTTCACAGACTCAGACACAGTCCTCCTAAACCAGCTTTGCCACCCCCCCCCCCTCATACTCAATACTAATCTCAAACAGGATGCACAGCAGGGATGGAGGGGTATGCATCATCTCTAAAAAAAAAAGCCTTAAACTCAAAATTATTGACACCAACTCCACCACAGAAATTGATACCTTACTTGTGGCTAACAGTTCTATAACACTCTGTTTGACATACAGAACACCCCATGGCAATGCATCTGAACTCTCGACTCTTCTGGAAACTGCCTGTTCCACCCCAACCAGTCACAAACCTCTTATAGTACTCGGAGACCTCAACCTAGCCTCCTCCTCCTGCCCACAAGCAAACACATTCCTAGATGCAATGGAAGTCCTCAGTTACACCCAAATCCTAATCAGTCCAACACACACAAAGGGCAACATCTTAGACCTCATATTTCTGCCTTTAAACGTTCCACTTCTACCCCATCAACCACCTGCTATAATCCTCTCAGTACCATGGTCAGTCCATGCAGTCATCCTTTTCCCAGTTCATCTCACCTCACACCAAGCTACTCAAGATCCTTCATCCCACTTTATCCAGAGATTCAAGAACTTCATCAAAGAAAGTTTTATCAAATCTATCATCCCGCAGCTTGATACTATAGCAGACTTGAATGCTGACCTTGACAGCCTAATCCAAGGCTGGAACACAATCCTATTATAAGCTACTTTTACCCATCCAAAAAGATATACAGGGAAGCCCAGGATGATGGTCCTGTGGTTCTCAGCCCCCGACAGGAGCAAAAAAGCAAATTAAGATGCCTAGAACACAAATGGAGAAGCTCTAGAGATCCACTTCTCCACTCAACTTATCTAAAACTATTTAAACTTTACAACGAGGAAACGCTCAAATGTTATATATCGGTTGATATAGTGTATCTGGACTTTCAGAAAGCCTTTGAGAAGGTCCCTCATCAGAGACTTTTGGCAAAACTAAAGAGTCATGGGATAGGAGGCAGTGTACTACTGTGGATCAGGAACTGGTTAAAAGATAGAAAGCAGAGGGTTGAGCTAAATGGGCAATTTTCCCAATGGAGAAAGGTGAATAGTGGTGTACTGCTTCTACCATCCATTTTTCAGAGTCCCTCTTTCTGCGTCTTCACTCTACCCCCCCACTCAATTTCCTTTTACTTTACCTCTCCCCTTCTATCCCTACTGTTCGATGGGAGGCGTTTTTATTAACCCTCTCTGAGACGGTTCTTCATTATCCTAATAATATTGTCTTGGGTGACTTTATCGTTCACGTAGATGCCCCTTCCAGACCTAAAGACCGGGTTTTTAATGAACCTTCTGCATGACTTATCACTCCATCAACATGTATCTGGGCCCACGCATTGTATGGGCCATACCTTAGATCTGGTCCTCACTCCGTCAAACTTGTGTTCAATGTTATCTGCTCCGATTTCTCACAGTATCCCCTGGTCTGATCATTACTGCATCTCTTTTTCAGTTTCTTTACTAAACTCAGATACTAGTGCCCCCCCCCTCGACCCAGTCCCCTCCACGCCTACGGCGTAATATTTCCCCGTCTACTCGGCTTTTCCTCCTGCTCACTCTTTGTTCCCACCAGACTTTTCTGCGCTATTTCCTGATTCTCAGGTCCATCTTTGGAATACTGTTCTTACAAACACTTTGGATGATCTGGCTCCGCTTCACCCTACCAACACATCATCACACTCAGCCCATTCCGCCTGGTTCCATCCTGGCTTGCGGCTACAGCGCACACAATTACGTCAAGCAAAACGTCGTTGGTTACGACATCCTTCACCATATACTATGTCCCAATTCAAATTACTATATTCAGACTATCGCGCATCAGTCCAATCCGCTAAGCGTTCCTTCTACGCCTCGGAGATATCAAGAGCCATTAATTCCTCCAGACAACTTCACTCAATCTTGCGCCAGCTTTCCTCTACTGCCCCTGCCTCTGCCCCTCAGGTGGCGGTCCCAGCCCCTGCATCTCTGGCTACTTTTTTCTCAGAAAAGGTCCAGAATCTACGTGCCTCTTTTACTGTTGCCCCTCCTTTACCCCTCTCTCCTCCTTGTTCGCCCTCTTCAGTTTCAGTCGCATCACCTCCCTCTGAGGAATTGGCTATTTGTAAGTCAGCTGTTTTACCCTCCTCCCCAGTAAATAGAGCCTTAGCCCACACCTGGTCCAACTTTCATCCCATTACCTCAGCAGAAGTATTGCTAACTTTATCTAAGTCTAGAAAGACCACCTGCTCATTAGATCCCATTCCCTCAGGTTGGTTAATGGAACCTTCCTTACAGTTGGTGCCTTTCATCACAACCATTATTAATTCCAGCTTATCTTCGGGCTGCTTTCCCTCATTGTGGAAATCTGCTATAGTCCATCCTCTACTGAAACAGCCTTCACTTGATCCTTCAGTTTTATCTCATTGGTGACCCAACATTCCTTTCCTAGCTAAAATATTGGAACGTTTTGTCTTTCTCCAGTTAACATCTCACGCCGAAGCTACTAATGCCCTCCACCCACGACAAGCAGGATTTAGAGCCGGGCATAGCACAGAAACAATCCTCCTGGCCCTTTTGAATGAGATTCATATTGCCCACAATCGCGGAGATATTACTCTTTTGGTCTCTTTAGACTTATCAGCAGCATTTGATCTGATCGATCACCGAACCTTTCTGTCCCGTCTTTTTGATGTAGGATTGCGGGGCATGGTGCTGCGTTGGTTTTGTTCCTTTCTCACAGCTCGTTCCTTTGTCGTCCGTTCTAATCATCAGTCCTCCTCACCTGTTTCCTTATCATGTGGGGTACCTCAAGGTTCAGTTCTCTCTCCTTTACTCTTTAATATTTTCCTTGCTCTCTCTCTTGATTCAACAATTCCCAGCTTCAATTTATATCTACGCTGGGGATATTATTCTCCTCTTCCACACATCCCCGGTTAGCATTGATATTATTCAACTTAATACTTGTCTCTCTCATGTTGCTACCTGGCTTTCTTCCAATTTTTTGAATTTGAATCCATCAAAATCCACAGCCATGTGGGTCTCTTTGAGCACACTTTGTCCAACCATCATGCCTCAAATAAATTCTGTTTCTATTCCTCTCACTTCCTCTTTTCGTTACTTAGGTGTAACTCTGGATTCTTCGTTATCTTTCCATGACCATGTATCAAATCTATCTCGCCGTTCTTTTTTTACCTTGCGGCAACTTAGATCAGTCCGCTCTATCTTGTCTTCCGATTCCCTCATTACCCTTTTATTGGCCTTAGTCATGTCCAGATTAGACTACTGTAATGTGGTTTTTGCTAATCTTCCATCCTACCAAATTCAGCGGTTACAACTGTTACAGAATACAGCTGCTCGACTTGTTACTCATGCCCGGAAATCTGATCATGTAACACCTCTGCTTTTTCAACTTCATTGGTTACCACTCCATTATAGGCTTAAATATAAGCTTCTCATCCTAACACATGGGTTATCCATACATCAAATCCTTTGAACCTAGCAAACCTTGTCTCCCTCCATACTCCCTACCGACAACTCCGTTCATTGCATGCCAATCGACTGTCTCTCCCTTCCCCTTCACAGACGCGTCATGCTGCATTCTTTTTCCTTGGACCCTCACTTTGGAACGCCTTGCCATCTTCCCTCCGACTGGAATTTTCGTACCATAATTTCAAAAGCTTATTGAAAACATACCTGTTTCAACAGGCTTATGACCTTCCTCCCAATAGTTCTGTCTAGTTATTGGTTTTTTTCTGCCTGTCTTGAGGTGACCCCTCTGGTCAATCTTTCCTTTTATTTAATAATAGAGTTCCTTTCTTCCTATGGTGCTAGCATATATATATATTTTTTTTAATTGTAAACCGCTCTCACGTCCCGACAAGGGCGGTATATAAACTGTTAAATAGAGATAAAGAAAAGATAAAGATAAAGATACCCCAGGGATCTGTGCTGGGTCCACTGCTTTTTGACATATTCATAAATGACCTGGAAAGTGGAATAACGAGTGAGCTTATCAAATTTGAAGATGACACAAAACTATTTAAAGTTGTTAAAACCCAAGAGGATTGTGGAAAATTGCAAGAAGATCTTGATAAATTGGAAGACTGGGCATCAAAATAGCAGATGAAATTTAATGTGGACAAGTGCAAAGTTATGCACCTAGGGAAGAACAACCCAAACTATGGTTACACGATGCAAGGTTCCACATTAGGAACCACCACCTAGGAAAAAGATTTAGGCATCATTGTGGGTAACATGTTAAAACCCTCGGCCCAGTGTGCAGCGGCAGCCAAGAGAGCAAATAGAATGCTAGGTATCATAAGGAAAGGAATGGAAAATAAAACAAAAGATATTATAATGCCTCTATATCGTTCCATGGTGAGACCGCACCTTAAATATTGTGTGCAATTCTGGTCGCCGTATCTTAAAAAGGATATAGCATTATTAGAAAAGGTTCAGAGAAGAGCCACCAAAATGGTAAAGGGGATGGAAGGTTACTCCTATGAAGAAAGGCTAAAAAGGTTAGGGCTCTTTAACCTGGAAAAGAGACGGCTGAGGGAAGATATGATAGAAGTCTATAAATTAATGAACGGAGTGGAACAGGTAAACGTAGATCAATTGTTTACGTTATCAGAATATAGAAAGACTAGGAGACATGAAATGAAGCTACAGGGTAAACTATTTAAGACTAATAAAAGAAAATATTTTTTCACTCAACGTGTAATCAAACTCTGGAATTTGTTACCGGAGGATGTAGTAAAGGCTGTTAGTGTAGCTGGGTTTAAAAAAGGTTTGGACAAGTTCCTGGAGGAAAGGTCCATAAACCATTATTAAGAAGGGACCCAGGATATCATTGCTTGACCCAGTACAAGCATTATGGAACCTGTGTCTTTTGGGGAAACTGCTAGGTACATATGACCTAGATTGGCCACTGTTGGAAACAGGATACTGGGCTTGATGGACCTTGGTCTGACCCAGTATGGCATATGTTATGTAAATGGAAAAAGGAATACCATACCAATCTAATCAACAAAGCAATAAATAAACCACGAGAACTATTCACCATAGCAAAAACACTCCTAAAGGAACCATCCAAAGGAGGACCACAAGAAGACATTTTCCTCATAAGTTTACCACTCATTTAATCTCCAAACAGCTATCCACACCTCCAATGATTCACTCCTCAATAGAAGCTGACCACACTGCCATACCTCAGAATCTGTGGTCACAATTTGACCTCCCATCACTCTGTAACCTATAAGACACAATCCATGTCCTCAACAAAACAACCTCCACGCTAGACCCATGTCCAGTATCATGGGTGAAAATCACCTGCCTTCAACTCAATGCTTATGTAATGAAGATTATCCACACTTCCTTGTCCCTAGGGCAAGTGCTCACCTCTCTGAAGCAATCATCTATCCGTCCTCTCATAAAAAGCACCAAGCTTCACCCAACATGCCCAAAGACTTATAGACCTATATCCAGCATCCCATTCATCGCAAAGATTCTTGAAAAAATAGTACTCACACAGCTTCACGACCACCTTACAGAAAATGCACCACTCGACCCATATCAGCATGGATTCAGATAACATCATGGGGTTGAAATACTTATTACCTCCCTTCTACAGGATTACAAAGGCAGAAAAAGGTTTCTTTCTCCTATTCCTAGACACTGCCTCTGCCTTCAGCTCCATCCCTCACAACCTGCTACTTCAAAGGATCTCAGAAACTGGACTCCAAGGGACCACTCTCACCTGGTTCCAATCATACCTAGAATCTCGAAAGCAGCAAATCAGAATCAATAGAAGACTTCAACCCCATTCACTCATGGGGTTATTCTGTCCCTGCTATTCGTGGGCCTCCCCACTGGTGTCTAACTTCCCCATCAGTTGTACAGGGAGGAGTAGTCTAGTGGTTACAACACTGGCTTGGTAGTCAAGCAACCAGGGTTCAATTCCCACTAGCATTTCTTATAGCCTTGGGCAAGTTACTTAACCCTCCATTGCCTCAGAAGAAAGGCCTGGCAATCTACTTCCAGTCACACTGCCAAGAAAACCCCAGAGCTTCTGAGTCACCAGGAGTCAGCATTGACTCAAAGGCACACATTACATTTTGCATATAAATGTAAAAAAACAGGTTGCTTTAAAACACAGATAAAAGGTCTTTAAAAAGAGTAATACTAAAATCCAATTAAGACAGGTAAACATATAGAAATACAATAAAACATATATATATATATATATATATATAGGGTGGCCCAAAAAAGTGAGAACATCTCATAGCATATAAGTTATTTAAAATTTCAAAAAGACACATAAACGATTGACAAATTTAAAAAACAGATGGCGACCGGAAATTGTCGAAATAAAGACATTATATAGCTAAAAAAGGGAAATAAGTAAACTATTTAAGCTTTTAATTTACGAGATGTTCTCACTTTTTTGGGCCACCCTGTATATATGTTCAAAATTAAAACCAACATGTGGTAAAGCAAAATGGTTAGCTAAATACCAACATTAAGGAGAAATTAAATATTAAGTAAAATAATATAAACTAAGGAGGCACATGTGGCAAAAATATGAAAGCAAGGGTGAATAATGCACCCAAATGCATGTATTTATAAAGAAGTAAACTTCTAAAGCAAACAGGTAGGGAACAAAGGAAAATAAAATGGTATTCTAAAGATATAAAGTTATATTGAAACTCACACTTAAACATGCCAGTGGATGGTACTCTGGATGTCAAAAATCCACCAAGACAATCAATGTAAGTAAAATAGTAGAGCAATATTCATGAATCAGGGACAGTTTTAACACAGTAAAACATAAGAGTGGCATCACGGCCGCAAACCCACATAATTTCACACAGCAATGGGACGTAAGAGTTCAGATAATAACTGCTTTTCTTCGTGATACATGAAAATGAGAGTGTATAATGTGAAAAATAGTTTCAAAAAAGTGACCGAGATATGAACAGATAGGCTGAAAGCAAGTCAAGTGGGGCAGCACAGAAGAGCAGTAATGGGGAGAGAATAATGATATATAGAAACATGTGGTTTAAGAGAACATTTCAAAAAAATAATGTGATAAGGTAAGGCGAAAAACCATAAATATACTGGACCCACTTATGAACAGAGGTTTCCGCTGTCAATTCTAAAGGCCATGCAGTGTGTCAGCCATGTAATCCAAGACAAGTACAAACACGCCAAAAGGAGGCAGCATTTGAAACCATTTTGGCGCCAAACTGCTAGCATGAATGTGTCTGTGGTAACCATATAAACATAACAGAGGTGGGCAAAAAAGGGGCAACATAATTGGAATTAGTAAAAAGTGTCATAGAGAACAGCTGAGGAGCACATAAGGGGCTCCATCATCTTGTCATTGGTTAAATTTAAAAAAAAACACCTATTGATGGTATATGTCCTGTAAACCCTAACCCATAATCTGGGATTTGAATCGTAACTTAAAAATTCCAACTATTGAAACTCATTACAGAAAACCTTAAAAACAAAAAAAAGAGAACTGCTCCAGACAGGACTTAGTGACAGGATATTTATTTAAAAAATAAAAAGGCATAAAAATTAGAATAAAACAGAGAAGTAAAGATAAAAATGGTGAGCAAAGGGGAAAATATGGGGCACAATTAAATTGTAGATCAAAAAAAAAAGTATGGTAATCTGAGGGTAAAATTAAATTCTAAAATTTGTATAAAAATATCTAAATATATTGGGGAGAGGGAAAGGAGAAGGAAAAGAGGGAGGGGTAAGGGAAAGGGGGAGGGAAAGGAAAGGGGGTGGGGATAGAGGGAGAGAAGATAAACGGAGAGGAGAAAAAGGGAAGGAAAGGGCAGGTGGAGGAGGATGGGGAGGAGGAAGGGGGAAGAGATGGGGGAAAAGAGGAGGGGAAGTGGGTGGGGCTTTTTGGGTAGGGGATGGCTAGGGAAAGGACAAGGGAGGAAGGGGGATGGGGTAGGGAATGGATAGGAAAAGGACAAGGGAGGGAAGGGGGAGGAGGAGGGAAGACAGGAGAAGGGGAGGGAGAGGAGGGAGTAAGTGGGAAAAGGAAATGAAAAACCTAAAAGACCAACTATGTCAAGAAATAAAAGAAAAAAATAGTCAGTTTTAGTTCCACTACTTTTTATCATAAAAAACAGAAAAATCAATATCCAAATTTAATCCTTTAGATGACATGGACTGTAATAAGAAAATGGACTTCTGTTCAAGCCAGAGAAGCACCTTGTTGAGGTCCCCTCCTCTCCAGTTGGTTTTAACCACTTTAAGGACAAAACATTTTAAATCTGAGAGATGGTAGTGCATCTCCTTCCACTGTGCTACCAGGGGTATATCTTCTAATTGTTTTTTAGACAGCTTCCGTGTTCCACCATCCTTACCCGAACACTAAGTTTAGAATAACTCACATGGGCAGACAATTATGTAGATGAAATTTTCCGTTGTGCAGTCAGAGAAATGTGTGAGATAGTATTTATAATGGGCGGCATTCCATCGGGACATCCATGCCCCTGTGCGCCTGATCGGAATCAGACACATAGGGGTAGATGCGATTCTGATCCTGCGGGGCACATCCATCTGAATGGAGCCATGGTGCCTTGCCGTCTGGTTGCCGTGGCACCGCAGCTCCATTTGGGAGCTGTGATCCCTGGCTCCATTCGGGAACCACGATCCCTGGCTGCCACCGACTTGGTGCTTTCCCTGCAGCTCGACCCCAGATCCGGCCTCTCACGGCCAGGGTCGGGCTGCGGGGAATCTCCTGTGCCTCTCCACCCTTTGATGCACCCCGGGTCTGTTTTTATGAGATGCTGTTTGTTATTAAGATTTCACCCTTTTTATGGCTCCTTTTATACAAGATATTTTTTATGTCTTCTTTTTAAGATTTTGTGCTTACACATTTTATTTTGTTTTTTTATATGGCTTTTATATGATATTTATAGTTTGTAAAAGGGGGTGCTTGTTATGAAGGTACCACCATCTTGGCAAGTATGTAAATTAACTGTCTTGCAAAGGATTGTGGTTATTGAAGTCCATTCACACAAAGCTTGCCTTTTTTTAAAATAAATGAAAACTCTTGTAGTTGGTCGAGTGTAAGACAAAATGAGAGTTTATTTATGGGGTGAATATTCCACACACAGATATGCTTGGTAACACCATTCAGATAACTTCTCCAGGGTTTATTCAACACAAAATAAGGCAACTAAAAAAACTTATGCAAATAAGTATCAAAGTCCTTTATGGAACAGAAAGGCTTTCTTACAGCCACTGCTAATAAACTCCTTAGCAGTGCTGAGGTAGAAATAAATCAAAGAGGGAAACTTCTTTGTACAAAAACATAGTTCACTTTCTCCATACAGAAAAGAACTTTTAAAACCCACGTGTGCACGGCTTGTGCTGGGCTCTCCTCTACCAGCAGGTGACAATTAACTGCAATCAGTAGCTTGATTTCAGCACACGTGCAAAACTTTCCAACAAAGCTTTTTTTTCTTTTCAACAAAACTTTATAGGAAGCCAATACTTAGAATGTTTCCTTTTGATGTTTGCTCTTATATTTAGGATTTTCCTAAAACAACAACCTACTCAAAGAACAGTCCATATAATTATCCTCTGCATCAGATATTAAACCTTGCTCCTGATATTGCATAGACTCAGTTTCTCCGTCTGACTCAGAGGGCTTTAGGAACTGACCTCTATACGGAGAGAAACTGTTTCCCTGCTGTTTGCACTGCTCAAAGCTAGAGAAACGTTCACAGTTCCTACCTGAATCCAGGCAAGCGTCAGGCTGCTTCTTCTGGTATTCTGGCCAGTATGCAATAGAGCTTCTGTGTCCTGTCCTCCAGTTGGTATCTCTGGACCTCAGGATTTCTTCTCCAGACGTCCTCCAAGAGGTATTTGGGCTCCTTTTCTCCTTAGCTGCAACAGTCCTCTTCCTAGGTGTTGCTTGAGGGTCCCTGGCTGTGGATCTACAGACCTCTGGCTTTCTCCAGTCCTCTGAACCTTTCCCCCAGATATCTCTCCAGGCATAGGTACTTCTCTGAGCTCCTCTCTTGGACCGTCTGCTTCCTTGTCCTTGTTCCTTCAGGTTCCGGTTGTTCTTCCTTCTGTTCTCATTCTCCTTCTGATTCCCCTTTTCCTTCTCCTTCTCCGTCTGTCTTCCTGAAGATTCACCTCTAGCTTTAAAGGGCTTAGATTGCAACTCCTCCCTTGCACTCTTCAGGTGTTTTGGATTAAGCATTTTCCTAGAGGCTGTTTGATTAGGGATGACATAATGCTTTCTCTGATTAGACTCATGCTTTTCCACTCTAGCTTCCCTAGGGACTTTCTGCATACTAGTGCATTCTGGAACATGTAGTCTTTTAGGGAAACAAGCTGTCTTATTTCTATAACCTGCCAGCACAGGTCCCTTGATCAGAGTAAATTCTTGTAAATGTAAATGTCTTGAAGGACTAGAAAAAGGGACTGTTACTTCTGGAGAGAGATCTGCAACTGTGAGTATATACTTCTGGTAATTTTCTAAAAGGAATTCTTTGTATTAAAGCTAATTAATCTGTGAACCCACTATTTTTTGTTAAATCAGTCAGGGCCTAGTAGCAGCAGTTTAAGTTTAAATTTAAAACACAGAGGAGAACTTTCTGGTTACATTTCATACCCAGCAGAGAGCTTGTAGTTTAAATTTAATAGTCACTCAGGGCCTAGTAACAGCAAAGTACTTTTAGTTTAAATTTAAAACACAGAAGAGAGCTTTCTGGTTACATTTGGAAACCAGCAGAGAGCTTGTAGTTTACATTTAATAGTCACTCAGGGCCTAGCATCAGAAAAGTACTTTTAGTTTTAAAACACAGAGGAAAACTTTCTGGTTACATTTCATACCCAGCAGAAAGCTTGTAGTTTAAATGTAATAGTCACTCAGGGCCTAGTAACAGCAAAGTACTTTTAGTTTAAATTTAAAACACAGAAGAGAGCTTTCTGGTTACATTTGGAACCCAGCAGAGAGCTTGTAGTCTAAATTGAATAGTCACTCAGGGCCTAGAATCAGCAAAGTACTTTTAGCTTAAATTTAAAACACAGAAGAGAGCTTTCTGGTTAAATTTAGAACCCAGCAGAGAGCTTGTAGTTTAAATTTCATAAGAAGTTAGAGCCTAGCAGCAGCTAAGAGCTATAATTTAAATCCAATCAGAATATAGCTTACCTCAGCAGCACAAGACAGGGTACTGTGTAGCAGCCTTCTTTTAATAAGTGTTAAAATGTCGTCCGTCTTAATTCACCTGTCAGTTGTAGCAGTGTATTATCAATATATGGACAGAAAGACCCTTTCTACCCACTCTCAAGTATTCACATTCATGAGAAGCTTCATGAATGCCAAACCACCTACAAAATCACCTACTCCAGCCTGGAACATCAATGTTGTCCTTGCCAGACTAATAGAAGAATCCTTTAAACCATTAGCTTTCGCCTTGCTCAGGCACCTCACTTAGAAAACGATCTTCTTGGTACCCATACTCTCAGCACACAGAATCAGCGAGCTGTAAGTTTTGATGCACTACATCCAATTTATCACAACAGAGTCATCCTACAAGTACATCCAAAGTTCCTGCTGAAAGTCAACTTCAAATTTCACATGAACCGGTCCATTTTTGCTACCAACCTTCTTTCCAGGACCACACTCCAACCAACTGGAGCTATTGCTCCATTCCTTAGACTGCAGACAAGTTCTTTTATGCTGTCTTCAGGGAACTAAAAACATAAGGAAAATGACTCAGCTATCTGTCACTTATAATCTAAATGACACAGGTAAACCTGCTTTGAAGCAAACCCTCTCCATCTGGATGTCAGACTGTATGGCTTTCTGCTATATCCAAGTGGAACTACAACCACCAGACTGGAATGGTACACTTCAACTTCAGGCAGAGGTGGCCTCCACTGCCATCCTCTGACCAACTTCTCTCCAAAATATCTGCAAAGTGGCTATGTGGTCCTCCATGCATACCTTCACAAAGCTTTACTGCTTAGATCACTCGGCTGTGCAGGACATTTGGTCAAGTTGCATTACATGATCTTTTTGCCCCAACAACAAACTTTCAGAATAGACATGGGACTGAAAGACAAGAATATTTGCCCACTGTTCATCATCGAGCTGTCAAGCAGCCATAACAAAACAAAACAAAAAGACGAGGGCTCTTAGCTCTGTATTTACCAGGAAGTGTGCCTGCATCTCCCTGCTTGTTTGCAGAGAAACCCGAGTTGCTTATCTGTAATGGAAGTTCTCTATAGACAAAAGGGGCATGCAGCCACACTTACCTTCCAACCCTTCCCCTCTAAAAAAAATTCTAATAAAGGACAGCTAGCTAGAAGACAGACTGAAGCAAATGGATACTAGGAGAAGAGTGAGAAGCTCCACTCAAACTCAAAGAATACTTTAGATGGATTCTCAGAGCTGGAGGAGAGCTCCAGCATGCTGGCTCCATCACTGATGTCTTCAGAAAGCATGACTGCATTCCCCTGATATTTACTGAGAGCCCTCATTACAGGTAAGGAGTTCCACTTTATCTACTAGAAAAGCTCTGAAAATTGTCCCTTCCCCCATGTTAAAATTTTAATGTAAATGTAGATCTCTCAGGAAAATAAGTATTGCAGATATGTCAGTCTTCACCCATATTCCCTCTATCTCTACTTAGAAAACAGGGCTGGCCTTAGCAATTGTGGGGCCCAATTTGAACCATTTTGGTAGGGACTCTTTGATTTAAGATGATTTCAAATTAGATATCAAGAATACATGCTATTTTGCTGTATTAAAAGCAAAACAATATCTGTATTTCTTAGCTTACAAAAAAACCTATGGGAATCTTTTATTAATGGGCACTAATATGTTGCGCCAATAGCGTTGAAACCATCATGCATTACATAGTACACCCCCGTGCCAACTGGCAATTAACACAGAGCCCTGTCCCATAGTGCAAGCTGCATTTGACCAGATGTACCTAACGCCACCTATTGAGTTGGCGTTAGGTAAACCTGTGCTAAAACTGTTAGTGTGCAGTGTGAACACAGCGCTAACTGTGCCAATCTCATCACATCCACTCAGCGATCTGAATACGGGTTGCACAATCAGGAATCATCCTGCACTAACAATTATGGCCCAATGCTACCTGGCAACACATATTCCAACACGTCTTTAGCATGTGCCAGAACACGTGCTACCAGGTAGAGCCCATTAGTAAAAGACCCTCTATACATGTGGACAAGCAGACAAACAGACACAGAGATGGATGGGACCTCCACAATAGGTGCTTTTGGTTTAGTGAAACATATCTAACTAGAGGATGCATCCTGTACATATGGGTGTACATCAATGCCACACAATAAATGTGAGAAGTTGAGGCCCACCATGTACTGTGTGGATGAGGTAGTGGGGTGGCCACATACCTTGGCTTTCAAATGAGGTTCATCATTGTCATGGTATGTGCAAAACTAACAAAAGCCACCTGATAAAAATCTCCCAAAAATAACAGAGAATCAATACATACAAAGTATTTCAAAATACTATCACCATAAGGCCAAATATGCTCATAAACAAAAACCTTTTCAAATTAAATAAGAAGGGGAAAAAACCTCAGTTTGTCCCTATGGTCCAGAAACTGGATCCATTCTGCAAAGGTGGGGCACAACTCATCACTGGTCATTAAAATCTCTTCATTTTATTTTTAATTATTTTGAAATCCATGCCTCATGCTTATTTGCTTTAGAAAACCACTATCAAAAAAAGGACTTTAAACTACTTATCTTCATTCATCCAAAAAAAGTGCTGTAATAGCATTCAATAATACTGACACTTGATGAAACACTATACAATCGGCAGTATGGACAGCTGGTAAAATGCTCTGCACCATCAGCAATGAGAACAGTTGTGGTGGCCGTTTTCTTTTGATGCGCAAAACTAACCCATTTGGGGAAATTGCCCCTGCAAAGAGCTCTTGTGAGCACAGTTGTTCTTGTTGGCAGATGGTAGAGCACTGAACTTCTGCTTTTGGTTACATAATTATAGTTTTTGACTTCTGCCCCTCTTTCCAGTTCCCAACTCTTCTGTTGAGTATTCCTCATTTTTTAAAACTGGTGGAAACACCCGTAGTGTGGGACTCTCTGTGGGCATGATCCGATTGGGTCAAAAAGGTTCAGAAAAAAAAAAGAAGAAAATATTTTTCCATGGTTTCAATATTCCAGAAGTTTTACTTTCTAGTTAATATCCTCTCTGGATGAGAGAAAACCTTAAGAGTAAATTGAGGGCCAGGTAAGTTTTAGCAGGCGGTAAAGGCCTTGTTCAGAGTAGAAATGTACAGTTTCCCCAAATTTCCAACCTTTTCAATGCTGAGTTTCGGAAATAAATCTTCTGCCCCTCCTCGGGCCTTTCTTTTCAGGCCAATTTTTAGCCGAGAGATGAGTACTAAGGGACATGTTTACTAAAGGTTAATGTGCATTAATGAGGTATAAAAATAAAAGGGCCATGGCGGCACTTAACGCGCATTAGCATTTTGTAAACATGTCCCTAAGTGAAATACTTGGTTTTAGAATTGTTTTCATGATAATTTTGAGAAAAAGGAGTAGATGCAGGCATTCCAAACAGTTATGCTTGTACAACGGAAAAATTGCTAGGGGATTCTAATTCTGCCATGTGCATGTATATTAACTGCATCAAAAACTAAAAATTATGCTATGCATGCTGTGAAGTGTATCTGAAGCTAATAAAGATTCATATGCAAACCATGGCTTTCATCAACATACTTTCACAGCCTAAAAATAAAAATTTTAATCAGCTACATTTTTCTATTTCTTATAAGTCCCCTGCTCCACAATAAACAAGAGACAGTAGGTAGATAGAGACATGCTTTTTCAAAGAGGGGCGTATGCTGAGAGAGGTTTAGAAGCAAAGGATTCGACAAGAACCCCCTCCCCCCCCGACTCATGCTGAATTAATTATGAATGTAATTATGCTCTTTATATACCATTATTTAATAACTAGAACAGCATGATATTCAGTAATTTCAATCTTGTTCTTAGCAAGATAAAAAAAGAATAATTGTATGGTTCTCTTTGAAAAGAAACTCAGAGGCTGTGCACCCATTGCATTCCTCTCCTACATTAGACCACTTGTGATTTCCTCTTACACACTTTTGGCTAGTGGACCTAGTGTTGTTATAGAACTAGGGTGATTATGACTTTGATGTGTCCATTCTCTGACTCGATTCTGACTAAATGTTCTAAAGAATATCATAAACTATATTCTGTTTAGAGTTTATTAGTTAGCATGGGAAGCATAAAAGCTAGCTGTAGGGACTTTATACCAGAAGCGAGAACATCAAAATATTTCACTTTCAAGATCATATCACAATCCTTGTGCTGTATCCAAAAGACTGGGATAAATCTTATGTCATTTGGTAATTTCATATATTTTGTATAATAATTTACCTTGTAAAAATATACAACGCAGTTTCCAAGACACTGTAACATTTTGTAGACTTAATAGTCTTATGTCAATATGTTTTAAAAAATAATTTAAAAGGTTGAAAAAATGAAGGGACTGTCAGTGAAGTCAAGTATAGTTAGTACAAATATATGTAGAGACTGCTTGGATGTTGCTGTAAGAGCAGTAGCACCATCCAGTGTCCCTACTAAATATTATAAGAGGTTAGAGAGAAAGTTCTGACATTTTCCAGAAACGTGAGGTTCATTCTGCCAGTCATTTCATGCCAAGAGGAGATTCCTCTGGGAAGGAATATCTCACTTTGTATATAAATCACCCATGGAATTGTAAAGGGAGTCTGTCCTTATGGGGCAAGTGTCTCTGGCACCCAGCCAGTACAACAGAAAAAAGGAGAAAAAGAGTCTTTTGAACTTTGCCACTTCATATTATCCAAATAATGCAAAAGTTTTTGTGCTGCATGGGAGAAGAGAGCAGAGGGTTGATGTCTATGCAAATCTTGCCAGCACCTTACTGCTTCACAAAGAGTGTAACTCAGCCTGTGAAAGAGGTTCCAAGAATTGCACCAGCAACCAATCCTTCCGGTTAATCAGAACCAGGAACCTTGCAGAACAGTTCCAGAGACCTGCATCTACAGAAGATACCAGTTACCAAGGAAGAAAAGTAACCCAAGAAACCATTCTACACTAGTGACACCAAGAGCCTAGTGCAGTGATGGCTAACCTTTTTGAGCCCGAGTGCCCAAACTGCCGCACAAAACCAAAGAATTTCCTCAAAGTGCCAGCACGTCATTTGCATAAGTGGTCTTATTTGCATAAATATTTGCATAATGTTACCATACACTAACTTTTAGTAAACATGTCTCTTAATGAGTGTATGGATAAAGAAAGACTAAAAGATTTCTACATTACTATAATCCAGTGCCAACCGCCAGGCACATTAGGAACTACTACAAACGCTGCCCATTTAGAACCCATAGCAAACCCACCGTATCCTGACAGCATTACCAAGACTCACAAAGCACCATACCCTACCTATCAAAAGGCAACACTGCAAATATTAAACCAATACATTTCAGAGAATACTGGGGAAAGAGAACAAGTGGCAACGTCAAATAGGAATTTCCTCTTGTACCAAACAAAGCGCAGATGTTAATGATGCACATTTCCCAGAGCTGACATATTCCAGTTAATAAATTCAAAATAAAGAGATATCTTTCTACCTTTTGTGCATTTTTTTTCAGTTGCAATTGGTCCAGCCATTTTCTTCTGGTTTCTTCATGTTTTCTGCTAACTCTCCATCGTCTGCTGTCCATTTGTCCTTTCTTCTCTCTTCTAGTTTTTTTTCCATTCTCTCTCTCTCTACATCTGCTTTAACATACTAATCTTTCTCCTTTTGCTCTTTCCTCATTCCTATTTCATCCACACAAATTTTACCCCTCCATCCTCAATCCCCAATTACTCTCCCAATACCTGGCCAATTGTAGATTTTTCATCCCTCCTACACAAAATATTTTTCCCCTCTCCATTTTACTCTCCCAGCCCCATCCCATTCTAATCCTCCCCCAACATCAGCTCCCTTCTAGTTCCAGTCTCACCCAGCATCCATTCCCTTCTTCAAGCCCCCCACTTCCCCTCAGCCCATTTCCATTCCAAGCCCCGTCCCCATCAGCTATTTACAGTTCAAGCCACCCACTTCCCCTCAGCCCATTTCCATTCCAAGCCCCATCCCCAACAGCTATTTGCAGTTCAAGCCCCCTTCCACTCAGCCCATTTCCAGTCCTAGCAACCCCCCCAACCCATTACCAGTCCTAGCCCCCCATAGCCCACTCCCAGTCCTAATCCCACCAGCCCATTTCCAGTCCTAACCTCCCCATCAGCCCACTCCCAGTCCTAATCCCCCATCACTCAATTTTTAGTTTAAGCCCCCCCAGCACCCATCACCACTCCTAAACCCCCCAGCCCAGCGCCCATCACCACTCCTAACCCCCCCAGCCAGCCCAGTGCCCATCACCACTCCTAACCCCCCCCCAGCCAGCCAAGTGTCCATCACCACTCATAACACCCCCAGCCCAGTGCCCATCACCAATCCTAAACCCCCCCCCCCCAGCCCATCACTACTCCTAATACCCACCCAGCCCAGCCCAGCCCATCACCACTCCTAACCCCCCCCAGCCCAGCCCAGCCCATCACCACTCCTAACCCCCCACTCCAGCCCATCACCACTCCTAACCCCCCCAGCCCAGCCCAGCCCAGCCCATCACCACTCCTAACCCCCCCCCCAGCCCAGCCCAGCCCAGCCCAGTCCAGCCCATCACCACTCCTAACCCCCCCAGCCCAGCCCAGCCCATCACCACTCCTAACCCCCCCCCAGCCCATCACCACTCCTAACCCCCACCCCCCCAGCCAGCCCAGCCCAGGGAAAATTTTAAAAAAATGAAAACCTGTCTGCTGCCGCTGTCGGGGCCGCCGCGGCAGAATCGAGCGTGCCGCGGGGCCCCCCTGTACCCACCCGGCAGAGCCTGCCCTCCCCGTAGCAGCTCTCTCTTTGGAGCTGCAGTCAGACGCGCCGGCTTGCAGAGCGCGAGGGAAGAGTTTCTCCCTCGCTGCTCTGTTAAGCCCGCGGGGGCTGATGGGAAGTTCCCATCAGCCCCCGCGGGCTTAACAGAGTCGCGAAAGGGAAACTCTTCCCTTCGTGGCCTGGCGGGGCCACGAGGGCAGCGCCATCTTGGCCGGACGGAAGACTGCGTGGTCGGGGAGACGGAGCTTGAGTAGAAGCAGCAGGAGAGGGGCTTACCGAGCTGGCAGAGGCCTCTCCGTGAGCAGGACATCCAGGGCGGTCAGCCTTCTTACCCAGCCGCGGTTTCTTAGAGGCAGCGTGTTTCGGAGCACCGGAGTGCTCGGCGGGGTTAACCGATCTGGATTTCTTACATTTCGATTTCTCTGTGTCCCGGGATGTGGAAGGAGCAGAGGGGGAGAGGTGATCTCGCAGAGACTGCTCCCGGTGTCTCTTGGCCCTGGGGGACATCCGGCCGCAGCTGTCGCAGTTCTCCACTATGTGAGAAGTCCCCAGGCATTTGACACAGTCTTGGTGGGTGTCTGAGATATTCATATTCCTGTTGCAGGTAAGGCACTTTTTGAAACCTGGTTTTGTCCTTTTTTGGTCCTGTGTAGGCATTTAAAATTAAAGGGTGTAAGAGAGCTTGTAAGTCCGTCTTGATGCGAAGGCGGAAGGAAAAAAACTGGCCGGCTAGGGGCGGGCTGGGGAGGTGGGACCACCTCACACATGCTCAGAAGCCTCTGAGCTATAGAGCACTTCCGTCACGGCGCCGTCGGGGGACGACACCAGGTGTGGCTGACACATCCTGCTTGTCCTAGGAGAACCACTCTTACTGTCCTTCAGCTAATCATCAAACTCTTCAGCTTGTTCCCTTGACAAAGCTGGTTCTTAATGCCCTTCCCCCGACCCACGATTTAAAGTTCAGAATTAAGTTCAGCACAAAGTCCAGTCACTCACTTGTACTTCAGTGTCTGTAAATATGGTTCCTACTTCCTGAATCTTCTCCTCACAGCAGGACTCCTTTCCCAGCTCTGTCTGAGTCAGGATCTCCCAGCCCTGGGTTCTGAACTGTAGGCCCTTTTAAGGTGGACTGCTGACAATCCATTTGGAGAGTGACAGGTAACTTCCTATATACCCCATCATATGCTCAGGTTGAGAGAGTAAATAAAAGGAGTATGATAAAACTGCTTAAACTGAGAGAGAGAGAAATAATCTGCCTATAACTATGTACTAAGAGGAAGGAGTTAACTGTTTGTAAAATAGTAATTGTTTATTGTTTCTACCAGTTTTTATTTAACATTTCTTTTTAATATACCGTTTTTCTCCAATTCAAAACGGTTTACAATGAACAAAGTAACAGTGTGGTTACAGCTGTTTTACATAGAACAATAACAATTTTAACAATGGTTGAACGTTTAAACAGAACTATTTACATGAATTAGAGGGGTTGGAAAAGGGATATGTAGTTAGGGGGAAAGAGGGAGAGAGGGGGATTTTGCTGGTTTAATGGGGATTAATTAGGAGTAGGAAGGGGTGCTGGGATTTAGGGGGATAGTGGGTAGTAGAAAAGGAAAGCTTTGAGCATTTTACAGAATTCTGAATGGCCTTACAGCCTCTTAGGCCGGGGGGGGGGGGGGTAGGGGGAGGGCATTCCATATAGAGGGGGCGTAGAGGGAGAAGGCATGATTGTAAGTGGATTGGGTGCATTTTGTCCTTTGTGTTGGGATGCTGAGAATGTTTACTGTGTTGGATCTACGTGGTCTGGAAGAGTTTAGTTTTGAGAGGAACGAGAGTAAGCATGAGGCAGATTCATTGTGAAGAACTTTGTGAATTAAGGTGATGATTTTGAATTTTATCCTAGCTTGTATGGGGAGCCAGTGAAGGTCCTTTAGGATGGGGGTGATGTGTGCATGTTGTGGTGAGTGTGTTATTAGATGCGCCAGGGTATTTTGCACAATCTGGAGGGGGTGGAGGGGGTGTTTTGGGAGACCATGGTATATAAGGTTACAGTAGTCAAGGGTCGAGATAGTAAGGGCCTGGCAGACAGTTCGAAAGGAATCTAGGTTTAGTAATGGGCAGAGTTTCCTTAGTGTTCGTATCTTGAAGTAAATGGAATTGGTTGTTCTTTTTATCTGTTCATGAAAGGTAAGGTTTTGGTCTATTATTAGGCCTAGGTATTTGACTTGTGGCTTTACTGTGATTGTGAGGTCTCCAAGGAGAATGGAGAGTGGGAGGAGAAAGGATGGGTTGGAGGAGATTTGGATGGCTTCTGTTTTGGATTGATTCATTATAAGGTTGTGGTGATGGAGCCACTGTCTTATTTTGGAGAAGCAATTGCTGATGTTGGTGAGGTTTGGCTTAGATATGTTAAAGGGGGCAAAGAACATTATGTTGCCGGCATAAAGTTGATACTGTATGTGGTATTCTTGGAATATTTTGCATATAGGTTGGAGAAAGATGTTAAAGAGGAGTGCTGAGAGGCTGGAGCCTTGGGGGGACTCCTTGAGGAAGGGTGAATGGTTGGGAGGTTTTATTGCCAATTCATACTCGTTGTGTTCTGTTTTCAAGGTACGAAGTGAACCAGTTTAGTGTTGTATCTCTGAGGCCTAGATCATGAGTCTGTCAAGGAGCTGTCTATGGGGGAGCGAATCAAAGGCTGAGGATATGTCGAGGAAGATTAGAGTACATCCTTGGTTGGGGGATTGGGTGTAAGTTATAATTGAGCTGAGGAGAGAAGTAATCAAGATTTCCACACCATGATTCTTTTTGAAACCATGTTGGAAGGGATCGAGGGAGGAGTGATCATCGATAAAGTTTTGAAGCTGGTTTTGTACAGATTTTTCAGTTATTTTTGCTAATAGGGCGATACTTGAGATTGGCCTGTAGGATGCTGGTGAAGTGGGCTCAAGTTTATTTCCTTTCAGGATGGGGTGGATGGAGCTGTTTTTCAGCGGGGTGGTCATGATGCCAGTTTTCAGGGAGGTTGTGACCATGGATTGAATGAAGGGGCTTAGTGTTTCTTTTGTGTTTTTAATCCATGTGAGCAGAGGTAGTAGTGTTAAGGTTTTTAATGCTATCTATTATGTTTTTAAGGGACGGAGGGTCAAACTGGTTCCATGTTGGTGTGGGGGTTATCTTGGGGGTTTGGGCATGTGTATGGACACTGGTGTTGGATGAGGGAGAGGTGTATTTGGAGCAAAGGTGGTCTGCTATGGTTTGAGGGGAGATTTTGTCTCCTAATTCTTGGTTTGGTGTCTTTTTTAGAAGAGCTTTGGCTATGGAGAATAGTTCCCTAGGTTTATTTATGGATCATAAGATTATGTTCTCGTTATATTCCCTTTTCTGTTTTAGGGTTTCATTGCAGTAGGTGCGGAGTTTTTCGGTGTAGGAGGTGAGATTGGATGGGTTGTGTTGGTGACACCAATGGCGTTCAAGCCATTGGAGTTCTGTTTTTAGATTATGTAGGAATGGTACTCTTTTGCAGTGTTTCAGAGTATGTGTTTTTGGGGTTACTTGTGCCACTGTAGTCAGGATGGTGTTCCATCTGTTGATTTGAGTATCTAGGTTGACCTCATCATTGCGGGTCGATTTGAGCTGGGGTATTACTTGTTTTAGAATTAGGTCGACATCAAATGGTCTGAATTTATGGGTCTGCGAGGATGGGGGAAGAGTAGTGTTTTTCTTGTGGTTAGATGGAAGAGATAATAGTATTAAGGAATGGTCTGACCATGGAACTGGAATGATGGTATGTGGTATGTGTGGTTGTCATGTTTTGTGGAAAGAATATCAGGTCTAAGGTGTTATCTTTGTAGTGAGTAGGTGAGTTGAGGATCTGGGTAGAGTGTAGGGTTTCCATGGCTTCCAAGAAGGAGGCCACATGTTTTTGTGGAGTTGATGAGAGGTTGAAGTCACCTAAGATGATGAGGGTGTGTGTAGTGGTTTGTGGGGTGCAAGCTGATTCGAGGATTGAAGAGAGGTCTAGGCTGTCTGATTGAGGTTCTCTATAAATTAGGCATATGGTGAGTGCGTTGTTAGATATTTTGAGTAGATCTATGCCTGGAGTTGAAGTGGATTCAATGGTGGAGAAGTTTAGTTCTTTCTTTGCTAGTATTGAGACTCTGCCACCTCTGTTGGTTGTTCTTATACTGTTGTAGATTGAATGGGTGGAGGGACAGAGTTGGTTTATAAGGATGGAGTCTGTATCATGAAACCACGTCTCTGTGATACAGAGTATGTCAAGGTTGTGATCAGTTATGAGGTCCGTAATTAGTGGAATTTTATTCCTGGCTGAATGTGTATTGATCAGGGCGCACATTAGTGGAGGGGAGATCGGATCTGTGTGTTGTGTGAGGGTTGGGGATTCTAGGCTGATAGAAGCGAGTCTACATTTCTGGTGGGCTTGATGTGGGTGGGGGTAGTGCCAGGAGTTGGAATTGAGGGGGGTTCTGTGTGAGTAGATAATTATTGGTATGTGATTTGCTGTGTTCTGGTTCAGTTGGAGGGCTGAGACCATGTAGAGGATTAGGATGTGGGTCCATAGGGTTGTGTGTTTTCTGGAGTGGATATCCATTCTGGGAGAACTGAGTGGGCAAACGGAGTAGGAGATGAGGGAATTGGCTTATCAATGTGGGGTTTAGTGTGTTCCTGCAGGTGTCTAATGCCGTTGAACTTTAACCCTAGATATATTCGATCCAGGATCCCAAACTGTGACACAGTGCTTACCTGCACATGTTGATGCTGCTTCACAGTTTCTTTTACTTTGTATTTTCTGCTTCTGCCCCCCTCTGGCCTAAACTTTGGTTTGTGTTTTCACTTTACACTACACTACTCGTGATTTGAAGTGTGTATATGGTAGCCATGGAAAAGTGAAATGATACTAGGGATGTGCATTCATTTTGAAATGATATGGGCCCTGGTTCGTGAACCTTTTGAACCCCTGAGTAGGGCGTTTCTGAAAGATTTTACGCTGAAGACGGTTTTTCTTGTAGCCATCTGTTCGGCACTGCGTATTTCAGATCTACATGCGTTGTCCTGCCGAGAACCTTTTTTGTCTTTTTCCCCGGTCCCTTCCTTTTTGCCGGAGGTGGTTTCCCCTATTCATGTGAATCAGGCAGTGTTTCTTCCAGTTCTTTCTTCCCACTCTGTCGGGTCGGCGGACAGAAGTCTTCACGTCTCGATGTGGGTCGTGCATTTCGTCGTTATTTGAAGGCTACCGAATCTTTTCGGAAGACTGACCGGCTATTCGTGCTCTTCGGTAGTGCACGTAAAGGGGAAGCGGCGGCTAAGGCCTCCGTTGCAAGATGGCTCAAGGAAGCGTTCGCGTCTGCGTATCTCTTGCAGCAGCGGTCTGTTCCGGAGGGGCTACTGGATCATTCCACTAGGGCTCAGGCGACCGCTTGGGCGGAGTATAGCCTAGTTCCGCCATCAGATATCTGTAAGGCGGCCACCTGGTCGTCTCGGCATGCTTTCAGTACACACTATCGTTTAGATGTGTCAGTGGCTCGGGATTCCTCTTTTGTTCGGCGGTTCTGCGTGCCGGATGGCAAGGTCCCGCCCGGTCTTAACTGCTCTGTTACATCCCGATGTTGGAGGACTAAACTGGATTACTGAACAGGAAATGGAAATTACACTAACCTGGTAATTGTAGTTCCTGGAGGGTCCAGTTTAGTCCTCCTTCCCTCCCGACTATCTGTTATAAAAATGCGGCGCGCTTTCCGAACGGTGGATCATAAGACGGTTCCTCTTGCCGTTCGAACCTTTTTTGCAGCCGCGTTTTTGGCTATGGCTCTTTCTTTCTCAGGTGTTCAGTCAGCTCCTGAGATTTCTGATACGGAGCTGTATTTTGATTTCTGGGGCGTTGGTTCCAGCGCAATACAGTGTTCTGACTTCCTCGTTTGGGGAGAAAGTTGGATATTTTTGTGGGGGAAACAAATTGTTCTTTGATTATGTCATTTTCATTATGTCATTTTGTATATTAATCTAATGTGTTGCTTCGTTAAGTATTCTTTGTTACTAGTACACTGGGGGCTTCTGGGAGCTCCGTCTGCATATATACTACAGAAGACTTGATTGGTCCAGTCTCCAGGCTGCAGGAGGAGGGGCACTACCCTATCTAATGTGTTCAATTCAATCATGTTATAGGTCTTTTACGTCATGCATTTGACCTTTTTCATGTTTATATTTCATGTATATAGTTCATGTATATAGTTCAAACCCCCCCTGTTATCCAAGTTTATACCCCTGTTCGATGTAAAACCAAACAGAAGTGTGTTTTGGTCATTTTGTTATACTGTGAACCGCGCTGATGCCGAATAGTGCGGTATATAAGCAACTGTAATAAATAAATAAAATAAATAAATGGGAAATATCAATGACATTTCCCATGTTCCATATCATTTTAAATCCAAAAATGACATGAACCTCCCCTTCCCAAATTCTTTTCCAGTGTAGTCATGACCTGGCCTCAAACAAATCTCCTTTGAGTTGGAAGATACTGATCTTCCAATAAAAGCTATCTACTTCTGGGAAAAGGGGGGAGCTGGCTCTAGTTAGCCTATTCTTAATTGTATCTTGGTAATATTACTTCCTGTTTCCTGAATGGCCCGTTTCCCTGTCTGGTTTGAGCTCTATGGAAAATCTTCCTGTATTTTATTTGCCTTGTGAATCTATTGACTCCTGCTCTCTTATGCCAGAAAGTCTGTGAAACCATATAAGACCTTACAGGGCTAGGAACATGGCACAAGAAAAGTCTTTGGAGTAAGTCTCTAGAGCAGAATTGAATAGATTCACAAGCCAAAATAAGCCAGGAAGCGGTTTCCATAGAGCTTAAGATCAGACAAACTTTGGGCCAATCAGGAAACAGAAAGTAATATTACCAGAAATACAAGACACAGCTAAGAGACTGGCTAGAGCTAACTTTCAGAACATAATACCTCCTCCTGGAATGCCAGTGGCTTCCAACCCATGGAGCACAGGCTTGAGGCTAGGATATGATAACTCTTAAGAAAACTAGAAAAAAAATCTAAATTTTGGGTTTATTTGCCTGGAAACCTCTGGTAACGTAATTAAGAAAACTGTTCTTTAATAAAATATATATATAAAAACAGAAAAATTGAAAACCCTGCAAATGACACAAGAAACTAAATAAAACAAAGCACACCCCTAATTTCTATGGGCCCGATATTGTATTGGGCAAGCTATGCGCATAGTCCTGCCCGCCGACCCTTAACACCGGATATTCAATGCCATGGCATCGTCATTGAATATCTGGCATCACTGCACATGCTCCAGAGCTGCTGAGGCTAACCGGGTAGTGGTACAATATCACTGCTACCCTGTTAGTGGCAGTCTCTGCCACTGCTCTGCCCCAGAACCACACAACATGCCCCGATGCTAACTGCAGAGTATCGGGGCATGGAGTGGGCTTTGAAGGGGATGTTCAATGGCACTAGCCGTGTAAGTGCCGTTGAATATCCTGATTTAGGGCTTTTACATGGTATACTGAGCTGCAAACCATGTAAGTGCCTTTCGAATATCGGACACTATGTATTTTGGTGGATCAATAAGGCAAACACAAAATTCATCTATAGTTAAATGTAAGAATAGTGAACAGGGTGAATTTACCAGTGGGATAGTTGCCCTGCTGTGAGTCGCTTGTCTTATGTCAGTTACAGTGTTGCACCCATCTTATGGAGGAAGGGTGGGGAGCAGTCACAGATATAAATCTTCCACTAACTGTGAAATAAAAATGCAAGAATTTCCAAAGTTAGAGAAACCTAATAGTTACCTCATTCAAAATGAAGGTCCCATTCATGAAAAAATAGTTTTAATTCATAAATATTTACATTTCAAATTGAAGGCAAATATCACAAGTAAATTTCCAAAAACATGTTATGAAATTTCTTCCCTAGTCACCTTCGCTTCTGCCACTTCTATAGCCTAACTCAGTCTGTCATTGTTAGCTTGAGAACAATTCCATTCCTGTGCATTAATTTAATTTATTTTGTTTCCCCTTTTAGAAACAATTTAGAGTGAAATACAAAGAAGAAACTGCAAGAGAAAATGAACTACAAACCTGAACTTGTTGATCATCTTGACTCAGAAATTAAGCTGTATAAGCTGTACATGCATTTCATGGTAAATGAAGGCAATGGTACACTTGGTTGCGGCCATTATCATGAGATAAATGTTCATGCTGATCGATTTTTATTTTTATGATTAAAAATTGTTATCCATACATACATACATATATCATATATTTATATGGCTTTATTTCTGGAGAACCAGCCTGGCATGCAATTCAGCCACTTTTCAGAGCAGAGAGTAGCAGCGATGTCTGCTCCAGACTCTCCCTTCCGGGCAGCCAGCAGGGAAATGGAAGAGGTCAGTGAGTCTGGAACGAAGCAGAGAACCACCACTTTGCTCAATGGTCTCTTCTTCTGGCTCACCTGCCTTTCCTCCCGACCCATAGTTCCATGTCTTTTTTGTTTACAAATTATTCCCCCCACCCTATTAAATAAATAAATAGCAGGAGTTTAATCCTCCTTTGGCAATGGTCATTACATCTTTGTGTCATCAATGGAGAAGGATTGCAGAGTGTTAATGCCCCATATTTTGTAGATTCTCAGTTTCAGCCAAAAGAGACAGGCAAGAATATCCTCAGCTCCTAGTACAGGAGGATAAGGAGTCTAATGGTTAGAGCAGGAGGCTGGGAAGCAGGGGATGAAATCCAACTGCATCACCTTCTGATCTTGGGCAAGTCACTTAACCCTCCATTGTTTCAGTTGCAAACTTAAGATGTAAGCCCTCCAGGTACAGGGAAATATATACCCTACATCAGGGGTCACCAACCTGCGGCCCGCGGGCCGCATGCGGCCCACGAGGTCCCTTCGTGCGGCCAGCGAGGCTCTACCCCGGTTAACATTACGTGCGGCCCGCCAAGGATTCCCGCCATTGTATCTGCGGCCCGCGGCATGCTCGGCGGGTTCAACGGCACGTGACCGGTTTCCCAAGAGCAGCGCGCAAATTAGAGGACCAATCAGCAATAAGAATTCACCAAGCACTCGCAAGACTTTGCCCTCTTCAGTGCCCCCTTCGAGATGAACCCCACCGACGTGCCCTCTGACCTTCAAATGGACTTGATCGAACTGCAGTGTGACGACGCACAGAAGTCGCGCTTCATGGCTATCAGGTGATCAGCCATTGTTTTCATAATTTTGCGTTTGTTGTTTTTTTTCGCGGGGGGCGGGGAGAAGGGGGGTGCGGCCCGCGAGGCTCCCGGTAGTCAGCTGTGCGGCCCGCGGCCCTCTGGAGGTTGGTGACCTGTGCCCTACATGAATGTTTCTTGCCTCAACTACAAATAGAAACAGTGTTAACGCAGTACAAATTCCCTAACCTTGTTTTTATCTTAACTAAGCTGATGAGTTGAGCAATGAGGTTATCCAATGATCTGCCAAGAGCAATTTTCCTATAATAATGGTATTGCCAAGGGCACTTTTCTCATTGCAAAATGCAGTGTGTGCCTTTGAGTCACTGCTGACTTCTGGTGACCCAACAGCTCCTGGATTCTCTTGACAGTGTGACCTGAAGTGGTATGGCTTTCTTCTGAGGTAATGAAGGGTTAGTTGAATTGCCCAAGGCCACAAGGAGTGCTAGTGGAAATCAAACCCTTGTCATTTGGTTACAAAGCCAAAGCTCTAACCATTAGACTACTCCCGCACTTTGTTCTTGTTATAGATGAAATAATAACACATTTACCCAATTTATTGTAACTTTTTAAACAGCCTCTTCAAGTTTTAAATTAGCAGTAAAAGTCAATAGGGGGTCAATATTCAAAAGGACTTGTCCAGTTAGCAGGACCTGCTAACCAGATGATGCCCAATGAGACATTCAGCACTAGCTGGACAGTACCTCCAAATATTTCCTTTGACCATCTCAGCACTATAGTGCCAGGATGGTCTATGGGTGGAGCTAAGGCAGAACTGCTACTTATCTGGATAGTGGCGATCAGCGTTACTCTGGATTAGAATCTGCATAGTTTAGGACAGCAAAAAATCTGTCCTAAGGTCAATGTAGATTGCCTGTCTGGATAGCAGCTGAATATTGTCCGACGTTGACTATTGCTGTTAAATATTGACCCACAGGGCTTTCTTCTATTAATGCCTGCGGAATCTGGTCACTGATTAGCTCACACTTATATTCCATTCTGTAATTAGCACTCATGAGAATGGCCTAGTAGTCAGAGTGATGGGTTGGAGTCTAGTAAATGGAGTTTGACTCAGGCTTCTGCAGTGTTACTCACTTCATTTCTCATAGTTTCAGATACCCAATAAGACTGTAAGCTCTTGAGGACAGGAATTCATTGTACTTGTATGTATTTCTTCTGAATGGAACCCTGGGAAGGGGCACTATATAAATAGCAAACTGGATCAGCAAATTATTATGATAGGGCCCGATATTCTTCTGGGCAGGCTATACTCCACATTGGCGCATAGCCTTGCCCGCCGACCCTTAAACCCCGATATTCAATGTCGGGGTCATATGCTGCCCTGGCATTGAATATCCAGGTATCGCTGCACAACTCAGAAGCCGCCGAAGCTAACCAGGCAGCAGCAATATTGCATACTGCCTGGTTAGCGCCTGCACCATAAAGATAGGCAAGGGTTTTCCTCGCCTATCTTTTCAGCGCCAAACACTAGCATGGAATATCACTGCTGCCTGGTTATCTTGTGCCCCTGTCTCTTTTCCATCCCAGAATGCCCCTGACATGCCCCGATGCTAGCCGGAGAGCATCAGGGTGTGTAGGGGACATAGATGGGGATATTCGACGACACTACCCATCAATATGCCGTTGAATATCCCCATCTAAGGCATTTACATGGTTTACTAGGATGTAAACCATGTAAATGCCTTTCGGATATCGGGCCCATAGTGTCTTGTATGTTATGCAATACTTTGAGAGCTAGAAAACCTGTAATAAAATGTTTTCTTATGTTCGTGCCTTTTATTTTGTGAGGACCTGATCCATTAAAACTTGCTGCAACACCATTATTCTTTCCAGTTCTTATTCATTTGCCTCTTATTACATTCGGTGTCTACTTCACTTTTATTTCCATTTCATTCATTAATAAAAAGAAATGCCTGATGCTGAACCAGGGAGTTAACAGCTGAGGTTATGTAGCCCTGTATGGATAATTTGGCATATCCCACCTGGGGTACTTCTGCTCACTCCTGGAGTCATACCTTCTAAGGACACTGAGGCTGAAGAAATATAGCGTGCTAAACTTAGTGTACCTTGGTAGTCACAGTCAAGCACAAAATTACTTCTGATGCAGGAAGGGTTTCAGTGCTCAAAAACTGTGCGCTAAATATATGCTCTAAACTTTAGCTAATACACTGAAATGACCTGCATATGGAACTCTACTTCCAATGCAGATAAGTGAGCTAAAATTAGTGAGCATTTAACTTCATTTTAAAACTCATTTTTTTACTACATCCCTAGAGGCAAAGTATTCATTTCCAATAACTTCTTTGAGATGCAAATATGTTAAAAAAACAAACAAACCCCAGCAACCCACAGATTTGGGATACCTAAGTTGGGATTCCCTTGTTCTGGAGGTCCCAAACCAGAAGAACTTTGCCAGGGACTCCTGAACCAGATGCTCTCCATTCTTGGACCTCCAGGACCAGCCTAAGGTCACAGGCAAACTAGGTATCTGCCCAGCACCCAGTTTAGGGGAGCCCATACTCAGGGTTGCCAAGTGTCTGGATTTTTTCAGGACTGTTCAGATTTTGCATGAATGTCTAGGTCAGAAGGATGGCTACAGTGTCTGGCCATTTTTCAGAGTTTAGACCTCTATAGCTCGCCAATCTTCTCCCTGTGTGAGTTAGCTTTTCCTTCCTGCTTCCAGTGTCACTAGCAGCAAAGACTGTGGTAGGATCCGGCCACTGTGAAGTCAGCGGGGGCAGAGAGCACTGGACGGTTATTCTAGTCATAGGGAAGGAGGGGGTGAGCTGGCTGAAGTTCCTGTGCAGTTGGGGAACTGAACTATACAAAGAGCAATGAGAGAGCCAGTGGAACCTGGATGGAGGGGAGGGGGGAAGGGGGGAAGGTGCTGAGAAGGGGCAAGAATGGCTCTTCCTGTTGTGTGGACCAGCAAATCCATATGCACTCCTGCATATCCTTATACTTCTGTTACAAAATGCTCTGCGCTCAGTAGAGCCATTTGCAAAGTGATGCTAGAAATGAGCATGTCCTAAGCTGGGCGTCTCAATTTTGATCTCCGTGTTCTGTGTAAAATGGGCCTTCACGGCCTTTGAATATCAGCCTCAAAATCTGCTATTACAAAGCATTTTTCTGTGAAGAGAACAGATTCTTGTGTATTTTTGACTTACCACCCACAAAACAGTGCGGAAACCCTGTAACTCACTCCTCTGAAGCTAAGGTCTCCTTAACCTTTCCTCTGGACTGGGGAATTCCTTCTTCCAAGGCTAATGCAGACAGACAGGCCTCCTTCTCTTCCTGGTCTCACATAATGCTGCTTCAGCCTCTAGAACCTTGAAGACACTTCACAAAAACCCAATCTACTTTTAACACTTTTCTCTTTCTTAAGCCTCTAGATTCTTTGAATATTAGTTAATTCAGTTCAGCAAAAGCCTCAAAATTTCCTTTTCATATTTAGCTTCCCAAACTACATGGGTTAGTGGGAAAGTAACCTCAAAAATCTCAGGATCTCAAACCCTTTTATTCCTTGGTTCTTCAGGACCCTTCTCCTATTAGTCTAACTGCTCTATTTTTGAGTGCTGACGCTATCCAGAAATGTTTTGGGGAGGAAAAACATACCTACCCTGATTCCTTAAGAACAAATGAACTTATCAACAGCCACACTGGGTCAGACCAAAGGTCCATAGATTCCAGCATCCTGTTTTCAACAGTGGTCAATCCAGCTCACAAGTACTAGCAGGATCCCAAAGAGTAGATAGATTCCATGCTGTTTATCCAAGGGGCAAGCAGTAGATTTCTCAAAGCCCACCTGGTTTATGTACATTGCCTCCAAGAACTTGTCCAAACCTTTCTTTAAACCCAGCTGTGCTAACTGCTTTTACAACATCTTCCAGGGCTTCACTGTATGATGAGTGAAAAAAATATTTTCTCTGGTTTGTTTTTAAAACTGCACATTAACTTTATGGCATGCCTCCATTTTGCATGTACCTGTTCCACGCCCCTCAATTTTATACACCTATATTATATCTCTCCTCACTTATCTCTACTCCATGCTAAGGAGTCCTAATCTCTTTAGATTTTCCTCATATACTGTAGGAACCATTTCATCCCCTTTGTCATTTTGGTTGCCCTTCTCTGAACCTTTTCCAGTTTCAGTATGGCCCTGATTCTATAAGGCAGATAGCCGGGCTGCACGTTCCATTATCTGCTTTTGCGGTATGCAGCTTCCCGTCCCCCCTGCACCCCCAGAGCCACTGGGCGTGCTGCGGATGACTGGGGCAGCATGGGGGCAGAGTGAGGGTGGAGTGTGGATGGGACCAACCCCCGGACATACAGGATCAATTCCAGTGACGGTCCTGTATGTCCGGGGATCACCGGTGGGATCCACCTCCAAGGTGCAATAAGAACAGGGCTCTCCTCCGAACCTGGCCGGCAGCCCCCTCTGGAGCCCACAAATCCCCCCAGCAGGAACAAAGGGTCACTGACGATGAATCCTGCCTCCTGATCCGGGCCCCTGCGGCCCCTGTCAGGGTCAGGCAGTGGGGAATTGGGGTCTTGGCAGGCAGCAGGCACGTAGTGCCATGGAAGGATGTCCTTTTTCAATAATTCCTAACACAGAGGATTTCAATATATTGTCCTTGATGATGCCTGGACCCAAGCATGGATCTTAGCCATGTGTACATTGGATGGCTAAAGTTTAAATTAGTTGTCCCTGTGTGCATCATTTTGTACTTGTCCACATACATTTTATCTGCCATCTGGATGCACTCTCCCAGTCTTGCAAGATTGTCCTGAATATCCTTAGATTATCCTTTTTTTAAACAGCTATAAAAAAAATTTGTGTCATCTACAAATTTGGGTACCTCACTCCTTGTTCCATTTCCAGATCATTTATAAATATGCTAAAATGTACTTGTACATAGTTCTGCCTGTTAGAATGTTAGAATGTTAAAATTTGTTCTAGGTAATAATTTTGTTCATTGTACACCGCCCCTGATCTCAGGAAGGAGCGGTATAAAAGTAATGATAAATAAATAAATAAAATGCACCTGTTCTGGTACAGAACCTTTGGGCACTCCACTATTCACTTTTTTCATTGAGGACATTGAACTTTTAGCCAAACTATCTGACTTCTTTTTGTTTTTAATTTCCCAATCCACAATAATACATTGCCTCCTATCTCATGACTTTGTAATTTTCTCAGGAGTCTCTTATGAGGGGCTTTGTCAAATGCCTTCTGAAAATCCAATACACTATGGTGGTGATTTTAGAAGCATCCCCGTGTATAAATAGCAACATTTACATGTGGACATTGGAATGCATGTATAAATGCTTAATAGTGCGGTATATAAGAGTCTATAAATAAATAAAATAAATAAATAAATGTGATTTTAGAAAGCCGCTATTTACACATGGCGATCCATACCACATAGATATTCTAAGGGGTATGGTGGAAGCATGATTTGCTTGGGCCAAAAATCTATTGATACATTCCTGATTTTACAAAGGGGATCCACGTATAAGGCCACAACTTTCCACCTCCTCAGAGGCACAAATAGATTTTGCAGTAGTGTTAGTTTTGGCCAGGGGTTTACACGAGGGATTAAGAGAGTTCTATTCCTTATCCCTCGTTTTTAAACTTTTGTCTTTAAAACTGAGAGTTAGGACAAATTGCAGACTCTGTGCTCAGTTATCAGTACTTATATGTGTAGGTTTGGAACATGGCTGGATAAATGTGGAAGTTGCAAAATTGTCATTTCCACCTGGAAGCTGCTGCTGTGTTGCTTATGGTCAGTTTTCCCACATGTGGCTATGTAAATTCACTCCTATGACTGTTATCACGGGCAGAGGTCCGCCCGTGGTCCTGATGAGAAGCTCTGCTCTTGGGTATCATATGAGTTTGTAAGTCCACTCCTGTGGCACTCCAGTAAGTTGGCTGTAGGACAGACAATCTCCTTAAGACTCCCCAGTCCTTCAATGAAACTTAAACATCACCATTAATGCCAAAGTTCCAATGCCTGCCTCTTGTAGGCCTTCTTGAGCCTTGTCTCGCTTCCAAATGGACTAAACATTTTAACTTGCAACTTTCTAAGCTGAGTTAGTAAGTCTAAACAAAAGCCAAAAAAGGAATCTTTTGCCAGGCCCTGGCTGCTTCCCAGTAGGGTTGCCAACTGGCTCCAGATGCGCCCGACAGGTTTTATTTATTTATTTGGTTTTGTATACCGCGCTATTTAAAATCAGTGCGGTTTACATATGAACAAACAAGCCAGTCCCTGCTCTTACGAGCTCACAATCTAAATTAGGACAACCCTGGCGGGTGCAGACATGGGTAGAACAGGGTGAGACAGGGTGGAAAGGGTGGTAAGGGGTTAGTCTTATTTGATGGCACATGCCTACGGTCATGTGCCGTTGGCAGTTTTCATTTGTATGACTGATCTAGGATGGGTGATCGTATGTAAGTTGGAAGAGGTGAGTCTTCAAAGCCTTCCTAAAAGTTGTGAGATCTGGGATCGCACGTATCGTTGCTGGTAGGGCATTCCATTGTGTTGGTGCAAATAGGGAGAAAGCTCGGTTCTTGGTTGATTGGGTGCAGGTCCTTACTGTTGAGAGGATTGCGAGGGAGTTTATTGAGCATGTTCTCCTGGACCTAGTCTCCGGAATTCTTTGTATCAGTTCTGAGGTTCAATCCAGTCCTGGGTTTACCTCATTGCATGCAGGGATATGTAGTTCTGATTTCTCCATTGCACTCCATAAGAAAAGGAAAACTACAAGTAACTGCGTGCAATGGAGTAAACCCAGGACTGGAGCAAGCCTGTTGGGCGCATCTGGAGCCACTTGGCAACTCTACTTCCCAGCTGCTGTGTCCTTAAACTGAGCCAGTCCAGGTTTTCCTTTCACCTGGTGTCTCTCCCCCTCCCTCCGTGGGGTCAAGTGAAATCCTTGCCCCCTAGTAGTCCTAGAAAATTCTAGTCTCTGAATTAAACAATTTTGTAAAATCCCAAAGAAAAAAATAAACCAGTGTCCAAACAGGTTTAAGTAATATAGATCCAGCACAAACACAAACAAAACACTTGCTCTTCTTTCCTCTCCTACGCAGCTAGGATCTAGCATAGGGTTGCCAACTGGCTCCAGATGCGCCCGACAGGCTTGCTCCAGTCCTGTGTTTACCCCATTTCATTTTGTAGTTTTCCTTTTCTTATGGACTGCAATGGAGAAATCCGAACTACATATCCCTGCATGCAATGAGGTAAAACCAGGACTGGATTAAACCTGTTGGGTGTATCTGGAGCCAGTTGGCAACCCTAATCTAGCAGAGCAAGTGGATGAAATGCACCCCTCCCTATGACAGCCTGGTCCTGCACAGCGGTTGTCCACCTCTCTCTCTCTATGCCATATCCCTCAGTTCAATTTGTTACTGGAGCCAAAGCAGAAAAATGGAAGGGCTGAAGCGAGGGTGTGATGGGCCTGCAGTTTAACATGGCAGTGAACCAATCAGTGTGACCTCGCCAAAGAGAGAAGACACGGCAAGGAAACTTCCTGCTATGAATGGTGAGAGGGCAGTCTCAATAAAAGTGATCAGGGACAGAGCAATCTCCCTTCTGACCATTTGCAAATCCATCCCACCCACACGCCCGCCCAGTGCTTGGCATACCGGCATTACTTGCAACATCTCTGCCTGAACAATATTACTTCGCAGCACCACAGATGATACTGCTCGCTTGTTACAGCTGGTCGGTGGTTACCTGAGCTCTTCTGCCTTCTATTTCCTCGGCCCCTGACTCTGGAACTCACTCCCCCCAGCCCTCCGCCTAGAGCCCTCCTTCAAAACTTTCAAGGCCAACCTAAAAACCTATCTTTTCTGTTCAGCTTTTGACGTTCCCCTACCTTCCTCCCCTCTTTCCCCCCCCCCCCCCCCCAATGTTCAATAGCCTGCCCTTCCCTCTGGTCACTGCTCTCCTCTCTGTCCCCTCATAGCTCTTATTCTATCCTTTCCTATTAAACTGTATTGGCGTTCTTTTCCTTTTCTAGCAGCTTTTTTATTTGATGTATTTTGTAAACCGCTCAGATGCTGTTGTGATGGGCAGTATATTAAGCAATTTAATAAACATAAACTATAGGCAGATAGCAGATTATGGACAAGGGGCAGGATGCCCTAACTGCCAACAAGGTGGGGCACCCCAGTGAGTTCTCACAGATGACAGTTGATCCAGCCTAGACAGCCCCCAAGACAGCATGGCAAGGCAGCTGGCAGAGTAGTGGGCCCAGCCTTTGTCTCTTGCCAGTTGGCATCAATGGCGAAAGCTCATCGCATATCAGCTCAGGTGACTAGATCGGATCCCCACCCCTTTTGTTTTCTTGTTGCCTTGGTGATGTTAATAATAACACTGATCCTGAGTAGATTGTTTTATTTCTGTCTGTACACTGATGATGGCAATGCTTAGCATATAGGAGAGGGGGAAGAACAGATAGATGTTCCACCTGCCTCTGTTAATAAACTCACTGTGGTCCATAGCTTGCTTCCTGGTAATCCATTTCTTGTGAATCTACACCAGGCTCATCATTACCTTAATGGGCTCTGATAAGTCTTGGAATGGAGAGGATCAGAAGAAGGGCAAACTCTCAGGGGAAGAACCTCTATCCACCCTGGGCTCCTGACTGTTCTGCTCATATTCCCACAGAGGAGCCTCAACCTTGTCTTCCTCTCTGACTGCCTGGGAAGCAACCAAATTACCTGCCCCTTCCACAGAGTCTATAAGTTGCTCTGTCCTTAGGGACTGTCTCCCACTTCTCCACAAGGGATCCCACTATATTATCCTCCTTGGTGTGTGGGGCAACTGCCCGTCCCCAGGGAAGGGAACTCAGAGAGTCTAGGACCTAATCTCCCTTTGCCCCTCTGAGGAAAGCAAAACTCTTATCCAGAGGAGTTCTAGGGAGTGTGGACAATTTAGGTCTGGCCTGTACTTGGGATTTCTCCCCTCCCAGGATTCAGGAGAACTGTGTTTGTCACACTATGCATAGCAGGAAATCCATGTGCCCTCTTGCATGTCCTTCATATATTTTGCCAAAGGTTCCAACCTTTTTTAAAATATTACCAGAATTCAGTATATCTCAACCTTGATGCCTCAATTCCAATCTCAACATACAATGTAAAATTGGCCTTCACATCAACTGACTCAGCCTTAATTCACGTTCTTATTTGGGTCTTCAAAAAAATGTAGCAGATTGATGAAGCAAGACTTCCTTTTACTAAATTCATGCTGGTCTTATGGTTTTTATCTGCTGTTCAATGGGACAAATTAATCATAGGTCTGCAATTTCATTTTTGAGTTCTTTCAGTACAATGTGATATATAACATCTTGTCCAAGTGATTTGCTATTCTTGTTTGTCAATTAGCCCTGCTATATCTTCCAGGTTCAATATAGCTTGTTTCAGATCCTCCAAAACATCACATTAAATATCATATTTGCATTGGGTATTTCTTCTACATCTTGGTCAGTTTTTCTCCAAATGTACATGAAAGCAACTTTATAAAATCATGGCTCCCAACAGCATCCATCCCCCTCAAGGCATGACATCCCCTGACATGAATCTCTACTCCCTGATGGCCCTTTCAACATGATTCCCCTTACCTGATGGCCCCCCAACATCAATCCCCCATCCTTATTTGGCAGCTTGCCCCCTTGCAGTAGTACATCAGATTGCTGCTAGGGTTAAGCTGCCTAAACAGAAATGATTGGGGATTGCTCCTCTCCCAGTAGATTACAAATGACCCCTGTAACAGCTGGGACTGGCATGGGGGGGAGGGGTCTTCTGGAGGTCACTGGGTGGGAAGATTGATGTTGGGGGCATAGATAGGGGAATTGATTGATAACAGGGGGCATTGGGTGAGAGGATCATGTCAGGGAAACATAGGCTGGGAGAATCATTTCATGGGGTTCATCAGCACGTGGGGTTCATGTTAGGAGATGAGGATTGATGTTAGGGGGGATATTAGGGGAGGGATTGAAGGAGTGCTGGTCTCAGTCTTTGTACCTGTCCTTTCAAGCAGACTCTTATATGTGTCTGTGGACAGGTATAAATGTTGATGCCTAGATTTATTTAAATATATACATATTCACCTTATGGAGTGGAGGAGTAACCTAGCGGTTAGAGCACTGGCTTGGTAACCAAGCAACCAGGGTTTGATTCCCACTAGCACTCCTTGTGGTCTTGGGCAAGTCCCTTATCCCTCCATTGCCTCAGAAGAAAGGCCTGAAATCTACTTCCAGTCACATTGCCAAGAAAACCCAGGAGCTGCTGGGTCACCAAGAGTCAGAACAGACTCAAAGGCACACATTGCATTGCATTCCCCTTATACTCCCCATTTTACATGTCGATATTACAGGGCCACCCAAACCATTCACTCTCCATGCCCTAACTCTGCCTCCTTGCAATCTCCTCATGGTGTGGATCACCATTTATAAACAACAGCTTTCTTAAATTGCTATATGCATATGTAGGCAATCTACATGTTTAAAAGCTGCTATCTACACAGTGGGGCACTCCTAAAATAACACTCTTAGGCTCTTAGTTTTGACTGAAAATAGGGGAAAATTTAAATACCTAACTTAAATTCCAAAATTTAGGAACTTAGCTTTTTTTAAATATCAGGCTCTTTATACAGTATTATTCAGCCAAAACCAGAACTAGATTTTTACTTCATTGGGGTGAGTGAGAGAAACAAAGATGTCTGTCTACTAAGCTGGGCTAACAGTTAACCCAGGTTATCTGCTCCTAGGTGCCATTGAATAACATGGGACCTAGGTGCAGATAACCCGGTTAACTGCTAGCCCAACTTAATAGACATATCCCAACGTGTCCATAAAATGTAAGACTCTGTAGTTGATTGAATGAGGACACAACACAAGTCCTGAAGGAGAAACTCTCCCACTTCATTTATCAGCCTTTTCAATATAGGTTTAAAAGGAGATACCAGAGAGATCCTATATAAGAACATAAGATATGTCATGCTGGTCAGATCAAAGGTCAATGAAGTCCAGCATCCTCTGTCTTACAGTGGCCAAATTCAAGTCACAACATCCTGGCAGGATCTCAAAGAAGATCCAGTCTTTCTTCTCATACCCAGGGATAAGCAATGTGTTTCCCAAGTCTACTTGGTCAGCAATGGTTTATGTACTTTTCTTCCAGGACCTTGTGTGAATTCTTTTTAAACCCAGTGGGCCCAGTATTCAAAGGGGATTAACACGGTTAACAAATGTGCTAACCGTGTTAATCCTCTTGACCAGGATATTCAACGGCACTAATATTGTTAATGCGACTGAATATCCCCATGTGCCACTGCTGCATGCCTGATACTAAATGGGACTCGGGCAATGGCAGCTTCTGGAGACCATGTGTCAGATACCGAGGATAACCGGCCCGTACCCTTACATGGCACACACTTCTTATAGACACATTAGTCTAGGTACATGTACCTATTACTTAGTTATTCCTCACAGATGTTTTATTGGGCCGATATTCAGAAGCCCTTAGCTGAATGACCACAGATGTTATCCGCATAAGGGCGCTATCAGAGGTATTCAACAGTACTATTCATATAGTGCCATTGACTAGCTCCACAGACAGCCTCGGAACTATCCGGATAGTGTGGGGGTGAAATGGGGATGGTGCTGGTGCCTATTCAGATAGCTGCAATATTCATCCATTATCCAGATAGATTCCGCAGACAAGCTTTCCTAAGTGTTTTCCAGATAGCGGCTGAATACCTCCAGTATTCGGATAATCACCAGCACTGGCCGGTCTTTCTGGATATTCAGCACCATCCATTATTTGGATACCAGTGCCGTATATCCGGATATTTTTAAATGTTATGGTCGGCACCAATACTTCTGAATACTGGACCTTTTGAATATCAGGATCTATTTTTTTAAGCATCCAAGATTCAAATATACTGCTGGAAACCAAAAAGTGCATTGAAATGTTCCAAAAACACAGCTTGAAAAGATATATTAAACTATAATGTAAACAGACAATTTATTCCTCTTGGGATTAGCCAGATATTGTTTCACTTAAGACCCTGCATGGTTCACTTCAGGCTGAAAGAAAAAATGTTTCTTTCAAGTAACCTTTAAATGCCTCCGGGACTCAGTTAAAGCAAAGCATTCTTCTTTATTTGTCTTTACTAGTCAACAAATTTAAGAGAAACAATAAGCAACACTGATGAATTTGCACTCATTTATATAAAAACAATTTAGATACTTTCAGAAAGCAGGGCCATGTTTCAGATTTCCCTATGGTTCCAAAACTGTAGTGCCACTTTGCAAAGAGTGATACCCTGGTTCTGCAGCGAGCTTAATATTCCTCAATCAAGAAAATACACAAGAGCTCTCTGGTCTCCTGGAAGAACGTGTACTGGAGACAGATTCTTTTTTATTTTTTAAATTTCTTTATCTGCATTTTCAAACCAAATTACAACAAAAGCAAAAATTACAATTAAAATGTTAATCCCCTTTAAACACAAAGGCAAAAAAACCCAAGGCTTTAACAACCTACCCCAACCTTACCCCACCCTTCACCATACGATCATCGAAAAAAAAAATCGTATGAAATGAGCACAAAAAAGGGGGGACCTGCAGGGGCTATGACTCCACACCAGCTCCTCACCATGTGATAACATGATGGCATGTCTACATTACCCCTTAATTTACACCATATCGTGCTTTAGAGATGTAAGTATTTAGGGGCTTCCATTTGAGGAGGGTGGAAGGCATGACAGTTGTGCCATAACGTGGCATTTGTTCATATTTGCAGCATAAACATAAATAGTTCCACCATTCATGCCAGCTAAGCTCTGCAGTATGTTTCCAGTTTGCAATAACGAGATGCAGAGCCACTCCCATCATGAAGTCAAATAAAAAATGACAATCCCTCTGTAATGACCGAGATGCCAATTGTTGACCCAAAAACGACCACAGACAAGGAGAGAGTGGCCCTGAAACCCAGGACTTCTTGGATTCAGTTCCAAATTGAAATCCAATAGGACTGAATATTAGGGCAGACATATACCACATGTCTTAAAGTGCCAACATCACTCTGACAAGACCAACATTCATTTCCAATAGTTTTATCCCATTTAGCAACCATTATCGGGGTAAAGTGAGCTCTGTGTGCAAAAAAATATAAAGCTTGTGAAATAGAGGCAGACTGAGATACTCTATTTGTCTTGCTCCAGAATTTTACCCATGATTCCGGAGAAGGAGTCTCCTCTGTATCATGTTCCCATATCCGCTGAGCACCAGTGGATTGTGGGACATGTTTCTGAATGACCAATTTATAATAGTAAGAAGCCACCCCAGTAGCCATTTGGGCTGAACCTATAATATTCAAGAACCTCCATTCTTCAGGTAAAGATTTAATATCAATAGGGGATTTCTCTATACAATCTCTCAACTGAATGCACTGGAAGTATAAGGATTTAGGCAAGTCAAACTCCCGCTGTAGACAAGCAAAAGGCTTCCACTTGCCATCTAATACCATTTGGCCGATGGCCCAAATACCCCTACTGAACTATTGTTGCCATGCAAACGGACTTTGATGAATTTTTAAGAAAGGACTGTGCCAGATGGGGATTAGTTTCAATAAGCATTCCTCCTTAGGAATTGCCTTCGCTAGCTGCCGAAAGGCCCTTTGAATGTTTGCTATTACCCTGTGAGACTTCAACCTCTCAGAAGACACCATGCCAGGGAGGAGTTTTAAGGGGGATGGAGCACTCAATCTCTCTTCCAGGTCAAGCCATACTGGGCGTTTCCCCCCAGCCCCCTCCACCTATTTTGAACCCTGTTTTAGTAGAAAAGCGCAATGGTAGGCCTGAAAATCAGGGAAGTTCACACCCCCTTCCTCTTTTTTAGACTTAAGCTTCCTAAGAGCAATTCTAAGCGGTTTATTTTTCCATAAGAATTGGACAAGAGTCCTTTCAACTTGACGATAAGTGTTACTTGTAAGAAAGACTGGTAACATTTCTAACACATAGTTCAATTTAGGAGTGATAGTCATTTTTATTGCTTCAAGACGACCCCACCAAGAAAGATAGACCGGCGACCACTTCACAGTTATATTACGAACAGTAGAAAGGAGCTCCCCTTCATTGAACAGTAAAGTTTCACTAAGAGGATAGCAATAGTGGACTCCCAAATACTTCACCATTTTAGGCTCCCACACAAAAGGAAAATCTTCCAGATCCGCCCTACAAACCCTTGAATTTAAAGGGAATGCTACAGACTTTGACCAATTAATTTTATAACCTGATAATCCTGAATATTGATCTATCAACTCTAGAATAGCCGGTATAGAGCTGGGTGTGGTAAACAGCAGTAAATCATCAGCGTATGCAGAAAGTTTAATTTCCAAGTCAGCTATAGACACAGCTTTAACCGCAAGACTTTGTCTTAACAATAGGGCCAAAGGTTCCAAGACTAGATTGAAAAGGATGGGTGAAAGGGGGCAACTCTGATGGGTGCCATGCCCCAAAAGAAAATCTTTAGACTGAGTCGCATTCACAGAGAAATTAGCACTTGGTCTCACATACATTAGTTTGATCAATTTACAGAAACCCTCGCCAAACTCAAACCACTTCAGAAAAGCAAACAAGAAAAGCCACTCCAGTCGGTCAAATGCTTTCTCTGCATCTAGCGACAATCCCACAAGTGGGCCCTATATTTTTCTGCACCTTCCAAAATATGACACAACACTCTAGCATTATCGGCTATGGAACGTCACTCAGTGAAGCCACATTGGTCCGGATGTATCAAAGAAGGGATCAATTTGGAGAGGCGACCAGCTAAAATGGCTGCAAAAATTTTATAATCTGTATTTAGTAATGAAATTGGGTGGTAGTTACTAACCAACTGAGGGTCCCTCCCAGGTATTTCAAGAACCACAATATTTGCAGAGGCAAACGCTCCAGTCTGGGCCTCCACTTTCAAAAGAAGACTGTAATATTGTTGAAGGTATGGGCCTAATATTTTAGGAAAGGTTTAATAAAATTCAACCGGAAGGCCATCTGGGCCAGTGGCCTTGCCCACTTGCATAGAGTTAATAGCCTGGATAATTTCCATGACCATAATCTGTTTGTCTAGACCTGTCGCTATATCCTGGTCTAACACTGGCCTCTGTGTATTGGCCAGTAATCTATCAAACTCCTCCTCAGAGAAATCTATCTCTGGGGAGTGTAAATGAGCATAAAATCTGCGATATCAGAGTCCTTGACAATCAATTTTTGCACCTGAGGATCTCTCAAAGCAGTGATGCGAGAAGCCTCCTTATAGCCTTTTAACGAGTTAGCTAGTAATCGTCCGGCCCTGTTACCTTCTAAGTAATACCGCCCTTTCTGCACTTGAATATTCTGTGAAGCCTCAGTAGTCAAAATCGAGTTATATTTAAATCTAAGATGCTGTAACCGTATCAGAATATTAGGATCAGTTTTCTGACCTATAATGCGTTCTCCCGCTTTAATCTGCTTGTCTAAAACTTCAAGTTCTGCTTTATGCTGCTTGGCTTGTCGTATAGCAAAATTGGTAATGGTGGCCCACATATTAGCTTTAAAGCCTTCCCACCATGCCCAATCCGAGGTATCCTGAGGTAAATTAAACTGAAAATACTCCTCTATAGCCTACAGGATAGTTTCCCAGAACTCCTGGCTGCCAAGAAGAGTTCTATCAAAGTGCCAGCCTGAATGAGATGGGCCGCTCGTTGAGCCAAATAGGGTGAGTGAGATTGCAGAATGATCAGAGATATGAGCCGCGTGTATGTTGGACTCACTAATTCTAGAGCATAGTCCTTTAGAGACTAGGAAATAGTCTATGCGTGATACCGAGTTATGAGGGGGAGAGAAGAAAGTGTATTCTTTGTCCATAAAGTGTTGCAACCACCATATGTCTATCAGTCCCAATTCTTGCATTAGAGACAAAAGAACAGGGTGAGCTTTGAGAACCTTATTAGTTCTCACTGGACTCCTGTCTAACAAGGGGTCAAGTACGAGGTTAAAGTCTCCCCCCATAATAGTTAGATAGCTGGACATCTCTTGTGCCAAGGCCGCAATGGAGCTAAAGAAGGCAGGGCAATCATATTAGGAGCATATATATTAATTAAAGCCAGTTCTGTGGATCCTATTTTAAGGACAACCATTGCCCACCACCCTTCTGTATCATATCTAGTTTGTATCACAATGGGGGATAGAGATTTCCTTACTAGGATGGCTACCCCGTTTTATTTTTTGATTGGCAGCAGAAAAAGCCACTAGTGAAAATGGTTTTATATCTAATTTTAATGACTCCTTCACATTTAAATGTGTCTCTTGTAACAGTAGGATGTCAGCACTTTCCTTGCGTCCATATAAAAATATCTTTTTCCTCTTTATGGGAATGTTAATGCCCTTAACATTCAGAGAGACTATCTTAAAGGAAGACATATTGATAATATAGTACAAAATGACAGTCAGCTGTTACAGAAACATACCAAGTTGTAACATGATTTTACATTGTTGATCCACACATTAAAAGACCTCACAATGATAGCTGCACTTATAGCCCAAGAAAAAAACACAAAAGGAAAAGCCACTGCTTAGCCATTGCCCCTATGGAAGATGGCTCAAAATAAAATCACATAGTTCTAAAAAACAAAGCCACCAAAACCCTGGGGGGCTATAACAGCACAAAACTTAGCAGGTGAGCCCAAAGGGACAAGACAGGCACGGAGGGAAAAATTAACTAGTTTACTTCAACTCCTCTACCACTTAAATCAACTTAAACTACACATTACCCACTCCAGAAACAGGAAAACAGTGTCCCCAAACCCGGAGCACCAAATGTTATAGTGAAACTGCCCCCACCATAACAATTTATGTTCACAAAAGGCCGCATGCATGCAGGCAAGGGCTGTCCCACTCCTCCAAGCCCCGCTGCCCTCCCAACTACAACAGACATCACAAACAACACAAAACCCAAAAGAAGAGAAAAAGAAACAAAGAGTAAGACATTATTGACCAGGGCAATACCCTGGAGTTCTTCCAAGAGAGTCACATTGAATGGCACATCGAAAGTCAACTCTGCATGATTGAATGTCAACTCTGTATGGATGAGTCGCTTCTCCACAACCTCAGACCAGTCAAACCACTCAAGTAAGGAAGCGTCGAAGAACTTTTACAAGCCACTGATTGCAAGGCAAGCTTTCAGTGCTTCAACACCAACTCCTTATCCTCCAAGAATGCATGCAACTCCCCTGGATCATCAAAAGTCCTAGTCTGGTTGTGCAACGTGACTCTCATGTGAGCAGGGTAGAGTAACCCGAAACGGGCCTGCAGCTGCAATAAGCATGGACGTAGCACCAAAAAACTCTTTCTCCAATCCACCGTCAGCTTCGCGAAGTCAGGGAAGAATAAGAGTTTGTGCCCTTGATATTCCAAGGGAGAGTGTACTCTGGCTGCTTCCATTATTTGTGTTACTTGTTGAAAGCGCAAAACTTTGAGGATAATTGGATGTGGTCGCTTGCCAGCAACCACGGACTGAGTAGGAACTCAAAGGGTGCGGTCGATCTCAAAAGGCATGGCGAACTTCACCTTCAACACACCCGGGATCATTGACTGCAAAAAAGCTATCATGTGTAGGAGTTAAGGACGGGTTTAAGGACTAATTTGGCTTACTTAATTTGGCTCACTTTGATAATGATGTTGAAAGTTATGATCCTATCCCAAAGAGCTGACTAACTTCTAAATGGCACAGAAGAACTGCATGTGGGCTGTGATTGACAACATGTATAATCCCTGCTGAAACATGTAGGATACCAGACTCTGGACAGGAGTGTGCAGAGAATGGACTTACAGAATGGAGCAGATGCCAGCCTAATATAAGGTTGATGAAAAAGTTTGCAGAGCCTTGAAGATTCTAACTTGTGCTTGAAGCGAAAAGAAAATCACCCAAGCGAAACTACAGTGAAACAAAGAAGAAGGTGCAGGGCGGGGACCGAGCAGCCCATCAGGGAACGGCCTACAGCACATTTAGTTATATGATACTGAGTGAAGGGCCTCAAGACAGAAACAAAGACAGAAACCTGATAATGGGGAGGGGTCTCAGGGTAGAGCCTGCAAATATATGCAGAATGTTCTGGAACTATTTGCTGCAGAGGAGTATATAACAGAGGTAACGGCCGAGTGTGGGCGGGACAGCCTTCTCTTTCACTATTATTCAGAGCCAGAGAACTCTGTCCTCATCAGGCAGACTGTTTATAGCTTTGCTTGTAACTTTCTTACTATTTGTTTTTGCCCAAATAAATTATTTTATTATGGAATAAGCAGAGTGTCGCCTGATTGATTATTGTATCCACCCCAGGGGAGATAGCCACACATGTCAACACCCTCGGCTCCCTCTGGAACCCCCCAAAATTCTTATGTTGTTCCTTCGAGCGCGATTGTTACCATCTTCCAACTCTCTTTGCAATGATCGTATCAACTTTGCTTGCTTCTCAACGGCCCTGAACTGCTCCCCATGCGTTGCCACCACGCTCTCTACCTTCTCCAATCTGACCATAATTGACTCCAAAGTACATTTCAAGGCACTGATATCCTCCAGCATTGTGCACAACGAGTCTCCATTAGCTTTGACCAAGTCCTTGACAGCGCAAATCTCAGCCAGAAGTTCTTGTAAGGCCTTAGGACAATCTCTGATGACCACCATCTTGTGAGGTGAGAGAGGCTCCGTTTTGCTTCTCTTTGCACTGGCGTTTTGAGGTATTTGGTAATCCAGCCACATTGGCTTGGGGCCAGACATTTCCAAGATCGAATGATATCAGAGTAGGTAGAAACTACTTAGTTAAAGACTGAAGAATTCAGGATTCTTGACCATTGCCCTCTGTAGCACAGCTCTTACGCGACCATCTTGCCTGGTGCTAGGCTCCGCCCCCTGGAGACAGATTCTTGATTCATATACAACAAACCCCAAAAAGCAAATGCAGGGATTTTATTTGCAGATGCCTGTATCTGCTTTCCATGAATTTAACCCACATACACTTTTTAACTGTGGCCAATGATATTTTCAATGGGAGACTCCATGGGAGCATTCCTATTGAAAACTGGCTTGCAGCCCAGTGTTTACAAAGTACTTCTCTGTAGTTTGTATCCATGGACCTGTAAGCACTGCCACCTCTTTGAAAATTTCCCTCTTATAGCATACCCCTTCTCCATAGTTACATATAGCTGCAAAGTTAAACACTTTCAGGATGATGCAGAAAGCTAATGCAGGCTTTACGAGCCCATGACGCCACATTTAAGCACATTTTAAGATCCTTTTAAATGCAGGAAATAGACGTAAACGCAGATGGAAAAACTAGCGCCCAATTAACATCACCCGAATTTAAATCTATTTAAATGAACCCTAATTATTCAAATATATTTTAATCAGCTGGGCTGGTATGCAAATCATGGCTACGCCCGATGCAGAGACAGGCGTAGAGGATTTCACAACCAGCCATTGCGCCAAAAAAGAGTCTGAGTAGAAGTAAACCTCTAACGCTGCTCCCGCCAGTATTTGATGGCACTAGGTGCTTTTCCCGATGCCTAGTTCATCTTAGATGATCAGGCATCAGGAAAAGTCCACAATGCCATCAAAATGCTGGTGGGGGCCGTGCCGACAAAAAAGAATCTCTGGCAGTGCTCCTCCAACAGTATGAGACAAAGAGCTCGTCTCCCGCAGCTCTGCAAATGTGTTAAAGGAATCGGCTATTCCTGCTCCCTGTAGCCAGTGATAGGCCCTTATGAGTGTTTTTATAGCGGAACCTCTAAGTTTTCATATTAACCTCATTTTGGAAATCTGTAAAAAAAAAATGCAAATTAGCCACCAGCGCCTGGAGAGCAAGCCAAACTAGTGCAGACTTCTTGTGCGCATGTGTTTGGCTTGCTCTCCCAGCTTAATGCTGCGGTGGCTCATTTGCATGTGCAGGGTTACCATAGTGGACATTTGCAAACCCTAACCTTCCTGTATTGCACGTTAAAATGTATGCGTTGTCAGGAACGTTAAAAAATCGATCCAGCACAGGTCTAGCGTCGGCTTTCTGCATCGGTCTGTTAGGGGCCTATTTACTAAGAAAATTTTGCATAGGTTTTGTGGCAATTAACCCATTTTAACTGCTGCTAATGGCTGTTAATTGACATTATTGTGGCTTTTAATGCCCAAAAGTTCAGGCACAACACGCAACAAAATAATGAGCTTTGTCACATGCAATTGCATGTAAAGTAACTCAATATGTAAAAGAGTTAACATGGCTTGCATTAACACTTTTACTAAGCATTGAGCCTCAAAAGCTAACTATATCTCTATAGTTTACTTTCCCTTGGGACTATCAACTCTCTAACATGAGAACAGATGCTTCTGGGAACCAGTTTAAATTGACCAGCGCCTTTGCAATGAAACAGACTGCCTTTGTGTACCCTCCCTATCCCCTGTGAAGCTTAAGGTGGAAAAAAGATGCCCCTCAAATCAGGGCTGTACCAAACTTGAAATGTGCCCTTGGTGACTAATGAATCTGGTGCCCATCACCGCCCCAGCCACATGCAGTAACTTACTCTTTTTGAGCTTCTTGGAAGCCTAGTGATGATATAGGAAAAATTTGAAAGCATGGTTGTTTGAATCTTAAATTTGATTTTAAATTCTATTTTCTTGTAATCTAATTCTATGTGCTTTATTCATCTTATGTCATACCGCATTGAACCAGTTAATATGGGAGATTAGCAGTATAGAAGTCTATATTAGAATTAGTATTAGATAAGTGAGATTAGCAGTATAGAAGTCTATATTAGAATTAGTATTAGATAAGTGGGACACCAGATAAAGCAAACGAAACATGAATTATGCTCTGTAGAAATGTTATATGTAAAAATGTAGAAATGTTATATGTAAAAATGTAAATATGTAAAGCCTAATCTTTAAGTCCCTATTTCTGTGTGATGTGCCATACCCTCAAATCTATGTGTATATTTCCCCAACATTTCTGTCATGATTTGACAACTCCCAAATTTGTAATCAAACCGCTACTGATCGCTGGAAGTAGCGGTATATAAGTGTATACTAAATAAATAAAAAATAAATAAAATAAAGTGTCCCCTTCCGTACTTGCGCCCTGTGTGGCCGCACCACTCACATAGCTCTTGGTATGGCCCTGCCTCCCATACCTGCTCCCTCATGTATCTAACAATACGCCCCTGTCCCTTGTTTGTCCTGTATGTAAGCTCTTATGTGTATGTATAGACAGCACTGCATACACCTAGTGGTAGTGGTAGTGATAAGCAGTATAGTAATATTAAGTGCCGGAGAGAGAGATATTCTCTGGCACTATCCAGATATCTCCTCTGAGTGCTGTGCTGGCGCATTCCATGAGTGGGTAAGGGTGGTCGAAGAAGTTCCCCAGTTCGGGGCAATTTTCCATCTGCTAAGTGGATAAGATACCCCATAACGTTCAGCCAACTTTATGCAGTTTTGCTATCCAGATAGCCTATTCGGATAGCAATAGCCAGGCTATTTGGATAGCTGAATATCAACGCTATCCGAATAGTCTGCAGCAGTCACTGCTCAAAACGGATATTCAGTGGAAGCCACTAACTGAACACTTCTAATGAATATCTGGTTTCATTTTGCCTGCAGTGGCTTGTGTTTAAAAAAACACTGACCACCACAAACTGAATATCAGCCCATACTGCTCTACTTTCAGATCACATGACATTCACCTTCTGCCACCATTATAACTCATCTCCCTGATTATCTCCCCCACAGTAACCTTACCACTATGTGCTTTTCTTGTTACAAACCTTTTACCATAACATTCATATAAAATTTGGTGGAAGAACAGGCCGCAGCTTTGATCTAATTTAAAAACACAGACACCTAGATCAATACACTTTTCAAAAGTCACAGCCTAGGAAACAGTTTTGCTGTTATTAGCTATCTACATTGTCCCTTCTCCAGTCACTCTAAACTGGATATTTGTACATTGAGACTGTAATGCCAAGCCATCTCTGTCCATTTTATTTTGATCAATTCCCAGACAACTTAACTTCATCATCTGACTAATTGTTCACTCTCACTTTGTATTCTGAATCCCTCGGCCACACATATTTTGTCATCTGAGGATTCAGTGTACCTATGCACACACAGTGCTTTTTCTTTAGAAATAAAGGCGATGGTACTCTTCTGCAGGGCCATCTTTAAGGGGTAGGATCACCTTCCAGGGAAATGCCTCCACAGTAGCCATGCTGCCTGCAAGCAGCCATGGAGTTAATGAAAAGGCAGCATTGAAAATATTACTGTAAAAGAGCCTTAGAAACCCTCCTCTCATTGGGAAAAGAGAACAAGCTGGACTGCTACAAATCCATTCACAAAACATTTCACGCTCGTCACGTAGACAGAACATTGAAAGAGCCTCAACAGAAACAGAACAAAGGACCACATATTAAAAATAGGGCTTATAAAATCTATTCAAAAGCGAGGGTCTTTAGACTTTAGAAAAACGAACTTTGCCAAGATGGGACAATACCTCAAGGAGTTGTTAGTGGGATGGAGACAGCTGGGGGTGTAGAAAAACAGTAGGCAAAACTGAAAGGGGATATTTTAAGGGCAACCAACCTTTTTGTTGAAAGGTAAATAAATGGAAATGGAAAAGGAGGCTGCTATGGTTCTCAAAAGAAATAGCTGAAAAGGTGAAGAAAAAGAGAGAGGCCTTCATGAAATACAAGAGATCACAGAGAGAGGAAGACAGGCATCTCTATTTGGAAAAACATAAAGAAGTTAACAAAGTACTACTACTACTACTATTATTATGATTAATCATTAATAAAGTGCTACAAGGCATACACAACGCTGTACAAACATATAAGAAGACTGTCCCTGCTCATAGAGCTTACAATCTAGATAAGACAGACAGTACAATACAAGAGATGTTAGGGTTCAATAGGGTGAGGTGATGTAAGGGAACAAGAGAGTAGGATCTGAAAGCGGTCTCAAAGAGGTGAGCCTTTAGCATGGTTTTGAAGAGGGAGAGAGAGATGAGACGTGACATAAGGACAGAGGAAGTTTGTTCCAGGCATAAGGAGAAGCAACATGGAAGGATTTGGCATTAGAGGAAAAGGGCATAGAGAGAAGAAAACCAGAGAAGGAGCAAAGTTCACAAGGAGGGATGTAGAGAGAGGAAAGTAATGAGGGGCAGTAGAGTGCATTTATAGGTTAGGAGAAGTAGTTTGAAATGGATATGGACATGGAAGGGGGACCTGTGAAGTTATTTCAAAAGAGGGGTTATATGAGTGTATTGGTGGTGGTGGAAGACTTCTGAATTTATTTATTTATTTTTATTTAACAGTATTTCTAAACCGCCTTATCTTAATAATCAAGGTGGTATCACAGCAAACAATCGAGTAAAGTGAGTGTGTTATACATGCAGTGAGGGTGAAGTTGAGTGTGTGTTGTATTGTGTGCTGGATTGGTATGAGCTATGTACAGAGTGGGCTATATACAGTGGTGCAAAAAACATATTCCATACATACATTGTTTAGGCGGTATCATGTGCTGTTATACATCTTCTGAGGTTATGTGATGTGTCCATAGTGTTCTATGAACAGCATGGTTTTCAGCTGTTTTCTAAAGTCCTTGAGGTCTGTAGTAGCCCCCAGAGATGACATTGAGGGAGACCAGCAAGGAGGAGTTTGCAGTAGTCAGGACAGGAGATAACTAAACTAGAGTGGACAAGAATTTTAGCTGTGTGTTCAGAGAGGTAAGAGGCGAATTTTGTTAGAGAAAGAAATGACAGGTTTTAGCAATCTGTTGAATATGTGAGGAGAAGGAAAGAGAGAAGTCAAAAATGACTCCAAGGTTACAGGCTGAGGAAACAATCAGGAAATCAAAGATACAAAAAGAAGAAGAAATAGCCAATGCAATAAAATGGGGGGAGCATATGTGGAGGTGGTTAAGAATGAAATGGAACATGTACAAATTGATCTATTGAGTGTCAGCGAACTGAAATGGACTGGCATCGGGAACTTTGCATCTGATGATCACATGGTCTACTATGCTGGAAATGAAAGACAAAGAAGAAATGGTGCTGCATTTATAATTAAGAAGAAACTTACAAGAACTGTAATGAAATACAGTGCAATCAGTGAATACTTAATTTCTGTTCATCTATGAGGAATGTCTATCAACACAACTATAATTCAAGTATATGCCCCAACAACAGCTGCAGAAGAGGATGAAATTGATGAGTTCCATGAACAAATACAAGCTGAAATTGACAGAACATGCAAACAGGATATCCTGATAGTCATGGGTGACTGGAGTGCAAAGGTTGGCAACAAAGAAGAAGGAAAAATTGTTGGAAAATATGGATTTGGCAACAGAAATGAAGCTGGGGACATACTACTAGAATTCTGCAAGACCAACAATCTATTCATCTCAAACACCTTCTTCCAGCAACAGAAGTGGCGAATGTTCACATGGACTTCACCCAATGGATTGTACAAAAATCAAATTGACTACATCTCTGGAAGTCAATGATGGAAAAGCTATATAACATCAACAAAGGTCATCACCTCTTCTCATAAAACTACCTGTCCCTTTGACCCTCTCCCTTCCTCATGGCTCCTGGAACCTTCCCTTTCTGCTATACCATTTATCCTTCTTATCATGAATTCCAGTCTCTCCTCTGGCTCCTTCCCCATAGCCTGGTGGCATGCTGTCATCCGGCCCTTGATGAAGAAACCTTCTCTCGATCCCATGGCCCCAGCCATTTGGAGGCCTGTTTCTAATCTCCCTTTCCTTTCTAAGGTCCTTGAAAAAATTGTCTTCTCACAATTCTCTGTGCACTTCAACGCCACTCTTTCTCTTCACACCTGTCAGTCCGGTTTTAGGTCAGGACATAGTAACGAAATAATCTTGTTCGCACTTTTGAACGAAGTCCACCAGGCCTATAAACATGGTGACCTTTCTATTGCTGTTTCTCTTGATCTTTCCTCTGCCTTTGACCTGGTGGATCACCGCATTCTCCTTGCCCGCCTGCACGAGCTTGGGGTTTATAGGATGGTTCACCGCTGGTTTCACTCATTTCTCTCTTCCCGTACTTTTTCTGCTCTGCAGGGATCTGTCTCCTCACCAGTCAATCCCCTCCACTGCGGGGTCCCTCAGGGCTCAGTACTTGCCCCACTCTTGATCAATGTCTTTCTTGCACCGCTTGCCTTGACTGTCCAGCAATTCGGTATTTCGGGTTATTACTATGCTGATGACCTCCTCCTCATGTATCATATGGACTCTCTCACCCCCGAATTGTCTCCTCTCAATGCTTGCCTTTCTGCTATCTCCACCTGGCTGCATTCCAACTTCCTTCACCTTAACCCATCCAAATCTGCAGCTCTGGTTCTCCCTTAATTCCCTTCCTCCTGACCTCTCCCGCCTGCTGTGCTCTACCCCGTACCACTTGTATCTACCCTTCATTATCAGCGTCACTTTGGATTCCACCCCTCAGCTTTCACTCTCATATCTCTCGTCTCACCCAGCGCTCTTTTCTTTGGCTGCATCAGATACGTGCTGCACATCCCTTTCTTTCTCAACTTTCTCTTACCACCCTCGTGCTGTCCCTTATTGTCTCAAAGCTGGATTATAGTAACATCATTTTTGCAGGACTCCCACAGCACCAACTTCGTCGCCTTCAGTTCATTCACAATACAGCTGCCCGTCTTATTACTCATTCCTCCCCATCGGACCATGTCACCCCTCTTCTTCTGCAGCTCCACTGGCTTCCCATTAAATATAGTTTTGTTCACAAGATAATCACCACCACTCACTGGGTATTACACACCGGTGTTCCCTGCTACCTTGCTGATCTTATTCATCACCAGCCCTCCCCACGACCCCTCCGCTCTTCATGTGGGAATCGGCTTTTCCTCCCTTCTCCTGCCCAAGCTCGCCTCAAACTCACCCACCACTCTGCTTACTTTTTCCTTGCCCCTGCACTCTGGAACTCATTCCCCTCAGATTTTCGTACCGAGGCTTCATTCCCTTGCTTCAAAGCATTGCTGAAGACTCACTTATTTCATCTAGCATTTGATCCCCCCCCCAACCCTTGAGTCCCCACTGTCCGCCATTCCGCTCCCATATCCCTCCTTTGTGTGTCGCTGCTCTGCTCTCTGTCCTTTTTTCTGCCTGTTCTGCTACTGTCCTGTCCAATTAATGGCATTCTTTCTTTGCTCTGCTTCCTCTGCAGCCTTTGTTTTTATGATTGTGCACTGCTCTAATGCAATTGCCTGGGCGGTATATCAAAGGCCTCAATAAAGATAAAAGAGAAAGAGAAAAGAGAAAACCTGGAGCTGACTGTGGTACAGATTACCAACTACTAGTATGCAAACTCAAGCTAAAGTTGAAAAAGAGCAAGCCACTCATGAATGTACCAAAATATGACCTTGAGAATATACCACCGGAATTTAAAGACTGCATGCAAAATCGATTTGCTGCTTTAGATACAAATGACAGAGCTCCAGAAGAGTTATGGGATGACATCAAGAAGCTTGTGTTGGAAGAAAGTGAGAAATTTCTACAAAAGGTGAAAAAGAAAAAACGGCCAAAATGGATGACCGAAAAAACTCTGAAAATTGCCCAGAAATGCAGAGAAGCTAAAGCCAGAGGAGAAAGAGAGGCAAACGCGGAACTCAACAGAGATTTCCAACGTGCCCTGTTCCTGGAGTTTATAACATTACCTTTTAACATGGGATACTTTAAAACACTGATAGAGTTACAGTAGTCTATCTGTGAAAGAATCAGTGTGTGAGTCACAATATATAGTGACCTGGAATCAAAAGTATTTCTAACAGAGCACAGAACATCTAGGGTATTGAAAAAATTTCCAACTAATATGTTAGTCGAAGGACAACTGATTATCCAGAATCACTCCCAGTGCTTTTGTGCAATCCTTCAGATTAATTAGTGATTTGCATATTTCAGGTACATCAGGAGGGTGCATCTCTGCCTCCCTGGATAAATAAACAGCCTATGTTTTCTTTAACTTTATTTTATTGTCATTTATTAATATTATTTTTATTATTAAGCATTTATAAAGTGCTACCAAGCATATGCAGTGCTGTACAGACACAAAAGAATATGACAGTAATGTGCCTATAGAAGAATTAACCGCACAGCGGAGTTTTGAATGGACTGTAGAGGGAAATGATGAGATTGAGGGAGACTAGCAAGGAGGAGGTTGCAATAGTCATTTATCCATTTAATCACTGGCACAACTTTACATTTAATATAAAAGACAGGACAGAGGTCCGAATGATAAATGGCACTGAGCAACTGAATGCCACCAACAAATATAAATGCTGTGAAGTCTAAGGTTTGAGCTCAGCATCCTGTCTTTGACAATGGCCAGTCTGGGTCACAGATACCCAGCAGATCCCAAAAAGTAGATCTATCTCCCATAGCTATTTCCAGTTTCCAATTACGTAGTCCTCACTATAGCTCCATGTAATCCACAAATGCCAACCCTTCCATTTTAGGCAATCTCTGAATCCTTAGTCACAATCCCACCCAAGCCCTGAGTTCCCACTTACACTCCCAATACCCAGTCAGTCTTAGAATCTGATTCCTCTGGTCTCACACTGAATCCTAGTCTCTACTTAAGTCTGAGTCCCTCTTCTCCTGTATCCCCATGTCCTTAGTATCTTCTCCCCTGCCTCTTTCTCCCCTTTCCTTGACTATTCTTTTGTTTCTTTGGGGCTTGTTTACAAAGCCGCGGTAGCGGTTTCCGATTGTTATCGGAGCCACGGCCCCATTGATTTCATAACGATCGGAAACCGCTACTGTGGTTTTGTAATCAAGCCCCTTAGTCTTCCTGTATTTTTATGGGACTGTTCATACTAATGATCTTTTCTTTAAATTTTGCATTTCATTCTTTTCTTTTTGTGAATAATTATGTACATTGCTTCACTGAGTAATATAATGCTTTAGAGATGGTATAACTAGATTTCTAATAAACTAAACTCAACTTTCCTAAACATCCACTGCCCCTGCTTTTCCCCTATACCTATTTCTCTCCTTTAGTAAAGTCTTCCCCTGCATATGTCCTTGCTTCTTCCCCACATAGTATATTTCCTCCTCTTGCTTCTCTGAAAATCAGCTTCCAGTCCCCTTTCCCAGCCCCTAGCCCACATCAAGATTCACCCCATTCTCCTAGCCTCAGCTACCACATCAACCTTCAACTCTCACTTCCCTTCCTCCAGTACCAGCCCTATTCTCATACCCAAGTTTCAAGTCCCCTTCTCCCATTCTTCAGCCCAAGCATCAGCCTCTAGCTCCTTTGCCCAGCCCCCAGTGAAAGTTTCAGCCTTCAGCCTTCTTCTCTTAGTCCTCAGCATCAGCCTTCAGTCCCCCTTCTTCCAGCCCCCAGCTCTAGTATTAGCCTCCAGTTTCCTTCTACCAACCCCAATCGCATCCTCCACTTCTCTTCTCCCAATCTCTAATAGCTTCCAGTCCCTTCTTCAAGTCCCCAGTCCCAACATCAGTCTCCAGCCCCCTTCTCCCAACCTCCAGTCCAAGACCCAGCATCATCCTCTAGCTCCTTCTTCCAGTCCTCAGTCCCAGCATCTGCCTCTAGGCCCCTTCTTCCAGCCTCTAGCATTAATCTCCAGCCCGATCCCAGTATAAGCCTCTAGCTCTGACCCTAGTCCCCAGCCCCAGCTGCAACAACTCCATTGTGGACAGAGCAACAAGACCATACTGCTTTGCTCCCATCACTGTGCTACAGTTACAGTTTTATTAGATTTGATATCCTGCCTATAGCAGTGCAACTAGATGGTTTAAGGAGGCAAGCTAAAATAAAACACAGGAGACAAGAGAGGGGTAGGCAAAAGGACAGAGGATGAGGTAGGTGAAGGAGGGCCTAGACTACAATGCAGTGACAAATATTAATAAGCAAAAGACACGAAAGGACAGGGAGGGAACAGGGAATGTTGACAAACCAGTTCACTGGTGCTGCTCAAAGGGAGGTCAGGAAGAGGAAAGGGGTAACAAGCATCAAGACAGAAGGTCAAGAAGGCACAGCTGTAGGAAAAGCTAAAGTAAAAAAAATAGGCTTTCAGTTGGGACTTAAAGTGGGTAAAGGAAAGTTAGGAATGAAGGTCAGAGGGAAGGGAATTCCATAGAGTTGGAGCAACAACACAGAAAGATGAGGAACATGCCATAGATGAATGAACAGAATGTAGACCAGGAATTGCAAAAGTATTTTGAGAAGCAGAGCGAAGAGAACATAGGGGACTATATGGAGACAGAAGTTGTGACAAGAAAGGAAGATTACCAGAGCAGAGGGCATGGTGCATTAGTATGAGAAGTTTGCATTTTATTCGAAAGAATACTGGGAGCCAGTGTTTGGCAAGAAAGAGGGGAGTGACATGATTGAACGTTTGGGCACCATGAAGGAGTTTGAGGGCAGTGTTCTGGATCAATTGTAAATGATGGATTTGGTACTAAGGAAGACCGGAGAAAAGAGAATTGGTATAGTCAAGGGGGGGTGAAGATCGGTGAAAACAGAAGCAGGTGAATGGAGGGTTGATCAAGAAGCTTGCAGATAGAGTGGATCTGGCAGAGGACAATGAAGCAACGCTGAACAGTGGAAGAGACGTGATGAGAAAAGGAGAGTTGGCAGTCATAAGCCACACCAAGGATTTTAATGATGTCTTCGAAGGGAACCAAGGTACCGTGAATGGGGGGGTGGGGGATGCAGGAAGAGAGAGAGGGGCAGGATTGGCAAAGAGAAGACAAGCAGTTTTGGAGGTATTGAGCTTTAGGCCATGACTTGAAAGTCAATCAGCGATGGAATTAAGCTGAAAGGAAATCTGGGAAATGACGGTTGAGGAATGGATGGGGAAGCAGAAGAGGAGCTGAACGTTGTCAGTGTAGATGAAAACTGTTATGTCCAGGGACGCAATCAAAAATGTCAAGGGGGCCAGGAAGATATTAAAAAGGATAGTACTGAGGAGGAAATCTTGAGGGACACCACAGTGAAGGGTTTGAGGGGCAGAGAGCAGGGAACAGAGATGATCAAAAGACATAAGAGCAGTCAAGCAAGTATAAACAGAACCAGTCCAGAGCAGAACCCGTGGTACCAATCGAAGAAAACTGAAAGAGAAGAAGCCACAGTGAGGTCTAGGGAGACAAGAAGGACCTGGTGATGGGAATTCAAGACAGTGCTCTTCATCTGCTGCGAAATGCATGGCAGTCTCAAATGTAAAAAGAGACACCTGAAAAGTGTCTCTTCACCTGTTGAAGACCTATAGCAGACCAAGAGCACAGCAGCGGGAATGAAGCAGTAAGCTCCCGCTGCTGAGAAGGGACAGAAACGGGGGAGAGCAGGCTTAAGGAGCCGTTAAATCTTGGGTGCCCTTAGCTAGTGCTTCACTGGCCCATCCCTTAAGCCGGCCCAGGAAAAATTCAACTTGACTACTGTTGAAGTTAACTTATTTAAACAGCTTTAAGACATAAAACTTCATTTTTGAAAAATAAAATGGAATCACTGTAGGATTTAATTTATGAAACAAAAAATCCTGTCTGCACACTTTATTGAGGCAAATTAAACTAATTTTGTAACAGCTGGCAGCTGCAGTAATTAGTTATAGATTATTTTACATGATATCTTTTAAAAAAATAATTACACTGATCTATGGACCAAGTAATTAAGGTAAAAAAATGTTGCATTTTATTAAATCTCATTATCTAATACCTTTTGAAAATTATTGGAAAATAACAGCACATGAAAAGTTTATACAAAAGATTAAACCAAGGCATTGAAACTTTTGTGCTTTGATCTTATAAGAAAAAGCAAAGTTGCTTACTAATAACAGGTGTTCACTGTAAACAACAGAATTGATCAGGCACAGAAGTGGGTGACATCATCTGACGGTGCTGGGAAAGATCAGTTCTTCCAGAATTCAAAACTGTGTAAGGTTCTGAGCATGGTGGCTCTTCCCGTGAGTAGCGGTCTCTTCAGTACCCTCAGTTAATTTCATAGCTCAAGAAGTGCAACTTTTGTGGAGACGGGAGGGGTTGTGCACCTAATTAATCCTGCCCCTCACTACCTTGCCTCTTGCCTCTCTTATCTCACTCTACACCCTTTTTGAGAACTTTGCTGCTCTAGCAGATTCCTTTTATCTATGCCCTTCTCTGCCACTGCCAACTCCAGACTTTGTTCATTCCACCTTGCTGCTCTATAGTATGCCTGGAACGAACTACCTGAGTTGGTGCGTGGACTCCTTTTCTGGCCCTATTCAAGTCCAGGCTGAAGACCCGTCTCTTTGAGGCTGCTTTTAGATCCTGGTGCTCCTGATGCTCTTCTCCACTACTTATGGATATCTTGCCATACTCTAGTCCCTCGGTTTGCTATTTATTTATTTGCTTGTTTTTTATACCGCTTTATCCATGTAATCAAGGCGGTTTACAGAAAACATAATGACTCATACTGCTCTAGGCAGTTTACAAGGAACAGGAAACATATTGAACAACAACTTTAATCAACAATATAACAGTATTTTACATCGTGTGCAGGCCTTTAGGATGCGGTGATGTTAGGTCAACTATTTACAGTCAATTATTTACATTAAGATGGTGTGAGCTATGTTACAGTTAACTCTGCATTTTACATCCAGGTGGTTTAGCTGTGTGGTGAGGTGAGCATGAGTTATATGAGGGGTATATTTCTTATATATATAGGTTTTCTATTGTGGGTTGGTAGCATTCTGCAAATAGAAAGGTTTCTGAATATAGTTATCTCTCATTTCTCGCAGGTTGTTGGGTAATGCATTCCATAGGGCTGGGGAGTAGAACATGACTGCCTTGTTGATTGGCGCATTTCTGAAAGCCTTAGGGATGGTTAGTAGTTAGAGAAATGCAATGTGTTTTCATCTTGATTAGATTGTAAGCTCTGATAAACAGGGACTGTGTATGCTTTGTAGTGCAATACAAGTGATTAGTGGTAAGCGGTAGTAGTAATAGAAGTGTGAAAAACTCATAACCTTCACAAAGCAGGCACATGAATTAGCACAATCCATTGTCATATATGCACTGAAATAAAATTGTCCTTGAAAATGGAAACCTAAAAGAGGAAAACTGTCAGGATGTTTGGGGAGAAGGCAAAATGCTGACCCTATATCTGCTTTGGCCATCAGTGTACTGTGTCCACAGTCCCAGACTAATGCAACTGTGCAATCACATGAAGCATATGAAACTAAGCAGCTCTTTGGGGACAAATTCTATATACTGTAGGTTGGGATGCGTTTTGCATCTGACTCTCACTGTCTCTTTGCAACTCTCAACTCTTGCTTCAAAGTGCCTCCACCCCCCCCCCCCACTCCTCCTTTGCTTTCTGCTCAAACTTTGGCTGATTACTTCATTGATAAGGTTCACAAGATTAGTCTTGAGCTCTCCACAGGATCACATACACCTCCATCTTCCTCTCCCCCTACTCCTTCACTCTCAAATCTTTCCTTCAACTTCTGTCAGCTTTTCTTCCTTTTCTATTATTACTGAGGAGGAAACTGCAGATCTTCTCTCCTCCAAACTCTGCTCTTCTGACCTATTCCCCCCTTTTTCTCCCTCGGTCATCTACTCCCTTTGTCATTTCCTCAAATTCACTTTCCACAGCAACTTTTCCTGTAGTCTTCGAACATGCTGTGGTTACACCTCTCCTCAAAAAACCTTCACTAGACCACCCACCTGTCCTTCCAATTATCGACCCATCTCCCTCCTCCCTTCTGCATCCAAACTACTCAAATATGCGTTTCACCATTGTTATCCTGATTTTATTTCCTCTCAAGCCATTCTGGCCTTTGTTCTTTACATTCTACCGAAAGCCCTTGTTAAAGTTTCCATTGACCTCCTCTTGGCCAAATCTGAGGACCTTTACTCGATCCTCATCCTTCTTGATCTCTTCTGCTGCTTTTTGACACTGTTGACCACCACCACTTTCTCAAAACCCTGTTCTCTATTGGATTTCAGGGTTTTGTTCTGTCTTGGTTTTGTTCTTATCTCTCCTATCCCACTGTTATGTATGTTCTGGTAGAGATTCCTCCACTGCTATTCCCCTTTCAGTCAGTGTACCTCAAGGATCAGTCTTGAGACCCTTTATTTTCTCTCTCTGTACTCATTTCCTTGGTGCCCTGATCTCCTACCATGGTTTTCAGTACTATCTTCATGCTGATGACTCTCAGATTTATCTTTCTACCCCTGAACTCTCTCCTGGATCCAGGCCCGTATTTCTGTCTCCTTGTCTGATTTGCTGCCTGGATGTCCCATCGCCATTTGAAACTGAACATGGCCCGCCTAAGCCCATCGCCCCCCTTCCTCCTTTTTCTATTTCCGTGGATGACACTATCATCATCCCTGTTTCCTCAGCTTGCAACTTTGGGATCATCTTTGACTCTCCTCTCTCCTTCTCTGCACTCATCCAGCATATAGCTAAAACCTGTTGTTTCTTTCTCTATAACATCAGTAAAATCCTTATCTTCCTTTCTGAATATACTACCAAGACACTTATGCACTCTCTAGTCACCTTCCTTTTAGACTATGCTGGTCTCCCCCTGAATCATCTCTCTCCTCTTCATTCCATTCAGAATTCAGCTGCACAGCTAATCTTCCAGCAGTGTCGCTATGTTCACATAACCCCTCTTTTCAAATCATTTCATTGGTTCCCTATCTGTTTCTGCATCCAGTTCAAACTTCTCCTATTGAACTACAAGTGCATTCATTGTGTTGCTCCTCATTGCCTCTCCTCTTATCTCTCCCTATATCCCTCCTCGGGAACTTTGAACCCTTCTATCTGTGCCCTTCTCTTCCACAACTAACTCCAGACTTCATGTGTTCAACCTTGCTGCACTGTATGCCTGGAACTGACTACCTGAATCGTTGCGTCAGACTCCATTTCTGGTCCTCTTCAAATCCAGGCTAAAACCCTGCCTCTTTTAGGCTGCTTTCAGACCCTGGCCCTTATTCTCCTGTTAAACAATTTCTAGTCCTTTGTTTGTTGTGTTTGTCTTCCCTAGATTGTAAGATCTATTGAGTAGAGACTGTCTCTAATGTGTGTGTGTGTACCGTCCACATATGGTCTATTAATGTTATATAAATGATAAATAGTAGCAGTAGTAGGAGTTGCCTAATTCTTGGGAATGACCATTAAGGAGGACATCATTCTAGTAAAAGAATTTATCAAAAGGATATGTTATATGCTCCAATCTGAGTTCAGATTTGTTTTTTGTTTTTTTTGCCTTCATCCCTAAATCAGGATACAGAATAAGAATTTTTAGATTTTGCCCCACTCTTGATACTGAATATTGACAACATAAAAAAACAATCAAGAAAAGCACAGGCATCATGCTTATTTGAATACTATTCTAGACAAATACTCATTTTGGAGATTGACACTGGAGATGGTGCCTTGGAGCATATCAGGATTTACTTGTGCTATGAAGTGGTCTTAACAGTAAATTTCTTGGAGAATTTGGTGGCATGGTGGTGGTTGTATATAAGGAATATCAATCAAAAAAACCTATTCCAATACTTCAAAAACATACATGTATATCCAAATCTTACAGGATCTCAAATAAGTAATTAATTATCTAGTCCAGAAAGGTATAGGCTATCGAGCCAGCATGGTATTATATCAATATCGGTCAATTAGATTGGATTTGTACCAAAAATATACAAAACACCTTAAAAAGGGACCAAAGCAGGTCACCTATGAAATGGTAAATTACAGCGCAGAGTATTTAGGCCTTATAAATAATCCGACACAACACTGAGTTTCATTTGCATCAGGGAATAGCCACATAATACAAGCCTCTCTTGTCACAGTCTATTCAAACTTCTCTCAACAGAAACTTAATGAACAGACATTTAAAAGAAAGCAGAGCCACCCCCACATATAAAACCTAATCAATCAGCCTGCTCACAATCAACCAATCACAAAAGCAAGAAGCAACATACTATCGCACAACCATGCAATAAAAAACTATTCTACTATCCAATCCAAAGCAGACATACCTGCTCATTCATAAAATCCTCAACCACTCTCCAATGCAGAACAGACGCACCCATTCATTTATAAAGTCTTCAATAATCCCATGTATAAAAAGACCAACCAATCAACAGCAGCATACTCCAATCAATCAAAGAGCTCCTAAAACAACAAACACTACCCCAATCAATCTAAACTATAGTAAAGGACCACTCAATACAGCAGTAGAACCCCAATAGATTCATATCACAAAGCACCTCAAAATAACTAGTTATATTCCCACCAACTAATTGATAAACCAATAAACATAAGCCAAAACCTAATCAAACAGTCATGAAGATGATAACTATTCTATTTCTTGGTTCAGACCTGTAGGTTGAATCAACCACAAGCGAAACATCCATTCCACTTCCTTTCTATTAAGCCGAGCCAACTTATCTCTTTTTTTCCAAATTAGAGGCACATTGTCAATGACACGCCAGTGAAGGTGATCAACAGTATGACCTTTAGCGGCCCAATGGTCAACCAAAGGAACTGTCAATATGTGCAGAATACAGTGCATGTCCTGCATATTCTGACAGATTTGTCTGACAGCAGTAAAGTGACCTTTTTAGTTACAATGGATATTACTGCTCTATACACACATATGCCGCAATCGGTTGCAGTTGTTATTGTGTGTGATACTGTGTCTCATGTGCATATGGACCGGTCCTTTGGAGTTTTTTTGCCAGCTTATTGAACTAGTTTTATTTTATAACTGAATTTAACTAGTGCATCTCGCTGAATTGTCCAGATTTTGAAATCACATTGGGGGGGGGGGGGGGGTGTCCTATGTCTCCAGCCCACTCTATCTGTATTCTCTAGGTTGGCTTACAAAAGGGCCCCAATATAGGCAAAATGGTGACACAATATGTCCCTAGGCCTATTGTCAATGACTCACCTGGCCATAATCGCTGTGAGCAGTGTTCATGGTGTCAACTTGCTATAGTGGGATTGTCTTGGGTTGACCCAAGTGGGAAAATCTATTTCAATAAATTTGCTACTACATGTGATTCCTCTTGGATAATATATATCATCTGATGTCCTTGCCCACTTTTGTATGTTCGGCACACTAAGCGTGGAGTGCGTCTCCGACTTATTGAACATAAAAGTCATATTGTTAATTCTGTATTGGCAGCTCCTTTGGTTGACCATTGGGTCGCTAAAGGTCATACTGTTGATGACCTTTGTTGGCGGGTCATTGACAGTTTGCCTTTAACTTGGAAATGGGGGCACAGGTTGGCTCAGCTTAATAGAAAGGAAACTGAATGGATGTTTCGCTTGCAGTCGAATCAACCTACAGGGCTGAACCAAGAAATAGAATGGTTATCATTTTCATGACTGATTGATTAGGTTTTGGCTTATGTTTATTGGTTTATCTGTCTGGTTTATCAATTGGTTGGTGGGGATATGGCTAGTTATTTTGAGGTGCTTTGTGGTATGAATGAATCGGGGCTCTCTTGATGTATTTTGTGGTCCTTTACTATAGTTTGGATTGATTGGGTAGTGTTTGTTGTTTTCAGAGCTCCTTGAATGATTGGGCTCTTGTTGATTGGTTGGTCTTTTTATGCATGGGATTATTGAAGACTTTATGAATGAATGGGGGCATCTGTTTTGCATTAGAGTGGCTGAGGATTTTATGAATGAGCAGATGTGTCCACTTTGGACTGGATAGTGGAATAGATTTTTATTGCATGGTTGTGCGATAGAATGCTGCTCCTTGCTTTTGTAATTGGTTGATTGTTTGTGAACAGGCTGATTGGTTCGGCTTTATAAGTGGGAGTGGCTCTGCTATCTTTAAAATATCTGTTCACTAAGTTTGGGTTGAGAGAAGTTTGAATGGATAGTGGCAAGAGAGGCTTGTATAAGAGGAGTGGAGGAGTAGCCTAGTGGTTGGGGCAAGGTACTTCAGGCCAGAAGGTCAGTGGTTCAAATCCCACTAGAGGACAGCAACCTTGGGCCAGAAGGACTGGGGTTTCTAGTCCCACAGGTGCTCCTTGTGGTCTTGGGCAAGCCGCTTAACCCTCCATCGCCCATGTTCCCTGTAAAATAGTTATCTCCAAGTTATAATACCCTGTTCAATGTAATTTCAGTTTGTTCAATGTAAACCGCACTGATGCAGAATAGTGCAGTATATAAGAGAATGTAAATAAATAAATAAAATAATGTGGCTATTCCCAGATGCAGATGAGCAATGTTACCATCAAAATGCAATGTTGCATTGGGTTATTTATAAGGCCTAAATACTCTGCACTGTAATTTGATAGCTGACCCATTTTGGTCCTTTTTCAAGGTGTTTTGTATATTGTTGATACAAATCCAATCTAATGGACTTATGATGATATAGTAACATGCTGGCCTGATAGCCTATACTTTTCTGGGCTATGTTGCTGGATAACTGCCTTGATTGAAGGAGAAGGCGGGATAGAAATACCATTAAATAAATAAATTAATAAAATAAATAAATTAATTACTTATTTTAGGTCTTGTAAGATTTGGATATATATGTGTTTTTGAAGTAGTGGAGAAGGTTTTTTTGCTTGATTGTTTTATTCTTCCTCCTCCATATTATTAGGTGGATTTTTCTATTGATTGTTGTACAGTATATAAGGAGCATGTATAGCTGTAGCAATAGTCTAAGCTAGGGAATCCATCCCAGTTTTGCCTTTATCATATGCCAAGTAGTGAGGATGCTTTTGTTGAGTTGGATGTAGTGACTATCTGGAAGGACTTGCTATGGTCTTCTATGTTATGAGCCTTGAACATCTTGCATTTTTAAAACGTTGTCTTTATTAGTTCAATCACATCCTGTGCAGCCCAGAATTCAATCACATCTGTGCAGCCCAGAATTCCCTCTTTTTGTTTTGCCTTTCTTTTCTGCTCTATTTCTTAACGGTAGAGGTATACAGAAGCATAATGCTAGCAGTGGTGATGCCAAATGAAAAATGATAGGAAACCTATTAGAAATTCAAAGCTGTTAGACTGTGAACTTGCATAAAACACACAGGTACGTGCATCTCAGCTATGCTCCTCCTCTGTCCAAACTATGCGCCTGTGAATGCTACATGCTACATGCCACGTGCATGTAAGTACCTACCATCCTACACATATATGTTGTGGGGCCATTTTGTAAAATATGCCTCATATGTGAAAAAAAATTATAAAATTACCCTCATAGAGACTCGGTAATGAAGAATAATGGAGAATAAAGAGATTGTGATCACCAGGGACCAGGGCTGGTGCTACCATTAGGTGAACTAGGCAGCCGCATAGAGCACCAGCCCTCCATGGGCACTCTTGCCACCCTTCTCGGGATGTGCAGCAGTGGCAATGGCCACAAATGACCCTTCGGCACTTCCCTTGAAACTTTAGCGCTGCAAGACTGTTTGCTTCCATTCCCTCAGACTGCCTGATGCCGACTTCCTGTTTGCAAAGGAAGTCAGCATTGGGTATTGGAGGGGGTGGAAGCAAACAGCCCTGAGGAACCAAAGTTTCAAGGTAAGCACTGTGGGGCTGTTTGCAGCCATTGCTGCTGCTGCATGTCCCAGAGAGGGGCAACAGCAGCTGCAATGGACACTGGAAATGTGCAAGTAATGAGTTTCACTTAGGGTACCTCATCTCCTTGTGCAGGCCCTGCCAGGGACATTCCCATTTCAACCAATAAGAAGTTCAATGCAAGAGAAACTGGACATAAGTGGTCAAAGAGAAAAACATGAGAAGAGCAATGATAACAGAAGTGTCAGTGTCAAGTGATTATTTTGTGTGTCAGATGGAGAGAGAGAAGATCCTCAGCTACCAAGCAATGTTGTCAGGAATCAAGAAAATGTGACAGAAAGATACTATATAGAGAGATATTTCCTATCATATTGGGTGCCACAGTCTCAATTCAAAGCAATGTTCAAGAACAACTTGATAGTTTACCTATACATAATACATCTTACGAACTCCAGAGGGAAGTTTCCTTTGGCTCGGTGCAAGTACTATGACAAGTACATATCATGGCTTAGGACTGAGGTTCATTACTGTCGTGGTATGTGCAAACTTAACCCACTGGAGACATTGCCCCTGATTAAATAATGTTGCTATCAGGGGCGGTTCTACCATGAAGCCACCTGAGGCAATGGCCTCAGGTGGCACTCGGACAGGGGCGGCACTCAAACGCCAGTGGCACTCCAGCTCTGTTTTAATTTTAAATTTTGCTGCCTCTGGCCTGCCTCTGTTTTCCCTCATGGGAAGGGATAGGCAGGCCAGAGGCTGCAAAATCTAAAATTAAAACAGAGCCAGAGTGCCGTCGCCAGACAAATTAGCCTGATTGCTTGCAGGAACCCTGCAAGTGATCAGGCTGATTCATCCGGCTCTGGCAGACGAATCAGCATGATCACGTGTTCCTACAAGCGATCAGGCTGATCATCTGGCGGCGGCACTCCAGCTGTTTTCATTTTAGATTTTGCTGCCTCTGGCCTGCCTCTGCCTTCCTGCCACTTTTTTTTCTCACTGCAAACATTCTTGAAAAAAAAAGCAGTGGGAAGGCAGAGGCAGGCCAGAGGAGGCAAAATCTATAATAAAAACAGCTGGAGTGCAAACGGCGGATGATCAGCCAGATTGCTTGCAGGAAGAGAAGTACAGGTGGAGGAAGGGGAGATAGGAGAACAAGTGCTGGACAAAGGGGGGAGACATGGTGACAAGTGCTGGACAAAGGGGGGGGACAGGGGGACAAATGCTGGACAACAGAGAAGCGGGGAAGGAAGACAAATGCTGGAGAAGGGGAAACAGGGAGACAAATGCTGGGCATTGTGGGGGGGGGGGGGGGGGAGACAAGAGGACAAATGCTGGACAATGAGGGGGAGACCATGCTGGTACTGGAGAAAGTTTGTTAGTGAGATAGCCAGAATCAGGTTTTTTTTAAATTAGATATTGAGTTTTGTGGGTGGATGTCCTAGTTCTGTTCTGCACCCATTGTTGAAGGGGGAGGGGGGGGGGGTTCTGTGAATTCAAAATATATATTCAAAAAGAAAAAGCAACAACCATAACAATTTATAACAACAAAATAAAAATGAGTTATTTAATTTGGTGTTATGAACTGTGCAGTGGTTCTCACTCTTTCTTATAGTTCTATGGTGTGCAAACATCTTTTTATTTCCTCCACATTATATAATTGACTTTTTGATTTGGTTCAGTCCCTGACTGCAGTTTTGAGAAAGCCTTCCCCCCTAGTTCGGGGGGGGGGGGGAATCTCATACCTCGCCTCAGGCAGCAGATTGCGTTGAGCTGCCCCTGGTTGCTATCTATATTTTGCTCCACCTCTGGCCCAATCCAAACCAATTTAACTGTATACATTTTGACAATTTAGGGGGTGATTTTATAAGGGGACACATGCCTGCTTTGCTGGTATTTTAATCATTTATTTACTTATGTGGTCACATATTTGCATTAATGGCCCCTTACAAAATACACACCACATAAAAGTACATGGGGCCACTATTCAGCTCCAGTGGCTAGCATTGCTAAAGTAGCTAGCCACCGGCACTGAACTTTAAACCCGGATATTCAATGCTGGAGCTATATCTGAGCTCTGGCATTGACCCTGGCTGACCGATTTAAATGAAGCTAACAAGGCAGCGATAATATTCAGCTGCTGCCCGGTTAGCTTCTGTGGCGAAGGTTAGGCCAGTGTTTCCTGCATCTGACTTTCGCCCCATGTCACTAATCGGACAGTGGCTCAAAATCGCTGCTGCCTGGTTAGTGACAAGTGCCATCCTGGAACACCCCCGGCACATCCTCCCCCCCCCCCCACGTGTTTACATGATGGTGCATACTTTGCTAGTGAGCGTGCACATAGGTGGAGTTTAGGTGGAATGCACTTTATCCTTATTTGGCATCTTGTCTCCAAGTAGGCTTCAGCTAGGGTTTTTGGGTGCCATTTTGAACCTGGGACTCTGATGGACCAGGAGTGACTAGGGATCGCTCCTGCTCCCCACTAAACACTGGGGATCCCTGATAAGAGCTGAATTTGAGATAGGGGTTGGGGAGACTTGTTTTGTGGAGGCCAACTGGGGGGTTCTTGCTGTCCTGGGGGATGTTGGAGGGGGGGGGGGTTCTTGCTGCCAGAGTGGTGTTAGGAGGGATGTTGGGAAGGTTCTTGCTACCACTGGATTGGTTGTGGGGCTGCTGATATAGAGGGGGGTGTTGGGAGAGGTTGATGATGATGGATGGGGTGTCGAGAGGATTGGAGGAGGTGCTGATGTAAGGAGGGTCGGGAGAGGGCATGCCTCAGGGCAGATGTAAATGCCGATGTTTAGGATTTCTGATATCCACATGTATTCTCTGGTAAAATGAAACATGCGTGTCAATATTTTAGCCCCAGTTAAACTGTTGCCTAGCCATGCCCCAATCATGCCTCTTTGCAATCTCTGCGTGATGTGGATCACCGCGTGTAAATAATGGCTTTCTAAAATGGCTATTTGCACATTTATACATGGGGTGTTTCTAAAGTAAGGGTCAGAGTGACTTGTTTTATTGAGCTAGATTTTGTGAGCTCAGAAATTAAGATAAAACAACTTACTCAGTCGGTATCCACTGCTAACTGCAGATAAATGGTGGCATGATCCAGTGAAATAGAACCTGCTGGATTTCACAGCTTCCATATCATGTTTTTAATTACTTTGTTTTACATTTTGTTTTCCAGAAACAGCTGTTTGGGACTTTACATTAAGGGGGTAAGATAAACTTTTTTCCACAAGCAAGTCTTTGTTTTACCCAAAGAACAGGGCTTTTTGACTGGAGGAGTAGCCTAGTGGTTAGGGCACAGCCTGGACCCAGAGAGACCAGGGTTTGAATCCCCATGACACTCCTTATGGCCTTGGGCAAGTCACTTAACCCTCCATTGCCTCAGGTATAAACTTAGATTGTAAATCTTCTGGGGACAGGAAGCAACTATGGTACCTGAATGTAACTTGCCTTGATCTGCTACTGGAAAGGCATGAGCTAAATACATACATACAGTATTTTCATAAAATTGCCCCATCGATTGCATGCATATAGAGTAGGCAGGGAGAATGTTAGTTCCTATTTTTGCATGTTCGGAGGGGGGGGGGAGGGGAGTTCAGGCAGAGCATGGATGGAGTTGGAAACTCCATGTGTATTTTATAAAATACAAGTGTACTTCTTGCACGTGCATTGGCACCACCATCCAAGCAAGTGTAAATATAGTATCTGCGTGTACATGTATCTGCGATTGCTGCAAGATTTGTGAGGCTAATTTCTAAAGACAAATAGGTGCCTATGTATAAAATAGCCACAGAATACAGCAGTGCTTTCTGAACTGTGGGTTGGAACCCCAAATGGGGGTCCCTTCATCCCTTCTGACCCAGTATGGCATATCTTATGTTCTTATAAGGTCCATAAATCATTATTAAAAGGGACCCAGGATATCAATGCTTGACCCAGTACAAGCATTGTGGAACTTGTGTCTTTTGGGGAAACTGCTAGGTACGTATGACCTAGATTGGCAACTGTTGGAAACAGGATACTGGGCTTGATGGACCTTGGTCTGACCCAGTATGGCATATCTTATGTTCTTATAAGGTCCATAAACGGGTGGGGGCCACAGAAACGTGTCAGGTCCCCTTGTCCCTGAACCTTTACTGTGACCTATGCGCAGTAGTGGCAGGTGGGATGGGGCCTCTGCATCAGTAAATGTTCGCAGGCCCTATCCCCTTCTTCTAAGCAGGCGTCCTGGTAGGCCGGAAACCCATGCAGAGTCCTGGGGATCTGCTACTGCTGCCCCACTGCTGCTGCCGTCTTCATGCTTTGGGTAAGTAGGGGCAGCAGGGCGAAGAAGATGAGTGTCAGGTGCTAAGACAGGGTAATTTTGAATAAAGGTTTGGAAAGCACTGGAATAGAGGCTATGTACTTGCATGATATGTACCCTTTCATAATATTTATGTAAGATTACCCTTGATGCAGGCATTCGGTTGTCAAAACATGGCCGTGTTGGGTTGCTTTTAGCTGTCTATAATATTTTAAGGGTATCCGCTCTATATGTTTAATAAAGAATCATCGTTTGTGGCTTCTGCTAATTTTTGTTTTTTTCCACTCCTTTTTTTTTCTTTATAAAATAGCTCCAAATATAAGTGCCTTCTTGAACTTCCAGCCTAGGCAGCCTGTAACCAAATTATCCTAAGGCAAGATTTATTAAAAGGTGCATGTAAGTCTGCATTAGCATAAGCTTACAGTAAATACATTAATTTGTGTTATTTATTTGCAATGAGACCTGTTCACTGATAGCACTTATTAATGGCATTAACATGTGCTACCACGAAATATGGACTTAAGTGTTCCTCTTTTCAAGGCTCATACCTTTTCAGTAGTAGCTCAATGTACCACATTAGTCCAATGTCTAACAGCCTTCCAACTACAAATGTCAAGGGCTTCTGATAACATGCTAATATAGGTACATTTGTTGCAAAGCATAAGCAGCTCCTAAATTAAAAGGTTTTTGGTTCATGTAGAAAATACAAATTACCTATTAAGTAATTCTGCTGAACACAAAGCTCTTCTAGTTCCATTCAGGTTCTTTGTTGGCTTCATTTCAAATTTCCTTAACTGTGCATTCATCTAGAAGACAAATTAACTGAGACTTTATTTAAAGACATGTTTAATGAGACGGGAATGAGTTAAACAATAGTTTCTAATTGGAAAATTAGGTATTACGAGTACTGATTTAAAAGGACAAAAACATGCACGGTAGATGCTTCCCAGTAAATCTCGCGTTGAGAGTTTAACGCCCATGGCACGTCTGAGAGCCTTTAAAGGTTGAATGATTAAAGCAATTAAAGATGTGTCAAAAAAGATTTTACTGGAAAAACTAGATGTCTTTAATCCTGTGCTGTGCAGTTTTGTCTTCAAATCAGCTCCATTGAAATTACAAGTTTGTTCTCTGCAGTGATCAGCTCATCTGTAGCCACAGTCTGCATAAGTTTCTGATCTTCCCATTTATCTTTACCTTTATAAATATTGCCTACTTAATATACCCCCTTTCAAGTGAGTACCAAAGCGGTTCACAATCAAATAGAAAGAGCAGTAAAGAACTCTGTTATATTATGGATAGAAGAAATCGTAGCTAGATGAGGATAGGACAGAGACAGAGAACACAAGACCTTAGCACGGCTGTTTTCTTGGCATCCTGGCGTCAACCTGGGCTTTCGTAAACAAGGTCGAAAAGATATGTTTTCAAAGTAGACCCAAAATTCTTTTAAGAGACCTCTGTGCGAAGATGAGAAGGAGTTCCAAAGGAAGGGGGCAGTAAAGAAGAATTCAGAGGATCTAGAAGACCCAAGTTTGGCAAGAGATACTGAGAGAATAAAAAGATGGTTATTTATTTATTTAGCATTTTTGATGTAGTGCATTTCCAAAGGTCGATGTGGTTAACATGAAACAATTTAGAAACTAAACATTACAGAGAACAGGAAATGTTAACAAGAACCGAAACAAATAACAATAAAGGAAACAAGGTTATTAACTTTTAGAATTTAACCTATGTTCCATGGTTGTCTGTGTAGTACAGGGTGACAGTCAGGAGTAAAGGTACATGGAGGATTGATGGTTTGAAATTTGATGAACCTATTAATTATAACAGACTTGGGAATAAATTGAACTTGGTATGTACGTGAAGAAGTTAAGTGGGCAGTCAATTGCAGAGATGTTGCGGTTAAAACCAAGTTATGTTTTGTCATCAAAATAGATTTGAAGAGTACAGTTTTTAGTTCCTTTCTGAAGTGAGTAATGTCATCTATGTTCCTTCGTTTTGTAGTGATGTAATGTTGAGCAGAGTGGAGGGAATGTGCTGGAACATAGGAAATTATGAGGGAGGCCATATACAGCAAAGAGATGGTATAAGAGTGCTCGATGAGCTAGAACCAGGATCTTAAATTGGATGTGATAGGAAACGGGAAGCCACTGGTAATGTATTAATAATGGGATAACGTGGTCATATTTACCAGTATGGGCAAAATGGTGAACTGCAGTGTTTTAAAGTGTCTGTATTCATTTGGTTACAGAAATCTAAATCCTAGAATAAATGATATTGTAGTAGTCCAGCTGTGAAGTGTTGAGGGTATGAATTAAAGTATTTTGTGCAACAGCATCAAGGTAGGAACAATTACTTTGAATTGACGATATACCAGAAATGTGGATTCTGTTAGTGCAGAAACCTGGTTGTGAAAGGAGAGGTCAAGAATGACCCTGTGATATGTAAATGAGTCTTTGAGTGGGGTGATTGGGTGGAGAGAACGGGGACGACAGTTGGGCAATCTGAACAGGCAGTAATCCTTGAAAACCTTTCCTATCAAAATATCTTTCTTATGAAGAGGTCACCAGGAAAAAGCAAAATACAAGCAGCATGAAATTAGAACCAAAAGTCCAGGGTTATATAAAATCATGGGATTTATGAAAACATAGCAATGAGTTCATTAAATAATACAAAGGGATGGATTTTCAGCCAACATGGTGACCAGTGAAACAGCAGTTTAGCATCACTGCGGGCTTTATAAAGATTGTGGCACTGTCTGGCCTGACATGCCACCGCCCCTGGCATCCATCTTCTCACCTGAGGGAGCTAGGGTGGCATGGCAATCCCTCTGCTGTGTTGGGTTTTAAAATGCCTGTGCTAGCGTGCTTACGGTCTGCTGCTCCTATGTCACCAACAGGAAGTTGTGTCGGAGGAAGGCAGAAGCAATAGGCCATGAGCATGGTTGCTTTAAGGCCCGACACAGCAGAGGGATTGCTGTGCCACCTCCCCTCCCACAGGCGAGAAGATGATAGTTGGGCCAGGTGGCGTCACAATCCTCAAAGAGGGGGCAGAAGAAACGCCCAGGCCAGCCCTGCTCAAAAGTCTGCCACAAGATAAAAAAGGTTGAGTAACACTGTCCTAGGGTGCCCAATAAATGCGCCCTGCCCCTGGAAGCCCAAATTTAGGCTTTTAGGTAGGAAATTGAAATCCAGAACTTCCAGGGTAGCATTCTCTGAAATGCTTCCCGTTCCACCCGCAGGACACCAAAGACTGGCAGAGCTTCGAAGTCTCCATGCGCAGATAAGATGATGGTGCAAGGAAGAGGGTTTTGGATTTGTTAGGAATGGCAAAATTTTGGGGAAAGGAGAGTCTTTTCTTTAACCAGGATGGAACCAGGCTGCTGGCATTAATCTTTAAAAAGGAGATAGAGCAGCTTTTAAGCTAGATAATTCAGGGAACGTCAACAGTTACCCAAGAGGCATGGGTCAGAACAATGTATTCTTGAAGGATACTAGCAAAAGATTGAAATTAGGCCATATCGACAGAGAGGTTCCAGTAAAGACAAAAGTAACCCAAATGCCCTTAAGTACAGAGCAGACAGAGCTTAAAGATTCCAAATTACCCCTGCCTACCAATAACCAGATTAATATGAATAAAATACAACCTCTAAGATGCTTGTATGCAAATGCTAGAAGTCTAAAAAATAAGATGGGAGAGTTAGAAAATATAGCACTAAATGAGAGGTTAGATATGATTGGTATCTCAGAAACCTAGTGGAAGGAGGACAACCAGTGGGACACTGTGATACCTGGGTACAAATTATATTGCAATGATAGAGTAGATCAAATTGGTGGAGGTGTTGCACTTTATGTTAGAGAAGGCATTGAGTCAGACAGGATTAAATTTTTACGGGAAGCAAAATACACTATAGAATCTCTATGGATTGAAATTCCACATAAAAAGGGGAATGCGATGGCAGTGGGGGTGTACTAATGACTGCCTGGCCAGAATGAACAAATAGATGATAAAATCCTCAAAGAAATCGGGGAAGGGGGCGGGGAGCGGGGGTGGTCTACCTAAAGTTACAATGCAGTAATAATAATGGATGATTTCAATTACCCTGGTATCGACTGAGTTAGTGTCACGGCAGGACATGCTAGGGAGATAAAGTTTCTAGATGAAATAAATGATTGCTTCTTGGAGCAGCTGGTCCATGAACTGATAAAAGAAGAAGCCCTTTTGGACCTAGTCCTTAGTGGTACACAAGATCTGGTACAAGACATAATGTTGTTGGGGCCACTTGGTAATAGTAATCATAGCATGATCACGTTTGATTTAATAAAGAGAAGAAGGATGGCAAGGAAATCCACAGTACTACCTTCTAACTTTCAAAAGGGAGACTATGATAAAATGAGGAAAATAGTTAAGAAATAACTAAAAAGAGCAGCAGCAAAGTTAAAGATTTATATCAAGCTTGGGTGTTGTTTAAAAATACTGTCGTCGAAGCCCAGACCAGCTGTATTCCACGCTTTAAGAAAAGTTGAAGGAAGTCTAAAAAACTGCCAGCATAGCTTAAAGGTGAGGTCAGAGAAACTATTGTAGCCAAAATAGCATCTTTAAGGAAATGGAAAAAGGAGCCATATGAAAACTGGAAACAACATAAGCACTGGTAAGATAGATGCAAGGCATTGATAAGGCAGGCAAAGAGAGAATTTGAAAAAAGGCTTGCCATGGAAGCAAAAATGCATAACATAACTTTTTCAAGTATATTCACCATTAGATGATAGAGGGGGTAAAAGGGACACTAAGAGGGGACAAAGCATAGTGGAGAGACTGAATGAATTCTTTGCTTCAGCTTTTACTCAAGAAGATGTAGGGAAGTTACCCATGTCTGAAATGGTATTTAAAGGTGATCCACTGGGGAATCAGCTGTCTCTATCCACGGAGGTGTGCAGAGCCAGGACATCGGCTCGGGAGGCTGCTGCTGCCGTTGCAGCTGAGGATTGGGCTTTCTCCTCCTACTTCAGCGGCCAGGTACTGACGGGACAGCCCTACCTGCGGGGACTTCCCTTCGGGGGATATAGCTGAACCGGGAGGTGCCAATTGTAAACCAGCTGTCTCTATCCACGGAGGTGTGCAGAGCCAGGACATCGGCTCGGGAGGCTGCTGCTGCCGTTGCAGCTGAGGATTTGGCTTTCTCCTCCTACTTCAGTGGCCAGGCACTGACGGGACAGCCCTACCTGCAGGGTCTTTTTTAGCTCTATATTTTTAGTTTATTGCTTGATGCGGAGCGTGTGCGCGGGGCGTGTGTCGAAGGGGCGTGGTCAAAGGGGCTCGTTAGGCCCCTTTGATGCCCCTTCGACGTCACTTCGCGGCACCGCACCACTGTAATTTCTTTTTTTGGAATTTAGTGTTTTTCTTTTCTGTTGTTGTTTGGTAGAATTTGTAATTAATTTGTTATTGTGAGCTAACTTTCTCTCTGTATTATGGGGAAGAGGAAGGCTAAGTCCGGGAGTAAAGCTTTAGGGACCGTGACCGGAGATTCCAAACCGGTTGGGCCCTTGGATAAGCATTTTGCTCCTGTACCAGTGGCACAGTCTTCCCCGGAAGGGTTGTCTTTGAGTTCAGGCGGAAGATCTCCTCCTTTGTGCCCTGTTCCTGGCAATCTACCTGGCCAGTCTACACAGTCATCTGTTTTGGTAAGGGATTCATTCTCTGTTAAATTACCAACTCCTGTCTCGCCCTTAGAGGTAGGTAGCTCTTCTGAGTTTCCTACACTTTCATCGGATAAGGAGATTGCCTTGCGGGATCTGTGGGGTGCCTTAAAGTTAATTGATAATAAAGTATCAACTTCTCTAAATTCCCTATGCGTTTTCTCGCAAGAGGCCACGGCTGCGCTGCGACAGCTTGATGAGAAAATTGTGTCTGTTGATTTGGCTGTAACAACTTTGGAATCCCAGGTTCTTCCCTTACACACGACGAGTGTTGCTGGAATCAAGGATTCTTTATTACTTCATAATAAGGTTGAAGCCCTGGAGAATTCCTTAAGGTCTTGTAATTTGCGATTTCTTAATTTTCCTTATTCTTCTTTGCTTTCTCACAGAATTCTATTAGATAAGTTTCTTAAAGATGTTTTGGCCATTTCGGATTCTTTTGAAATTTCCTGTTTGTATTATATTCCCTCTTCAGTCAAGCAAGTTAATGTGGTGGAGGGTGAGCTTGATGAAATTGTTTCTCCATTGGATAATCTCACTGCCTTCTTAGAGGACTCACAGGATAACATCAACAAGCGTGCCACTTTATTAGTCACTTTTTCTTCGGTTGAAGTTAAGCAAAGTATTCTTCGAGCCTTTTTTAAAGTAAAATTGACTAAATTTTGTGGCCAGCGAGTCAATATCTTTCCCGATGTCTCACGGAATACCCAACTACGCCGGAGGCAATTTTTAAAGTTGAAGCCTCAGGTGTTGGCTCTGGGAGCTACGTTTTTCCTTCGCTTCCCCTGTAAATGCATCATTGGTTTAGGTGATGCTTCATATGTTTTTACTGAAGTGCTTCATCTGGAAAGATTTTTGGCCGATAAGAGAGTGGTAGAAACGACCAGCGATTAATTATAGACCTCTCTGTTGGGACGTTTGTTCCCTTTTTTTTTCTTTATAAAAAGTTATTTCCTGATTGTTAGTGCAGCATGGTTTCATGATGTGGACTGTATCATGAGTTTATTTCCTTGTATTATGAAAGAGTTAGTTATCTTTCTCTTGTTTTGTATCTTTGATTGACCTTCACTTACTTGGTTATTGTAGTTGACTAAAATCTCAATAAAAAATAAATAAATAAATAAAGGTGATCCACTGGAAGAACTGAAAGAAATATTGATAAACCGGGAAGATGTATTGCAACTATTTGATAAACTAAAGAGTAGCAAATCACCTGGACAAGATGGTATACATCCAAGGGTGTTGAAAGAGCTGAAATATGAGATTGCAGACCTGCTATTAGTAATCTGTGAACTTTCATTAAAATCATCTGTAATACCTGAAGATTGGAGGATCGCCAATGTAATGCCAATTTTTAAAAAGGGTTCCAGGGGTGATCTGGGAAACTACATACCAGTGAGCCTGACATCAGTACCAGGGAAAATGGTATAAACTATTATAAAGAACAAAATTACTGAACATGTAAATTGTCATGGTTTATGGGAGAAAGCCAACATGGCTTTAAGCAAGGAAGGTCTTGTTTTACTAATCTGTTATATTTTTTTGAAGGTGTGAATAAACAGGTAGACAAAGGTGAGCTGGTCGATATAGTGTATCTGGATTCTCAGAAAGCCTTTTACAAGGTCCCTCATGAGAGACTCTTGGTGAAACTAAAAAGTCATGGGATAGGAGGCAGTGTACTATTGTGGATCAGGAACTGGTTAAAAGATAGAATGCAGAGGGTAGGGATAAATGGCCAATTTTCCCAATGGAGAAAGGTGGAGTACTGCAGAGATCTGTGCTGGGTCCACTGCTTTTTAACATATTCATAAATAACCTGGAAATGGAAATAATGAGTGAGGTAATCAAATTTGCAGATGACCCAAAATTATTCAAAGTTGTTAAAACTCAAGAGGATTGTGAAAAATTGCAAGAGGACCCTGATAAATTGGAAGACTGGTTGTTCAAATGGCAGATGAAATTTAATGTGGACAAGTGCAAAGTTATGCAACTAGGAAAGAACAACTCAAGCTATGGTTACACAAAGCAAGGTTCCACATTAGGAACCACCACCCAGGAAAAAACGTTAGGTGTCATCATAGATAACACATTGAAACCCTCCGCCCAGTGTGCAGAGGCAGCCAAGAATGGAAATAGAATGGTAATTATTCATAAGGAAAGGAATGGAGAATAAAGCCAAGGATATTATAATGCATCTGTATAATTCCATGGTGCGACTGCACCTTGAATATTGTGTGCAATTCTGATCACCATATCTTATAAAGGATATAGCTGAATTAGAAAAGGTACAGAGAAGAGTCACCAAAATTGTAAAGGGGATGGAAGAATACCCGTATGAGGAGAGGATTAAAAGGTTAGGGCTTTTCAACCTGGAAAAGAGATAGCTGAGGGGAGATATGATAGAGGTCTATAAATTAATGAATGGAGTGGAATGGGTAAACGTAGATCTATTGTTTACGCCTTCGAAAAGTAGAATGAGTAGAGGACATGCAATGAAGTTACAGTGTAACCCGTTTAAGATTAATAGAAATATTTTTTCACTCAACTTGTAATCAAAGTCTGGAATTGAGTAAAAGTTGTTAGTGTAACTGGTATTAAAAAAGGTTTGGACAAGTTCCTGGAAGAAAGGTACATAAATGATCCACAGGTACACTACCAAAAAACTGCCTCCAGTTTTGCAACTGATTCCTATAGATTTTGGGGTGCTGAATCCAGGAAAAATAGCCAAAATGTTCCATCACGTCACGTTTTCTTGCAAAATTAGATTTCTTACCCATATAAGGAATGTTCACATAATTTCTTTTTAGCCGACTGCAGTTTATTTTCTTGGCCCAAAATAGAGGTTGTAATGGTTAACTAACTAGAAACACTCCCTCATGATATTTTAGAGTGTTTTGTATTCATTTTATACATTAACAGGACAATTGGGAGGCGGGGGGCTAAATCCAGTACTCGCGCTGGCGCATGTTCTTTCCTGTTCGCCTCGCCTCGTTCGCTCGCTCAAACACGGTGGTTGCGACATGAACGTTCCTGTCAAATTTCAGTTTCTTGCAAGTTCATTATTACCTTTTGTTTGCTCAGTCGTAATCCAGCTTTATTCCGAAGTGGTTCACTACAGTTGTAGTTTGCAGTGCTGTGTATTTGTGATGGCTCACAGAGCCAGAGGTTGCGTCAACTCTCCGAACAGTTTTTGTTTTATTTGTGGGGAATATACCGTGAAAAAGCGGCAGAGGAACATTTCTGCATTTATTAAAAAAGTATATTTCGCCTATTTCGGTTTGAAGTTAGGCGATCAAGACAAACCGTGGGCTCCTCACAAAGTGTGCAAGACATGTGAGGAAGATCTACGCTTATGGATGAAAGGTAAAAAACAAGCATTTTGTTTCGGAATACCTATGAAGTGGCGTGAACAAAGAGACCACAGCAGTGACTGCTATTTTTGCTCTTGCATTGTGAAGGGATACAACTTAAAAAATAAGAACGTAATAAGTTACCCCAACCTTCCCTCAGCAATTAGGCCTATGCCTCATAGCAACGAAGTACCTGTGCCTGAACCACCAAAATCTTTGGATCATATTTGTGTGGACGGTTCTGATCATGATGAGACTCATCAGATGGCTTTTCCCCATGAGTCCAGTACTTCCGAGTTTGAAACTGAACCAGATCCGAAACCTGAACTTTTCTCTTAAGCTGAATTGAATGATTTAGTCCGGGATTTAGGACTCCCAAAAGATGCTGCCCAACTGCTAGGTTCTCGGCTTAAACAGAAAAATCTATTGTCACCAGGAACAACTTTTTATTGGTACCGCAACCACGAGACACAATTTTTGAAGTACTTCAGCAAAGAGGAAGATTTGGTATTTTGCAACAATATATACGGAGTGATGGAAAAGTTTAAACTCAAGTATGATCCTGCTGAATGGCGGCTGTTCATTGATTCATCAAAAGACAGCACAAAAGGTGTTCTTCTTCATAATGGCAACACATTCGCTTCAGTTCCTATTGCTCACTCTGTTATTCTCCAAGAAAAATACAAGAATTTGGCCCTGATTCTTCAGAAGATTCGTTATGATGAGCATAAGTGGATGATTTGTGGAGACTTTAAAATTCTATCCATGCTATTAGGGCAGCAATCCGGTTTCACCAAATATCCCTGCTTCCTTTGCTTGTGGGATAGCCGGGCCCGCGACCTACACTGGGGGAAAAAAGACTGGCCAATTCGGGAGTATTTGAGACCCGGTGAGAAAAATGTTCTTCATGAGAGCTTGGTACCTCGTGATAAAATTCTATTACCACCTCTCCACATTAAGTTGGGTCTCATTAAGCAATTCATCAAGTCCCTTCCAAAAGATGGTGAGTGCTTTCGGTACCTTTGCTCAAAGATCCCCCGACTTTCTGAAGCAAAGCTAAAGGAAGGAGTGTTTGTTGGCCCTGATATAAGGAAACTCATTTCAGATGGAGCATTCGCTGAAACGATGTCTGAGAAGGAAAAAAAAGCCTGGGATTCCTTCAAGGATGTTGTTCTCAAATTCTTGGGGAACAGGCGGGATGAGAACTATAAGGATATTGTTGCCAGGATGCTCAATGCCTTCAAAGAACAAGGCTGTAACATGAGCCTGAAAGTCCATTTCTTGCACTCCCATGTGAACTACTTTCCCGAAACCTTGGGGGCGTACAGTGAAGAACAAGGTGAAAGGTTTCACCAGGACATCAAGGACGCAGAGAGAAGGTACCAAGGAAGATGGAACACCACTATGATGGCTGATTTCTGCTGGTTGCTGCTGCGGGAAACCCCAGATGAAAAATACGCCAAGCAGCGCACCAAGAGAAGCATTCGGGGGAAGAAGAAACTGGCCCACCAGGAGATTGATTGACCCAAGAATGACTTTAAAATCTAAACTGTGTTGACAAATATCGTGTTTTTACTAAACTTTGAAATAAAAATTTGCTAGTTATTACCACAGTGTCGGATCTCATTTATTAGAATTTTATTTTCACACCATCGGGTGTTTGTCTTCATGTATTGCAATGGTGCGGTTTGCGTTTTCTATTCTTACATACATACCTGTACAACATTTTTTGCACATTTCTTTGCTTTGCTTTGTGTCTAACCTCGCTCTTATATGCTCAATGTTTGTGCACATGTATGTGGCTGTTTTAAGTGCAGACAATTTTGCTACCATCACAGTGTGTTTTGTTGACATTACTCTATTCTTATGTGCTGCCTTGTTACAATTTTCTTTATTCTTATTTGAATAACTACTAAACAATTAGTATAAAGAATTCATCCAAGAAACTTTTATTTCGATCGCACTCAATCTGAAACGTTCACCTCAAACTGCTAACCCAATGTAGCAAAAAATCTGTACGTGATGGAGCAAATTGGTTACCAGATTTGGATTCAGCGCACCAAAAAACGTAAAAATCAATCGAAACATTAGAGGCAGTTTAAAAAAATTTTTTTTTAGTGTACCTGTTTGATTAGAGAACCCAGGAAATCCACTGCTTGCCTCAGTGAAAGCATTGTGGAATCTGTGTGTCTTTTTGGGAACTTGCCAGGTACATGTGAACTGGATTGGCCACTGTTGGAAACAGAATATTGGGCTTGATAGACCTTGGTCTGACCCAATATGGCATTTCTTATGTTCTTAATTTGTAGTACATACAATTTGAAATTGACAGTAGAAATAAGCCAGTATTACATTTTAGCCACTTGATGGTGCTGCATAGCTAGAATTACCTTTCAAATGGATGGGAAAATACATGACTATAGTATTCAGTATATGAAGGGAGATTTTCATAAGCTTTACTGGCTATGTAATAAGAGGCTGATATTCACAACATATGTTTGGGTAACTTCAAAAGTTACCTAGACAAATCTGGTTTTTCAAATTCCCCCTCTACTTCCACAAGACTGCATACATTTTGGCCTGCCCTTCTCATTTCTTTGGGAGTCCCTTTACTAAATGCCACTAACTGGTTAGCATACATTTAAGCATGTGGAAACTGGCTCAGCAAATGCTAATGCATGTGTTTGACAACTCCCAGCCTAACTTTCTTCGGCCTCATATCAGGACAACGACAGTGTGCACCAAAAGGTTAGTACTTTACCTTCTGGTTCTTGTCCTTGATCCCAGGCTTTAGACGGGAGGTGAGTGGGTATTAATATTAAAGCTTAAATTTACATGCCAGTCTGTATTGCAGAAGCTAACTAGTAACCATTTAACAGAATTTGAGAGGCAAGACTCTCGGTGACTGAATAAGGTATATAAAGTGCTGAAGTATTTGATGTTTAAAGTAGTCGCTCCCGAAAGGTAGTAGGGTGACAAGAGTGTGCACTAGAAGCTACAGGGACTCGACTGTACTGAAAGAGTATTGAAAAGAATGGGCAATACTGAATCTAGGAATCCCACTCCCTTAAAATGTGTCTTAAACAATTGGTACCAATTAGGAGGGATGGCCACTCTCTCTAAGAGGAACCCTTACCAAAGTACGCCAGCTTGCATGGCCCTCGTATATGGGCGCTGAGCCTCCTGAGCGAAGGTGGCCCCGGCAGGGATCTTTTGACCCTCAGATTCTTTTCAGTTTAAGACGCATCTTAACAGAGCACAAAATTCAGCAACTAGATTATTACTTTTTGTTTAAAGACACTATGGGGTATGTTTACTAACTGCGTTAGTGTGATTCGCGTTAGGAGCCGCGGTAGAGACAGAAATCCCAAATAAGGACATGAGCGGTACATCGTTACCGAGAACGCGCCGAGAACGCGCGTTACAAGGCGCCATAAATGAACGAGCGCTACAGGGCACGTTACCGCGCGTTAATCTTAAGAAGGCGCGCAGGCATACAAGCACAGCAACAGAGCTGTAGCACAATGGTTACAACACTGACTGATGGTACAGGGGTCATGGGTTCGATTCCCCAGTGGGCCTAATGTATAAGGCTGGCTGAGGCAGCACCCTTTTCATTTAAGTAGTGATTGTTGAGGCATTTGACTTGTATTTTAATTAGTGCTGCCAGCAAACACACCCTCACGGTGGTATAACCTAAGGTGCCGCATAAGGCACCCCATAGGGCACATTATAAAGTGTACTGTCCACCAAGGCACCCTATAATGTCCCCTATAGGACACCTTATAAGGCTGTGAATAAAGCCCTGACTGGCTGCAGAAGGACTGCACATGACCACACAAACTGGCTGCTGTGGTTACCAGGATAGGGTTAACCCACCCGTACCCATGATGCACTGCACATGCAAATCAGCATTCGAGAGATGGGCACAAGATTGGGTATGCACCCCCAGAGCACCTCGGCCTGGTAGGGGGAACAGACCGTGTGTGGCACTGCCACAGAGTAGCTACAGACAGTCACATTGTGCGGGTACTGTGCCCATCCTGAGGTTGCGGTGGGGCGCCCAGCACCAGGTCCACAGCACCTTTTATGGCTGGAATACGCCATGCTGCAGGTCTCCAGCGGTGTGTGATAGGTAGTTCCGTTAGACACACCTAGGATACATCTGTGTCCTGCTGTATGTCTCAGTCATGTCTAGTCCTTATGGGCGATGATGCACCCAGAATAGTGCATATCCTGTGCTGGTGCCATGGTTACCTGCTGTAGGTGGAGGGAGGGAATGGATGGACCCATAGGCAGATCATGTACCACCACACAACCCACGCTCTGGGGCTCAGGGTGGGAAACAGGATCATCCACCAATAGATCCACAGTCTACCTCCCTGCAATGGTAGCAGTAGAGGGGGAGCATCAACCCCAGTCCTGCTGGGGAACAAACAGATGGCAGGCCTGGAAATGCTCAGCTGCCCCCCACCATTATCTGACATTCTCCAGCAGCAAGCCTCCAGCCGCTGCACCCTGCAAGGTGTTCCAGCAACACACATACTAGCTGCAGACAGTCTGCCAGCTAGTCCATAGTGCATGGTCCTGGAGGAGATGCATGTACCCAGAACAGGGATGTCAGCATACACACCAAGCAGATAAGTCAGTGATTGAGCCCCAAAAGAAAACCCATAAATATCACAAGAGAAAAATGCTATATAGCACTATGGGGGAACCTAGCCATGCCATGGTCACTGCTCAGTCAGGGTGAGAGTGACCTCCCAGCAGGACATGCTATGGCCACCCTGTCCGTGCAGGTGGTGGCCAGGCACTATAATGTCCGAGCCATTGCCCTATGCCGTGTGCAGATGCATCCAGGCCAGGCCACCCTATCCAGGCTATTCCCACAGTACCTTGCTCCTCATTATGCACATTGGCAGGCCAATACTGGCAACAGTGCTAGCATTGTGGGCTGTGGAGGGTGTTGGCAGCCACCACACACTGGATAGACAGACACACACTCCGCACACCTATGCCAGCATTGTGCAACTATAGCGGTGTTGGGCAGCCCAGGCCACCACACCAGTCCTGGGCACAGTGCAGGCATGGCTATGGTATGCAATACTGTAGGAGTCACTCCCCAGGTTGGTGAACACTGTCAGACACAATACCTGTAGCACACTCCACAGACATCAGAAAGGTTGCTATGATGCAGCTCACTCAGGAAATTGTACCTAACGTAGGAATTGCTATCTGCCAGTAATCATAGCAACCTTTTGATAGATGTGTACCATATTCCCAGGTTTAGGGTGGCATTACTAAGGTATGCAAGTGCTAGTATTGGGAGATGCACGCAGAGCCCAAAGTCCTGCCTCTCCAGGAGGCTTTGGATAATGGGGCCTGTGGGTACGGGTGTGTCTGCCCCTGTTGGCTGCTGCATTACAGCAGAGGTTCCCAACTCCAATCCTGCGGTGCCAAACACTGTTCGGGTTTTCATGCTGTCCCTCATGAATATGCATGAATACATCTGCATACCATGGGGGTGGCGCATAGAAATGCAGCACAGGCATCTTTATCAGAGGCAGCATGGAACCAGAATGGTGTTTGGCCCTCCAGGACTGCATTTGGGTGACTCTGCTCTAGGTAATGTGCATGTTTATGGTGTCTGTGCTCTGTAGGGTAAAATGTAGGTGTCTTGGGCATGTTTACATCATCTGCAATAAAGGTGCTGTCTGTATTAGCATGTTGTAGTAGTGGGTAAAATATGGGGACTGGGTTGGCAGGAACCACAGCTGGGACTTGAACCTTTGACCCTCTGCTTCTGACTACATTGGTTTTGTGCACTGCACCACCTTGCTGTCACAGAGTCAGTACATTCCTTGGTGAAACCATGACTGTTCGTCAGACAGGGCCCGTCTGTTGCAGTACACGGCACCCACCTACACAGGGCTAGGCCACGGTCTGCTCTGGGCAGCTGCCACTGCCCCCTCCACCACCAGTATCCCTCAGCCACCATGCTGACATGCCCTTCTGCTGGTGGTGCTGGTGGTGCGCAGTCTCAGGCCATCCAGTGTGCAGGTAGGCGGCTGCCTATGGTGCGGGTTCTGGGGTAGGGGTGCCTGCATAGGTGTCCACGCTTCCCCCCAGCACCGCCTGCCAATGTTCCGTGCCCTTGGGGGTAGCTGCTGGGTACTATCCCCTGTGACACTGTGGGAAATACACTCGTGCCCATGTTGTGCCTTCAGCAGTTGCTGTCTGGCTGCTCTGCTGTTTCAGCATTTGTATGGGCCACCTAGGCATCACCCTAGTCCGCACTGTGGCCCAGCTCCACCACAGCATGTGCCGCCTGCGGCCCTCTGTATCCCCTTCTCCAGCATCTGTCCAGTTGCCATTCCGACATGCCCGCCCTGATGTTGCTGGACATGTGCACGCAATAGGAACCCTGTCCAATGGTGGGGAAAACCCTGAGCAGCGCTATTTCACTGTGGGCTCATTCACCTTGTATGGGGACGGAGTATAGACCCTTCCACGATTTATATCTTTTCTATGGAGCTTACTCGGGGGGGGGGGGGGTTGATGTTTCTCATTGTTACCACTATTGGCCAGCTTGGTTATGGATTTTTTCCAGTTTGTTGGGGTCATTTTCAGTGTTTATGTGCCCTTTTGTTCTGTGCACATGTATCACACTTATCACTTGTTTTGGGTTTCCCTGCATGGGCTGTACATTGCTGACACTGAAATGGTTTCTCTCCCCTGTACTGTGCATTTAACGGCAGGTTTTCAATCGCGTTTGGATTCAGCTCTTCAGATCAGCGCGTTAGTGTGAAGGGAGCCTCTCCCCGCCCACTCTCCGCCCACTGACCCCTTCTCTCTGCCCTCTCTCCACCTTCTGCGGTGTTGTACCGCGCCACGGAGCTTTACGATCTTAATGTTGGTTAAAGCGCGTTATGTAACGTTAACGATCGTAAGCGCATCATAACGAGCATTATGATGCGCTTACGATCATTAACGTTAAATAATGCGCGTTATGTACCGTTAATGCAGTTTAGTAAACATACCCCTATGAATCATTGCATGAAGCCTCTTAATCAGGGTGCTCTCATGTATCCCAGACAGGTAGAAAAGTACACAGATAAGCCTGAAAAGAAGAAACCAACTGCCCCTCCTCCAAATGAGGATGACCCCTTTGATCCATTAGCACCTGAAAATCTCATTGTTATAGGACACAGAGTAGCAGTCCCCCGCCCCCTCCTGAGTTAGCTCCGAAACATCAGGCAGGTGGGCAGGAAGCAGTAGTGCGAGACACAGGCACAGATTCAGCTCACTCTAGTCTAACGAGCACAGACAGCGCAGAGGCAACTAGCTCAGACCATGCAGACCTCAAGTGCGTTGAGCAGAGCATTGTCTGCAGACTCTGGAACTAAGCCAAAAATTAAATCTAAATCTCAAAGGGAATTAAGGTCAAAAACAAAGAAATCTCAGGACCGTCCGCCCTTTTCTCAGGACTCTAAGGATGAGGCCAAGGTGAACGTTGGGTTTCCTTTAAGAGTTGTCCCCCTGCAGACAGGAGAAACAGTGACAGACTGAAAAATCTATGTTCCATTCTCCACTGCAGATGTCCTGAATTGGAAAAACACCACTCCTAAATGGAGGGATGACCTAGAAACAGTAATAAAAACTTTTGAGACCATCTTTTTAACCCATGATGCAGAATGTCAAGTCTTACTACATTTACATACCCTCCTTAGAGAAGGCGAGAGACAGGAAATTATAGCCCAGGCTAGAACCGCAGTTGCTAAACTTCAAGAGGGTCTCTCCCCTGAAAATAAAAAATCCCCTGGTGTTGTAGAAACTGACCCAGGGTGGGATTATAATTCTGATGCTGGCCATAAAGGATTGAGTCTTCTCAGATGCTCAATACTGGCAGGCCTGCAAAAAGTAGAGAAAAAAATCCTAATTGGCAGAAAGTGTATGAAGTCCAACAGGGGACAAATGAGCATCCCTCAGACTTCTTCCAAAGATTGCAAGAGGCAGTCAGAATTTGTGGAGGATTAAACCTTCAGGAGACTGCACAAATGGCTCTCCTCAGGGGCCTTTTTAAAGAGCAGTACACACCTGCCATCAGGAGGCGCCTGCTCAACAGTGAGGGACTGACCCTAGATTCTGTCTTATCCATTGCTGCCATGGCTTTCAATAACTGAGAGGCACGAGATAAGAAAGAAACCCAGAAAAAACAAAAAGCAGTAAGGATGTTAGCCACAGCCCTACCTCAAACCCAAGCCCAAGGGAGAGATCCCAGCCACCCACCGGCAGGCAGGGGACCCATCCTTCCGGGTTATGCATGTTATTCATGTGGAGCATTAGACCATTTTAAACAAGATTGCCTACAGCAGCAGGGCACTTTTCCCATTTCACGAACTGCCTCCGGTCCTTCTAAGGGAGGGGATGGGAAGGGGTTCGAGGGAGAGGACAGAGGACAGGAAGAAATTAATTTCCCCAGAATATGGGAGGTTCCTGGCCCCAACCCCCCCCCCCCCGAAGTCCAGAGAGAACCAGTCCCCCCTGTTCTCCAGATGGCCACTTTTACCTTATGCCCACAGACAGACAGGTGAGAGAGTGCACAGATAGACAGATAGTGAAGCCCAGAGCCCCTCCTCCTTGGGAGGACCCTATGGTTTCCTTGCCAGGCAAAAATAGCGTGATAACCCTGAAACTATATCTTTGAAAGCCTGAATTTAACTCCTTAACTGCAGATAATGAAAAGCACTAGAGGAGGGGGGGGGGGGAGGAAGCCCCTCCCATTCTACAGATTCCAAAGCAGAGAGTCATGTCTTCTAGTGCTCGGGCTGCTGTCACTGTTCCTGCTGCTTCTTTCTGCGTAGCCACGTGATCCATGGCAGCTGGTAGAAGAGCAGTTCCGGCACCGGCGTTGAGGGAGTGGAGAGAAGAGCGGCTTCTGGCAGTCAGCAGGAAGAAAAGTTTTCAAAACCTCAGCTTTTGACCGCAGTCAGTGGAGAGAATTTACAGTTACAGGAACCCTCACAGCTCTCTCTCCTCTGCCTCTTGCTCCCCCCCCCCCCGGAAGATCCAACGAAAAGGACATAGAAAGCAGGCAGCCCAGCAGGCACCAAAGCCTTCCTCCTTTGACCTGGAGCACCCCCCTCCCTTCATGGAATTATGGAAGAAATTCCTAGAACAGAGCTACCCCTCTCAGCAAATGCAACTAGTGTTAACTCCTCGGACACCGCAAAGTTCCCGGACACCACCACCGTGGAGATCACCATCACCGGAGGGGTTTTCCCTGGAACCCTTCTTCTCTGAGAGCGATGCAGAGGAGGCAGCCGAGCGGATAGCCTCCCGCAGTTCCTCCCCTGCAAGCCATAAGAGCCAAAACAATAATCGGTCTTTTAGCAGAATGCAATATTCAGATATACAAAAAAACTCACTCCATATAATTCCACAAAATTTGCTTCTCAAAAATTGCTTCAATGTTCATTTTCTTCAAACAAACAAATCCTACACGGAGAGTCTCAGTAACCACGGGCTCAATACAAAGAGTGTTACAAGAGCCAGGCACCCACAGAGTCCTCTCCACCTCCGCCTCTGCGACCGTCTCCTCCAGAGGACCTCATGTACCCAAAGTTCCTACAGAAGCTGTCTACATGCCGGACCCTCAACCCTTCTAACACACCGAACCCCACAAATGAGGTACTTGGCCTCCTGAAGTACCTGGATGCTCCCAGATCGGTGGTCTCCATCCCGATTCACCATATCCTCATGGACACGCTCAATCGAAACTGGCAGATGCTTATGTCAATCCTGGCCACGTCATGCAGGCTGGAAGCAAAATACCAAGTCCAACCAATGCCGGGGTTCAACAAACCCCAGCTGCCTCACCAGTCAATCGTCGTGGAATCTGCCTTGAAACAATCCAAGAATTCCCGCACACATGTCAACACACCACCAGGGAAGAAACACAAGATCCTGGACGACTATTGCAAGAAGGTGTACCAGGCAACCATGCTGAGCGCCAAAGTCGTGGCACACCAGTTCTTTATCTGGACTCCATCCTGGGCACTCTAAAAAAGGCCATGGATGAGCTAAGCACAGAAGCCAAGGAGACCTTCTTGCCCCTCTTCGGGGACCTGAATGAATGCGGGAAACACTTTATACGCTCTACCTTCGACGCCTTTGATGCTGCCTCAAGAGGAGCAGCTACTGCCATTGCGGCAAGATGCAAGGCCTGGGCCCAGGCCTCTGGCTTGCGTGAGGACACACACGAGCGCCTGGTGGACGCACCCTGCTCAGGTGACAACCTTTTCGGAGCCAAAGTAAAAGAAACAGTGAATGATATGAAGGAGCGCTTCGACACTCTTCAGACTCTAGCCACAGAAGATCTCGATAAAGGCTCCAGCTCCAAAAAGTCGGAGGGGTCCTACTACCATAAGTCCCAACCATCTAGAAGGATCCAGCCACACCAAAAAGGGCATACAAAATACTCCAGCTACCGCCCATACCAGCCGGCATATCTGCCCCATCACCAAAGACCCCACACCAAGGAGCGCAGGCAACAGAAACAAGATCCATCATCTTCGGGGAAGAACACACCAAACGTTTGACGTAAGTGCCTCCGCAGGCCTGCCAGTAGGAGGACGCATCTCCTTCTTCAAGGAAACTTGAGGCAGCATCACTATGGACAAGTGGGTACTGCAAATTGTCGAGCAAGGCTACCGAATCTGCTTTATGAAGACACCATGGCAGAGATCCATCCCACACAGTTGCATGTCAAATAAATATCAAATTCAATGTCCCGGGAGATATCCACCCTACTGGATGCACAGGCGATAGAATAGAAACATAGAAAAATGACAACAGAAAAATACCACATGGCCTATCTAGTCTGTCCTTCCATATCAACAACTACAACAGTCCCCTTTTTTTCTTTAGAGATCCTCTGTGTTTGTTACATGTTTTTTTGAAATCAGATACCGTTCTCATCTCTACCACCTCATTGGGAGACTATTCCACAGATCCACCACTCTTTCCGTAAAGAAATATTTCCGCATATCACTCCTGAATCTATCCCCTTTCGCCCTCATCCCATGTCCCCTCATAGCAGAACTTGCTTTCAATCGAAAGAGGCTCTCCCCCTGTGCATTTCTGCCACAGAGGTATTTAAACATCTCAATAATATATCACCTCTATCCCGCCTTTCCTCTAAGGTGTACATATTAAGATCCTTAAGTCTGTCCTCATATGCTTTATAATGAAGACCACTAACCATTTTGGTAGTCACCCTCTGTACTGACTCCATCCTGTTTATATACTTTTGAAGGTGCGGTCTCCAGAATTGCACACAATACTCCAAATGAGGTCGCACCAAAGACTTATACAGGGGTACTATCACCTCCTTTTTTCTGCTAGCCATTCCTCTCCGTATGCACCCAAACATCCTTCTAGCTTTTGCTGTCACATTTTCTACCTGTGTAGCGACTTTAAGATCATCTGACATGACCACGCCTAGTTCCCGCTCTTCTTTAGAGGACAAAAGTACCTCACCCCTATACAATATTGCTCTCTTGGATTGCTGCAGCCCAAATGCATAACCTTGCATTTTTTAACATTAAATCCCAGCTGCCAAATTCTAGACCATTCTCCAAGCTGAGTTAGATCCCTCCTTATGTTATCTACACCTTCCTGGGTGTCTACTCTATTGCAGAATTTGGTATCATTTGCAAAGAGGCAAACCATACCCAACAGTCCTTCCCCCATATCACTAACAAAGATGTTAAACAGAATCGGATCAAGGACAGATCCCTGGGGCACACCACTGGTAACCTCCTTCTCCTCAGAGTGAGCTCCATTTACCTTTACCCTTAGTCGCCTCCCACTCAACCAATTTCTAACCCAAGCAGTAACTTTAGGTTCTATCCCTAGAGTGCTCAGTTTGTTTATAAGTCGTCTGTGAGGAATGGTGTCAAAGGCTTTACTGAAATCTAAATACACCACATCTAGGACTCTCCCTTGGTTCAACTCCCCGGTCACCCAGTCAAAGAAATCAATCAGATTTGTCTGACAAGACCTGCCTCTGGTGAATCCACGCTGCCTCGGATCCTGTAATCCGCTGGACTCCAGAAACCTCACTATTTTCTCTTTCAGTAGCGTTTCCAATAATTTACTCACCACCGAATTTAAACTAACCGGCCTGTAGTTTTCAACCACATCCTTACTTCTGCTTTTGTGTAAAGGCACCACATGAGCCTCTCTCCAGTCCTTTGGCATCATTCCCGACTCCAACGAGGCATTGAAAAGGTCAGTCAGTGGAGCTGCTAGAATGTCCCCAAGTTCCCTCAGTATTCTAGGGTGTATCCCATCCGGTCCCATTGCTTTGTCTACTTTAAGTTCAGCTAGTTTCTCACGAACACAGTCTTCTGAAAATCCTTCAAGATGCCCCTCGCTTCTATTCCTGTTTTTGGATGTTTTCTGAGGTCCTGCTCCTGGTTCTTCAACTGTGAACACAGAACAGAAATATTTGTTAAACAATTCCACTTTATCCTCATCAGCTTCTACATATCCCTCCCCTTCACCCTTGAGTCTGACAATACCACTTTTGCCCTTCCTCTTCTCATTAACATATCTGAAAAATGTCTTATCCCCCATTTTATTGCATTGGCTATTTCTTCCTCTTTTTGAAATTTTGCCTACCTGACTACTTTGCTAGCTTTTCTGTCTTCCTCTCTCTGTGATCTCTTGTATTTCATGAAGGCCTCCCTCTTTTTCTTCACCTTTTCAGCTACTTCTTTTGAAAGCCATAGCAGTCTCCTTTTCCTTTTCCTTTTATTTACCATTTTAACAAAAAGGTTGGTTGCCCTTAAAATATCCCCTTTCAGTTTTGCCCACTGTTTTTCTACATCCCCCAGCTGTTCCCATCCCGCTAGCGACTCCCTGAGGTATTGGCCCATCTTGGCAAAATTAGTTTTCCTAGTCTAAGACCCTCACTTTTGAATGGATTCTAGCAGCCCTAGTCCTAATACTGAACCACACCATCTGGTGATCACTGGATGCAAAATGATCTCCCACTATAACATCAGAAACACTTTCATCATTGGTAAGCACCAAGTCCAGTATGGCCCCTTCGCATGTGGGGTCTGTTACCAATTGCCTGAATAGTTCTCCCTGTAGAGAATCCAGGATCTTCTTACTCCTAGATGATACTGCAGCAGGAATGTGCCAATCAACATCTGGCATATTGAAATCCCCTATTAGTATCACTTCCCCTTTCCTAGCAATACTGCATGTCTTCAATTAACTCTCTGTCCACCTCTTCCTCTTGTGAAGGAGGTCTGTATATCACGCCAATGCAAATAGATTTCTCTTTCCCTCTTTCTAGTTTAATCCACAATACCTCCTCTCTCCCTTTTAAGCTCTGTAATTCCAAGGCTTTAATATTATATTTTACATATAGTGCCACTCCTTTTCCCCTTCTTCCTACACCAGGGGTCTCAAACACGCGGCCCGCCAGAGCATCTTGTGCGGCCCGCGAAGCACTTACCGGCGTGTAAAAAAAAATAAATCCAAACTTGCCGCCGCCGCAGTATTAAGCATCCCGCGGGCCCCTCTGCCTGGCAGAGTCCTCTCCTCCCTGCAGCATCAGCTCCAAAAGCGGCGGCTTTCAGAGCCACGAAGAGAGAGAGTTTCTCTCGCGCGGTTCTGAAGAGCAGCGAGAGAGTCTTCAGAACCGCGCGAGAGAAACTCTCTCTCTTCGCGGCTCTGAAAGCCGCCGCTTTTGGAGCTGATGCTGCAGGGAGTAGAGGACTCTGCCAGGCAGAGGGGCCCGCGGGACGCTTAATACTGCGGCAGCAGCAGCAAATATACATTTTTTAAAAATTTACCTTGGCTGATGGTGGGAGGGGGTTAGGACTGGTAATGGGCTAAGGGGGGGGGGCTAGGACTGGTAATGGCCTATGAGGGGGGTAACTGAAAATGGGGTGATGGGGGTAACACTGAAAATGGGGTGATGGGGGGGTTAGGACTGGTAATGGCCTATGAGGGGGGTAACTGAAAATGGGGTGATGGGGGTAACACTGAAAATGGAGTGATGGGGGGGTTAGGACTGGTAATGGGCTATAAGGGGTAAGACTCGAAGTGGGCTATGGGGGGTTAGGACTGGTAATGGGCTATGGGGGGGCTAGGACTGATAATGGGCTGGGGGGTCTGCTAGGACTGGAAATGGGCTGGGTGGAAGGGGGGCTTGAACTGTAAATGGCTGATGGGGAGGGGGGCTTGAAATGGAAATGGGCTGTGAGGGGAGGGAGCTAGGACTGGAAATGGGCTGATGGGGGGCTAGGACTGAAAATGGGCTGATGCAGTGACTAGAAGGGAGGGGGTGCTGTGTGGGACTGGAACTAGAAGGGAGCTGATGTTGGGGGAGGATTAGAATGGGATGGAGCTGGGAGAGTGAAATGGAGAAGGGAAAAATATTTTGTGTGGGAGGGAAGATAAATCTACAATTGGCCAGGTATTGGGAGAGTAAGTGGGGATTGAGGATGGAGGGGTAAAATTTGAGTGGATGAAATAGGAATGAGGAAAGAGCAAAAGGAGAAAGATTAATATGTTAAAGCAGATGTAGAGGGAGAATGGAAAAAGCTAGAAGAGAGAAGAAAGGACAAATGGACAGCAGACGATGGAGAGTTAGCAGAAGGCACGAAGAAACCAGAAGAAAGTGGCTGGAACAATTGCAACTGAAAAAAAATGCACAAAAGGTAGAAAAATATCTTTATTTTGAATTTATTAACTGGAATATGCCAGTTCTGGGAAATGTGCATCAATAACGTCTGCGCTTTGTTTAGTGCAAGAGGAAATTAATTTATAGTTTTATTTCTACAGTGTTGTTGTACATTCCAAGTTTGGCTTTTGGGGGTCCCAGTTTAATAGTCTTGTTTCTAAATTTTGTTTCCTTGTTTGGTGATGGTGTATTCTGCATGTGTAACTGAGCTGAGGTATTCTGTTTATGTAATTCCTAATTGACATTGCTACTTGTTCTCTGTCCCCAGTAGGTCATGTATTGTTATTTTCTGAAATGTATTGATTTAATATTTGCAGTGTTGCCTTTTGATAGGTAGGGTATGGTGCTTTGTGAGTCCTGGTAGTGCTGTTAGGATATGGCGGGTTTGCTATAGGTTCTAAATGGGCAGTGTTTGTTTGTAGTAGTTCCTAATGTGCCTGGCGGTTGGCACTGGATTATAGTAATGTAGAAATCTTTTAGTCTTTCTTTATTCATGCACTCATTAAGAGGCATGTTTACTAAAAGTTAGGGTATGGTAACATTATGCAAATATTTATGCAAATGAGGTCCCTTATGCAAATGAGGTCCCACGTCTCATGCGGCCCCCGGGTTATTTTACAAGTCCTCATTTGGCCCTCAAAGCAATTTGAGTTTGAGACCCCTGTCCTACACTGTCCTTTCTGAATAAAGTATAGCCCGGTATGGTTACATCCCAGTCATGGTTTTCTGTGAACCATGTTTCTGTAACTGCCACTAAATCCAAGTCAGCCACTCCCACCAAAGCCTCGACATCAAGGATCTTATTTCCCATGCTTTGGGCATTTATACACACTGCTTTCCATATGTTACCCTTTTTACCCATTTCCATAATGCGTGCCCCAGAGCAAGACAGGGCAAGGATTTTACTCCAGATACTTCTTGGTCCCGAAGAAGTCGGGCGGAATGCGCCCGGTCCTTGACCTTCGTCGCCTCAACAAGTTCATCTACAAGGAGCACTTCAGGCTGTACTCCCTCGGATCTATCCTACCCCTCCTCCAAGAGAACGACTGGCTAGCATCGCATGGACTTGCAGGATGCCTACTCCCACATCTCCGTCCACCATACACACTGGAAGTTCCTGGGTTTCTGCATATCAGACAACCACTACCAGTACAAAGTAATTCCCTTTGGCCTCACTCCAGCTCCAAGGGTATTCACCAAATGCGTGGCGGTCACAGCTGCTCACCTCCGAAGGTCCAGCACCTATGTTTTCCCCTACCTGGACAACTGGCTGATCGCAGCCCCTTCCCAACTGGCTGCAGATGCGGCTGTGCGCAGAGCAACCGCACTTCTATCTTCCCTTGGATTCCTAATCAACACCAAGAAGTCACACCTACAACCTACGCAGAGCCTGGACTTCATTGGTGCAACCCTATGCACTCGGCAAGTGAAGGCCCTTCTCCCAACTTTGCGAGTGGACACCAATATATATCTGGAGCAGGAGGTTGCATCAGCCAAAAAGGTAACTGCCAGAATGCTCCTACGTCTCCTGGGGCATATGGCAATGACCACGCATGTCATTCAACTCACCAGGCACCACATGAGGGGCCTGCAGTGGCACCTCCGCCATCGCTGGGACCAGCAGACACAACCCATGTCCCAACGAATAAACATGGACCAAGAGATACGTGCCTCTCTCACCTGGTGGACACACAGGACTCATCTCACGCTAGGCAGACCCTTCAAAGAACCACCACCCGACCTCATCCTCACTACGGATGCCTCCAAGTTGGGATGGGGAGCCCACCTTCGACATCTATGCACCCAAGGTATGTGGACAGAGCAGGAGCGCAAACTTCACATCAACCTGCTCAAGTTAAGGGCCATCAAATACGCTCTCTGAGCGTTCCAGCACTGGCTCAGTGACAAAGTGGTCTTGATCCAGATGGACAACCAAGTTGCCGTGTTCTACATGAACAAACAGGGCGGTATGTGGTCGCTATCCCTCATCAGGGAGGTGCACACCATCTGGAACTTTGCGCAGTCCCAGAACTGTCATCTCCTTGCCACCTACCTTCCCGGTGAGCACAACCATCTGGCAGACAAGCCCAGCCGCCAGCTGCAACCCCACAAATGGTCCCTTTACCCACAGGTCACAAAGACCCTCTTCCAGAGGTGGGGCCAACCACAGATGGAGCTCTTCGCACACCTGAACAATTCAAAGTGCGCAGCATTCTGCTCCAGACACCCAACGGAACACAGAACTACGGCGGACGCATTCCATCTGCACTGGGGGAGTTACAAGCTGCTGTATGTCTACCCCCGATGCCTCTCATTTCCAAGACCCTGCAGAAAATCATAGCCAACAATGCTGCAGTGATCCTAATTGCGCCATCCTGGCCAAGACAAATGTGGTTCCCATACCTCCAACGTCTCACCAAAGGCCCCCCAGTCTGCCTTCCCCTGTACCTGGACCTCATTACCCAGGATGAAGGGAGAATCATGCACCCGAACCTCTCTTCCCTCGCACTGTCTGGAAATTGAAAGGTCATGCCTTTCCAACCTGAACCTCACAAGCGAGATCCAGCAAATCATTCTGGCTGCTCGGAGGGCTCATGTAACCCCTCTTCTCAAATCACTTCACTGGCTCCCTATCCATTTCCTCATCCAGTTCAGACTTCTCCTACTGACTTATAAGTGCATTAATTCTGTGGCTCCTCACTACCTTTTCTCTTTGATCTCATCCTACACCCCTCCTCAGGAACTCTGCTCCTCTTGCAGATCCCTTTTATCTGTGTCCTTCTTTGCCACTGCCAACTTCAGACTTCATTCATTCCACCTTACTGCTCCATATATCTTAGGGTTGCCAATTGGCTCCAGATGCGCCCGACAGGCTTGATCCAGTCCTGGGTTTACCCATTGCATGCAGTGACTTGTAGTTTTCTTTTACTTATCCCTGCATGCAATGAAGTAAACCCAGGATTGGGTTACTGGAAAATGTTAGTGAGATGGCCAGAATCAGATTTTTTAAAAATATATTGAGTTCAGTGGGTGAATGTCCTACTTCTGCTCTGCACCCATTGTTGACGGAGCGGTTTCTGTGGATGCAGAATATATATTCAAAAAGAAAAAGTGAGAACCATAATACAGTTTATAACAGAATAATATGAGTTAGAATTTAGTCTTAGAAACTGTGTTCTCACTTTTCTTTTAGTTCCTTGGTGTGCGAGCTTCTTGATTTCCTTTATTTTTTACGGAATATATATTTTTGTTAACACCATGCTGGTCCAGTACGCAGTTTGAGGAGTTATGTTGGGGTTGCCAAGCCCTTCTTGGTGTTTATGTTGAAGCGGTAGGTTTTGTGTTGGGGGTCACAATGTCCCTCTTGTTTTTCAAAGGGTAGGAAGTGCTGTGTTGGGGTGCCAAGTTGCTCTTTTTTTTGTGTAAGTGGGAAATGCTGCATGGGTGCTGTTGAGCCCCTCTTGTTTGGCATATTTAACAGCATATTCCTAGGCTCTGCACTGGTAACATATAAACATACGAAATATCATATGGGGTCAGACTAAAGTCCATCAAGCCCAGTATCATGTTTTCAACAGTGGCCAATCCAGGTCACAAGTACCTGACAGGTTCCCAAAAAGGCACTCAGGTTCCATAATGCTTGTATTGGGGCAAGCAATGGATTTCCCAGATCCTTTTTAATAATAGCTTATGGACCTTTCCTCAAGAAACTTGTCCGACCCTTTTTTAAACCCAGCTACACAAGCAGCTTTTACTGCATCCTCTGGTAACTAATTCCAGGGTTTGATTGCGCAGGGAGGCCGTTACATCCCACTGTGGTTACCGCATTTCAGCATGGCAAAACAGCCGCCTGTGCAACTAAGGCCACCAACTGAGGCAGCATTATGCTAGTTTTACTAAATTGCATGTGTATGTTTAGAAGCCACCTAAGATTTTAGATGGGTGGCACATACATTTTAAAATAAAGTATACTAAATTTATGCGAATGATGCTGCAGTGAGTCTCTGCACATGGCCCTGCTTCACCCTCATGCCAACCCTGGGAGAAAGTAGACACGAGAGTGCACTGGGAGATAGAGGAAAGCAGAAACATCAGATTGAGACCTACGTGATCAGAGAATAAAATGGTCAGACAACAAAGTTAGAAGAGAATTTTATTTTCAATTTAATAATTTTACTTGGTGCTATCTTTATATTTTATATAGTACATGGAAATGCATCTCTCTATTTCTCTGGTATTGCACTGTATGCAGAATCTGGCTTCTTGGGGTTGCAGTTTAATTTTTATCTACATGTTTATTTTTAGGTTATGGTCACTTATTCTGTACTTGGTGAGGGTTTGTGTTTTGAGTGTGTGACCAAGATCCAGTGTTCTCTTAACATGGAGTTTGTAAGTAGGGATCTGTACTGTAGTAATCTGAGTTGTTCAGCCTTTCAAATAGGTGTTTGATGTTCCAGGGCCCACTGTAGTATTTACAGGGACGCTTTATTTTGGTGGGCTCCTTATGTGTGTTTTGGAAGTTGGTGCTGATATGGTATGGTATGGTAGATTTGCTCTATAGATCCTCAGTGAGTTTGCTGTAGACTTTTGTATAAGTTCACAATATACCTGGTACTGGAGAATGTTTGTTGTTGTTGTTGTTAGTGAGATGATCAGAATCAGATTTTTTTTAAAGATATTGAGTTCTGTGGATGAATGTCCTGGTTCTGCTCTGCACCCACTGTTGGGAATGGGTTCTGAGGATGTGTTCAAAAAGAAAAAGAAAAAGCAAGAACCATAACACAGTTTATAACAACAAAATAAAAATGAGTTATAATTTAGTTTTATAAATTGTGCTGTGGTTCTTGCTCATTCTTTTAGTTCCTTGATGTACAAACATCTTGCATTTCCTCCATATAATCAAATCGGCTTTTTGGTTTGGTTCAATCCTTGATTGAAGTTTTGAGAAAGCCCCCTCCCCCCAACTACGGGGGGGGGGGGGGGGATCTCATCCCTTGCCTCAGACAGCAGATTGCCTTGAGCCGCTCCTGATTGCCTGCTAAAATTGACCCCATGGTCCTGAGGTAATGATGAAAGAGTCCTACATAATGTATGAGTTCCGGCACCTTTTTTGCTAGGAAAAATGCACTGTAGAATCCCATTTTTTTCTGTTTATCAATACAAGTAGCTGAATCTGAGCCAAGTAGTACTTTTTAATACCCTCAGGCCTCAGATGCTAATACTGCTGCTCTTTGAGCAGGAAAATTAGGTTGTATCCATACCTTCTTCAAAGCTCAGCTTAAGCCCTGCAACCATTTATAGATGTACTTTGAAAGTATTTATATGGGCAAATCTACATCTAATTATATTTTCATTATAGGTGTGAGGACCTCATTAAAATAGAGGCTCCAGCCCTTGTACATTTTTAAAATTGACTGATAAAGACATGTAACCAGGTGGATAAGTTTTATTTTTTTTTCTAAAGGAAAAATGGTGTAGGATTTTTTGGAAAAAGGGAGTGTTAGGGTTTAAGGAAAGCAAAGCTAAGATTATTTGATGACTTCAGGGCAGGTAAGACTGCTGGAATGCAGTGTAGAATGGAAGGAAGGTGGACGGAAACTGGCAGTTGGAGAATGATTGTTGAAGAGAGTGGATGTGTGACAGAGTTTGTGATCACAGGGGCCCTGTTTTCAGTGGGTTTGCCTGAAATTGAATGCGGGACTGATTGTTTTAAATATTTGAGTAAGAGAGGTTGGAAGTGTAAATGAGGGAGGTTGTTTGTGAGGAATATTGATTGAGTTTGAAAGGTAAATGAGAGGAAGGGTGTTTGTGAAGTCTGATTGAAGGAAAGGATAGGTAAGGAGGTGTGAAAAGAAGAAAGGAAGGTGGTGTGAGAGCGATAGAAGGGATTTAGAAGGGGTGTAGTGTTTTTATTAAGATTAGTAAATTTAAGTAGATAAGGGAGCAGAGAGGTAGATAAGGGAGTATAGAGAGCTTAGAAGGGGTGGATTAAAGACAGGATGGGTAAAATAAGAGTATTAAAGGTAAGAAAATAAATGGGAATCCCTTTTGAAGGAAATCATAGGGTGTTTTTTAGAAAATTCTTAACATGCAGAGGAAGTGTGAGAGCAAGCACAGAATAAGTTTAAAATACCTAATAAAAAGTGAGAGTTCAAGTGTTAGAGGAGAACCAGTGTTTGTGTGTGTCTGAAGTGAAAAGTGCAGCGAGAGTTACAATGACAGCATATATCAGAGTATTTGCAGAAGAAAAAAAAAACAAGTTTGCTATGATAACAAGCAGTGCACTTAATGCAGTTTTTGTTTGTTAGTTATATTTTTTAGGGAACTAAAAGCATAGTATAAGTAGAGAGAAAACATAGTACAGTTAGCTAGAGAATAGAAGCACTTAGGGAAAGCTTTGGGGTTTTTTCCGTCTACCTGAAGAGATGAAGTAGTACAGAAGAACAGTTACTCCCATGAGAATTGCACTACAAATTCAGCATCAAGAGTGAGAGAGAGAGTGAGAGTGAAGATGAATTCCAGGATTGGGCGCCAACAAGTCTCCACTGAGACAGATAAGTACTGCAACTATGGGTGCAGCCACATACATATAGTTATTTGAGCTAAAATACACCAATAGGCTGAGATATAAAAGTACAATACTTACCTAGAAAATTTGGAGTTGAAACCAGAAAGTCAGAAAGTTTTTGTTTAAAAGCATTGCTTATTAGTTCCCATTTTGTTTAATTATTAAACACTGTACCCATTTTAGTCACACTTAATTGGTGTTAGAAATATTTATGTGTTGTGCTTTTTACTTACCATAATATCTATCTGGTAATCCGAGTTTCCTTATACCATCAGGAACTTCTATGAACTCTTATCCCTTTTAGTTTTGATTTATTTTCCTGACTGTGTGCCCCTAGTGGGTAGTCTAGTTCAGACTTGGGGGTATGTTTACTAAACTGCGGTAATGTCACCCGCGTTAGATTCCACGGTAAAGGTACAGATGCCCATATAAAGGCATGGGGGTGCATCGTTACAGCAAGCCGTATCAGCTAACGCACGTTACAAGGCGCCTTAGATTAACGCGCGTTACAAGGCGCTTTATAAGACACCTTTCGAGGCACATTACAAGGCGCCTTCTAAGGTGCCTCATAAGGCCCCTGATAGGGCTCCTTAGGCTAAGCGCCATATTAGGCACCCCTGGACAAGGCACCGCAGAAGGCACCATGGGCTATGGAACCATAGCTTAAGGTGGCCTATCAAGGTTATGGTGCTCTAGGTTAGTGTGCCCTAAGGGCTGCAAGGTGCTTCAGGTTGACATGCATGACCTGTTATGCACAGAAACAGATGTAACCCTAACACTGGATAGAGCACCGAGGAAAGGCAATGAACAGGTGACTGAAGGAGGGAGAGCTGGGAGCTGCTGGACCTGCCATATCTACGGATATCCCATGTGGCTGCCAGTACTGATGACAAACATGTTGGGGGCAGCTGTACGACAGCAAAGGGTATTGGCAATATAAAGTACTGCAATGACAGTGGGTGGCGGATGATGGGCATATGTGTCCCCCAGTGGAAGCAGAGGTGGCAGGATAGGTACAATGATGGGTGGACAGAGGAGTGGTGGTGCCATGCAGATCAGGCACAGGTGAGGCAAGCACGAAGAGACGCAATGCAGAAAAGGGTACCAGTGCAGGAAATGGGGTGGCAACCTGCACAGGACGACAGGACTCTACACAGCTGACAGAAGCAGATAGATGGACCGAAGGATTGTTGGCAACTGTGGCGAGGGTATTATGGGCTGGCAGCACAGATCCACAAAAATATGACTGTTACAGGCATGCAAACTATTTGAGTAGGACAGGCATGAAAGGAGGGAACAATGAGGAATTGAACCCATGACCACTGCTGAGAATGTCATTGTACTAACCAGTAGGCTATACCTCCATGGTTTAGCTTACCACAATGGCAGGGTACAGAAGGACTGCGGGTCACCACACAAACTGTCTGCTCAGAGTGCCAGGATAGGGTAACCCCACCAGTACCCATGATGCAATGCACATGCTGAATAGTTGTCATGTCATGTCAGAATAGCTCTGGTAACAGCTGATCAACAAATGGGGTCTGCACCTCTCCGGTACCCCAGCTTGGAAAGATGAACTGACAGTGTGTGATACTGGCACAGAGTAGCTACAGACCATGCCATTGTGCAGGTTCTGTGTTCACCCTGAGGGATAGGATGGGCGCCCAGCACTAGGTCCGCAGTACATGTGGTGTTAGAGATAGGTCCTGCTGTACTTTCCCATCACTACCAATGTGTGATAGGTGTTCTTTGTGGTGCATCTGAAGGTAATTCAGTGTCCATCTGTATTCCACAGTCACATGTGGCCCTCTGGAACCAGAAAACACTTAGATTAGTATGTATCCAGTGTTAGGATCTGGCTACCATGGGCACCTGTTTATTTATTTATTTATTTTATTTAACAGTTGCTTATATACCGCTACCTTCCACAGATCAGGTGCGGTTTACAGTGAACAAGGAATGAACAGATTAACAGGTCTGTTTTACATGAAACATTAATTAACTAGGTACAATTTTGCTAAATACATGAAACATTAATTAACTAGGTACAATTTTGCTAAATACATTAAACATGATTGGACTTAATATGGTAAATAATTTGTTAAATAACAATTGAACTATTTACATATTTTGAACTATTTACATATATCTATTTACAGGATTTACAAATAGTTATTTAATCGACTTTAATTGTAGTTAGATAGAGTAATTGGAGTTGGTGTACCCTGAGGTCGCTATTAACCATTTCCTGTTAGTGGTAAGGTATTTTCTAGTTTGCCGAAATGGGAGATGAATAAATATGTTTTTAATTTCTTGCGGAGTTCCTTTGCATCATTTAGTGCTCTTATTTCTTCGGGGAGGGAGTTCCATAGGGTGGGAGCTGCATGAGAAAACGCTTTTTTATTCGTTGTTTTTTTGGTAGTTGTGAAATCTTTCGGGATCCTAATTTTATTCGTGTGGCCTCTCCGTAGCGCAGTTTGGGATGTGTCTTTAATGATAAGTTTTGTTAAAGAGACTGGGGCCATTATATTTAATGTCTTAAATGTAGTGATAATCAATTTGTGATTTATTCTGGATTGAATTGGGAGCCAGTGAAGGTTTGCTAGTATAGGGGTAATGTGTTCAAATGGTGGAACCTTCATTACAATTCTTGCTGCTGCATTTTGGGCAAGTTGGAGTCTTTTAATGTTTTGTTTTGTTGTTCCTAGTAGGGTGAGATTTGCGAAATCAAAGTGTGGTGTGATGATAGCCTGGATAATGCTCAGAAAATCATGTAGGAGTACAAGAGGACGTAATTGTTTTAAAATTTTGCGTTTAAAGTAGATTTTCTTAGTGATGTTTCTAATATGTGTGTCCATACTAAGGTGTGAGTCAAGGGTGACACCTAGGTATTTTACTTCATTTTTTATAGTGATGTTGTGATTTTGGAGAGTGATGTGTGTTGGAGGTATGTAGGATTGATTTTTAGTTACTATTAATATATCTGTTTTAGAATGATTGATATGGAGATTGTGGTCTTTTAGCCAGATTGTTAATTCAGAGAAGCATTCTGTTAACAGTTGTAATGGGAGTGTTGGGATTGTGAATGGTATGTACATCATCATATCGTCTGCATATATGTGATAGTGGACTTTAAATTTCTTGAAAATGTTGCAGACTGGTTGAATATATATATTAAATAGGAGGGCAGAGAGGGCGGAGCCTTGTGGGAGACCAATTTCCTGTTTATATGTTTTAGATGTTTCTGTGTTAGTTCGGACGGTTTGGGTTCGATCAGTTAGATATGAGGTGAACCAATTATGTACAGTTGAGTGGATTCCTATTTGTTTTAGTCTGTTAAGCATTACAGCATGGTGTACACTGTCAAACGCTGCAGAGATGTCTAGAAAGAGGAGAATGAAAGCTTGTTTAGGGTTATCAATACCTCGTGTTAAGGTATCGAGGAGTACTGTTAATAGAGTGTCTACACCATGATAGGGGCGAAAGCCATATTGTTGGTCATCAAGGGGGGCTGAGGTTTCTATGTGATCTTGTGTTTGAGTTTGAACGACCTTTTCAATCAGTTTAGCCATAAATGGAATGCTAGAGATAGGTCTGTAGGAATTGGGTGATGTTTTGTCGAGGGTGTTATTTTTGATTATCGGTCGGATTTGTGCATGTTTGAGGGAAGGTGGTAAGTATCCTTGGTGCAGCGACAGATTGACTATAGGAAGGATAAAGGGGGATAGTGTAGAGAGGGTATGCTTGATCCAGTTTACCGGACATGGATCAAGTTGAGATGTCGTAGTGTTCAGGTTTAAAATAGTCATCTTAAGAGTGTCTTTGGTTATAGAGTGGAAGTCAGACCATTTTTCTAATTGATGTTGGTGGGAAAGTGAAAGAGGATTTGGTGTGAATGCAAATGTTTTTGATTTATTTATATAGTGGTTTGCTAGAGTCTGGGCAGAGATATCAATAGTATCGTTGCTGGTCCCATATGAGTTATTAGTTAAGTTTTGGACGATATTGAAAAGTTCTCTTGGTCTATTAATGGATTTGGTTAGTATAGTTGTGTGGTAGTTTTTCTTTGCGCCGTCTGAAGCTTCTTTGTACTTTTTAAGGTGGCTGTGATAAGCGTCATAAGAAGAGATGGATTTGGATTTGCGCCATTTAGATTCAATATTTCTCAATTCTCTCTTCATTCGTCTTAAGATGCTGTTGAACCAGGGGGCATCTCCTATTCTAGAGTAGCTTTTCTTCTTGATGGATTGTTTATATGCAGCTGCATTGTTAATTGTATTGTGCCAAGTTGCGACTGCTTCATCTAGGTCAGTTGGTACAAGGGTGAGATAGGGAATAGTTAGATCAATGAATTCATTAGCGTTAAATTTTGTGAATCTAGGTGGAGGGGTAATTTGTAGGTTATTTTTGTTGTTTCTTCCAGTGTAGGCTAAGGTGAATTTGATCAGGTGGTGGTCTGACCAAGGAATGGGTATACACTCAAGCGATGACTGGTTAAAATGTTTTTGGAAAGCTTCTGGTAGAAAGACTAGGTCAAGGGTTCCACCTTTCTTATGTGTCTTTGTATTAATTATTTGGAGGAAACCCATATCTGCTAATGATTCCAGGAAAAGAGCTGAGTGTGAGGGGGGCAGGGATGGGAGGTTAAAATCTCCTCGTGATATTATAGGGTTGGAGACTGTGGATGAGCTTAGGAGTTCTATTAGGGCGTCTAAGTTTTCAGATTTTTGATCCGGTGGTCTGTATAATAAGCAAATTTTGAAATGAGCTATTTTTAAGATGAGGGTGTCAATGTTATTTGGGAGATCAGATGGATGTGGTTTAGCCTTTAGTTCTTTTTTTGTCATTATAAGGACACCACCTCCTTTTTTAGAGTTTCTGTGTGTATGGGATATGTCATAGTTGTTCGTGTTGAGTTGGTTTAGGTAAACAACATCAGAGTCGGTTAGTCAAGTTTCAGTAACACATAGGATGTCTGGCTTTTGATCTTTTAGTAAGTCAATGAAAATAGGTAGTTTATTTTTCATAGATCTTGCATTTATTAATATACAGGACAAAATTTGAATGGTTGTCGGTTGAGTGTGTGGATGGGCGAGTGTAGTAGGTTTTATATGTATTAGCCTGTGGTGATTTATTTTTGTATTGATGCCAATATGCATTTGAGATGAAGGGGGATCTGGGCGGATGATTCTTTGTATTATTGGGATTGGTTTGTAGATTTTGTTGTTTAGACTGTTGGTCAGTGTGATTAGTGTCATAGTTGTTAAACAGCTGCATATTAGTTTTAGCCAGAAGGTATTTGAGCAAGACATTTTAGATGTAATTGTCCTGTGGTTGAGGTTCAGTGTTGTGTGGTTGAGGTTCAATGTTGTGTGTTATGTATTAGGTTAATGCAGATAACAGTGTGAAAAAATCTCTAGCTATCAATGGGAGTATATGCTATGGAAATGAAGTATATATGTGGATCCTTATCTACTGGCAACAGTATATCCTTATCTACTGGCAACAGTATATCCTTATCTACTGGTAACAGTATATCTTTATCTACTGGCAACAGTATATCTTTATCTACTGGCAACAGTATATCTTTATCTACTGGCAACAGTATAGCCTTATCTACTGGCAACAGTATATGTTTTGTAATTACAGTTTTCAAGCTAGTTGGATACTGACAACAGTAATTGAAAGGTCATTTATTACAGACAACAGTGAATAAAGGTCATTGAGTATTGGCAACAGTGTCGGCTATGTTAGTTTGCTAGCTGCAGGTAGCTCAATTTGGTAAGGTAAGGATAGGTATAGGCTAGCCAGCTAAGTGGACAGAACTAGATTCTAACAGAAATGGCTGAATTTGGTAGGCTACTGGCAACAGTACCTAAGGGATTGATGGTGGAAAATTAAGGCTACTAACAATAGTATATGCACATTTTTAGCTGTTGGAAACTGTATTTAAGGGTGGGTGGGGGCAATGACTAATAACAGGCAGCCATAATAGTAAAGTACAGGTTAGAATGAGTGATGGCTACGTATAACAGTATGACTAGGTGTGTTGGTAAGTTCAAAACAAGGCTGTTCAATTAGCTGTGATATACTTGCTGTATCAGCGGGGTGTCCGGAGGAGGATGGGAGCGAGCTCAACCTCAAGGGAGCTCTAGCTTTATGCTTATGCTGATCTTCGTTGAGAGTTGGTGAGCGTCTCTAGTCCTTTAGTGGACCACGCCTAAGGGCCACACCAAAGGGCCCTCAGGCGCGGGCCCGCCAGGCGCGTGCACGCCTACCGGCGCAAACTTTTATTCAGCAGGTCACGTGCCCCGATGGGCAGAGATGGCTCCTGTGGTGCTCCCGCTTCTGGAGACTCGATCCCCCGACTGGGGAGAGTTGAGGAAGGTGGCGGGAGCTGAAAAGAACAGACGCCTGCCGGCGCAAACTTTTATTCAGCAGGTCACGTGCCCCGATGGGCAGAGATGGCTCCTGTGGTGCTCCCGCTTCTGGAGACTCGATCCCCCGACTGGGGAGAGTTGAGGAAGGTGGCGGGAGCTGAAAAGAACAGACGCCTGCCGGCGCAAACTTTTATTCAGCAGGTCACGTGCCCCGATGGGCAGAGATGGCTCCTGTGGTGCTCCCGCTTCTGGAGACTCGATCCCCCGACTGGGGAGAGTTGAGGAAGGTGGCGAGAGCTGAAAAGAACAGACGCCTGCCGGCGCAAACTTTTATTCAGCAGGTCACGTGCCCCGATGGGCAGAGATGGCTCCTGTGGTGCTCCCGCTTCTGGAGACTCGATCCCCCGACTGGGGAGAGTTGAGGAAGGTGGCGGGAGCTGAAAAGAACAGACGCCTGCCGGCGCAAACTTTTATTCAGCAGGTCACGTGCCCCGATGGGCAGAGATGGCTCCTGTGGTGCTCCCGCTTCTGGAGACTCGATCCCCCGACTGGGGAGAGTTGAGGAAGGTGGCGGGAGCTAAAAAGAACAGACGCCTGCCGGCGCAAACTTTTATTCAGCAGGTCACGTGCCCCGATGGGCAGAGATGGCTCCTGTGGTGCTCCCGCTTCTGGAGACTCGATCCCCCGACTGGGGAGAGTTGAGGAAGGTGGCGGGAGCTGAAAAGAACAGACGCCTGCCGGCGCAAACTTTTATTCAGCAGGTCACGTGTCCCGATGGGCAGAGATGGCTCCTGTGGTGCTCCCGCTTCTGGAGACTCGATCCCCCGACTGGGGAGAGTTGAGGAAGGTGGCGGGAGCTGAAAAGGGCAGAGGGGTTTCTAGACTTGCATGAGGTTTGTATAGCGGTGCCTTTATAGGTCAAAGTGGTATACACTACATACCCCAAAGGGCCCACATCACCCTTTTCGTAGGTAAGGGACAGGTGCCCCAGCCCCTGTGAAGCAGCCTCCATCCTGCTGGTATAAGACAGCCCTCCATGGTTGGTGGGCCAGAGCCATACCTGTGACTGGGGCAGTGGCAGACCAGCAGTAATGCTGGGGTTAGGTCTGGAAGACTCCAACTGTCTCACACCACTGTCTACCAGACACCCACAGACAGCACAGTCAGACTGCACCTTATAGGTGTTCTAACCATGCACAGTCTAACTGCAGACAGTCCACTAGCCAGTCCATAGTGCATGCTCACAGAGGAACTATGTGCACAAAGCAGGCATTTCAGTGACTGGGGCCCCAGCACTGGAAACACAAAAGTATCACTGGAGACAGATAGTGTAGAGCGCTATGTGGGAACCTAGACATGCCATGGTCACTGCTCGGTTAGAGTGAGTGCCCTCCCATGCTGTGGCCACCCTGTCTATGGTGATCAGGCACTACAGTGTCCCAGCCATTGCCCCACACCCTGTGAAGATGCATCCTGGCCAATCTGCCCTGACCGGGCCATACCCACAATACCTTGCTCCTCATTATGCACATATTCAGGCTAACTCTGGTAACAGTGGGACATTTTGGGCCCAGTGAGGGGTGGGCAGCCACAGAACAATGGATAGACATGCACACACACACACACACACTCCTATTGCAGCATTGTGCAAAGATAGGGGTGGTTGTCAACCCTGCCCGCCACACTGGTCCTGATCACAGTGCCGACATTGCTAAACTGTGCAGGAGGTAGTAGTAGTGCTCTGATGATAACTGCAGCTCAATGTTGGGGCCAGCAGCCTGACTCTCCATGCATCTTTGTATTCTGGAGCCTGTGTGAGTGGGTGTTTGTATCCCTGTTCACTGCTGCTTTGGGCTTTGCACATGTTGCTGTTGTATCTGCATTGTAGGGTAAAATATAGGGACATGCTCTGCAGGAACCACAGCTGGGACTTGAACCTGTGACCCTCTGCTTCGGGACACACTGGCTGGGTGTACTGCACCACACTGTTGCCACTGATGCATGGTAGTCCCTGGAGCTACCTGTACTTTTCCTCAGCCAGACCTTTTATGTTGCACTGCACACCATGTACTGGTACAGGGCATGGCCTAGGTCCACTACAGGCAGGTGCCACTGCCCCCTTCAGCATGGGCACCCCCCCCCTGCCATGCTGACATGACCATATGCTGTCGGTGCTGGTAGTGCGCAGTCCCAGGCCATCCACTGTGTGGGTAGGCGGTCGCTTAGGGAGCGGGGTCCGGGGCAGGGGGCATACATGAGCATCCTCACATCCCCCCCATCACCGCCTACCAATAGTATGTCCCTTCCACTTGGGGGAGGGTTGGCTGGGGGGATGTCAGGTCAGTGCCCTGGCAACTGTTAGCTCGGGTGGACCAGGTAGATGTAGGTGGATTGTGTTTGGCCTTTGTCAGCTGCTGTCTTGCTGATTTCCAGTTTCTATGTTTCTAGGCGCCTGCCTAGTCCACCCTGTGCCCCAGCTGCCCCTGCTACATGTCCCGCCTGCAGCCCCCTATGCCCCATTTGCACCATCTTCATAGTGGCCTTTCATACTTGGGCACTATGCTGTTGCTGAAAATGGAGCACTACTATCACGTTTCTTGGGCTCCCTGCCTATGCTGTACATTGCTGACACTGAAATGGTTTCTCTCTCCTGCAAATGTGCATCTAACGGCAGGTTTTCATTCGCGGTAGGATTCAGCCCTTCAGTTCAGCGCGATAGTGTGCAGGCAGCCTCTCCCCGCTGACTCCCCACCCATTGACCCCTTCTCTCCTCTCTCTCTTCACTCTCTGTGGTGTTTACCGTGACCGGGAACGCTAACGCTCGTTAGGTAACGTTAACGCGCGTTAACGTTACCTAACGAGCATTAAGGTAGCCGCTGCTATGTTGCCGCAGTTTAGTAAACATACCCCTTAGTGTTGTTGCACCCCTCACCATACCCAAAGTGGGTTGGATAGTAACACCATCTCCCTGGCTATCGTGAGTACTCTTATACAAGAAGAAACCTATTCTATTTTGCCCTATGGTGAGGGTGGGTGGGGTTTACATATATCCCCTTTCAAAGATTTCTGTCTTTAAGGACACAAATCCTAGCATGTATGCTTGTTGCCAACTTTTGGAATTACAAATCTGAGCATATAGACTGCTAAAAGCAAACCTTAAAGTGGATTATAATGAGTAAGATTTTAAAACTTCTAGAGTGTGCTGGACAGACTTTTTAGTCAGCAACAGAGGGGTTGGCTTTTGCACCAGACTGAAGCTGTCTGTGACTGGTTGAAACCTCCTGATGTTTTTTGAATTGAGAGAGTCATTTACTTGCTGGCCAGCTTCTGGCTAAGAAGCATCAAAAGACTGATTCTAGCTTTGAGAGAGACAAGCCTTTGAGTTGGGCTTCAACTGTCCCCCAGATTTCCAAGATCTAGGGGTATGTTTACTAAACCATCTTAATGTGCGCCCGGCGATAGTGTGCAGGCTGCCATAAAAGGAGTGGGCGTGTTGGTCTTAAAGTAGCAAAACGGGATTATCACGCGATAATGTGCGCTGCGCACATTATCGGGCGAGATGCTGCTAAGCACGTTAACGTGCGGTAATCTTAAGTAGGCGCGCAGACATGCAAACATAGAAGCAGAGGTGTAGCACAATGGTTAATACACTGACTGATGGTACAGGGGTCATGAGTTTGATCCCCCAGTGTGCCTAATCTGTAAGGCTGACTGAGGCAGTAGCTTTTATGTTTGAGTTTTGAGGCAGTTTACTTTTATTTTAATTAGTGCTGCCAGAAAACACACCCTCACGTGCCGTAACCTAAGGTGCCGCATAAGGCACCCTATAAGGCACTCCATAGGGCACATTATAAAGTGCACTGTCTGCCAAGGCACCCTATAATGTCCCCTATAGGGCACCCTATAAGGCGCTTTAGAGGACACCTGATAAGACACCTTATAAGGCGCTTTATAAGGCACCTTATAAGGTGCCCTATAAAGCTCTTTATAAGGTGCTTTATAGAGCGCCCTACAGGGCGCTTTATAGGGTGCCTTATAAGCTGCCTTATGGTTACAGTACACTGAGGGTGTTTTTGCTGGCAGCACAAATGTACATTAAAAATAGACAATGCCTCTGACAGCCTTATCAAATAACCCCACCATGGGTTTGAACCCATGACCTCTGGCTCCACAGGCAGTGAAGTAACCAGTGGGCTACAGCTGCCAACAAGCCCCTGGCTGGCTGCAGAAGGGCTGCATGTCACCACACAAACTGTCTGCTGTGGTTACCAGGATAGGGTTAACCCACCCGTACCCATGATGCATTGCACATGCAAATCAGCAGTCTACAGATGGGCACAAGATGGGGTATGCACCCCCACAGCACCTCGGCCTGGTAGGGGAAACCGACCATGTGTGGTACTGGCACAGAGTAGCTACAGACCGTCACATTGTGCAGGTACTGTGCTCACCCTGAGGGTGAGGTGGGGCGCCCAGTACCAGGTCCACAGCACCTTTCATGGCTGAAATACACCATGCTGCAGGTCCCCATCAGTGTTACTGTGTGTGATATGTAGTTCCTGCAGACACACCTAGGATACATCTGTGTCCTTCTGTATTTTTTAGTCATGTTTAGCCCTTATGGGCTATGATGCCCCCAGAATAGTGCATATCCTGTGCTGGTGCCATGGTTGCATGATGTAGGTGAAGGGGGGGGGGGGGGGGTGTTTGGACCCATAGGTGGAATATGTACCACCACACAACCCACCCTCTGGGGCTCAGGGTGGGAAACAGGATCACCCACCAACAGATCCACATTCTACCTCCCTGCAATGGTGGCAGTAGAGGGGGACCACCAACGCCAGTCCTGCTGGGGAACAGACACCCTACAGGGCAGGCAAGGCAGAGCTGTACACATCCATAAAGCAATAGCAGACAGACAGTAGGCCTGGAAATGCACAGCTGCCCCCCACCACTATCTGACATTCTCCAGCAGCAAGCCTCCGGCCACTGCACCCTGCAAGGTGTTCCAGCAAGACACATACTAGCTGCAGACAGTCTGCTAGCTAGTCCATAGCGCATGTTCCTGGAAGAGATGCATGTACTCAGAACTGGGATGTCAGCATACACACCAAGCAGATAAGTCAGTGATTGGGCCCCAAAAGAAAACCCATAAATATCACATGAGAAAAATACTATATAGCACTATGAGGGAACTTAGCCATGCCGTGGTCACTGCTCAGTCAGGGTGAGAGTGACCTCCCAGCAGGACATGCTGTGGCCACCCTGTCCGTGAAGGTGGTGGCCGGCCACTACAATGTCCGAGCCATTGCCCTATGCTATGTACAGATGAATCCAGGCCAGGCTACCCTATCCTGGCTATTCCCACAGTACCTTGCTCCTCATTATGCACATTGGCAGGCCAATACTGGCAACAGTGCTAGCAGTGTGAGCTGTGGAGGGTGTTTGCAGCCACCACACACTGGATAGACAGACACACACTTCCCACACCTATGCCAGCATTGTGCAACTATAGAGGTGTTTGGCAGCCCTGGCCACCGCACCAGTCCTGGGTGCAGTGCAGGCATGGCTATGGTACGCAATACTGCTGGGGTCACCCCCTAGGGTGGTAAACACTGTCAGACACAAGACCTGTAGCACACTCCACAGACATCAGAAAGGTTGCTATGATGCAGCTCACTCAGAAAATTGTATGTAACTTCGGAAGTGCTATCTGCCAGTACTCATAGCAACCTTTTGATATATGTGTACCGTATTCCCAGGTTTAGGGTGGCATTGCTAAGGTATGCAAGTGCTCGTATTGGTAGATGCACGCAGGGCCCAACATCCTGCCTCTCCAGGAGGCATTGGATAATGGAGTCTGTGGGTGTGGGTGTGTCTGCCCCTGTTGGCCACTGCTTTAGGGCAGAGGTTCCCGACTCCAGTCCTGGTGGGCCAGACACTGTTCGGGTTTTCATGCTGTCCCTCATGAATATGCATAAGATACATCTGCATACCATGGGGGCGGCGCAAAGAAATGCAGAACAGGGATCTTTATTAGAGACAGCATGGAACCTGAATAGTGTTTGGCCCTCCAGGACTGCATTTGGGAGACTTTGCCCTAGGTCAGGGGTGGGGAACCCTGGTCCTGGAGAGCTGCAGACCAGTCAGGTTTTCGGGATATCCCTAATGAATATGCATGAGATATATATGCATTAGAGATATCCTGCCAACCTGACTGGTTTGTGGCCCTCCAGGGCTGGATTTGGAGACCCCTGCCTTACACCTCTGTCATTTAAGATTGTGAGTGGGCAAGGTGCAGATGTCCAAGACATCAAAAAGGTTAGATAGAATGTGTCACATTCCTCCTCACTTCTCACCACCACCAAAATATTGTCTATTAGGGGGTGAAATGTGGTATAGATATATCAGTGAAACAACTCTGGTAATATGAAGCTGCCATTTTTAGTCTTCATTTTTTTTTTATGCTTTCGGAACAGCCAAATTCATCTACCTTTCAAAATGATTGCTTATATATTCTGCTGCAAAGATGTCTGATGGAAGGAAATGTTAGTCTGGAGCACAATATGGAAAGAGGAGGAAAGCGAAAGAAGCTGCTCTGTCAAAACAAAAAGGAGCCATCTAAAGTTTTTGATTGCAGAAGTTATTGATACACTGCACAATGAATTGTGTGAGATGGGAAGCCTTAACTATGAGGATGAAAGTGGCACAGCTCTTGAAGATATTTTAGATGCTCCTGTACAGCTCACTGTCACTACCTCCACATCAGCATCTCAGATGAATGAAGAAGTTCCTATGCCGGAAGAAGAGACTGCAGTATGTGCAAGTACAATGGAACTGGAGGTTGCATTTAATCCATCCTCATTAGAAGATCCAGGGCTATGGCCACAAATGTCCAGCACGTTAAGAGACTTCCTTGTACTGAATGGTCTAAAGCAAGTTTAAGTTTCCAAAAGATCTTGTGTACAGAAGAAGCTTTCATTGTATTCATTACTAGTGTGAAAAGCCCAATGGCAAGAAAGTGGAGAGACAGTGGCTCATGTATTCGAACGGCCAGGATGCTGTCTACTGCTTTTGCTGAAAACTTTTCCAAGCTGACACCACCACATTTGTATTAAGTTCTACTGGAAGAATCTGGCTAGAACACTGGCAAATCATGATAAGGAACAACATCACTATAGAGCGTTCTTGAGCTGGAAAGAGCTGGAGACTAGACTGTGGTTAAAATTAACCATATATGAAAGCAACCAACAGAAGATCAATTTTGAGGCTCAGCACTGGAGAAATGTTCTAAAAAGGCTAATATTGATTGTGAGAGAACGGGCTACTTGGAACCTTGCTCTGTGTGGGAAATCAGATCAGTTGTTCATGCCAAATAATGGTAACTTTCTGAAAATTGTGGAGTTCACGGCAGAGTTTGATTCTGTATTTAAGTAACATCTAAGGAGAGTAACCTCCCAAAAAATGCACACTACTTACCTTGGAAAAATAGTTCAAAATAAGATCATCCAGTTACTCTCCTCACAGATAAAGAAGATTTTGGAACACCTGAAGTCTGTGAAATATTACTCTATTATTCTAGACTGCACCCCTGACATCAGTCATACTGAACAAATGACTTTAATAGTATGTTTTGTTACAGCAGAAGAACCTTTAAAAAATGAAACGTCTGCCGTAACTGTCAGAACATTTCCTGGAATTCATTGACATACATGACAGCACAGGAGCTGGGATGACAGATGTGCTACTTCAAAAGTTCAAGGACATGGACATTAGCGTAGCCAATATGAGAGGAAGGCTATGATAAGCACCATCTGGGAACATCACATCTTGCATTGAAACCCCTGAGCATGACAAGATGGGAAAGCTGTGTGGCGGCAGTAAAGGCAGATTGTGTTTAGGCAGATGGTGTTGACAGTATCTTTGCAGTCGAGAAGGCACGGAAAAACCTTAGACCTTAAGGAATCAATTTGGATGTTTGCAGCCCAGAAGGCACGGTCAAAGTACTCATCTGACTTTTTTGTTGCCCATAAATTCTCACCACAAAATACGGCTTTTCAAGGGCCAGTTTTATATCTGTGCCAGCAGCCGGCCTGGCCATGGAAAAACCGGCCAGGCCGGCTGAAAAACGGCTGGTTGGCAACCCTATTCCGTGGACCACAGAAAACTCTGTGGCGGGTCACATGCGGCCCACGGGCCGTAAATTGCCCACCCCTGGTCTAATGTCTTTAACTGTTCTCTCTTGCTGGGTCACCTTTTACTGACTAGAGCAGATTAAGATCTTTGGGCAGAATGCATACTGGATGAAGTATCCCCAGATCCTGGGCAACAGGTTTGTCTTCTGCTTATAGTAGCTACCTGGTTCTGGCTGCCACCAGGTCTTAGCTGCAAATCTGCAGGGATTGGCATGAGGAGCGCAATCACAATCTGCCTTTTTGCTCTGGCCATGAGATCGGGAGCGGCCAGAGCAAATAAATGGCTTTTCTCCCGCAGTCCGCGATCCCCGGACCGTTCAGCCGCTGCTTCTGCTTTTCACAGAGCAGCGGCTGCAATAAAGTTAATTTGAAAAGGAAAAGAAAGCTGTGAGAAACCTGCCCCCTCTGACATCACTTCCTCAGGCGCTGACCAGAGGGCTCCTCACAGGTTGTCTTTTCCTTTTCAAATTAAGTTTATTGCAGCCGCTGCTCTGTAAAAAGCAGAAGCAGCGGCTGCACAGGGGTGAACTTCGAAGCAGCACTAAGGGGAGAGGGTGTGAAGCAGCATTAGGCTGGGGGGGGATGAGGCAGCATTAGGAGGAGGGGGGATGAAGCAGCACTAAGGGGGGTGCAGCAGCACTAAGGGGGAAGCAGCACTAAGGGGGGGGGGGTGAAGGAGCACAAGGGCAGCAGCACTATGGGGTGAAGCAGCACTAAGGGGGGTGAAGCAGCACAAGGGCAGCAGCACTAAGGGGGGAAGCAGCACTAAAGGAGGGGGGCTGAAGGAGAACTAAGGGGTGAAACAGCACTGACAGGAACTGACAGGGTGAAGGAGGTGGCTGGAATAGAGCTGAAAGGGGGTAAGGGGTGGTTGGAAGAGAGCTGAAATGTGATCTCAAAATATTTTTGTATATAGATATCTGTTTGCTCTTTTTGTCAGAGTTCCTTTACGATTGCTTTTTATTTATTTATTATTATTATGCAAGTTACACTTCGCATTAAATGAAATGTAATGTTAACTAATGAATACGATCAATTTTAGAAGGTGCGGCCCTCTGCTAACCACGGCCCTCTCAAAGTGGCTCCCAAGCCAAAACAATTGCTCACCGCTGCCTCAGACTTATCTAGTCTGCTTATCCTGCCAACTGCATCATTCTACGGCAAAGAATATTGTGGAATATATACTAAAGAAAAGTATTTACCATATTTCCAAATGTTTTCTGTCCTGTACATATTTTGCATGCTTTCAGTAATGCTTTTAATTGGAGAAAGTAGCTTCTCTAAGTCAAATGAAAATATTTCTGCTGTGCTCTGACTCTGGAATGGCTATTTGGTCTTTGAACAGTATCAATCAAGCATGTGCCAGCCCAGACCCTCGATCTTAAGGAATGAATTCAGACCCTCAGAGCCCAAAAGCTAGGGAAAGCTCTCATGTGACTTTGTGAGGATGTGACATTCCCAGAAAAGATTTTCCATTAAAAGGCTCCCTTTGATTTATAAGGGACAAGATGACCCTTTCATAGACCCAAAACAACAATGCAACGTAAATTTCTTCTTCAAAGTCCTTGTGGAACACTTCTTGCAGCTGAGAGAACACTGCAGGATGTTTGAGATCCTATACAGCATTCCAAAACTTCAAAATATGGCACCTGATGTCCTTCAACAAAAGTGTGTTGAACTCGAGAACGTGCTCTCTAATGGTGAACTGCATGACATTGATGCAGTTGATTTATATGATGAACTGAGAACTCTTTCTAGACATGTTGTAGTAGACTCGTCACAAAAGGATGTACTGGAGTACATATTGGAGTGGAGGAGTAGCCTAGTGGTTGGGGCAAGGTACTTCAGGCTGGAAGGTCGGGGGTTCAAATCCCACTAGAGGACTGCAACTTTGGGCCGGAAGGACTGGGGTTTCTAGTCCCACAGGTGCTCCTTGTGGTCTTGGGCAAGCCACTTAACCCTCCATAGCCCATGTTCCCTGTAAAATAGCTTTCTCAAAGTTATAATACCCTGTTCAATGTAATTTCAGTTTGTTCAATGTAAACTGCGCTGATGCAGAATAGCACGGTATATAAGAGAATGTAAATAAATAAATAAATATACCAAAAAAAAAAAGATCTACTATATTTCCAAATGCTTCCACAGCCCTGTGCATACTTTGACTCTTCCAGTAACAGTTGCAAGTAGAGAATGCAGCGTCTCAAAACTAAAGCTGATAAAAACATATCTGCGTCCCACCATTACCCAAGAATGGCTAGTTGGACTTGCAACAATGAGCATGAGCATAGCTGTCTTGATTGAAGGATAAGGCGGTATACAAAACTGGCTAAATCAATAAATAAATGAGCTAGCACAAACCCTAGACCTTTGAAAGAATCAATTTGGATGTTTGCTGCCCAGAAGGCATGGAAAGTATTTATCTGACTTTGGTGTTGCCCGTAAATTCTCAGCACAAAAGGCAGATTGTGATTGCCCTCCTCATACCAGACACTGCAGGTGTGCAGCTAAGACCTGGTGGCTGCCAGCACCAGAGGGCTCAACCCAAAGGGAAGGTAGCTGCTATAGGCAGAAGACAACATTTATTGTCCCAGGTCTAGGGTACTTCATCCAGTATGCATTGTCGCCAAAATCTTAGTCTGCTCTCTCTTGCCGGTCACCTTTTACTAACCAGAACAGTTTCAAAGACCATCCGGCCTATCTGGTCTGCTTGTTCATGTCAACTATGTATCATTCCATGCCAAAATATATTGTGGACTACATGCTACAGAAAACCATTTACCATTTTTCCAAATGTGTCTGCTGTCCTGTGCATTTCTGATACTTTTAGTAATGCTTGCAAGTGGACAAAATAGCCTCTTTAATCTAAATCAAATGAAAACTATTTCTGCTCCTCTCTGACCCTGGAATGTTGACTTTGATACTATTCAATCAAGAATGAATTAGCCTAAACTCTGTTATGGAATGAATTGAGATTCTTACAGCCCAGAAACTACGGAAAGCAGACGTCTGACAGTGTGAAGAGGTGCCAGTGCCATTGCCAGAAAAGTCTTTCCATAAACTCACTTTGAACAATTCTCGCAGCTCAGAGACCACTACAGGATGTTTGAGATCCGATACCAAAGTGCAAATCTTTCAGCTATTGCTCCTGACGTCCTCCTACAAACGTTTGCTGAAATTGAGAAAGTGTGCTCTAATGGTGAACTGTATGACAGGGATGCAACTGACTTAGCTGAGGACGCTCTTCCAGGCATGTATTAGCAAACTTGAAAGCCTATAGATATGTACAGTAAGTGTCTGTGTTCTGCAGCGGAATCTTGTTTATGTATTTTAAGGTATTCCTGAAGCAGCGTGCCATAAAACATTGACCAACATTGGGATGTATCAAACTTTCCATTGTGGCTGCCGTCTGCTTTATACAAGTGCTAGCTAAGTATTTTAAAATTACTCCATATTCTCCCTGACTGGCGTTTTGAGGAAGCCCCGCCCCCTGCTTCCAGGGGGAGAGGGGTGCCATTTCATCCCTCACCTCAGGCGGCAGATTGCCTTGAGCCACCCCTGACTCTCACCTAGGTCTCCTCCTCCTCCCTGTATTTCTTTTTCAATGGAAGCCCTTAGTTGCTTTGAGATGTTATCATTCACATACTTCCTTACTTTAATCTGTGAAATTAAAGATCTTAAATTTGCATCCATTGCTTTTTGCCAGTTTTCTTGTGGTAATTTTCCTCTTTCTTCCAGTTTTTGGCAGATTCTCTTTGTGTACCCTCTTGATTTAAATATAGCGTTCGTAGAATAAAAGTAACAGTACATTATCTCCTCTTTATTTGCAGAATTCCACTTAACCGTAGTTAATCCTCTTAACTTTTTCATTAATTTCTGTGGTATGTCTCCTGCCACAGTGGACAAAGTACACAAAGAGCAGAAGCAGTGGACGACCCAGTTGCTTGGTGTTAAATCAATTATGCTTTATTGAGGATCCCCGACGCGTTTCGGCTTGCGCCTTTCTCAAGGGGAGAGTTGCTTACAAAGAATATAATAATAATATTAATTACATTAAAAACATGCATAAATTACATTGTGAAAAGGCAACCGGGACACATTTATATAAAGAAAAATGCTTTAAAAACTATTCCAAAATCAGAAACAACAATAACGTATAAAAGCATATCGAAAGATCAATAGAAGCACACACATATTATTGTAATAAACAATTAAGAAATAATATTTGTAAAAAACTTAATATCAAAAGTATATAATATATATAATTAAAAAATAATTAAAAAATATAAAATAAAAGGAAACATAATTTAAAACATAAATAGGAAAGCATAGAAGAAAAACAGACGCAGGGCAGGAAAACATGGTCTAAGAAAAGAACTACTCACTGAATTGTGCACGAAGTGCCGTTTAGAAACTGAGGGACATTGAGTGCTTAAGCCTGTCACTGTACGAGTGTAACAAAGAATAAACAGTTATTCAAACAGTAGGGCTCAAGAAACAGGATACTGAACAACAAAGGGAAATATTTAGAGTGAATGTACATTCGTGTGAACCTTACTTAAAGAACATGTTAATGTGACCCAAAGAATACAATACAACAGGATTAAGTTATGTCTCAAAAGGGGCAGTTGAAAATAGCGTTGCATAACAGGATTCAGAAGCCCTTATTGTGCCGTCCATGTGGAGGGAGCCAGCATATTTGAACCCTTTGTGCCGTGAAAGACAGGATACATGAGTTCTTGTTGTGCAGTGTGTGTTGAGGGAGCTGTTGGATATGAGACATTTAAAATGTTAAA